>CM024756.1:66409224-66493344 GCA_014218235.1 Colocasia esculenta
CCCAAGATCTCACATGTAGCACATGCATTTGTAATGTACAACTTAAATATTATATATAATATGCAAATACAACAATATGTACATAGTAAACTCATATAATAATACAATATGTACAGAATAATTACATATACATGTATGCATATACATATATACACAAGGTTATATACACAAGGCAACTAAACATCACACGACCAAACAAGTAAATAAAAGGGCAAAATTCGAGGGCCTTACAATCGATGTGCCAACATCTCTTAGCGGCAACCCCCTTAACCGTTAAGTTCATGTTATTTCCTAAAAAATTGTTTTAAAGCATGTGATGTGAATTTCGTGGGCTTTATGCAAAGATCTTGGTTCTAAAGGTTCTTACATGGTATATAAGTATTATAGATGGTTTAGTAAGCCATAATTATTTTCTCGTTATATATGGTAATTTCTATAATTTCTGTTCATGAGAAAATAAGAATGTTTAGGTCAGATTTAATTATGTAAAATAGTTACACCACATTTTAGTGACTATGATATTTTGTTCTAAAGTTAAGGTTATTGTGTTCATGTTTCAAGACTGTTAAATTTGAGTTTTCTCTGTTATCCCTATTTTTAAAGGTTAATGCAATAAAATTCTTGAAATCTATTTTGAATTTGAAAATAGTTTCATTACTCAAAAAAATTATGAAAAATTAGACATAAGATATGTAACATGCACGTGATCTATGATAAAAATTTGAGCATGATCTAACTTCGAATGTTACTGTTTTGAATTTATGAAGTGTTAATGACTATGTTAAGTATGATTAAGTTAAAAGTAATTAATCACATATTTTTGTTGTCACGCCCCCGTTTATTTAAAGACAACGAATGAATAAATTTAGGGACGCGACAAATCAAACAAGCATGTCGAAGCCATGGATAATTGGCCAATCCAAGGAGGGCCCAAAAATTCACAAGTAGACTAGTCGATAGACTGCCACTTCCAGGTCGACTGACCAGGCTCGTTTATCAACATATAGGCCACAGGTCGATAGACCCCAGCTCTGGTTGTCGATAGATAAGCCTTATCAATTGGAACCTGAGGTTCAAAAAAGATAATCAGAGCTTATTTAAAGATAAAGACATCTAACTTCAATCTATTATCATTAGATCCCAATGTTAACTTCACACAACATTTACCATTCCACAAGGCTAAACATAGGACCTATTTTTTAACTACATAAAAGCTTCTAAAGGGAAATTTACTACACGTCAAAAGATAATATTTTGATTCTTCAGAAGAACTGGGATGTTCATTCACTCTTTCCCTCCCCTTCCATTTCCAAGGGTTCATCTTCATGACCTGAAAATACTAATGCAAATTAATGAGCTTACACCTGTAGACGCGAATTTTCTGACCATCTTCACAGAGCCCATTTCTTAGCCCATTAGACCCATATCTGTCAGGACTAGTGACAATTTTTATCTCCAAGGTAGCTCGTGCTCTTGATGGCATGCCCGATTGTTGTTAATATGATTTTGACGATAAAATATTCTATCATCGTAATTTGTTGGCGATATGTCTGTGTGTCGTCTGTAGAATTTTTGGCGACAATATCGTATGCCGCTAGTGTTCTACTTGTGTGCTCTTGTAGTGACGTGACACCCCTCCCAGCCAGTTAAGAGGTGACATGCACACTTACAAAAATAGAAGCATCTTACACATTGTTATGGGAAGGCCTTCTGTGCTGCATGCGATATAATAGCAGACCAAACACAAGAACTCTACATGGTAAAAACATATATATAATATATATATATATTATATATATATATATATATATATATATATATTTCTGTTTGCAACACCAAACACCTGTGCAGAGCACCATATATATATTACAATATCATAGTTTGTTCAAAGTACATGCCAGAAAGTCTGAATACAAAAGGGGGCACATTCACGACTTAAACAAATTTAAAGCCCTTGAGGTCGCCCAGCCTAAAGCATTTACATAGCCATGGTAGTTGGCTTGATGGGAGAACCACGTCAAGATGAAGAGTCTGAAATGGGTTCAAATAAAGGCATGAGTTCTAAAGGAACTCAGCAGGCAAACTAGCAAGATGTAAAGCATAAGAGCATGGGATATGGCACAATTTAAGATGTTATAGAAGCACAAGAATTTCACAAGAGGTACATCACAAGAAAGACTTAACAGTTGCATGTCTACAAATATGCATGTATCATATTTCAAATACATAATTGCTTGGCAGCGATTCAAATTCGTAGAAATGGCATCAACAAAGCTCTCATGGAGATGAATAACATATAACTAACCACCTGCCGAAATAGGATGTTACATATACATACGTACTCAAATTTGTGCAACTTAGTGAGTCTAACCACCCATGTTTGATTTGTGGGATGAAACCATTGTCACGACTGACCCCTCATGCATGATGCCAACCATGAGGAGTCCTAACCACCCCAGAGAGAAAAATTAAAGTATCTTGCCAAGACAATCAGACATAGGGTTCTCAAAGGTTACCCGAAAAGGGTTCAAATCAGATTTCTGAATCAAACATGCAATTTCATAAATGGAGATGAAGAAAGACTTCCAAAGGGGTAAAAGAAGGGATTTGGTTATGCCTACCTTAGTGTGAATAAACCAGCCGAAGATCTGAAGAGAATGGGAGGCCAAAACCTCCAGGAAGCTGCAATGGATCCAAGCTCAGGCCTTCGATTTCCCAACACTAGAAGGTAGAAAAGTCCACTGGGAGGGTGGCCACCAAGGCTATATAAGAACTTAGGAGGTCGACGCAAGTCCGAGTTCAGGTCGACACTAGTATCAAGTCCAGTAAGCTATTTAATGCAAACCACTCAGGAGGTCGACACAAGCATTAAAGCAAGTCAACATAAGAAATACACGTGGTCGATAAACCTGAGAAAATGTTCAAGGGTGCTGACACAAGTCATTGCATGTGTCGACACATGCTTCAAGTGTCTTCCAACGATAAGATGGTCTTGCCAGTTGCCACTTATTGGCACATGAACAAGGCCCACGCTTGTTTTTAAAGGCCCATTCATTGGGGATTCTCTGGCGCATTGTACAAGATTCCAGAAGAACCTTTGGCGGTAAACGATTCTCCAAAGAAATGGGATCTGATGGGACCCGATTAGATGGATATAAAAAGCAACAAGCAAAGGCGAAGAGAAGAAAGAGAGGTGAGAAACTTGAGAAGAGCCAGAAGCCTTCCAAATAAAACACCATATGAGAAACTGAGAAAAGAAAAAGAGATAAGATTGTCATAGAAGGTGTTACGATTGCATCGTGCTAGGAGGATCTTCTTCTTCGAATTTCCAGATACTCCATTAGCAGGAAATCCAATTTCTGTTTGGATTTGAGGAGATCATCTAGTAATCCTTCAAGTGGCTTAGAGCAATCAACTCTGTCTTGACGATATCATCTCAAGTCTGAAGAGCAATTCAAATCAGAGCAGAAGAAGAAGAAGGAGAGCAGTGAGCATAAGAAGAAGAAGGAGAGCAGTGAGCAAAAGAAGAAGAAGGAGAGCAGTGAGCAGAAAAAGAAGAGCAGAGCAGGAGGAGAAGACAAAGAAGGATGTGATGATGATGCACCATATGAAGCCTCACCATCGCCAGATCTGCTGAAGCCAAAAGTAGAGCATCGCCAGTCAAGCCTGATTCAAAGGAGATCTAATCAAAATGCTTCAGCAACACATCAATATGATGAAAGCATGCAAGATGATCTGAAGCATGATCCATGCTATCAAGACTTGAAGAATTTGAGATCAAATTGATCAATACGTAGAAGAAGAAGCAAGATCAAAAGACAGATGTTTGAGGATTTGCTTCTCTGAAATCAAATTCTTTTGAGCAACTTATTTTTCTCTTTATTAACTTCAGAACTCTTTTGGTGCTCCTACGTGTGATAGTAGTATTGATTCCACACTATGTTTGTGTGTGGATTGAGGAGGTCTGTATGACCTGTTGCTGTGAATCAGCAGTCAAGATGTGTGTTAGAGGATCAAGCTGTAAGGCAATAAAACTCAAGTTGTTAGTTAGCGGTTATTTGAAGCTGTGAATCAGTAATCTAAAGTAGCCTCATTGGTTTAAGTGAGGGGTGGACGTAGGTCTCTTTCCTGGAGCCGAACCACCTTAAAAATATCTTGTGTAGTGGTTTGCCTTGTTATGTCTTTACACTAGATGTATGCAGAAGGATTTCACTACACATTCTAATCACTCACACATTGTTTGATAAAATGTCTCACACATTTTTAATCAATACAAGTCCATTAGAAGTGTGGGGTTCTGATAGAATAAATCTTTTAATTCATAGTAACTTTAAACTACTTAAGTTTTCTGCTGCAAATCTATTCCCCCCCCCCCCCTCTAGATCTCCATTCCTCTACAACACGTGGTATCAGAGTTGGGTTCTCCAGAACTTTGGTTTAACAACTAGGAGAATTTAGGTGAAATGGGTCTAATGGGACATATACCAGAAGGATACTCTATGTATAGACCTCCTTATTTTGATGGATTAAATTATACTTGTTGGAAAACTCGCATGCAGGTTTTCCTAAGAGCCCAGGATCATCAAATCTGGAAGGTGGTTAGTAGTGGACTATAGGAGCTCCAAAGGACGAAGAAAGATGGACACCAGAGCAAATCAAGAAGTCAAATGCTAACTAGAGCGCAATGAATATCATGCAATGCTCCTTCATCCAATGGAGTTGCGACGACCCTCCTTATACCGGTACGATTATACCAATCCACGTCGGTATAGTGAGTCTCGTCACAGTGGGACATTTACCCAAGCACTAATGCATATGATTGAGATGTACACAAATATGAATACAGAGTAGCGGAAGTAAGAAGACTACTGTCTTTTCATTTCATCATCCACATTAAACATACATGATCCATATAGCAATTTAAGGAACTAAGTCCACATAATGAAATACAAAATTCAAATTACATTGTTCGTCACAATTTACATAAGCTTCAATTTCATAAGTCTCAATTACATACTATGAAAAAGAAAGTACAAGTCGATAATCCACCACAACTACTCTCCTCGCTCGGAGTCGCTCTCAACGGTCTCCTCCAAGGAAGTAGGATCCGCTGCTAAACCTGTACACCGAAGCAAGGGTGAGTCTAAAAGACTCAGCAAGTAATTCCATACACATCATACATGCATACATCACGTAAGTCCTACATTCAATTTCATTAAGTCAAAACATATAGCATGGTTGAAACAATGATAAGAAACAACCTGTCATGATATTTCTACATAATTCACAACACAAGATACAGGGTTTATGTCATTCCAAATTAAAATACCTACCATATGCTTTCTACTTATCTATCCACATGAGAGCTACATTTACATTTAAGCTACAATATGATAGCAAATTAAGCATGGGATTTTCACACACATAAAAGGAAATGCTCCTAACATGGATTCTACATATTTTTGCACATGTAAAACATT
Source organism: Colocasia esculenta (assembly GCA_014218235.1). Lineage (NCBI taxonomy): Eukaryota > Viridiplantae > Streptophyta > Magnoliopsida > Alismatales > Araceae > Colocasia > Colocasia esculenta. The sequence goes on from CM024756.1 coordinate 66,414,705, forward strand.
GTTATAAACACATTAAGGCTGTTGTTTTGACATGAATCTAACATTTTCATATCATAAATCATAATTTCACATTCTAACACATGGGGTTCACATGTTTACACATTTACACCTTCACATTGTTTACTTTTACACATTTCACATATACACATGTTTCACACACAATTTGCACATATACACATTCACATTTTCACATTTAGATGCCGTGACACATAGTCCAAACCACCACTAGAAGGAACATAACACATAGACGCCACCTAGGCAACACAGTGACGGCTCTTGGTACTGCGCAGACCGAGGAAAAGAACTCTCCACCCTAAACAGTGGTACTTGTCCACCTCCAGGATTTCATCCAATGCCCATAGGATTTTAACACATTGAACCTTCCCGTGGGGACTTTTCCACGGTACGGTTCCACAGCCCTCTATGGAAGCAGTGTCACACACGGCACATTTCACATTTTTCGATTTATTATACACATAGTTCTCACACAATTGGACACATAACTTACATTTAACCATTGACATATGGTTCAGTTTTCCCTAACATGATGTACTGTTAACAGAGTTTAAACACTCAGGAATGTTCACTAATCATGTGGAAACTCATTAACAATCCATAACCATAATAAGCATGTTTTAATCACTCACTTTTACATGAAAATTTCACAATGTCATCTACTGTTGCCCAAATCACACGAAATTTTAACCACATGCTGTTTGCAGGTTTAGGTCACACATACACATTCTCATATTTTTCTGAGCTACATTGATTTTACAGAAATTAAAATACTCATTCACATGCCATTCATAAATCAGTTTATCATAGAAGCACAGTGTCAAGGTTGGATTTAACAGTTCACTAACTTGCATCTAACATTCACCTATCGCAAGAATTTTTCCCAAATTTATCAAGCATCATACAATTTATTGAAATTTAAAAACAACCTACACATGCTCCCTATTTTCCAATACATAAATTATAACAAATTTCATAATCATGGGAAAATTTCAAATTTTCAGGACAAAGGACTGACATACATACACATCGTCTGGAAATTTTATGGAATCCAATTACACATGGATCATGTGAACAATAAGCTACCATATCCAAGATCTTTATCTCACATGCATTTCACATAATTCTAGCAATTTATACAAATTAAAAAAAATGCATAGAAATCTCACAACACATTCCTTATCTATTTTACATAACATATAACATTTACAGTATATCCTCATGCGAAGAATCTGAAAAATAATCATATATAAGGAAGAACAGCTCACTGTTCTGTCCTGAAGAACTAAACGGCAAAGTCTGGCCGTTCAAGGAGGTAATGGCAGCATCGTCTGCCGCAAACTCAAGATCTTAACGGCAAGAGATCTTGCCGTTAAGTTCCTGTCTGTGCAAAACACAGACCGAACTCCAAAGATTGGTGAATGTAGGGGTTCCAAGACACGAAATAAATCCCATAAAATGCCTAAGACCTACTAGACATACACATGGACGACGGGGATGAGGTACTTGCCTTTCTAAAAACCTCCAAAGGGACGAAAATAGGTGATGAAGCTCTCCTTGGGCAGTGCCAAGAAGTCTCCACAAAAGCTTTCCCTCGGGTTCTAGATCGAAGTAGCCACCAGTCCGAGGTTGGGGAAGCCTTCCCTTACGTCCACACTATCCTCCAGTTGCAATAGCTTGCAGGGAGAAGCTTCAACCACTGAATCAATGCTTGCAAAGGTCAGTTTTTCTCCTGTTCTCAGCTAGGGTTTCTTTCTCTCCTTGCAAAGAGCCAAGAGAGCTCTTGCAGGTGCAAAGGGGGTTGTTTTATAAAGAGAGACCTTCTGTCTCACGCAGGGCCTGATGTGAAGGCTAAGAGCCGTTGGGGACATCTCCCCAATCGGTGAGCAAGCCCAACCCGAAATTTGCGGTCTGTTGCGCATAGAAAATCAGAGAAGTAGACGTCCACATCCATGGCCGTTTACCTCATAGTTGCGTCCATCGACATGGATGTTTACTCACATAGACGTCCATCCATGTTGACGCCAATTTGCTCTTCGTCCAGAGCATTAAACCATGCAGAAAACCCTATGTACACTATGTATATGCATGCAATACATATAGTATAATATACACACTACTAAACCATGCAATCATCCACTATTTACAATTAATTTGCACATGCACACGTAAGTACACCTAGCTAATATGTACATAGTTACCTACATATGCACACATGATATTTACACACAACCACGAACCCATACATGATATCAAATAAAACGACAAAAATCGAGGGCCTTACACCTCTCCCCCTTAAGGAAACTTCGTCCTCGAAGTTTAAACAACACTACTCAAACAAATGAGGATACTTCTTCCTCATCGCATCCTCAAGCTCCCAAGTAGCCTCCTCTCGTGAGAAGTTCGCCATAGAACCTTCACTGACGTATACTCTTGTTCCGGAGATGCTGGACCTTCCGATCAAGAATAGCTACTGGCTGCTCCACATATGACAGATCTGGCTAGATCTCCACTGGCTCGTGACTAATAACATGAGACGGATCTCGAACATACTTCCTGAGCATAGATACGTGGAAAACGGGATGAACACTAGCTAAAGCCGGAGGCAAAGCTAGCTCGTAAGCCACGCTACCTAAACGCCTGAGAATCTCATACGGGCCAATGAATTGGGACTTAATTTTCTATGCCTGCCAAACCTAACGACACCTCGAGTAGGTGAAATCTTCAAAAAGACATGCTCACCCACCTCGAACTCCAAATCCTTCCTCCTGTTGTCGGCGTAGCTCTTCTGCCTATCCTGCCGCAACAAGCCTCTTCCTGAAAAGCTGAATCTTATCCGAAGTCTCCTGAACTAACTCGGACCAATCAACTGCCTATCAGCGGTCACCTCCCAACATATAGGAGATCTGCAAGGCCTTCCATACAACGCCTCAAATGGAGCCATACCAATGCTCGCATGAAAACTATTGGTATGCGAACTCCACTAGAGGTAAATGGCCCTCCCAATCATCCTTCCAATCCAGCACACACGCTCTCAACATATCCTCGAGCGTCTGGATAGTCCTCTCAGACTGTCCATCTGTCTGGGGATGAAATGCCGAACTGAGCTTCAGCTCCGAACCTAAAGCATCCTGAAGACCCTTCCAAAGCCTCGAAGTAAATCTCGGATCTCGATCCGAAATGATCGACTTCGGCACACCATGCAACCTAATAATGCTACTGACATACAATCTAGCCAAGCTCTCTACTGACTACTTCTCTTCATAGGCAAGAAATGCGCAGTCTTCGAGAATCTATCTACGACTACCCAAATCGAGTCATTACCCGTCTAGATCGAGGCAAACCTGAAACAAATCCATAGTGACAGCTTCCCACTTCCATATTGGGATCTCCATCTTCTGCATAAGACCAGATGGTCGCTGCCACTCGGCCTTCACTTGCTGACATACTAGACACCTAGATACATAATCCGCTACATCTCTCTTCATGCCAGACCACAAAAAAGACCTCTTCAAATCCTGGTACATCTTAGTGTTACCCGGATGAATAGAGAATCTCGACCTATGAGCTTTGCTAAACATGCTCATGGACCTCCTCCTACTAAGAGCATCCGCTACGTCATTCACTTTCCTGGATGATATTGAAGATCGAAGTAGTCGTAGTCCTTGAGGAACTCAATCCATCTCCTCTGTCGTAGGTTAGTTCCTTCCGGGAGAAGAGATACTTCAAGCTCTTATGGTCAGTGAACACCTCAAATCTGACACCATAAAGATAGTGCCTCAAGATCTTTAGTGCATGAACCACTGCCGCAAGTTCCAAATCATGAGTCGGATAGTTAGGCTCATGCTCCTTCAATTGGCGAGAAGCATACGCCACTACCCTTCCTTGCTGCATTAGTACACAGCCTAAGCCAATCTGAGATGCATCCGTATAAATGGCAAAACCTTCAGCACCACTAGGTAATACCAATACCGGAGCGGAAGTAAGTTTAGCCTTCAATAATTGAAAGCTACTCTCACATGTCTCGGACCACACAAACTTCTCACCCTTTCTGGTAAGCTAAGTCAATGCGGCGGCGATGGATGAAAATCCCTCAATGAATCGCCGATAGTAACCAGCCAAACCAAGAAAATACGAATCTCCGAAGGGGTCTTGGGGGTCTCCCAATCCATAACTGCCTGGACCTTTGCTGGATCAACTGCTACACCAGCACCGGAGATAACATGCCCAAGAAAATGAACCTCACACAACCAAAAATCGCACTTACTGAATTTTGCATACAGCTTGTGCTCACGGAGAACTTCTAACACTACCCTCAAATGCTGACGGTGTGTGGCCTCATCTGGAGAGTAGACCAACAGATCATCAATAAATACCACAACAAAGCTATCTAAGTACGGCCTAAAAACCCTGTTCATGAGATCCATGAACGATGCAGGGGCGTTGGTCAATCCGAAAGGAAGGACCAAAAACTCATAATATCCATAACGGGATCTGAATGCCGTCTTGGACACATCCTCGCTCCTGATCCTCAACTGATGATAACCAGATCGCAAATCGATCTTAGAAAAGACTGATGCATTTTGCAGCTGGTCAAACAAATCATCAATATGAGGTAAGGGATACCTATTCTTCACTGTCACTTGGTTACTTCCTATAATCGATGCATAACCTAAGTGATCCATCCTTCTTCTTTACGAATAAGACAAGTGCGCCCCAAGGGGAAACACTAGGGTGAATAAATCCCTTAACTAGCAATTCTTGCAACTGCTTTCTTAACTTGGCTAACTCCGCAGGTGCCATCCGATATGGAGCCTTCGAGATAGGAGAGGTGCCCGGAAGCAACTCTATGGTGAACTCTATCTCTATATCCGGTGGCAATCCAGACAAATCATCTGGAAAGACGTCTAGAAAATCCTGCACTACCTCGATCTTTGCAAGAGTAGGTGACTCACCAGCCTCAGATATCAACACTACGCTGGCAAGAAAAGTGTCACAACCCTTGTTTACCATGCGCATCGCCTTCATGGCAGAGATGACCAACTTTCCCGCCAAGTTTCTTGGCAAGGGATGAGAGAACTCGTCCTCACCAGGAATGCGGAAAACAATCCTCTTCCGATGACAATCTACTAACGCATAGTGCTCCTCTATCCAATCCAGACCAAGAATAGCATCAAAGTCATTCATCTTTAGCAAGAAGAAACACCCTTCTAGGACTCTATCCTCAATGCACATAGGTAACGACGGAATACACTTCCCAGTCGATACTGTACCCGCGGGTGTGTGTATAGACAACGGGACTTCTAAATCTTCAGACTCTACACCTGACTCTAGAGCTAATTGCCTAGCGAACCACTCGGAAATGAACGAGTGAGTGGCACCCGTATCGAACAAAACCGAGCGTGCACACCTAGAAGTAAAACTGTACCTTCAGTGACATGCTCCGCCTGCTCGGCATCCTCTCGTGCTAGGGAAAACACTCGAGCTGAGGCTCGAGGCCTTCTGGTCTCCTAGCTGGCGCTGCTGCTGCTACCGCTGCTGGGGTTGGCGCTCTGCGCTGGACTCCCTGCTAAAGTCTCGAACAATCCTTGATCTTGTGGTCGCTGCTCCCGCACTTTAAGCATTTTCCCACTACCATCCAACACTCCGTACCACGTGTGTCTTCCCGCAGTGGGGACACTCCTTCTTCACACCAGGGGAATGTTGAGAAGGTACTGAGTACTGATGGCTGCCACTGGACGCTGCGGTGTTTGGTACGCTGCCTTTTCTTATCCTGCCGCTGGAAAGGGGCCGCAGGTCTCTTCTGCAAAGCTTTCTTCTCCTCGAGGTACTGCTCCATTTCACCCTCCTGCCTACAAGCAGCGCTAAGGGCCTCATCCAAGGTACGATGATCGAATGCCACTAGCCTCGTCCTCAGTGATGGCTTAAGGCCCATCACAAACTTCTTTGCCTTCCTGCGCTCATCAGCTACTATGTGAGTTCATACTTAGATAACTCAGCAAAACTGGCTCATACTCAAGTACAATCTTGGAGCCCTGAGTCAAGGAAAGGAACTCCTGCTCCATCCTGTCCTGGATATGCTCAGGGACGAACTTGGCCCGAAAGAGCCTCACGAACTCATCCCAAGCAACGTCAATAGCACCGTCCTCGAATCGAGTACGCAGTAAGAAAGCCACCACACATCAGCTCTCTCCTGCAACACAACCTTCAAGCACCAACTAACAACTCTAATTTAACAGGGTAGCAAACATATAAAACTAACACATACCTGTAGCATAGGTGGCTAAAGTGACCTTGTCCTCGTCCGCACACCTAATAGCCTGGAAGATCTTATCGATCTCCCTCATCCAGCTCTCGGCTAGTAATGGGTCGCTCTCCCCCTTAAAAGAGGGTGGCAACATCCTCTTGAATCTTTCCATGATGGAGGGTCCACCATGGTCCTGAGCCTGGGGAACTGGAACCTGGGCCTACTACAACAGACAACAAGCAATGTATATTCAACATAATATCATGCAATTAAATAAAACAGACTACTCTTTATTTTATTATTCCAACCTGAGCCTCCATCTAAGCCTGGAGTGCAGCCTGGGTGTGGGCCTGCGTCTGCATGGCCTGCACTAGACCCTGCATGAACACTCCATAATCCACAGGTGGCGGTGGGGGAAGTACAGGACCCTGAGGTGCTGGGGCCTGCTGCTCAGTCTGCTCCTAAAGCCTAGGCTCATCTCTCTCTGCTCGCCATCGCGAGTACGTACACCACCACGTCTACTGCGTGAAGCCATAAGCTACAATTAATGTAATCACTATCAGAAACTACGTTATTTAGTCCCTAACCACTTTCTTATCTATCTTTCATTCATTATTAATCAATTCTACACATGTGGACAATCTATAAAGACTTAGCTGTAATGGAGATGAGACTTATGTATATTTATACAATCTCAACCAGTCGGTCTCTAATACCAATCTCTGCAACGACCCTCCTTATACCGGTACGATTATACCATCCACGTCGGTATAGTGAGTCTCGTCACAGTGGGACATTTACCCAAACACTAACGCATATGATTGAGATGTACACAAATATGAATACAGAGTAGCGGAAGTAAAAGAACTATTGTCTTTTCATTTCATCATCCACATTAAACATACATGATCCATATAGCAATTTAAGGAACTAAGTCCACATAATGAAATACAAAATTCAAATTACATTGTTCGTCCACAATTACATAAGCTTCAATTTCATAAGTCTCAATTACATACTATGAAAAGAAAGTACAAGTCGATAATCCACCACAACTACTCTCCTCGCTCGGAGTCGCTCTCAACGGTCTCCTCCAAGGAAGTAGGATCCGCTGCTAAACCTGTACACCGAACCAAGGGTGAGTCTAAAAGACTCAGCAAGTAATTCCATATACATCATACATGCATACATCACAAGTAAGTTCTACATTCAATTTCATTAAGTCAAAACATATAGCATGGTTGAAACAATGATAAGAAACAACCTGTCATGATATTTCTACATAATTCACAACACATGATACAGGGTTTATGTCATTCCAAATTAAAATACCTACCATATGCTTTCTACTTATCTATCCACATGAGAGCTACATTTACATTTAAGCTACAATATGATAGCAAATTAAGCATGGGATTTTCACACACATAAAAGGAAATGCTCCTACATGGATTCTACATTTTTTGCACATGTAAAATATTGTTATAAACACATTAAGGTTGCTGTTTTGACAGGAATATAACATTTTCATATCATAATCACAATTTCACATTCTAACACATCGGGTTCACATGTTTACACATTTACACCTTCACATTGTTTACTTTTACACATTTCACATATACACATGTTCACACTACACAATTGCACATATACACATTCACATTTTCACATTTAGATGCCGTGACACATAGTCCAAACCACCACTAGAAGGACACATTCACATAACACATAGACGCCACCTAGGCAACACAGTGACGGCTCTTGGTACTGCGCAGACTGGGAGAAGAACTCTCCACCCTAACCAGTGGTACTTGTCCACCTCCAGGATTTCATCCTAATGCCCATAGGATTTTAACACATTGAACCTTTCCGTGGGGACTTTTCCACGGTACGGTTCCACAACCCTCTATGGAAGCAGTGTCACACACGGCACATTTTCATTTTCTGATTTATTATACACATAGTTCTCACACAATTGGACACATAACTTACATTTCACCATTTGGCATATGGTTCAGTTTTCCCTAACATGATGTTACTGTTAAGAGAGTTTAAACACTCAGGAATCTACACTAATCATGTTGGAAACTCATTAACAATCCATAACCATAATAAGCATGTTTTAATCACTCACTTTTACATGAAAATTTCACAATGTCATCTACTGTTGCCCAAATCACACGAAATTTTAACCACATGCTGTTTGCAGGTTTCAGATCACACATACACATTCTCATATTTTTCTGAGCTACATTGATTTTACAGAAATTAAAATACTCATTCACATGCCATTCATAAAATGTTTATCATAGAGGCACAGTGTCAAGGTTGGATTTAACAGTTCAATAACCTACATCTAACATTCAACTTATCACAGGAATTTTCCCCGAATTTATCAAGTATCATACAATTTACTGAAATTTAAAAACAACCTACACATGCTCCCTATTTTCCAATACAGAAATTATAACAAATTTCAAAATCATGGGAAAATTTCCAAATTTTCAAGACAAGGACTGACATACATACACATTGTCTGGAAATTTTATGGAAATCCAATTACACATGGATCATGTGAACAGTAAGCTACGATATCCAAGATCTTATCTCACATGCATTTCACATAATTCTAGCAATTTATACAAATTACAAAAAAAGCATGCATAGAAATCTCACAACACATTCCTTTATCTATTTACATAACATATAACATTTACAGTATATCCTCATGCGAAGAAATCCGAAAAATAATCATATATAAGGAAGAACAACTCACTATTCTGTCTGAAGAACTAAACGGCGAAGTCTGGCCGTTCAAGGAGGTTAACGTAGCATCGTCTGCCGCCAACTCAAGATCTTAACGGCAAGAGATCTTGCCGTTAAGTTCATGTCTGTGCAAAACACAGACCGAACTCCAAAGATTGGTGAATGTAGGTGTAGCAACTCAATTTTTACAAAAAATAAAATTTAAATAAAGAATTTAAAACCTAGCTAAATGAATATTTGAATAGAGAATTAAATAAAACCCATTAAATGGAAAAGAGTAATGGCTTTGCTTAATGGATCTTCTAGTATTTATTGGGTCAAAATATGAATTTACAAAGGGAGAATAATAGGAAAATACCCTAAATTCGTAACTAAATTATTACCTAAATAGAAAAGGGGTATTTAATACATTAAATAGGAAGTTAGAGTTGGAATTGGATTCCTAAACCTACCCCATATGGGTTAGCACGAATTTGGATCTTTTCAAGTCTAAATAGAGATTGGAAAGCAAGGAAGGAAGGTTAGAGTAAGGAAATTTCGTAATTAAGAGGAATTGGAGTAGTAGTAGGAATAGAAATACATACTTGAATAAATACACCTTCTAAACTCCCTTGGGCAACCCTAGCTCGTTGCCAAGAGTTGCTGGACGTGGAGAGGAGGCTAAGGAGGAGAGGATTTTATGGAGAGAAGAAGAGATTGAAGCTTCTTCCCTTGTTCTTCAAGTTGTAGCCCTAGAAGACAAATCAAGTCAAGGTAGGCATTCTCACAAGCATAAACCATGAAACTTTTTCTGTAGGTTCTTCCTGCCCTCTTGAACGAACCCCCAAGTTTCATATTTTTCCATCCATCCTATCTTTTGTTCTAATTTTGAAGAACTGCAAACATGATAACCCTGAGGTGTCATGTTTAATTCAAATCTCTATGTATACTTGATCCCATGCTACGAAAGTTTTACTGTAGATACTTCATGTTGTTAGGGATCATTTGCCCCTAAAAAGCCTAAATTTCCTTGAGCATGTTGCTCGAATTAAATCAGTCTTGCTCTCTATGTCATGTTCTGTGTTACTTGTTGTTGTTCATGCTCAAACCATGTTCAAACCATGTTCTCTCTCGAATCCCTATTTATTGGAAGTACCCTTACATGTCTAGTTTAATTTGCAACTGGTTTCATGATTTTTCGTTCACTATACAATTAGTTATGATTTTTCAAAGCACCTGTATCATTCGATTTCAAGTTGGCTCGCAATCCAAAGCCTGGTCTGAATCCTGTCAGAGCCAGGTGCAGACCACCAGATTGCGAGAGGCCAATATGTCGCCTTCTGGGTCTGATTGCGACCATCCACTTGTCGCTTTCTCAAGTCATCATGACTCCTTCCTTGTCGCTTTCTGAATGCGACAGTACCTACATCGCGTTTGGCCGCCTGAACAGACAGCCATGTCGCAACCTGTACAGGACCCTGTCGCGTTCTGCCTGGCCCCTGTCGCAATGCTCATTGACCTATGTCGCCTTCTCAATTTTTTGATAAAAACCCATGAAAAATATTTTTGTCGCTTTCTAAATAATCCTTACGCCTTCTTACAGTTATACCCCCAGTAAAAAACCTACTTAAAAAGGATGCTATATTGAATGATTTAAAATATATGTTCACGACTTATTTCTATCTATGATTTCTCTTGCACTTGCACACACTTGAACCATCCATTTATGGCTGAAATCTTGCAGAAAATATCTCATAATGTATCTGGTAATTTATTGCAATAAAGTATATTAATTGCCCTATTTTAAAGGACTTGTATTCGTTTCTTGCGTTGTTTATGTACCGATATCGACGCTCCACTGTTCTAGAATTCCTCTAGAACGTCGAGCACCTATTTTATATACACACTTTACTTGGCTTGTGGTGAACTCTCCGTCGGATATTCCTTTCGCCGAACTAGTGAACTCTTGCACTAGGCCTCCGTAAGTCTCCTCTGATCATGGATTCCCACATGGTCGACGAGCCGGTTGTACCCTAATACCTATGACATCTTTAGGGATCTATATGATCCAAACGGCTATTAGAGATTCACTCTCGTCTTAAATCACGCCGGACCTCTGGACCTGTGCATAACAAGGCCAGTGGTAGGGTCGTGAGTTCCACCTGACTGCCAACACCAAGTGCGCGTGTTGTGCAACTGTTACTATCGCCTGATTACTCGACGTATTACGTGCAATGACCACTAGCTCTCATCTGTACTCTACTCGCTCGTCTATTCACGTTCACTCTACTTTCTCGTCTATTCATCTAGTGCTCTCATCTACTTCTTGGTACTCTATATTGGCCATTGACTGATTGTCTAAAGATAAAAATATAACCAATGCCTGGCAATATATAAAGGGCCCGATCTGGTCCTGGGATGTGCGCCCGAAAGTGCTAGTGCCCATGGGAGTTAAATGATCAGAGTGTTTGGCATTACACTCAAGTGCTATCTATCTCGACTATCTATATGACAATCAAAACACAAACGTGCTATACTCTCTCGATGTCTAGAATGACAAACAAGTGCTATACTCGTCGTGCTATTACTATACTTGTGCTAGTTGTGCTATGGCCATCCTGCTATTCGTGCTATATTCGATACTTGTGCTATTTTGGAAACTATACTCGATCTCGTGCTATTGTGCTATTGTTACCTGTTGTGCTATCTCTTACTATATTTGACTCTCTTGTACCTGCTATCTCTAGACACTCTGCCATTAAATGCGTTAATTATTTAAAGCCTGCTTGAGCCTGAGATTTAAGTCCTACTGGGCGTTATCGCTCACCCTACGTTATTTGATGTTGTGTTCTCAGGTGAGACCGAGGATGACACGTACACTCACGAGGAAGGGAATGAGCAAGAGTGAAGCCAGGAGTACCCTTGAGTCATTATGTTATCTTAGAGTTGTAGTTAGTTATTTCCCTCTTTGCAATGTAATTGGGCCCTTTAGAATGGCTCTGATATTAGTGGTTGTAACTAGACATTTGGAAAATTATTAATGAGAAAGATTTGCTTTAGTATTATTCAGTGTGCAATGGTTTGATGTCTAGTATACGCTCTATACCTTTTCTTGCAACTGCCTTCGCGCTCCGATATTCCGCGTTGGGGCGTGACAGTAGGGGTTCTAGGACACGAAATAAATCCCATAAAATGCCTAAGACCTACTAGACATACACATGGATGACGGGGATGAGTTACTTGCCTTTCTAAAAACCTCCAAAGGGACGAAAATAAGTGATGAAGCTCTCCTTGGGCAGTGCCATGAAGTCTCCACAAAATCTTCCCTCGGGTTCTAGGTCGAAGTAGCCACCAGTCCGAGGTTGGGGAAGCCTTCCCTTACATCCACACTATCCTCAGTTGCAATAGCTTGCAGGGAGAATCTTCAAACCGCCGGATCAAAGCTTGCAAAGGTCATTTTTCTCCTGTTCTCAGCTAGGGTTTCTTTCTCTCCTTGCAAAGAGCCAAGAGAGCTCTTGCAGGTTGCAAAGGGGGTTGTTTTTATAAAGAGAGACCTTCTGTCTCACGCAGGGCCTGATGTGAAGGCTGAGAGCCGTTGGGGACATCTCCCCAATCGGTGAGCAAGCCCAACCTGGAATTTTGGGGTCTGCTGTGCACAGAAAATCAGAGAAGTAGACGTCCACATCCATGGTCGTTTACCTCATAGTTGGCGTCCATCGACATGGACGTTTACTCAACATGGATGTCCATCCATGTTGACGCCAATTTGCTCTTTGGCCAGAGCATTAAACCATGCAGAAAACCCTATGTACACTATGTATATGCATGCAATACATATAATATAATATACACACTACTAACCATGCAATCATCCACTATTTACAATTAATTTGCACATGCACACGTAAGTACACCTAGCTAATTGTACATAGTTACCTACATATGCACACATGATATTTACACAAGCACGAATCCATACATGATATCAAATAAAAGGATAAAATTTGAGGGCCTTACAGGAGTTTTCAAGGGTTTCCTCATGTGCCACTGCCAAAAAGTATGGGATCGTCTAATGGTAATCTATGAAGGTACTTCTGAGGTAAAGGTAACCAAAGCCAACATGTTAATTTCTGAGTATGAGGCGTCTAAAATGAAAATTAATGAAATCATCTCAAAGATGTATGGCAGGTTAACTCTATTGACAAATGGCTTAAAGAATCTAGGAAAAATATACACTAAATATGAACTTGTTAGAAAAAATCTTAGATCCTTGGCTCAAATTTGGCATACAAAGGCTACCGTAGTTGAAGAGTCTAGAAACCTGTCAACTACAACTGTTAATCAACTGATTGGTTCCTTAATGACATATGAATTGTGTTTGAAAAGGACAGATGATGGTGTGAAGAAAAAGAAGCCACTAGCACTTAAAGCAAGTCTTAGTGTGAAAAAAATCTGAGGAAGAGAATTCATCAAGCTTAGAAAATGACTCAAGTGAATCAGCCTTGCTCACAAGAAAATTCAGAAAGTTCTTAAGAAAAGAAGGTAAAGGATTTCTTAAAAGAGATCTCAGGTAGGCAACTCTTTCAAACCGAAACAATTTGCTAACAAAAATTCTGACAGAATTGTTTGTTACAATTGTAGGAAATCAGGACATGTCAAACCAGAATGCCCTAATGCTTAGAAGAAGATTCACTCTATGTGGAAGAAAACAAGCCCAAAGCTATGATAGGTACTTGGAGTGAAGAAGAAGAGAATGAGGAAAAAGAAAATTTAGAGGATGATAGGATATAAGCAAAATATACTTGATGGCCAGGGAAAGCTCTAGTGGTTTGGTAAAATCCAGTGGCTCTCTGAATTCATGTTCTGACAGTGATGATGAAGAATTATCTTATGATGAATTGAAAAATCTTTGTGAACAATTATGTAAAAGAACCAAGAACATGCAATCTGAAAATAAGACTCTAAAACGTGAAATTTAGTCAAAAGAATCATCTTGGAAAGTTCTCAAACCCTTTCAAAAGAAAATGAAGACCTGAAATCTAAAAATCAAATTTTAAAAAATGAATGTGAAAAGGTAGAGAAAAGACTGAATATCTTAAAAGAGAACAATGAAAAGATTATTCAAAATAATGCTCAGTTGAAATCTGAAATTGAACAATTAAAGAAACAATTTCCAACATGACTCATGATCATCAAGTAAATGAAAAGCTTAAACAACTAGTGAAGAAAATTATCATTTGAAAAAAAAATTGAATGCTTATTTTCTGACAGAACATTGAATATGAATGCAACAGTCTAAAGAAGATGAATGACAACCTAAAAGCTGAAAAAAAAATTGACAAATGAACTTGAAGTTGTTATGAACAAAAATCAAATTATGAAAAGAAAATCTCTGATTGAACAAGATTGTTGATGGTCTAAAATCTGCTTTGTCTAAGTTTTGCAGGGTACAAACAATATGAAGAATCTTCTTGGAATGAAGGTTAATTTTGAAAAGGAAGGTTTAGGATATACCCTGTGAATAAAAAGAATTTTGAAAACAAAACAGAAAATCATTTGTCACAACTGCTGCTAACAAGAACTCCATCATGCCTAATGAAAAATCAGTGAAAGTTCTTGTTCAAAAAAGTACTCAGAAACAAAAAGAAATAATGAAGAAAAATAATATAAATAGAAAGAACCCTGTGACTACTAAAACCATAAACAAAAAAGGAAAGCAAATAGATTTCTACAAGGTTTCTCAACCTTCTTCATCAACCCAAAGAGCTCCAAGGCAACCTCAAATCCCATATCATGCCAAGAGCTACCATAGAGTACCACTTTCTCCTAACCCAGGAACAATCAAAGGCACTCTAGAGGGTTTCAAATGTTCCAGCACATGCACCAACGCAAAGGTATGTACTAGGTAAGGAATTCACAAGCCTGCTTCAATTGCAATAAACCTGGTCATCTTGCCAAGCATTGCTAGAACAAAAGTCAAAGTTTATATAGAAATGCCAAACAAGCTCAATGCTTTCATCGTTATAAATTTGGTAATATCTCAAGGGACTGTTGGCAATGGTCTGATCATACTGTGCATGCTCACAAGCCTCATGCTCCTAAATTTCATGCTCATACACATAGGAATAAACATCATGCTCATGATAAAAAGTTCAGAAATTCCATGTGTACATGAACAAAATGCTATACAAAAGAATTCTTATGCTCTTCATGTCAAAAATCTAAAAAATAGAAAATACCATGAAAACATAGGTGCATTGAACAAAACCAAGTGCATGTTTAGAACTAATACTACTCATAGTTCTATTAAACATAAAAATGTATCTATATCAAAAACAAAATCCTTTTGTATTGAAAAATCATGTTTAATGGTATTACTAACCAGTTTGGGCCAAACAAAGTTTGGGTTCCAAAATTTGCTGCTTGAATCTTAGTTGCAGGGATCCTTGTAGCCAACTTCAAGATGAAGACCTTATGACTATGGCTATAAGGAAAGTAAGTAGATAGAATGAAAGAAAATGAAAATCATACCAAGTAAACACTTCTGAAAGATTCCCTACTGAATAAAAATGTCATGATCACTTTTTATGTCCAATTGGTATTATAACTGTGTTATCATGCTTGCTTGAATGTGCCCATGACTCCTTCGTGAATTTCATCTGAATTCTTGCAATTTTTTTTTACATCATGCACATGCTTAGGGGAGCAAATTAGAAAAGGGTAAAAATGTTAGTGTAAAAGTTGCTCTTTAAAGTCAAAACTTGTTGGAACTTGAAAACCGCAAAAAAAATTTAACTATGATCATAATCAAGTCGACACACATCTGCTCATGTGTCGACACCAGTGGTCTTCTACTGTAGCACCCCGAAAATTTTATTATGAGAAAATTAGAAATAGTAATTTATAATAGTAAAATTTTACGTGCCATTATCATCTGTAGAAAAACACACTGGAAAATTCCATAAAAATCATAGTTAAACTCTAAATAATACTCTCAATGACCCACGAAGAAATTTGTACGAAGAAAAATCAGATTGGCCAAGATTAAGGTATTTTGTGACTTATTATCGTAATTAAGAAATAAGTCGGAAAATCATTATCACATACACTTAATGGAGTCCAAAAATAGAATAAAAATTATCGTTGGACTTCAAACAATGGGCATTGACAATCTAATGAAGAAATGGGCCAAAGGATGTACTTTGGGCCAAAAATAAATTCATGCTAAGAAAATGACCCGAAATTCAGAAATATTCACTAATGAACCATGATAGGGTAAATTCTCACCCAATAGACCACCATTTGACTTCAAACCAAGCCAAACCCGTGGTTACCACCAAAAGGGAGGTTTCCATAGGACTCCTACCATGATTGGGGAGAGAAATCATCCATTGAGGGAAGGACACCCAAATTCGTACCCATGAGTTTCCTAATTTAAATTAGGCAACTAAAGACCCACACCCCTTTAAATAAGCCCTCTCTCTCCCATGGGACGACCGAGGTCGTGCTTGGAGGCTCTGGAGGCTGGGAAACGCAAGGAGGAAGGCTTGAGAAGAAGCAACTCGTGCTCTTCTTCATCTGCAACCTGCACTTGAGTCCCTTCAAGATCATCACCAAGGTTAGTGAAACCTCGACCAAACTGTGCAAACCATACATCCCTGGAATGATCTTCGAGCCTAGTTTCTTATGACACTATTTTGCCCAATTTCTACCCAGTAGTTCATGAGTATGAAGCGTTCTCCTACGACTGGTCGAAACTAGGGTTTTCTGGAGGACGACTTTTCTTCCAACCAAAAGGTAGGTCTTCTCTGGGCCAAACTCTAATTAAACTCGTGCATGCTTGCATACATATGTTTAGATCATGTTATACTATTTTTCCCATTTTATGTCATATTGTGTAATCGAAATAAATCTTGTATCATCATAGTCATTTTTCTGCCTGATGAAACCCTTACACTATCTTAAGAGTCTTCTACCTCTCGTCTGACTCATTTTTAGATCAAGCACTCAACATGAATAATGTTCCCGTTTGAGTCTACTTTCAAACAAGACTGAAATCACTCTATTTCATGGTGTGTGTAGTGAGCAGTGACCCAAATATCTCTACTGTGTCAATTTTCTATGGTTTGTCCCATAGAGTCAAGTTGACCTAGTAATCTGATTGGTTTTCTAATTCCTCGTTACAGTAGTTATCTTAATGAGATAGCATTCCAATGCACTTAGTTTCACAATTTTTCATGCTCTATACAGCGAGTTATAAGCCTTAGAAGTGCCCTATATCAACCCAGTCCTAGTAGAGTCGAACCGGGTGCATTTGACAACCCAAAACCCCTGTCTAGAAGGCGACGTATCGTCCTGTCGCATTCAGAACACGACAGGTTTCGTGTCGCTACCTGGCTTCTGCGCAGTGTTTGCTTAAATGGCTATAACATTTTCTATAGACCTTAGATTAGCGAGCCGATTTTTTTGTTGGATTCCCTATTCAAAGGGCTTCAATATGGTATACTCATGTGTCAGATTTGCATAAGAAATCAGTGAATTATACCCTAGAAGTGAAGGGTTGGGACTACATCTGCTTTCTAAAAGGCATATGTCCCGGTTTCCAACGCTTTACGCCATTCTTCATATGGTGAGTTTTGATCTATTATAGAAAGATTCTACAAGGTATTATCATGTATTAATCAACCCATGAATAAGTGTTAAGATTTTCACATGATTCTAATTGATCTTAAGTGATTGATCATGCTCTCTACTTGCCAATTATTCTCTCTTTCTTGCCTTATTATCGAACTTGCTAAAATAAGCACATGACAACTTGCTAAAATTGGTAATGCATGATTTGTTTCCTATTATAGCATTCTTGTTACTTGTTCAATGCAGAGTTTCCATAATCAGATTTAAGAAAGTACTCACACACGCACATGAGTGATTCTCACGCGCGGCATGCGCATACACTCTTGCACAATAGGAAAGCCCCTTTCTTGGCTTGTGGTGAACTCTCCGTCGGATATTCCTTCTGTTAGACTAGTGATGTATCAACCCGACCCCCCCGAACCCCCGCCAGGGACCCCCGAAGGTCACGCCGCCACCCACTGATCCTGTAAGGCCCTCAAATTTTGTTGCATTATTTAATTTCGTGTAAATAATTTATATTGTGTATGCATAGATGTACATATCTACGTATGTATTAACTATTTATACTTATGTATGCATGTGTATAAGTTAGTTGTAAATAATGTATGAATGGTATGATGGTAGTGTGTACATGATAGCATATGTACGGCACGTATATAGGTATAAGTTGTGCATGGTTTCTGCATGTTTTTGGGTTCTAGCCGAAGGCCAACTTGGCGTCAAAATCAATAGACGTTTGTGTTGTGTCGGCGTCAACCATATGGACGCCAACACTAAATCCAGCGTCCAGTGATGTGGACGTCAATATCACTTGCTTGCATGCATTGTAGAGCCGGAAATCCCGGGAACAAGCTACCCCAACCATTGGGGAGTTGTCCCCAACAGTCTGAAAGGCTTTCTTGTCAAGCCTGCGTGAAAGGAGAGCCCCCTCTCCTAATTACCATGCCTTTTGCAACCCCAACAGCCCTCTCTTAGCTCTCTTTGCAAGAGGAGATGAAGGAGAAGAAACCTAGAGAAAACTATGTGAAAACCCCACCCTTTGCAAGCTTAAATCTAACCTTCTAGCTATTCCTGGCCATCTACCACGACAAGGAGCTAGCTGAAGTGAAGGAGGAGACTTCCCCGACCTCATCTTGGAGTCATCTTCGTCCTAGAACCCGGCATGAAGACTTCTCAGGAGCTTCTTGGGACTGCTCAAGGAGAGCTTCACCAAGCTTTAAGATCCATCTGGAGTATTTTCTACAGGCAAGTAACCTACCCCTATCGTCCATGTAGATGTCTAGTAGGGTTTTATGATTTTTATGTATTTTTCCTCATGTCCTGGATCCCCCATTCACCCCTTTATTTGGAGTTCGGTCTGTGTTCCTGCACAGACAGGACTTGGCGTCAATGCCTTGACGCCAAGATTCCCCGTGTGCGTCCAGCGATCTTGCCGTCCACTCCTGGAACGGCCAGAGACCGCCGTTAAGTTCTTCTGGGCAGAACAGTGAACTGTTCTCTCCTTATATATGATTACTTTCGATGTGTTTTGCGATGAGGATATATTGTAAATCTATTATACTACGTAATGTGAATGTTGGAATGTGTGGGAGAATGGTTGGACATTTATTTTGTGGATGTTTGAGTTATTATTTATTTAAAATGCATGTGGAATAATGGCCATGTATGTTCACCCATGATCCTAATAATCCATGGGAAATTAGGATGCCCTAATCCTGTTGAATCATGTCTATATACGTCAGTCTCTGTTCTAAATTTTCTGGAATTTTCCCATGTCAATGTGATTTACTGAAAATTATACTTGGGAAATAGAAAACATGTGTAGGATTGCTAAATTTCCAGTAAATCGTGTGTTGTGAAATAAATCCCCGGGAAATTCCTGTGGTGTTGTGTATATTGGGTTCAGGGTTATGACATGTTAAACTGAAATTTCATGTTACGCACCATGGTCGATTGAATCACGAATGATATAAAAAATTGATGTTTGATTTTCTGTAATTGTATCATGAGTCAGAAAATTCAAATTTTTGTATGTGAGGTCATAAACCCGAATCAGCATGTGGTTAAATTTTTAGGTCGTTTGGACAACTATATAGTGAAATATGAATTTTTCCTTGCAAAGATGCGAACAATGCATGTTAATGTGGGAATAATGTGACATGTGTGTGTGATCTGATTTATGCAAATTACTGAACATGTGATCCCTGTTAATTGTAGAATCATGTTAGGAAAACAGAACCCTTGTGTGAATGAGATATGAGCGTCGTGTGTAAAATGTGTGTAAAAACCGATATGTGTAATGTGTAAAACTGTGCCAAGTGTGATACTGCTTCCATAGAGGGCTGTGGAACCGTACCATGGAAAAGTCCCCATGAGAAGGTTCAATGTGTTGTGATCCTAAGGGCATTAGGATGAAATCCTAGAGAGGACAAGTACCACTGGTTAGGGTGGAGATTTGTTCTCCCGGTCTGCGCAAGCCAAGAGTCGTCACTGTATTGCCTAGGTGGCGTCTATGTGTATGTGATGTGATGTGTCCTTCTTATGGTAGTTTGGACTATGTGTCATGGCACTAAAGTGTAAAATGTGAATGTGATTGTGATCATGTGCAAATTGTGTAGTGTGAATGTGTAAATGTGCAATGTGTAAAAAGTGAAGTATGTGAATTAGAAATTGTGTAAAAATGTGAAACCAAAATGTGAGGATGTGAAATTGAAATCCATGATATGATGATCTGAAATCATGTTAGAACAGCAACATAAATGTGGTTATGATCATGTGTTATATGTGTACAATGCGTAGAATCCGCTAGGGACAATCCTTACTTATGTGTAACTCATTCCATGTGTGTTTACTCTCACGTTGTGGTTTGAATGAGAACATAGCTTTCATATGTTAGATTGTAAAGTGTTTAATCATGTCAAAACAGCAAGCTTAAAGCAGGTAAAATGGTTATGTGCATGCGTAAGAATGAGAAGTAACCATGTTAGCAATGTTTTCTTTCATGTATGTAAGCTAGTCATGCTAAATTGCTTTCATGTTTTAGCTTAATTGAGAGTAGAACTTTCATGTGTTGGAATGATTAGAGAGCATGTGATAGGAGATTTTAAATTAGGAAATCTGAAGCATGAATTATGTGTTTCATTAATAGAATTACCATGATAGGTTGTTAATTTCAATGACAAGCATGCTACATGATTGTGTCTTGTAAATGTGTATGTAAAACCTACTATGACATGTACATGTATGGTATGTCTAGAGTTAATTGCTGAGTCTTTTAGACTCATTACTTGCTTCGGCGTACAGGCATAGTTGGTGACGACACACTTGCAGAGGAGGCAGTGGAGACCGACTCCGAGCGTGGAGATTAGATTGTTGGTGTACTTTGCGATATTTTGATTTCATAGTATGTAATTGCAACATTGTACTAGCATTATCATGGAAAAATGATTAAGTGTGGACAATTATGTATTTGATTTTCAGAATTTAATTATGTGGACTTTTAGTTCTTTAATGTTATTGCAATCATGTATGTAAATGTGGGAGATGAATGAAACGAGACAGTGGTCTCTTACTTTCGCTACTCTGTAATCTATATTCACGTTATCTCAGCTGAATGTTATTGTTGGGTAAATGTCCCACTGTGGCAACGTTCACTATACCGATATGGGTTGGTATAACCGTACCGGTATAATGAGGTCGCTACAGAGATTGGTATCAGAGCAACAGGTTGAGATTGCACATGAATATATATACATGTCTTCATCCCCATTGCATGCTAAGTATGTCCACATGTGTAGAAAACACTAATAAGAAGTGGAAATGAGATAAGAAAATGGTTAGAAAACTTAGTAACCTAGCTAATGGTGGCTGAATTTATTACAGCCATGGCTTCGAGAGGTAGGCGTGGCGGAGCGCCGGCCCGTGAGAACGAGCCGAGACGTGATAAGCGGGCGGAGCAACAGGTCCTGTACTTCCCCCACCACCGCCTGTGGATTATGGAGTATTCATGCAAGGTCTGGTGCAAGCCATGCAGACGCAGGCTCATACTCAGGCAGCACTCCAGGCACAGTTGGAGGCTTAGGTTAGACTAATAAAATGATTAATAGTCTGTTTTATTTGCTTATGTGATATTGTGTTGATTGTGATTGCTTGTTGTGTACTGTAGCAGGCTCAAGTACCAGCTCAGGACCATGGTGGACCTTCTACCATAGAGAGATTCAAGAGGATGCTGCCACCCTCTTTTAAGGGGAGAGCGATCCATTGTTGGCTGAAAGCTGGATGAGGGAGATAGAAAAGATCTTCCGAGCCATCAGGTGTGCAGATGAGGATAAGGTCACATTAGCCACATACATGCTACAGGTATGCTTTAGTTTATATGCTTGTATGTTTTGTTAAGTTAGATTTGTTAGATGGTGCTATGAACGGTGTACTGCAGAAAGAGCTGATGTATGGTGGGCTTCATTGCTGCGTACCCAGTTTGAGGACGGAGCTATGATGTTGCTTGGGACGAGTTCGTGAGGCTCTTTCGGGCCAAGTTCGTCCCCGAGCATATTCAAGATCGGATGGAGCAGGAGTTCCTCTCTTTGACTCAGGGCTCCATGACCGTGCTAGAATATGAGGCAAGTTTTCTGAACTCTCTAAATATGCACCTCACATCGTGACAGACGAGCGCAGAAAGACAAAGAAGTTCGTGATGGGCCTGAAACCATCACTGAGGACGAGGCTCGTGGCGTTTGACCACCGCACTTTGGATGAGGCCCTCAGCGCTGCTTGCAGACAGGAGGGTGAGATGGAGCAATACCTTGAAGAGAAGAAGGCTTTGCAAAAGAGACCTGCAGCCACGTTCCAGCGGCAGGACAAGAAGAAAGCGGTGTACCCGACACAGCAGTGATCAGTAGCAGTCGGCAGTACTCAGGTACCTTCTGTACGTTCCCCTGGTGTGAAGAAAGAGTGTCCCCACTATGGGAGGACACATGGTGGTTCCGAGTGTTGGATGATTACGGGAAAGTGCTTGAAGTGCGAAAGCAGCGACCACAAGATCAAGGATTGCCCAAGACTTCAGCAGAGAGTCTAGCGCGGAGCGCCAGCCCCAGCAGTAGTATGGCAGCAGCGCCAGATACAGGAAGACCAGGAAGGCCTCGCCCCATCTCGAGTGTTTGCTTTAGCGCGCGAGGACGCCGCAGGCGGAGCATGTCAACGAAGGTACGGTTTTACTTCTAGGTGTGCACGCTCGGGTTTTGTTTGATACGGGTGCTACTCACTCATTCATTTTCGAGCGGTTCGCTAGGCAGTTAGCCCTAGAGTCAAATGTAGAGTCTGAGGATTTAGAGGTCCCTTTGTCTGTGCACACCCCTGCGGGTACGGTATCGACTAGGAAGTGCATTCCGTCGTTACCTGTGTGCATTGAGGATAGAGTCCTAGAAGGGTGTTTCTTCTTGCTAAAGATGAAGGACTATGATGCTATTCTTGGTCTGGATTGGCTAGAGGAGCACTATGCGTTAGTAGATTGTCATCGGAAGAGGATTGTTTTCCGCATTCCTGGTGAGGACGAGTTCTCTCATCCCTTGCCAAGGAACTTGGCGGGAAAGTTAGTCATCTCGGCCATGAAGGCGATGCGCATGGTGAACAAGGGTTGTGACGCTTTTCTTGCCAGCATGGTGTTAGTACTAGAGGCTGATGAGTCACCTACTCTTACAGAGATTGAGGTAATGCAGGATTTTCCAAATGTCTTTCCTGATGACTTGTCTGGATTGCCACCGGATAGAGAGATAGAGTTTACCATAGAGTTGCTTCCGGGCACCTCTCCTATCTCGAAGGCTCTATATCGGATGGCACCTGCGGAGTTAGCCGAGTTAAGGAGGCAGTTGCAAGAGTTGCTTGATAAGGGATTTATTTGCCCTAGTGTTTCCCCTTGGGGCGCACATGTATTATTCGTCAAGAAGAAAGACGGGTCACTTAGGTTATGCATTGACTACAGAAAGTAAACCAAGTGACTGTGAAGAACAGGTATCCCTTACCTCGTATTGATGATTTGTTTGACTAGTTGCAAGATGCATCAGTCTTTTCTAAGATTGATTTGCATCTGGTTATCATCAGTTGAGGATTCGGAGTGAGGATGTGTCCAAGACGGCGTTTAGAACCCGTTATGGACATTATGAGTTTTTGGTTCTTCCTTTCAGATTGACCAATGCCCCTACAGCGTTCATGGATCTCATGAACAGGGTGTTTAGGCCTTATCTAGATAGCTTTGTCGTAGTGTTATTGATGATGTGTTGGTCTACTCTCTAGACGGCCACACACCGTCAGCATTTGAGGATAGTGTTAGAGGTTCTTCGTGAGCACAAGTTGTATGCTAAGTTCAACAAGTGCGATTTTTGGTTGCGCGAGGTTCATTTCCTCGGTCATGTTATCTCCGGTGCTGGTGTTGCAGTGGATCCAGCAAAGGTCCAGGCAGTTATGGATTGGGAGGTTCCCAAGACCCCTTCGGAGATTCGTAGTTTTATTGGTTTAGCTGGTTACTATCGGTGATTTATTGAGGGATTTTCATCCATCGCCGCCCCTTTGACTCAGCTCACCAGAAAGGGAGTGAAGTTTGTTTGGTCTGAGAAGTGTGAGAGTAGTTTTCAATTGTTGAAGACTAAGCTCACGACAGCCCCGGTGTTAGTCTTACCGAGCGGTGTAGAGGGTTTTGCTATCTACACGGATGCGTCTCGGATTGGTTTAGGCTGTGTGCTAATGCAGCAGGAAAGGGTAGTGGCTTATGCTTCTCGTCAGTTGAAGGAGCATGAGAAGAACTATCCGACTCATGACTTGGAGCTCGCAGCAGTGGTTCATACACTAATGATCTGGAGGTACTATCTTTATGGTGTCAGATTTGAGGTGTTTACCGACCACAAGAGCTTGAAGTATCTTTCTCCCAAAAGGAATTAAACCTGAGGCAGAGAAGATGGATTGAGTTCTTGAAGGACTATGACTTCGACCATCAGTATCACCCTGGGAAGGCGAATGTCGTAGCGGATGCTCTGAGTAGAAAGAGGCCATTTCTCCAGTAGGATTGGAAGATGTTGGAGAATGCGGCTTGCGCGTTGACTGAGTTAGAGCCATCGCTATGCCAGGCTTTTGTAGCTCAGTTATCTCTTAGTCCTCGGTTTTGGATGAGGTGATCGAGCAACAGAAAGCTGACCCTAGACTCTTAGAGCTAGTGGGCAAGGCAGGTATTGCTGTGATGAGGACGGTGTGATTAGATTTCATCACCGTGTTTATGTCCCTGATTTAGTAGATGTTCGTGAGAATGTGTTAGCGGAGGCTCATAGATCGCGATTCTCTATTCATCCGGGTAACACTAAGATGTACCAGGATTTGAAGAGATCCTTTTGGTGGTCTGGCATGAAGAAGGATGTAGCGGATATGTGTCTAGGGTTTGGTGTGTCAGCAAGTGAAGGCCGAGCGACAGCGACCATCCAGCCTTATGCAAAGGATGGAGATCCCAGTGTGGAAGTGGGAAGCTGTCACGATGGACTTTGTTTCGGGTTTGCCTCAATCTAGAAGGGGCAATGACTCGATTTGGGTAGTTGTAGATAGATTCTCGAAGACTGCTCATTTCTTCCTATGAAGAAGAAGCAGTTATTAGAGAGTTTAGCTAGATTGTAGTTAGTAGTGTCATTAGATTGCATGGTGTGCCGAAGTCGATCATTCGGATCGAGATCGAGATTTACTTCGAGGTTGTGGAAGGTCTTCAGGATGCTTTAGGTTCGGAGCTGAAGCTCAGTTCAGCGTTTCATCCCCAGACTGATGGACAGTCCTAGAGGACTATCCAGACGCTCGAGGATATGCTGAGAGCGTGTGTATTGGATTGAAGGATGATTGGGAGCGTCATTACCTCTAGTGGAGTTCGCATACAACAACAGCTTTCATGCAAGTATTGGTATGGCTCCATTTGAGGCGTTGTATGGTCGGCCATTTGAGTTTTAGTATTTATCTTGAAGTTCTCATCCTTTCCTTGACTTTTACTCTCTAGTCATGTTGAAAGAATTTAGCCTCATACGAGATTGCCTTGGAGCCGGCTAAACAGTCTCGGTTAAGCTTGTATACGAGATGTAACCTCAAATTCTTTTGTTTGATCCCTCCAATTATCTTTGAAATCATATAGTTATCAAGGGGCATCTTCATTCCCATTACAATTTAAGTAAGTTTCTAACCTCTTATACCACCCATAATCCATGTTTATGCTATAGAGTTTTGCTAGAAATTCGATATCTTAGAACATTGTGATTCTTCCATTTAAACGTTTGTACCTCAAGCTTTGATTTGAACATTAAACATCTTGTGTTTTAGTGTCCATCTTGTAAGAATCTCCAATAATCCATTGCTATCAAGATCACACTTCCAACACCATACTATGTTTAATTTCAAGCAAGTCAAGTTGAATTGCAAACCTCTTCTTTCATCTTGTTTGTTCGGTTTATAAACCACTGTGAAAACTCTATTTAGACTCTTCCATTGATACCAATCATGTCTTGAATTATAAGATCTATAATTAGGGTTCTTAGAATGGATTTAAACAGATTTACGGAAGTTCTGCAGCTTCCTGTCGACAGCCAGCCCAAAAGCTGTCGACAGGCGCATGCTATCCAGAACCCAGATAACTGGGTCTGTGTGTAGCTGTCGACAGGCCCTGGTTTCTGTCGACAGATACACATAGTCCAGTAAACCTGAGTTCTGTCTGAGCCATCTGTCGACAACCCCTTCTTACCTGTCGACAGCTATTGCCCTGCCTTGGATTTCAGCACTTTTTCATGTGCAAATCCTTGCTTAAACTTCACCCTATTAGACTACCAAGTTACCCTCATATTTACTTTGATATTTACTGTCATTCTACTGTAAAGATCACCCAATTTGGATACCTTACTCATTATTGAGTTATCCTTGAAACCGTCAACTCCGAATGGTACTTCGTTGAGTCCATTCTTCTAATTCGACAACTAAGTTTATATTACTTGATGACTTGAGAGTTCAAAGGCTTGAACACTTGGGAGATATGATAAACTTATGATGATGACATTTATTGGGTCCTTGGACCCCACCTGACTGATATGCCTGTGCAAATAGGGCTGGTCCAGTCCTGGGAGGAGCACGGAATTCATTACGGGCCGTACGGGAGTGATAAGGATACCGGGATGTTTGGCATTGCATCACTATTTCCTCATTATGGTCATCATACTTCCTGTATTGTGTGAACTATATATGAACCAATTCTTGAGCTATATACTTGAGCATGACCTGAGTTTTACTATCACTGTATCAAGCTACTATTCTGAGATCTGTATTGCCTTTTTGATATCCGTTCTATCCTTGTCTTAGAAGGATAAGGATCCAAGATGTTTGACATTGCATCACTATCTCCTGATTATGATCATCCTATTACCTGTCCTGTGTGAATATTTATATGACTCCGAACCTGAGCCTTAATATGAATTTCTGAGTATGCCTATGTTTTCATACTACTGTTATACATTCACTGACATTTTATCTTGGTTATCTGACCCTGTTCTTGATACCATTCATGTTCTTACCTAAATTATCATGTGTTCCTGATCCTTTGATTTAAGGATTTGAATTCTACTGGGCTAGTTAGCTCACCCATCCTTCCCTTTTCAGGTAATCAAGATGAGGGAGAAGTATAAAATGGGCTGTGTGCAGAGTGGACACCGATGACGAATCAACCAACCATTTACTGCTTTAGTTGCGTACTTGTAAAATGTTATGAGTAGTAGCTACTCATCCTTACTCCTCACTTAGTGTGTAATGATGAGCTTTATGTAATAAGACTTCCGCAGACTGCGTTATAATGAGTAAACGTTAATGTTATTACTTTGTGCCTGTTTTCTGTCATTTCCCAATAAATAGCCTTTTATTAGGATGTGACAGCCACACACCAAACAGCGACAAGTGCCTCCAAGCACAGCTGAGGCACAGCGAAAACAACCACCGGGATGATGCTTGCACGCGCAAGCCAAACCACAGAAAACCGGTGCTACCTCACATTGAACACAGGGCATGCTGCCCTACATCGTCCAGTCAGGCAACAAGAAACCAGCACAGCAAGAGAAGGTCCAATGGTTACCATAACCCATCGTGCCACAAAGAACAAAGCGCACGAAGGGAGCAACCAGCTCAACCTCAAAACAGCTCAATAGGCGAGGGACCTTCGCCACGAAGGTTGCTACGGTGCACAACACGGCACCAAGGCCATGGCAGAGCACCACCACCCCGAGCAACCACGAAAAGTAGGGGAAGAAGGCACATAACTAGCTTCTTTCTCACACACAAAGAGAAAACAGCACGCAAGGCTAGCACTCACACGTGAGGCACAGCCAACCAAACACCCGCTACACTCACCAGACTACCATCTGGGAGAGCACGCAGGGTGCAAGAAATGAAGCAAAACACCCGACCACGGGGACACACGGAGTCCCACCAACGCAGCCGAGAAACGCGCAAATGAACCGGAAGACAACCTGGCCAGCACCACGGCCAGACCCATGGTCAAAGGCACCACACCTTGACCGACAACGCCCAAGTAGACTGTAATAAGGGCAGTCTGACCGGCAACAATGACAACTCATCTCCACTGAGAGAGCAGCAACCAGAAAAAACACACAAGGCAGCTTTGGAAGAACCTCCACCAAAGCGCCAAGAGCCGTTCTGGAAACCATCACCAGAACACAGCCCAAACAAATAGCCAACAGAGAGAATACAGCAGATAGCGAAAGCAACACAAACTGGTTCTGGGAGAACTCCACCAGAACCACCAAGGCACCGTTCTGGGAAAATCCACCAGAACGCAATGGCCAACACAACAGATGCATACCTCAACCCTGAGGTAGAACAACACCGGTAGAAACAAAGTTCGGAGCAGTCTTGAGAGCGAACCTCACCAGGACAACAACCAACAGTTCTGGAAAACCGCACCAGAACACAGGGCAACCAAGCGATGCACCCCAACCTCGAGGGCAACGCAACGGCAACCAACCAAACAACAGACCTCAACCAAGGAGGCAACATAGCGGAAGACTTCAACGAGCACAGAAGCAGTTCCAGAGGGATAGGAACTCTCACTAGGACAACAACAAACAGTTCTGAGAAACACCACCAAAACACAACAACCAAGTGATGCACCTCAACATGAGGGCAACGCCGCAACAACCAGAAACGAGCACAACAAAGTTCTGGGGAAAACCTCACCTCCACTAGAACCAACAGAGAAGAACTCCAGGAGCACCTCACCAAAGTTCACAACCATCAGTACCAGGCCGACAACAACCACAAACAGGTGTCGCAACGCTCAACTCGCGGTGCAACATGGCACACAAAGCATATGCTTAGCTCGAGCAAAGATGCCGACTGAGCAGAGCACAGCGCCCAACGGCGCACAGGCACGTAAGGCCAAACACAAGCTAACAACACACACCCCAACAAAAGGGGACATCCAACAAGGACTCACCCCACAAGAAGGGGACTCTAACAAGGACTCACCCCACAAGAAGGGGACATCCAACAAGGACACACCCCAACAAGAAGGGGATAGCCAACAAGGCAAGGACACCTTCTATAAGTTCCATAGACCACAACCCTGCACCAGTGAAGGCCACACCACACGCAGGCTCTCTCAGCCTTCGCGACCCACCCATATGGATGCGTAGGCCGACGACGAACCCAACCGCAGCACGAGCGAACCAGAAACCACGCTCATAGCATGCGCACCCAGCAACAGCAGCAACGCTCTCCTGCAACTCACACCTGGACCTTGCTGGAAAGCTAACCACCTGCAACAAAGAGCCAAAAGCTCACCTAACAGCACTCTACACTGAAGGGCCAGCAGCGCATGAGTACCTTTCTTTGGGACAGCCATAGTTATTAACTCATTACAAATCTCGTTGGACCCCTGAGCTCTGATACCACTGTAACGACCCGACCTCCCGGACCCCCGCCAGGGATCCCCGAAGGTCGCGCCGCCACCCATGAATTCGAAGACCCAGAAGGGTTAGAATTTAGTCCAGTGAGATAAGAATGAATGAAAATAACTATAACAAGAAAGTTCGTACAATAAATAGAAAATTATGTACAACATGTCCCAAATAAAAGTACAGGTACAGAAAGAAAGGTGCAGTTCTTAAGGGCATACCCCGAGGACTTGCAAAAGGCCACTTTCAACTCACGCTACAAGAGCACTCACACTCACACTCACACTGCTGGCAATGCATGATGCAACGAATAGCCACCACAACCGTCCGGCAACGAACTCCTGCGACAGTTAGTCCCTACCTGAAGAGAGTAGGGGGTGAGCCTCGCGAACAAGGCTCAGTAGGGATTACCAGTCCCTTACCAGTCAGAGCAACAGGAACTCCAACAAAGCGGAAGCAAAACCACTGTACAAAGCATTAAAGCGAGAATGCCTCCCACAGAGTACTACAAAGCAGCGGAAACAGAGAAACGCCTCGACCACAACCTGGGTCAGGCCAACACGACTCCCACAAAACCAGCGGAGTCAACACATGCGGAAGCAACTAGAACAATGACACGACCCGCAACCAGGGTCGGGCCAGAGCAACACAATGCGGAAGCCAACCCTCGGCACACATCCGCCGAGACAAACAAGCTCACAGAACACCAGAGCAACCATGAGAACCAGAGTCTCACGACACAAGCACCAACATCTCATACCTCCACGAGGTCGAAAGGAACAACCAGGTGTCACCACGAGAGACATTGAGCAACCAGGTGAGAAGAGCGTCTCACCACAACCACGACCACCTCAAACCTCCACCAGGTTGAGGGCCCACAAGCAGAACCACCCTGGACCCGGACACGCCACAAGGTCAGGGAACTGCACCTGCCGGTGCCACCAAGGATGGCACTAAGGAATGAGTTACTGAAACAACAGTTGGGTGTCTGCACAAGGCACTCCGAGAGAACCCGTAGAGCTGAAAAACACTAACCCGCCCCACAAGCCAAACCAACCAAACCCAAGGCACTAGACACGGCTAGGCTACAACCACCGTGCAGGCTAGGGCGACGAGACTCACTTGGAAACAACATGAGAAACTCCGTCACAGCAAGAGCAACAAAGACACAGCCACAGGCAGCTAAGAGGAGACACACAGTCCACTCCTCTAGATCGACAACCGTTGACTCCTGCCTACGATCTCCCTAGGTAGAGTGAGGCTAGCAAGTCACAGCAAAGAACACAACCACAAACACCGAAGTCTGACCGAACTGCAGCCCCATGCCTGACCTCCCTACGTGGCTCCGGAACCAATGCAGAGCGAGGCAGTGAGATGGACTAGCTGGTCCACACCAGATGAGCGCCTAAACCACCTCGGAGACCCAGACCAGCTAAGAGAGCTCATAAACGGCTCACGCCGCTGCCCCACCATTTCCCTCTGCTCTGAGTCCACCACTCTAGACCGGTGTAAGGCCCTCTAATTTCCGTCGCATTATTGTATTGTGTGTGTATTGTGCTTGTATGTATATACATATTTACGTACGTACTAATTAGTACAATTACGTGTGCATGTGTTTATACTAGATGTAAATAATGCATGTATTGAATGATGATGGTAAGGATACACTACCATATACATATTGCATGTATATATGCATGGCATGCATAGTTTTCTGCATGTTTTAGAGTTCTGGCCGAAGGCCAGATTGGCGTCAATACCAGGACATCGAGGAGGTGTCAGCGTCCAACCATGGACGCCAACACTAATCCTGGCATCTAACGATGTGGACGCCGATTTCCCTGACCTGCATGCGTTGCAGAGCCAGAAATTCCGAAACAAGGTAGCTCACCCATTGGGGAGCTGTCCCCAACGGCTCTGAGAGCCATCTTGTCACCTTGTGAGTGGGAGAGAAGCCTCTCCCTTATATCCAACCCGAATCTTCCCCCAACCCCTCTCTTCACCTTTTGCAAGAGAGAAACAAGAGGAGAAAAATCCTATTTCGACTGTGAAAAACCCCATCTTGGCAGCCTAAAATCCGAACTTCTGAAGCTTGTCCGGCGTTCTACTGCAACTGGAGGCTAGAGGGATCATCGAGGAAGGCCTCCCCGACATTTCTTTGCTATGGAGATCTCCAAGAGCCCGGAGGAAGGAGATCTTGGAGGACATTTCTGCACTTCTTGGGACTGCCCAAGGAGGGCTTCACCAGCACTTTTGATCCCTTAGGAGTGTTTCTAAAAGGCAAGTGACCCTACCATAAGGTTCCCGTATGAGTCTAGGATGGTTTTTCAATTTTTATGAATTTCCCTCGTGTCCTAGACCCTCAGATTCACCCTATCTTGAGAGCTCGGTCTGTGTTCTACACAGACCTGCATTAACGGCCAGGTCCCTGGATGCTGAGATCATGATTGGCGTCCATCGAGTATGCCGCTAACATTGAATTAGCGGCCAGAGACCGCCGCCAAGTTCATCTGGACAGAACAGTAACTGTTCTGCCCTCCTATACGATTATTTTCGATGGGTTTCTGTGATGAGGATATATGGTAACCCTATACACTATGTATACTGGTAAATGTGGTGTGTGGATGAGTTATGATGTGTGGTGGTGAATGTTAGAGATTATTATCCCATGAATTTCAAGCATGATTTGTTGGTGATCTTGCCAATCCATGTTTATGATTAGGACTAGTCTGAGTGCCCTAAGTTTTGTCAGATCATGAAGTTAGTGGATTAGTGTATGTGTACTCAATTTTGATAAATTGTCCATGCTTGCATAAATTGCTATTAATTTGGTTCGGTAAATAAAAAGGCATGCAAGAAAGAATTGTTGTGATCGATCTATGGTTGTACGATTTAGGGTAATTCTGTATTTTCAAATCATGCATATAACAGTTAGTCTCTGTTCAGACAGTAAGTGGCAAAAAAAATGTATGATGGTGTTAAACTCCATGTCAACTTAAATTATGATGGCATGCTAAATAGGTAATTGATTTTCTGTAAATTCTATTTAGCTCAGAAAAATCTGAAAAATTGAAGGTATGATCGTGAACCCGAAAATAGCATGTGGTTAAATTTCCAGGTTATTTGGACCAGTATATAAGGAGTTATGCACTTTTCCATGAGAAATGTAGAAATTTATACATGTCATCGTAAAGTGATTAGATATCGTTTAAACCCAACCTGATTGGTGAATTTACTGTGTGTTAAACTCCTGAAATCTGTAGTGTCATGTCAGGAAAATAGAGATATGCATGTGAGTGAGAAAGTGAATGGGATAAAAGTGATATGTGTAAAACCATGTGTAAATCGGTAAAATGTGTAATGTGTAACTGTGCCAATGTGACACTGCTTCCGTAGAGGGCAGTAGAACTGTATCAGGGAAAAGTCCCCCTGAGAAAGTTCAATGTGTAAGTGACCTAAGGGCATTAGGGGGAAATCCTGGAGGTGGACAAGTACCACTGGTTAGGGTGGAGACTTGTTCTCCCGGTCAGCGCAGTCCAAGAGTCGCCATTGTAATGCCTAGATGGCGTCTATGTGTAATGTGATGTGTATATGTCCTTCTTTGGTGGTTTGGACTATGTGTCACGGCACCTAAAATTGAATGTGTAATGTGTAATGTGTATGTGTTCATGTGTTAATGTGTAGTGAACAATGTGAAATGTGTATATGTAAAGTGCAACCATATGAATTGGAAACTTGTGTAAGAAAATGTGAAACTAAAAATGTGAGAATATGACATTGAAATCCATGTGAGACAAATCTGAAACCATGTGAAATCAGTAATTTCATATTTTTATCATCATGTTTATATGTGAAAATGTCTAGAATCCATGTTAGGGATAATTGATGAGCAGTGTACAAAATAGCATGATTGGTTGTTCACATGGTATGTTTTAAACAATATTGTAGCTCTCATGTGTAGTTTACAGCCATTAAACCATGTGAAACCAGCAACTTAAAGCATGTGAAAATGTCTATGTATGTGCTTAGGAACATGTAAATCCATGCTAGTTGTGTTTTCCCTTCATATATGCACAGTGTTCACGTTGGTAGCTCTCATGTCTTGGTTCATTAAAGGCAAAATGTCACGAGTAAATTGAATAGAGAGCATGTGATAGGTAAGTTTTATTCTTAGAAATTTGAAAGCATGATCCACGTATTAAGTTGTAGAACTTTCATGATAGGTTGAAACTTTCAAATGACTAGCATGCCATATGTTGAAATTTGTGAATGTGCATGTAGAAACCGCTATGACTTATACGTGTACGTTATGAGTAGTGTTGCTTGCTGAGTCTTTAAGACTCACTCCTTGCTTCGGTGTACAAGTATAGACGGTGACGAGACTCTCGTGGAAGAGACGATAAAGATGGACTCCGAGCGCGGAGTTTAGATTGTTGGAGCAGTTGTACCCTTTGTGCTTTCATAGTATGTAAAGTGACATTGTACTAGAAATCATGAGAAAATTGTATAAGTGTGGACATTGTGTATTAAATTTTCAGCAATTCAATTATGTGAACTTTTAAGTTCTTTAATGTTATTGTAATTTCATGTATGTTAAATGTTATGATGAATGAATGAAGACAGTAGTTCTTTTTTACTTCCGCTACTCTGTTCTATATTCGTGTGTATCTCAGCTGTTTGTATCGTTTGGGTAAATGTCCCACTGTGATGACGCTTGTTGTACCGACGTGGTTTGGTATAACCCGTTATAATGAGGGCCGTCACAGAGATTGGTATCAGAGCAACCGGTTGAGATTGCACATGAATGTCCACATGTGTAGAAAACACTAATAAGAAGTGAAAGATAGATAAGAAAATGGTTAGAAAACTTAGTAACCTAGCTCTAATAGTGGCTGAAATTTTATTACAGCCATGGCTTCGAGAGGTAGGTGTGATGGAGCGTCGGCCCTTGAGGACGAGCCGCGACGTGACGAGCGGGCGGAGCAGCAGGCCCGGCACCGCCAGGTCCTGTACTTCCCCCACCGCCGCCTGTGGATTACGGAGTATTCATGCAAGGTCTGGTGCAAGCCATGCAGACGCAGGCTCATACCCAGGCAGCACTCCAGGCACAGTTGGAGGCCCAGGTAGAATAATGAAACAAATAGTTTGCTATTTAAATTGCATGATATTGTGTTTATTGTGTATTGCCTATTGTTTAATGTAGCGCTCAGGCACCAGCTCAGGACCATGGTGGTCATCATGGAGCGATTCAAGAGGATGACCCCACCCTCTTTAAGGGGAGAGTGATCCATTAATGGCAGAAAGTTGGTTAGGGAGACAGAGAAAATCTTCCGAGCATCAGGTGCCTGATGAGGATAAGGTGACATTAGCCACCTACATGCTACAGGTAGACTATTAATTTTGTATGTTTGAATGTTCTGCTTAATTAGAATTGTTAGTTGGTGCTTATGAAGGTGTATTGCAGGAGAGAGCCGATGTATGGTGGTCCTCCCTACTACGTACATGCTTTGAGGACGGAGCAGTAGACGTGGCATGGGACGCGTTCGTGAGGCTCTTTTGAGCCAAGTTTGTCCCAGAGCATATCCAGGACAAAATGGAGCAGGAATTTCTCTCCCTGACGCAAGGCTCCATGACGTGCTGGAATATGAGGCAAGGTTTTCTGAACTTTCTAAGTATGCACCGCATATCGTAGAGGATGAGCGCAGGAAGACGAAGAATTCGTGATAGGACTCAAGCCATCACTGCAGACGAGACTCGTGGCATTTGACCACCGCACGTTGGACGAGGCCCTCAGTGCTGCCTGCAGGCAGGAGGGAGAAATGGAGCAATATCTGGAGGAAAAGAAGGCTTCGCAGAAGAGGCCGGCAGCGACGTTCCAGCGGCAGGGAAGAAGAAAATGGTGTACCAGACACCGCAGCGATCCGTGACAGTCAGCAACTCTCAGGTACCTTCTGTACGTTCCCCTGGTGTGAAGAAAGAGTGTCCCCAGCGGGAAGACACATGGTGGTTCCGAGTGTTGGTTGGTAGCGGGTAGATGCTTGAAGTGCGGGAGCAGCGACCACAAGATCAAAGACTTCCCAAGACTTCAACAGGGAGCTCAGCGTGGAGCGCCAGCCCCAGCAGTAGCGGCAGCCGCGCCAGCTACGGGAAGACCAGGAAGGCCTCGAGCCCCAGCTCGAGTGTTTGCTTTAGCTCGCGAGGACGCCGAGCAGGCGGAGCATGTCACGAAGGTACGGTTTTGCTTTTAGGTGTGCACGCTCGGTTTTGTTTGATACGGGTGCTACTCACTCGTTCATTTCCGAGCGGTTCGCTAGGCAGTTAGCCCTAGAGTCAGGCATAGAGTCTGAGGATTTAGAGGTCCCTTTGTCTGTGCACACCCCTGCGGGTACGGTATCGACTAGGAAGTGCATTCCGTCGTTACCTGTGTGCATTGAGGATAGAATCCTAGATGGGTGTTTCTTCTTGCTAAAGATGAAGGACTATGATGCTATTCTTGGTCTGGATTGGCTAGAGGAGCACTATGCGTTAGTGGATTGTCGTCGGAAGAGGATTGTTTTCCGCATTCCTGGTGAGGATGAGTTCTCTCACCCCTTGCCAAGGAACTGGGCGGAAGTGATCATCTCTGCCATGAAGGCGATGCGCATGGTAAACAAGGGTTGTGACGCTTTTCTTCCAGCGTGGTGTTAGTGCCAGAGGCTGATGAGTCACTACTCTTGCGGAGATTGAGGTAGTGCAGGATTTTCCAGATGTCTTTCCTGATGACTTGTCTGGATTGCCACCGGATAGAGAGATAGAGTTTACCATAGAGTTGCTTCCGGGCACCTCTCCTATCTCGAAGGCTCCATATCGGATGGCACCTGCGGAGTTAGCCGAGTTGAGGAGGCAGTTGCAAGAGTTGCTTGATAAGGGATTTATTCGCCCTAGTGTTTCCCCTTGGGGCGCACCTGTATTATTCGTCAGAAGAAAGACGGGTCACTTAGGTTGTGCATTGACTATAGGAAGTTGAACCAAGTGACTGTGAAGAACAGGTATCCCTTACCTCGTATTGATGACTGTTTGACCAGTTGCGAGATGCATCAGTCTTTTCTAAGATTGACTTGCGATCTGGTTATCATCAGTTGAGGATTCGGAGTGAGGATGTGTCCAAGACGGCATTTAGATCCCGTTATGGACATTATGAGTTCTTGGTCCTTCCTTTCGGATTGACCAACGCCCCATGCAGCGTTCATGGATCTCATGAACCGGGTGTTTAGGCCTTATTTAGATAGCTTTGTCGTAGTGTTTATTGACGATGTGTTGGTCTACTCTCCGGATGAGGCCACCCACCGTCAGCATTTGAGGTTAGTGTTAGAGGTTCTTCGTGAGCACAAGCTGTATGCAAAATTCAGCAAGTGCGATTTTTGGTTGCGCGAGGTTTTTCCTCGGGCATGTTATCTCCGGCGCTGGTGTTGCAGTTGATCCAGCGAAGGTCCAGGCAGTTATGGATTGGGAGGTTCCCAAGACCCCTTCGGAGATTCGTAGTTTTATTGGGTTAGCTGGTTACTATCGGCGATTCATTGAGGGTTTCTCATCCATCGCCGCCCCCTTGACAAAGCTAACCAGGAAGGGTGAGAGGTTCGTATGGTCTGAGGCATGTGAGCGTAGCTTCCAGCTATTGAAGGCTAAGCTTACTTCTGCTCCGGTATTGGTATTGCCTAGTGGTCTAGAGGGCTTTGCCATTTATACGGATGCGTCTCAGATTGGTTTGGGCTGTGTGCTAATGCAGCAAGA
The DNA here is from genome assembly GCA_014218235.1 of Colocasia esculenta. Classification (NCBI taxonomy): domain Eukaryota; kingdom Viridiplantae; phylum Streptophyta; class Magnoliopsida; order Alismatales; family Araceae; genus Colocasia; species Colocasia esculenta. The sequence goes on from CM024756.1 coordinate 66,452,082, forward strand.
CAGGGTAGTGGCTTATGCTTCTCGTCAGTTAAAGGAGCATGAGAAGAACTATCCGACTCATGACTTGGAGCTCGCAGCAGTGGTTCATGCACTAAAGATCTAGAGGCACTATCTTTATGGTGTCAGATTTGAGGTGTTTACCGACCACAAGAGCTTGAAGTATCTTTTCTCCCAAAGGAATTAAACCTGAGGCAGAGAAGATGGATTGAGTTCTTGAAGGACTATGACTTCGACCTTCAGTATCACCCTGGAAAGGCGAATGTCGTAGCGGATGCTCTTAGTAGAAAGAGGTCTTCGCTCCAGCAGGATTGGAAGATGTTGGAGGATGCGGCGTACTCTATGACCGAGTTAGAGCCATCGCTGTGTCAGGCTTTGTAGCTCAGCTATCCCTTAGATCCTCAGTTTTGGATGAGGTGATCGAGCAACAGAGAAGCCGACCCTAGATTGTTAGAATTAGTGGGTAAGGCGGGCATTGCTCGTGATGAGGACGGTGTGATTAGATTTCAACACCGTGTTTGTGTCCCTGATTTAGTAGATGTCCGTGAGCATGTGCTAGCAGAGGCTCATAGATCGCGATTCTCTATTCATCCGGGTAACACTAAGATGTATCAAGACCTGAAAAGATCATTTTGGTGGTCCGGCATGAAGAAGATGTTGCGGATTATGTGTCTAGGTGTCTGGTGTGTCAGCAAGTGAAGGCCGAGCGACAGCGACCATCGGCCTTATGCAGAGGATGGATATCCCAGTGTGGAAGTGGGAAGCTGTCACTATGGACTTCGTTCGGGTTTGCCTCGATCTAGAAGGGGCAATGACTCGATTTGGGTAGTTGTAGATAGATTCTCGAAGACTGCTCATTTCTTGGCTATGAAGAAGAAGCAGTCAGTAGAGAGTTTAGCTAGATTGTATGTTAGTGGTATCATTAGATTGCATGTGTGCCGAAGTCGATCATTTCGGATCGAGATCCGAGATTTACTTCGAGGTTGTGGAAGGGTCTTCAAGATGCTTTAGGTTCGGAGCTGAAGCTCAGTTCGGCGTTTCATCCCCAGACCGATGGACAGTCCGAGAGGACTATCCAGACGCTCGAGGATATGTTGAGAGTGTGTGTTCTGGATTGGAAGGATGATTGGGAGCGTCATTTACCTCTTGTGGAGTTCGCATACAACAACAGCTTTCATGCTAGTATTGGTATGGCTCCATTCGAGGCATGTATGGTAGGCCCTGCAGATCTCCGTTATGTTGGGAGGAGACTGGTGATAGGCAGTTGATCGGACCGAGTTAGTTCAGGAAACTTCGGATAAGATCCAGCTTATCAGGAAGAGGCTTGTTGCGGCACAGGATAGGCAGAAGAGTTATGCCGACAACAGGAGAAAGGATTAGAGTTCGAGGTTGGCGATCATGTCTTCTTGAAGATATCGCCTACTCGTGGTGTCGTCAGATTCGGCAGGCATAGCAAGCTAAGCCTAGATTCATTGGCCCATATGAGATTCTCAGACGTTTGGGCAGCGTGGCATATGAGCTAGCATTACCCCCAGCTTTGGCAAGCGTTCACCCTGCATTGCACGTATCTATGCTCAGGAAATATGTCCGAGATCCGTCTCATGTGATTAGTCATGAGCCAGTGGAGATCTAGCCAAATCTTTCGTATGTCGAGCAACCAGTAGCTATTCTTGACCGGAAGGTTCAACATCTCCGGAACAAGAGTATTGCGTCGGTGAAAGTTCTCTGGCAGAACTTCTCACGAGAGGAGGCTACTTGGAAGCTTGAGGATGCGATGAAGAAGAGGTATCCCCTTTTGTTTGAGTAGTGTCGTTCTAACTTCGAGGACGAGTTTCTTTAGGGGGAGAGGGTGTAAGGCCCTCGAATTTCCGTCGCATTATTGTATTTATGTGTATATTTGTGCTTGTGTATGTATATACATATTTACGTACGTACTAATTAGTACAATTACGTGTGCATGTGTTATACTAGATGTAAATATGCATGTATTGAATGGTGATGGTAAGGATACACTACCATATACATATTGCATGTATATATGCATGGCATGCATAGTTTTCTGCATGTTTTAGAGTTCTGGCCGAAGGCCAGATTGGCGTCAATACCAGGACGTCGAGGAGGTGTCAGCGTCCACCCATGGACGCCAACACTAATCCTGGCTAACGATGTGGACGCCGATTTCCCTGACCTGCATGCGTTGCAGAGCCAGAAATTCCGGAAACAAGGTAGCTCACCATTGGGGAGCTGTCCCCAACGGCTCTGAGAGCCATCTTGTCACCTTGTGAGTGGGAGAGAAGCCTCTCCCTTATATCCAAACCCGAATCTTCTCCCCAACCCCTCTCTTCACCCTTTTGCAAGAGAGAAACAAGAGGAGAAAAATCCTATTTCGGACTGTGAGAAAACCCCATCTTGGCAGCCTAAAATCCGAACTTCTGAAGCTTTGTCCGGCGTTCTACTGCAACTGGAGGCTAGAGGGATCATCGAGGAAGGCCTCCCCGACATTTCTTTGCTGTGGAGATCATCCAAGAGTCCGGAGGAAGGAGATCTTGGAGGACATTTCTGCACTTCTTGGGACTGCCCAAGGAGGGCTTCACCAGCACTTTTGATCCTTAGGAGTGTTTCTAAAGGCAAGTGACCCTACCATAAGGTTCCCGTATGAGTCTAGGATGGTTTTTCATTTTTATGAATTTTCCCTCGTGTCCTAGACCCTCATATTCACCCTATCTTGAGAGCTCGGGTCTGTGTTCTACACAGACCTGCATTAACGGCAAGGTCCCTGGATGCTGAGATCATGATTGGCGTCCATCGACTATGCCGCTGACATTGAATTAGCGGCCAGAGACCGCCGCCAAGTTCATCTGGACAGAACAGTAAACTGTTCTGTCCTCCTATACGATTATTTTCGATGGTTTCCGTGATGAGGATATATGGTAACCCTATACACTATGTTACTGGTAAATGTGGTGTGTGGATGAGTTATGATGTGTGGTGGTGAATGTTAGAGATTATTATCCCATGAAATTTCAAGCATGATTTGTTGGTGATCTTGCCAATCCATGTTTTATGATTAGGACTAGTCTGAGTGCCCTAGGTTTGTCAGATCATGAAGTTAGTGGATTAGTGTATGTGTACTCAAATTTTGATAAATTGTCCATGCTTGCATAAATTGCTATTAATTTCGGTTCGGTAAATAAAAAGGCATGCAAGAAAGAATTGTTGTGATCGATCTATGGTTGTATGATTTAGGGTAATTCTGTATTTTCAGATCATGCATATAACAGTTAGTCTCTGTTCAGACAGTAAGTGGCAAAAAAAGGTATGATGGTGTTAAACTCCATGTTAACTTAAATTATGAATGGCATGCTAAATAGGTAATTGATTTTCTGTAAATTCTATTTAGCTCAGAAAAATCTGAAAAATTGAAGGTATGATCTTGAACCCGAAAATAGCATGTGGTTAAATTCCAGGTCATTTGGACCAGTATATAAGGAGTTATGCACTTTTCCATGAGAAATGTAGAAATTTATATGTCATCGTAAAGTGATTAGATATCGTTAAACCCAACCTGATTGGTGAATTTACTGGGTGTGTTAAACTCCTGAATCTGTAGTGTCATGTCAGAAAAATAGAGATATGCATGTGAGTGAGAAAGTGAATGGGATGAAAAGTGATATGTAAAACCATGTGTAAATCGGTAAAATGTGTAAATGTGTAACTGTGCCAATGTGACACTGCTTTCGTAGAGGGCAGTGGAACTGTATCAGGGAAAAGTCCCCCTGAGAAAGTTCAATGTGTAAGTGACCCTAAGGGCATTAGGGGAAATCCTGGAGGTGGACAAGTACCATTGGTTAGGGTGGAGACTTCTCCCCGGTCTGCGCAGTCCAAGAGTCGTCATTGTAATGCCTAGATGGCGTCTATGTGTAATGTGATGTGTATATGTCCTTCTTTGGTGGTTTGGACTATGTGTCACGGCACCTAAAATGTGAAGTGTAATGTGTAATGTGTATGTGTTCATGTGTTAATGTGTAAGTGAACAATGTGAAATGTGTATGTGTAAAGTGCAACCATGTGAATTGGAAACTTGTGTAAAGAAAATGTGAAACTAAAATGTGAGAATATGACATTGAAATCCATGTGAGACAAATCTGAAACCATGTGAAATCAGTAATTTCATGTTGTTATCATCATGTTTATATATGTGAAAATGTCTAGAATCCATGTTAGGGATAATTGATGAGCACGTGTACAAAATAGCATGATTGGTTGTTCACATGGTATGTTTTAAACAATATTGTAGCTCTCATGTGTAGGTTTACAGCCATTAAACCATGTGAAACCAGCAACATAAAGCATGTGAAAATGTCTATGTATGTGCTTAGGAACATGTAAAATCCATGCTAGTTGTGTTTTCCCTTCATATATGCACAGTGTTCACGTTGGTAGCTCTCATGTCTTGGTTCTTTAAAGGCAAAATGTCACGAGTAAATTGAATAGAGAGCATGTGATAGGTAAGTTTTATTCTTAGAATCTGAAAGCATGATCCACGTATTAAATTGTAGAACTTTCATGATAGGTTGAAACTTTCAAATGACTAGCATGCCATATGTTGAAATTGTGAATGTGCATGTAGAAACCGCTATGACTTATACGTGTATGTTATGAGTAGTGTTGCTTGCTGAGTCTTAAGACTCACTCCTTGCTTCGGCGTACAGGTATAGACGGTGGACGAGACTCTCGTGGAGGAGACGGTAGAGATAGACTCCGAGCGCGGAGTTTAGATTGTTGGAGCAGTTGTACCCTTTTGTGCTTTCATAGTATGTAAAAGTGACATTGTACTAGAAATCATGAGAAAATTGTATAAGTGTGGACATTGTGTATTAAATTTTCAGCAATTTAATTTGTGAACTTTTAGTTCTTTAATGTTATTGTAATTTCATGTATGTTAAATGTGGATGATGAATGAATGAAGACAGTAGTTCTTTTTACTTCCGCTACTCTGTTCGTATATTCGCGTGTATCTCAGGTTTGTATCGTTTGGGTAAATGTCCCACTGTGATGACGCTTGTTGTACCGACGTGGGTTGGTATAACCGTACCGGTATAATGAGGGCCGTCACAACCGGACTCGAGCACGCGTCACCTGGAGAGCTTCCTCTGACACAGGCGCCGGATGGATAGGGGTCCCAGGTAACGGAACAACCTATCTCGCGGACGAGCCCTCAAGTGCCGAGCACGGGCGAAAGAGAACTGGCGTGGCAAAACCAACCAAAATAGCACCACTGGTCATAACCCAGACAAGCCCAGCGGCCACAGGCATGCACGACACCCTTCCAAAAACCCCCAGAAGGGCCGTCAGCCAACGCCGGCACACACGGCATGGCCTGAGAAACGGAACACCACCAGGCAGAACAGAAAACCAACGCTCTGCTAATAATCAATTGGCATCCAGACCATCGATTATTAGACAGACACGAGCCTCCTAGCGATGCCGCTAGGACACGGCCACGAAGGTGTCACCTCGGTCAGTGAACGCAGGGAGGCAACCTGCCGCATTCCCACCAGAAGGTCCTAAGGGCACACCCTACCCGGGGCACATGCCGACACGCCAACCGTGGCCACGGAAACACCCGAGGCAGACCAGGTCTTGTCACGCCCTCCTAAGCTGTCGCGATACCATCGCGATGGTCAAGGCCACCGCGACAAGACCCAGGTCATGTCGGGAAAGCGCGCCGCGACAACACCTTGTGGCGACAGGAAAACCTTGTCGCGACAAGGCAGCGCGTCGCGACAACAACCTTATCACGACGGGCTGCCGGGTCGCAACGAGCCTTATCGCGACGGCCACCCGGGCCGCGATAAGGTCGCGTCCGACTGGGGCGACGCCTCCTCTGATGTCGCGACGCACTCGATAGTCGCGACATCAGCTAGAAGGCAGACCGTCGGGATACCACATCCCAGGGTCGCCCACACAATACAAAACACACAACCACGGGGAGGGGGCATGGGGAAAGCTTTAAAAGCATGCAATCACACACAAGGACCTCCAATTGCCCGAAATAGAAAGAGTTCTAGAAATCCCTACTGGAGAACAAAGAACCAAACCCATGAAGGGCCTTCACAATGGTAAGAACACCTCCTCCTCGCTCCACGACGCCACTCTAACCTCCGCACGAGTCGCCGCCGGTGCCACCGCACTCCACGCCCAGAGATGGAAGAGGAAACCACCTTTCTCCCTCAAAGAAGAGAAGGAAGGAAAGAAAGGAAAGAAGGGGGAAGGGGGGCCGGCCAGGCTTTTAGCCTCGGCCCCCAGAACGCGATGGGCGGGGCGTCGCGATACAAACCTTATCACGACGGCCGCCCAGATCGCCAACAGAACGCGCCCACCCTGGGCGCTGCTGCAACCCGACTGGTCAGTCTGCCACGCCTGCCACTCTGACAGGCGTCAGACAACCAAAAACAGAAAGCAGTCGGGACCCGTTGATCGGGTGCGACAAGAACGCGATGCAAAGGTGGTCGCAACAAGGATGACTATCGCAACAGGCACCTCCGTCGCGACAAGGCCAGTCATCCCCCAAACAACGAAAAGCCCAAGATGTTACAAGTGACCCCTTGACCAAGGCCTTCATAAGTCTCCTCTGACCATGGATTCCCACATGGCCGACGAGCGGTTGTACCATGAAGTCCCCGATGTTAGTGTGCATCTCTCTCTCTCTCTCTCTCTCTCTCTCTCTCTCTCTCTCTCTCTCTCTCTCTCTCTCTCTCTCTCTCTCCTCTCTCTCTCTCTCTCTCTCTCTCTCTCTCTCGAAGCTATCAACAATGACACATGAACACAAGTTATTAATCGAATTAATGCAAAAGCACCGTTATGCTGCCAAAATTCTCTCTTGATCATTGTTATCATGAAATCCTATTCTTCTGACTTGTTATACTTGAAATCATTATGGACATGACACTATGACACTCTGAACCATCGTTATTGACTTGATAGTCATTAATCTCTTGACAATCTTGTTCGTGTTACATGCTCTTGAACTCGCTCTTGATATGATAGTTTTGAACTACTAGTGAACATTGTCCCGTGACATGATCATACTAATGTTCTCGGACATCCTGACATGACATTCTTGAACTCTTGAAAGTACTCTCTTTGGACCCTTTGAGCTGTTGTGGTTCCTACTGTTTTGTACTGTTATTAACTGTCTAGCACTATAACGGGTCTTGCGACTGTACTGGACTTGAATGCTTACTGCTGAGGGCACAGAGAGTGTCCGAGGGGATCCAATCTAGTCCTGGGGGCAGAGAGCCACCCGAAAATACCTGCGGGGGCTAATGACGGTGTCGGTATTTGCACCGGTTCTGACTGTTCTGATTTAGCTAGACATCTGATTGTTATATTGTTACTGTTAGTCTGATATATCAGACATACTGCACTGTTACTATACTGCCACTGTTCTTACTGCCACTGACTGTTACTGAACTGCTACTATCCTGTTATTGAATGGCTATGGCCCATGCTCACCTATTGCACTGCAACTGCTCAATTACTGTTACTTGTTATCACTTGAATGAAACAAAGTACTTACCTGTCTCGTAAAGAGCACCTTAGACCTGATAGTCTAAATTCTATTATCTTGACGCGTTCCTGTCTGCATAAAATCCTGTTAGCACTTTGTCATCGATTTTATCATGCTTATGATTAATTTGTCACTTGTGCTTGCCTAGTTCTTAAAACGTTAATCACTTATATCATTGCCCGCACATCGAGATGTAAATCCTACTGGGCTAGTTTGCTCATACCTGCCTCTTAACATTTCAGGTAGTGAAGATGAGGAGTACATTTGATGATGGGACTTGTGCGCCGAGCGTGACATACACCATAGAGAGTCATTGTTTAGTTAGTTAGTGAGAGATTAGTCATTATTGTAATCTTGTCTTTCTTTGAGAGATAGAATAGATTAGTAGTAGAGAGTTGTTCTTATTTTGACATTGGAGATTGTAATAATTGCTTATGATGAATAAAAGTGTTTGATTATTGAATTATGGGCCCTATCGATATTAGTCGCTTGCTTATGGCTTCTAAATGCTTGCTTGTCCGTCGTGTTCCCGACTAAATTCCGCTGCTAAATTCGGGGGCGTGGCAGCAATGGTATCAGAGCCTAGGCTTTCCCCAAGTCCTAGGATATATTCAAGGCTATGTTGTAAAGATAAGCTATAGGAATCTTGATCGTGAGGATCTAGGATCCATAAGGTTGTGTTCACCATTAAGCTAAGAACCTGGTGAGATTGGGTAAAAACTTCGGGTTATGCAAGGGCTTAGCTATATGTACAAACTGTTGCCCAGCTAGCAAGCTCAGAGGGGGGTGAATGGGATTCTTAATTTTGAATACGTTAAAACCTATCAATAAAAACGTTCAACACAAAACACTACGTTCGATTGTTAGTGTTAGAAATAAAGACATAACAAACACAAGCATGCACTCACATAACACAGGAATTTTTATCCTGGTTCGGATCTCCAATCCCAAGGAGTCCTACGTCCAGTCCCCGAGCAACAACTCAGAATTTCACTACCCAAGGGTACAGTCCCCCTCAAGGATAATTACACATCCAGCCGCAGCTGGCCTTCTCTTCACAACCCGAAGAGGTATACACACCCTGATACACAGGTCTTCCTTCAACACGAAGGGAATACACACCACCTATTTCCACAAGTCCTCTCTTCACAACCTGAAGAGGAACTTCACAAGAATGTGAAAAATAGGCATAATTCCCCTAGACCAAGCTTACAACAAATGCTCGATCTGAGGTAGAGACTGAGAGAGAAAGATCTACAAAAGCAAAGTCTCTCAGGACTCAAGGGCTCTCCAAAGATTAAGAACAAAAAGAACGGAGAGCAAGAGCTACAGCTGACTGGAATGAAAAAAACTAGAAGCTCTTTCGCTAAGACTCTATCACCTCCAGGATTTTTCGTTGAGATTTTTGAACACCTCAAAATGTCTTTCCAGGAGTCTTGAGTCTTGTATAAATATCTTCTCTTTCTAAAGTAGCGTTGAGATGTCTGTTGTCTCTAGCTCTGGTATACGTTAGACTGCATGGTATAGGTGAGAACCAGGTACACTTTTCTTTAAACACTTTTCAATCCATGCACGCAAAGAGTAGATTCTTCTAGATATCCTTCAACATCTATTTTGTCCAATCGTTGTATGAGGTTATGCTGTCAGAGACCTGCACACAATAAATATCAAACTATAGACAGTTAAGTTGTCTCTTGTTGTCAGTCAACGTTAGAATCCATGTAGTAGGACTATTCACCATAATAGAAAAGTTATTCTGGTTTCTGAAAAAGGTTTCATGAGAATGCATCGTGCAGTGAAATGTACAGTCCCATCAAATGCATGGATATTAGAGAAACACGCGGGAAGACTTTGACTCAATATTTGATATATATTTGAATATCAAGTCGATGTAATCCATGAAGTCGTTATGACATAGAAATAGTTGTACAACTTATGAAATCGTTGCGTGTACAAATTGTTGAGAGTGAATTGTTATAAGCAAATCATTATAAGCAAGTCATTGTGAACACAAATCGTTGTGCTACTTATCAAATCGATGCAGTGACCAAATCGTTGTTTGCTTTATCGAATCGTTACAGTGACCAAGTCGTTGTTGTGACTTATCGAATCGTTACAGCAACCAAATCATTGTGTAACTTATCGAATCGTTACAGCGACCAAATCGTTATGTAACTTGTCGAATCGTTGTGGTGACCAAGTCGATGTGAAACTTATCAAATCGTTACGGTGACCAAGTCATTATATAACTTATCAAATCGATGTGGTGACCAAGTCGATGTGAAACTTATCAAATCGTTACGATGACCAAGTCGTTGTTGTGACTTATTGAATCGTTACAGCAACCAAATCGTTGTGTAACTTATCGAATCGTTACAGCGACCAAATCATTATGTAACTTGTCGAATCGTTGTGGTGACCAAGTCGATGTGAAACTTATCAAATTATTATGGCGACCAAGTCGTTATGTAACTTATCAAATCGATGTGAAAGCAAATCGTTGTAAGAGCAAATCGTTGTTCTCACTTAACAAATCGTTGTAAGAGCAAATCGTTGTTCTTACTTAGCAAATTGTTGTGAGATCAAATCGTTGTAAAACTAAAATCGATATGATACTTATGAAATCGTTATGCTCTGCAGTGACTTATGAAATCGTTATGCTATACAAACGTTAACAAACTTATGAAATCCTTGTAAGACTGAAATCGATAAAGGTATAGAAATCGTTATGATTCTAATGAAGTGGATATGAAACTTAGGAAGTCGATGTGTACTTAGAAAAATTACATGCTCTAAACTTTAAATGCTACAGTGTAAGAGTTACTTACAGGTTTTGCTTGATTTTGCCTGATTTATTTCCTGTGACTAAGCTTCATAAAAATTGTTAGATAATACTTTATTGAAGTTTTGTTAATCACCAAAATAGGCATATAATAAATGAAATTATATGAGGATGAACTAATCATCAATCTCCCCTCTTTGGTGATGACAAAACATAACATGAGCATAGAAAGTTCTGAAATAAATCTAAGTAAATTTGCGGAATAAATTCATGAAATGTATTTTAGAATAGTTATTTTTCTCCCCCTTTTTGTCATTAAGCAAAAAGATAACATAATGAGACAAAGAAAGAAGAGAAGAAAGATAAATGGGAGCAAAGAAAATCATTTGTATTACTCCTTGGGAGGTACAGGAAGATAGATGGCAGGAGACAAAAGAGAGGCATGGCGGGTTATGATTGGCCAAGCCTTACGTTCCTACTCTTCAAAATAACTTTGAAAAGCACCATAGACAATGGAGTAGGAAGGTCCCATAACAAGAGCCATCCTCTTGATGTGCAACTGCCTCTGAGCTTCGATAAAAGTGTCATATTCATTGCTGCCAAAGGAAGATTTGTAAAAAGTAGAGGTGCCAAAACTGGCATGCTGAAGGAACTTATCTATGGTTATGGGGTAGAATATCTGGTGCTGCTTCAGTTCCTGTTTCATAGCCATATACACCTTATATCTCTCAACCCATGATTCATAAGGGTCTCGAACAAGATGAATTGAGTTCAGGTCTAAGAATTCTGCAGCAGACAGAGGAGGTTGACTTGAGCTGGCCTAAGAGACATTGAGAGCAGTGAGGGGGTAAAGTTGTTCCATTCTGATGGAGACAGGCGCTCACATTCAAACAAGAGAGGGGCAAGAACATCTGATTTGATGTGGCCCTGATGATATTCTCTGAAGACAAATTTGTGAAAGGAGAGGGAACCGCCTTTCTATATTGAAATTCTACCCATTACCCTTGCAAATCTTTCAAAAATCATAGTGCCGACAGTAGATTCCATGACTAGGGAGTGGAGTGGAGGCAGGAATACGACATCTGGGATCTCCAATGTGGCAAAGTCTACCTGGATGGAGGAGGTATGAGCATTACCAGAACCAAGAGCAAAAAGAGCTTGCCGGAATTGGCCAAGTTGGACTTCAGGTAGATTATTAAGATAGCAGTAGTCAGTGAAAAGCTGAAAATGACGGATAAGCTTGATTTCTTTCTGAACAAAGGGCCCCCAGGTATCCTTGTGATGTATCTAACCACTCAGAGAGAGTCAAAGGATGATCTCGGAGTGGATATCTGGCTGCCTGAGCTTGAAGAAATTTGCTGTAAAGAGACTTGTGCCCCCGAGCCCACTGATCTTCAGTTTTGGCTTCAGTCATGGTAAAAATTCTTGACTGTTCAGCCTTGGATAAGGAAGAATGATATTGAGATGTTCAGAGAGATTTAGATAAGGAAGTCCAAAATAGTAGCAACGGTGCATTTCTTGAGATATTCACAGTAAAGGGGCCTCTTTTTGATTTTCAACTGTGAGAGAAAACCAAAGAGGTGGAAAGAGAGGTTCAGAAGAGATGGCACGGTTTGAGGAAGTTTTTCTTTTTTAGGAGCAGGGCTGGAAGAGCCTATTCTATGGAGGTGAGTCCCAACTGACAGGACTGAGCGAAGCATTGCTACTTCAAACTCATCTTTAATGTCCTGGATCATATGATGTTCAAGTTGGGCACTCTCTGGAATGATGGTGACAAAAGATGGAGGAGTAGGAGGATGAAGAAAAGAATGAGAGGTAGATGGAGGTGGTATGGATGGTTCAGAAGATGAAGGACCATAAGAAGAGGCTCCAGCTGAAGATGATGCTGGAGGAACCTCAACAATAGGAGGAGGAATGGATGTGGAGGAAGCAGGAGATGAGGAGGATTCTGAAGGAAATAGAATAGGAGATGAAATGTTTCAAGGAAGGGGTTGTTTGAAGGTAGTAGGTGCTGGAGGTGCAGTGGAGGATGATGGTGGAGAGGGAGGTGCTGGAGTTGGAAGCGGAGAAGAGCTAGGGGGCTCAGGGGCTACAGCCTAGTCTTCTACTCTAGCGGGAACAGCCTTAGACTCCATTGGCCCTGATGGCCCAGACTCATCCAAGATTGGCCCTGGTGGCCATGACTGCTCGGCTTCAATAGGCCTTGATGGCAGAACTGCCTCTTCTACAACCTTTGGCCCTGATGGCCCAGATTCTTCATCAATAGATGGCCCTGCTGGCCGAAAATCTTCCTCTACCTGACTGGGTCCTAAATTGCTGGCCGGAGTGGGAGCAAGAGGGGCTTGAATGTGAAGATGCGCCCTCACAAAAATAGATAAATCTTGGACCACTTGCTTAATGCTTCCCAACTCACCCTTAAGACTTTGGAGCTCAGAAGTTAATGCTCCAACTTGCTTAGCTACTGTGCTCTGGCTAATGAAAATAGAAGCAATGTCTGACTGCACAGAGCAAAGGATTTTACCTTGTTCATCCAATCTGTCTATTAAAGGCTTCATATTGATTTTCAACTTCTTCTGCTTTAGCCTCCGGTGTGGCTTCCTTGTGAGGAGGGGAATCTCAGGAACTACACTTTTACCCTTTTCACTTGCCCTAACAACGGGCTCCACATTATCAACATTTTCTTCATCAGAGGTACTTTCTACAACACCTTCTTGAAACTGATCAACTTGGGGGCTAGCAGTGTGCTCCCCCTGAAGCTCTACTTCCTTCTCAGTAATATGCTCCCCCTGACTAGGAGCATCCTCCATCTGAACATCGTCTATGTGGCCTGATGCCACATCTTCAGCCAAATCTTTTTGCTCCCCCTGAATGAGAGCTTCCTCCATTTGAATATCTTCTTTCTGGCCTGATGCCACAACCTCTGCAACTTGTTCACAAACCTTTTCTAACTCTCCCTGAGTGCTGGGGATAGAGTCCAGCACACCTCTAAGTACTGAAGCTACTATTGAGATGGGGGTGGCAACCTCTTCAAATTGCCCAACGGGCTCAATATTCTCTGGAGGTATATCCTCAATTCGTCTATCACTCATCATCAAATCATCAACTCTGACCTCTGCTGCTGCTGCTGCTTGTTCTTCTTGGACAGCTGGCATCTCTTCCCTGACATCTTCTTGCTGATCTTGAACTGTTGGACCCGCTGCTGCTGCCACTGTCTGAGCAACCTCTTCTTGGACTTCCTGAGCTTCTCCAATAATGGCCTCACTTTCAACTACTGAGGTTTTGGTCCATACCCAAGCTACCAAGGAGAAACCACTCTTCTTCAAATTTCTACTCCTAATTGCCTGGCCCATCTTCTCAGAAACCTCGCCAGTCAAATTTATGTCGAAATGCTAAAAGATCTTTGTCCACAGGTGAGCATAGAGAAGGGACACATTTAACTTACTCTTCTTGTCCCAAATCATTGCTGTAGAAACCTTCATCCGCTCGATGATAACCTCTGCCATATTGATACCTTGGTTCTGAATGGCCCAGCACATCATATCGGAGTCGGCCTTTGTACAGGTGAGAAGGTCGCACTCTTGGGCATCAAAATTTGACACACAATAAAGTGGAGAATTCTATTAAAGGCATTCAACTGGTTGATGTCAATCTTTTCATCCTTCAGCTTGAACTCAAGACCGACTATCCCCAAACCCTTGGCCTGAATATCGACAGTGTTTACCCCACTGTGACCGGTGATAGACACTCTAAATGGGGATTCCAATAACTCATAGGTAATGCAGATCTGGGTTCCTTTGACCGTGGATTCAAGGACCCATCTGCCTCTGATTTCAAACAAACATAGAAAGCTTTCACTAAATCAGGATAACTTGCCTTAGAAAGGGTTGCCATCTTCAACCACTTCATCTCTGCATCGCAGCCACAATACTATGCATTCCGTTCTTCTCCAGATCCACTACATCCATAGCCTTGTTGCCACACAGCTTTGTCTTCACGGAAGTGAACCTTTCTTGCTGCTCTGCGGTGAGGAAAGCAGTGCCATAGCCCCCAACATTGCCGGAAACTCCAGAGTGGCCATGGATTTGAACAGGAAAATGTCCTGGAAGATCGCGAAGAGGATTGGAGCAAAAACTCTCAAGAAATTTTCGCGGGAAGAGGATTGATGCTTTGAAATTTCACAGAGTCGATGCCGGAGTCGATAGGGTTTATCGTCTCAGGCGAGTCGAAAGGGATGAGAGAGGGAGATGAATCATTATGACATAGATTGCGGGATTTATCAGATAAAGATAACGTAACTTTCAGAAAGGATAGCACCATAAATGCAGAAAACGACAAAAGAAGATAGGTTCGAGATAAATAAAGACTTTTTGAATTAAAGAACCTTCAAAGGTATTTATGATGCAAACAACTCTAAGAAATTTGCTTAATTTCAAGGGAGAGAATAATTGATATTCTGATATTATGGTTATTTCAGTTTTATACAGATAAATCTATCACAATTTACACATGCCTAATTCCTTCTAAGAGATGTAAATCTCTCTTCAGGTAAGACCTTTATGAAGATATCTGCTAACTGATTTTGAGTATCTATAAAAGAAATATCTATATTCCCATTAGCTACATAATCTCGAATGAAATTATATCTAACCTCTATATGCTTTGTCCTTGAGTGTGAACTAGACTTTTGGTGAGATTTATTGCACTGGTGTTATCACACAGCAAGGGAATTGTCTTGATGTGTAATCCATAATCCTCAAGTTGCTGTTTAATCCATAGGAGTTGTGTGCAACAGCTTCCAGCAGCCACGTACTCAGCTTCAGCTGTTGACAGTGCTACTGAATTTTGTTTATTTGAGGACCATGAAATCAGACATCCTGCAAGAAATTGACAACAACCACTGGTGCTTTTCTATCTATTTTGCATCCAGCATAGTCAATATCAGAATATCCTACTAAATTTACTTCACATGATTTGGGATACCATAGTCCTAGATCATGAGTTTTAGCTAAATATCTAAAAATCCTTTTGACAGATATTAGATGAGATTCTTTAGGATCAGCTTAATATTTAGCACACATGCATACACTAAATAGAATGTCTGGTCTACTGGCAGTTACATAGAGTAAAGAACCTATCATACCTCTGTAGAGCTTTTGGTCTATTTTCTTACCATCCTTGTCACTGTCTAGCCTTGTAGATGTGCTTATTGGTGTTGACAGTGGCTTGGCATTTTCAAATTCAAACTTCTTAGTAGTTCTTTGGTGTACTTGGCTTGACAAATATGTGTGCCTTCTTTTTCTTGCTTGATTTGCAATCCGATGGAGTAATTGAGCTCCCCCATCATGCTCATTTCAAATTCTCCTGCGTAAGCTTTTCAAAATACTTGCAAAGAGATTTATCAGTAGAACCGAATATTATATCATCTACATAGATTTGTACAAGCAATACATTTCTAACTTTAGACTTAATAAATAATGTGCTATCTACTTGACCTCTGATAAAACCACAGTTAATAAAGATGCACTTAACCTTTCATACCATGCTTTAGGTGCTTGTTTTAATCCATACAAGACTTTATGCAACTTAAAAACATGATTTGGAAAATCGATATCATCAAAACTAGGAGGTGTTCTACATAGACTTCCTCCTTTATATAACCATTTAGAAATGCGGATTTTACATCCATTTGAAAAAGTTTTAAATTCAATGCAAATGCATAAGCAAGTAAAATTCTAATTGCCTCTAGTCCAGCCACTGGTGCATAGGTTTCATCGAAATCTATGTCTTCCTCTTGGGAGTAGCCTTGAGCTACCAGTCTGGCCTTGTTTCTAGTGATCACACCAGCTTCATCCAATTTGTTCCTGAACACCCATTTGGTGCCGATCACAGGATGATCTGATGGTCTCAGAACAAGGGACCACACTTGGTTTCTCTTGAACTGATTAAGTTCATCTTGCATGGCTAATATCCAAGATTCATCAGACAGTGCTTCATTGATTGTCTTAGGCTCTATTTGAGATACAAAAGCTAAATAATCACAGGGAATTACATTACCTCTGGTTCTTACCCCAACCGATGGATCTCCAATAATGTTATCCAACGGGTGATCCTTCTTGTATCTCTATTCTTTTGGAAGATCATCATGTGATATATCTTTTTGTTGTAGTTCTTCCAAGGGTGGATCTTCCTTGTCCTTGATAGATGTATTCTTTAATTTCTTGGACAAATCTTCTGCATCATCAATATCACTATCTACTTCCTTTCTCAAGGAAGGGTTAGTTTCATCAAAAATAACATGTAATGTTTGCTCAATTAATAAACTTTGCTTGTTAAATACTCTATATCCTTTGAGTTTAGAAGCATACCCCATAAATAAACCTTCATCGGATTTGGAGTCTAGCTTACCAATATCCT
Organism: Colocasia esculenta; assembly: GCA_014218235.1. Lineage (NCBI taxonomy): Eukaryota > Viridiplantae > Streptophyta > Magnoliopsida > Alismatales > Araceae > Colocasia > Colocasia esculenta. Next base: position 66,468,848 of record CM024756.1, read on the forward strand.
TTTTGCTATTATTGTGGATGAAGCATGGACATCCGAAGGTTCTAAAGTGACTGATCTTTGGTTTCTTCTGCTTGAATAACTCGTATGATGTCTTCTTTAAGATTGGCCTGATCATTACTCTGTTGATTATGTAGCAAGTTGTGTTGATGGCTTCGGCCCAAAAGTACCTTGGTAGGTTGTATTCCGATAGCATAGTTCTGACCATGTCCAATAAAGTTCTGTTCTTTCTTTAGCAACTCCATTTTGCTGTGGTGTCCTTAGTGTTGAAAATTTGTGCTCTATTATCATTATAGAACTCTGTAAATCTTTCATTCTGAAACTCTCCTCCATGATCCGATCGAATGCTGACAATGCTGTACTTCTTATCTTTCTGAGTTTTCTTACTAAAGCTAACAAAACTATCAAATGTATCATCTTTGTGTTCCAAGAATGATACCCATGTGAATCTTGAATAGTCATCCACTATTACGAATCCAAAGTTCTTTCCTCCTAGACTTGTTGTTCTCATTGGCCCAAATAGATCCATATGTAATAATTCCAATGGCTTTGAAGTGGTTACAACTGTCTTCGATTTGAAATAAGATTTTGTGTGCTTCCCTTTTGCACAAGGTTCACACGCACCTTCTATCCTTGAGTTTACTTTGGGCAAACCTTCTACTAGGTTCCTCTTGATCAGTTTTCTGATTCAATCCAAACTGCAGTGGCCTAGTCTTCTATGCCAAAGTTCGATTGACTGATCTTTGTTTGCTGCAAGACATATATCCTGATCCTTTAATTCTTCTAATGAAGCACATATAAATTCTTTTCCCTGCTGGCTTCAAACACAACTGCGCCATTTTTCATGATAGTACACTTTGACTCTTGAAATTTAATCTGATGCCTTTGTCACACAGCTGCTGATGCTGATTAGATTGTGCTTGAGTCCTTTCACGCATAGGGCATCTTCTATGAGGTTCTGCCTTGACTGCCAACTGATCCGCAACCTATCACTGTCCCTTTTCCATTGTCACCATAGGTCATTGTGCCTTCTTCATCTTCAAGATGTGAGAATAGCCTTCTATTTCCTATCATGTGCCTTGAGCATCCACTGTCTAGGTACGACTTTGATGCTCTTAGGCTTCCCTACAATAAAAACACTAAGATTTAGGTACCCAAGTTCTTTGGGTCCTTGCTGGTTTATCATCATTTTTCTTTTTGATTATCCATTTTATATGTTTAGTTGGACATGTTATTTTAATGTGTCGTAACTTGTTACAGTGACTATAGCAAGATGTTTTACTTACTTTTTCAATTTGTGTATATCTGAACTTAGATTTGTATGCAGTGTCTTGTTCAACAACAAACTTTGGTGTTGGATAATTTTAGGATGCACTATTGTATCTTCATTATCAGGAGGAGTGTATCCTAAGCCATACTTCTTTTTCCCTGATCTTCTAGCTCCTTTTAGTATTAATGTAGATTTACCATTTGTAAATTTTTCTAATGTACTAGATAAATATTCATTTTCTTTTGTTAATGTGTTATTTTCCTGTTTTAGCTTACTTACAGTTTCCTAGCTTTCCAGATTAGCTATCTGATCATTTTTATTTTTTAAATTTTCACATAATAATTCATTCCTTCTTTTTAGCTCTGAAACTTGTTTTTCTAATTGCTCATTTTCAGATCTTAGATCTGCGTTGGTAATTTCTAAACAAGCATGATTTTTCTTAGTAATTTTTAATACTTTACATACATCTTTATATTTGCTATATAACTCATTGAAGGCATCTTCTTAACTATCTAAATCAGATTCATTGCAAGAAGTAAATGAGGAGTCAGAGTTACCTTTTCCTCGATATTTGCCATGAAGGCCATGTTGGCCTTTTCTTCTTCTTCCTCGCTTGAGCTTGACTCGCTGTCTGAGTCATTGTCGTTGTCCCATGCTGCTGCCATGGCCTTTTTCTTGTACTTTCTGAATTTCTTGGAGCTATCTTTCTTTCTAAGCACGGTCTTTTTCAGCTTTGGACACTCGGCCTTGATGTGTCCAGGCTTCTTGCATTCATAACAAATGGGTTCAGCTCTTTTTGAGTCTTTGACCTCAAGTTTCTTGAAGTCTTTTCCTTTCTTAAAATATCTCCTTCCAGAATGGTACTTCTTCTTAGCTAGTATTCTTTACAGTCTTCTGGAGAGGAAAGCTTCTTCATCTTCACTGTTTCCCCCCATGCTCTTATTGTCATCTATTCTTCACCATATATCTCTTCTGTGGTCATGAGAGTGTTGCTTTGCTTCTTTCTGCTGAACGACTCTCCTAACCTTTCCATGTTGATCTCGTGGGCCATGAGTGACCCAACAAGCTTTTCTAGAGACATTCTTCTTAAATCATTGTCTTCCTCTATGGCTGTTACTTTAGGAGTCCATGATGCTGGTAGAGATCTCAAGATTTTTCTTACCATGTCTCCCATTTCGTAATTCTTTCCAAGTCCAGCCAAGCCATTTGTAATGTTGATGAATCTGCTATACATTTGTGTGATTGTTTCACCTGGCTACATCTGAAACCATTCATACTGAGCTACTAAAATATCTATTCTGGTTTCCTTCACTTTATCTGTGCCTTCATAGGTGATCCTCAATTTTTCCCACATCTCCATAGCAGACTTGCAGGCTGATATCCTGTTGAACTCCTCCTTACTAAGAGCACAACATAGTATGCTCTTCGCTTTGCAATTTAGAGAGATCTTTTTCTTGTCCTCATCTGTCCATTTGTCTTTATCGTTGGTGACTAGGAGATCTCCTTCTTCTATGATTGGCCAAATTGATAATCAAGCCCTTGAAGGAAGAATTCCATTCTGGTTTTCTAGTAGTTGTAGTCTTCACCATCGAACAGCGGTGGTTTGTTGACGGACTGACCCTTGAAGTGACCTTCAGCTGCCATTTAATCTTTTCTCTTCAGATCATGAGATCTTCTTTGTCGAAGAGACTTGGCTCTGATACCACTTGTTGTCTTCCTAGCAAGCCCCGGGGGGGTGGGGGTGAATGGGATTCTTAAATTTTGAATAGCATTAAAATCTGTTAATAAAAATGTTCAACACAAAACACTACGTTCGATTGTTAGTGTTAGAAATAAAGACAATAACAAACACAAGCATGCACTCACACAACACAGGAATTTTTATCCTGGTTCGGATTTCCTATCCCAAGGAGTCCTACGTCTAGTCCCCGAGCAACAACCCAGGATTTCACTACCCAAGGGTATAGTCCCCCTCAAGGACAATTACACATCCAGCTGCAGCTGACCTTCTCTTCACAACCCGAAGAGGTATACAACACCCTGATACAGGTCTTCCTTCAACACGAAGGAATACACACCACCTATTTCCAACAGGTCTTCTCTTCACAACCTAAAGAGGAACTTCACAAGAATGTGAAAATAGGGTAATGCCCCTAGACTTAGCTTATTACAAATGCTCGATCTGAGGCAGAGACTGAGAGAGAAAGATCTACAAAAGCAAAGTCTCTCAGGACTCAAGGGCTCTCCAAAGGTTAAGAACAGAAAGAACGGAGAGCAAGAGCTACAGCTGATTGGAATGAAAAAAAAAAAACTAGAAACTCTTTCGCTAAGACTCTATCACTTCCAGGATTTTTCATTGAGATTTTTGAACACTTCAAAAGTTGTCTTTCCAGGAGTCTTGAGTCTTGTATAAATATCTTCTCTTGCTAAAGTAGTCGTTGAGATGTCCATTGTCTCTAGCTCTGGTATACGTTAGACTGCATGGTATAGGTGAGAACCAGGTATGCTTTTCGTTAAACACCTTTTCAATCCATGCACGCAAAGAGTATTCTTCTAGATATCCTTCAACATCTATTTTGTCCAATCATTGTATGAGGTTATGTTGTCAGAGACCTGCACACAATAAATATCAAACTATAGACAGCTATGCTTTCTCTTGTTGTCAGTCAACGTTAGAATCCATGTAGTAGGACTATTCACCATAATAGAAAAGTTATTCTGCTTTCTGAAAAAGGTTTCATGAGAATGCATCGTGCAGTGAAATGTACAGTCCAATCAAATGCATGGATATTAGAGAAACACACGGGAAGACTTTGACTCAATATTTGAAAATATATTTGAATATCAAGTCGATGTAATCCATGAAGTCGTTATGACATAGAAATAGTTGTACAACTTATAAAATCGTTGTGTGTACAAATTGTTGAGAGTGAATCGTTATAAGCAAGTCATTGTGAACACAAATCGTTGTGCTACTTATCAAATCGATGCAGTGACTAAATCGTTGTTTACTTTATCGAATCGTTACGGTGACCAAGTCGTTGTTGTGACTTATCGAATCATTATAGCAACAAATCGTTGTGTAACTTATCGAATCGTTATAGCGACCAAATCATTATGTAACTTGTCGAATCGTTGTGGTGACCAAGTCGATGTGAAACTTATCAAATCGTTATGGCGACCAAGTCATTATGTAACTTATCAAATTGATGTGGTGACCAAGTCGATGTGAAACTTATCAAATCGTTACGTGACCAAGTCGTTGTTGTGACTTATCAAATCGTTACAGCAACCAAATCGTTGTGTAACTTATCAAATCGTTACAGCGACCAAATCGTTATGTAACTTGTCAAATCGTTGTGGTGACCAAGTCGATGTGAAACTTATCAAATCATTACGGCGACCAAGTCATTTCGTAACTTATCAAATCAATGTGAAAGCAAATCGTTGAGAGAGCAAATCATTGTTCTCACTTAACAAATCGTTGTAAGAGCAAATTGTTGTTCTTACTTAACAAATCGTTGTGAGAGCAAATCATTGTAAAACTAAAATCGATATGATACTTATGAAATCGTTATGCTCTGCAATGACTTATGAAATCATTATGCTATACAATCGTTAACACAACTTATGAAATCCTTGTGAGATTGAAATCGATAAAGGTATAGAAATCGTTATGATTCTAATGAAGTGGATATGAAACTTAGGAAGTCGATGTGTACTTAGAAAAATTACATGCTCTAAACTTTAAATGCTACAGTGTAAGAGTTACTTACAGGTTTTGCTTGATTTTGCCTGATTTTTTCCTGTGACTAAGCTTCATAAAACCTGTTAGATAATACTTTATTGAAGTTTTGTTAATCATCAAAATAGGCATATAATAAATGAAATTATATGGGGATGAACTGATCATCACAACACCCTAAGTTTAAGAAGAAATTAATAAATTGCTATTACTTACAGGAGAGTAGAGGAGATGGCTGGCGAGCGTGCACAAATGCATGAATTACAATGGACCGTACTAGGGCTAACTCAAGCCCTTAATAATGTGGTTCAAGCGGGAGCAAGGAATGGAGCAGGAGACTTATATGGGAAATTTCAACGAATAAATCCCCCTAGGTTTAATGGAACTCCAGATCCCGATGAAGCTGAAAATTAGGTGAAGGCGATGGAACGAATCTTTAGAGTTACCAGGAGAAAGTCCTTCTGGCACCTTCCAGTTGGACCGCGATGCTAGAGCTGGGTGGGAAGCTGCCAGTCGACAATTACCCAACATAGACATAGAGTGGGATGAATTTTTAGAACTCTTCAACACCAAATATTTCTCCGAGAGGATTCGTGAGAAGAAGGCAAAGGAATTTGCAGATTTAAAACAACGAATGATGTCTGTAGCTGAATATGAAGCGCAATTTGAAAGACTAGCGATGTATGCACCACATTTGGTGAGTACAGAAAAGATGAAGGCAAAGAGATTCTTAGAAGGGTTCAGGCCTATCTACTGGGAAAAGTTGGCTCCATTGGACATTGTATTATATTCATACATGATTTTGAGAGCTCAATTAGTAGAGGACACCATGGAACTTCTTGAAAAGATCCATAAGAAGAAGGCGTTGAAAAGGGAACGTGCTACTCATTCCAATGGAAATAGAGGAAGAGATACAGTAGATAGCAAGAGAGTGAAAGGGGAAGTGGAGTGGAAGGAAGTCTGTGAATTTTGTGAAAAGCCAGGGCATCAGGTTGATAACTATTGGAAGAGATTGGGCAGATGCTTGCGATGTGGAAGTCAACAACATCGAGTCATCAATTGTCCAACAAAGAAGAACCAAACTCCACGCCAAGGACGATTACAAGCCCTTGTGGATATAGATCATGCCAATGAAGGTGGACAAGGTACCTTCACTAAACCCTTAGTTTAATTTCATATTTTTTTCTTGATAGCAAAGTACTAAGTGGGGGACATGATGGAATGAAATATTCCGAATAAATTAGTAGTCGTATCATATCATATGAATTTGGGGACCAAATTCTTTTAAGTGGGGGAGGGTGTAGCATCCCGAAAATTTTATTATGAGAAAATTAGAAATAATAATTTAATAATAGTAAAATTTTACGTGCCATTATCATGTGTACAAAAACACACTGAAAAATTCCATAAAAATCATAGTTCAACTCTAAATAATACTCTCAAATGACCCACAAAGAGATTCATGTGAAGAAAAATCAGATTGGCCAAGATTAAGGTGTTTTGTGACTTATTATCGTAATTAAGAAATAAGTCGAAAATTTATTATCACATATACTTAATGGAGTCCAAAAATAGAATAAAAATTATGGTTGGACTTCAAACAATGAGCATTGACAATCCAATAAAAGAAATGGGCCAAAGGACGTACTTTGGGCAACAAATAAATACATGCTAGGAAAATGACCCGAAATTCAAAAATATTCACTAATGGACCATGATAAGGTAAATTCTCATCCAATAGACCACCATTTGACTTCAAACCAAGCCCCAACTCGTGGTTACAACCTAAGGGGGTTTCCATAGGACTCCCACCATGAATTGGGGAGAGAAATCCTCCATTGAGGGAAGGACACACCAATTCGTACCCATGAGTTTCCTAATTTAAATTAGGCAACTAAAGACCCACACCCCTTTAAATAAGCCCTCTCTCTCGCATGGGACGACCGAGGTCGTGCTTGGAGGCTCTGGAGGATGGGAAACGCAAGGAGGAAGGCTTGAGAAGAAGCAACTCGTGCTCTTCTTCATCTGCGACCTGCACTTGAGTCCCTTCAAGATCATCACCAAAGTTAGTGAAACCTCGACCAAACTATGCAAACCATACATCCCTCGAAAGACCTTCGAGTCTAGTTTCTTATGACACTATTTTTCTCAATTTCTACCCAGTAGTTCATGAGTATTAAGCGTTCTCCTACTACTGGTCGAAACTAGGGTTTTCTGGAGGACGACTTTTCTTCTAACCAAAGGTAGGTCTTCTCTGGGCCAAACTCTAATTAAACTCGTGCATGCTTGCATACATATGTTTAGATCATGTTTATATTATTTTCCCAAATTTATGTCATGTTGTGTCATCGAAATAAATCTTGTATCATCATAGTCATTTTTCTGCCTGATGAAACCCTTACACTATCTTAAAAGTCTTTTACCTCTCGTTTGAGTCATTTTCAGATCAAGCACTCAACGTGAAATGTTCCCCTTTGAGTCTACTTTCAAACAAGACTAAAATCACTCTATTTCATGGTGTGTGTAGAGAGCAGTGACCCAAACATCTCTACTATGTCAATTTTCTATGGCCTGTCCCACATAGTCAAGTTGACCTAGTAAATGTGATTGGTTTTCTAATTCCTCGTTACAGTAGTTAGCTTAGTGAGATAGCAATCCAATGCACTTAGTCTCACAATTTTTCATGCTCTATACAACGAGTTATAAGCCTTAGAAGTGCCCTATATCAACCCAGTCCTAGTAGGAGTCGAACCGGGTGCATTTGGCAACCCAAAACCCCTGTCTAGAAGGCGACGTATCGTCCTGTCGCATTCAGAACACGACAGGTTTCGTGTCGCTACCTGGCCTCTGCACAGTGTTTGCTTAAATGGCTATAACGTTTTCTATAGACCTCAGATTAGTGAGCCGATTTTTTTGTTCGATTCCTTATTCAAAGGGCTTCAATATGGTATATTCATGTGTCAGATTTGCATAAGAAATCAGTGAGTTATAACCCTAGAAGTGGAAGGGTTGGGACTACATCTGCTTTCTAAAAGGCATATGTCCCAGTTTCTATCGCTTTTCACCATTCTTCATATGTGTGAGTTTTGATCTATTATAGAAAGATTCTACAAGGTATTATCATGCATTAATCAACCCATGAATAAGTGTTAAGGATTTTCACATGATTCTAATTGATCTTAAGTGATTGATCATGCTCTCTACTTGCCATTTATTATCTCTTTCTTGCCTTGTTATCGAACTTTGCTAAAATAAGCACATGACAACTTGCTAAAGTTGGTCATGCATGATTTGTTTCCTATTATAGCATTCTTGTTACTTGTTCAATGCGGAGTTTCCATAATCAGATTTAAGAAAGTACTCACACACGCACATGAGTGATTCTCATGCGCGGCATGCGTATACCTCTTGCACGATAGGAAAGCCACTTTCTTGGCTTGTGGTGAACTCTCCGTCGGAAATTCCTTCTGTCGGACTAGTGACCCCTTGCCCAAGGCCTCTGTAAGTCTCCTCTGACATGGATTCCCACATGGCCGACGAGCAGGTTGTACCATGAAGTCCTCGATGTTAGTGTCTCTCTCTCTCTCTCCTCTCCTCCCTCTCTCTCTCTCTCTCTCTTCCCTCCTCTCTCTCTCTCTCTCTCTCTCTCTCTCTCTCTCTCTCTCTCTCTCTCCTCTCTCTCCTCCTCTCTCTCGCTCTCTCTCTCTCTCTCTCTCTCTCTCTCTCTCTCTCCCTCATCTTGAATTTCTCGAAGCTATCAACAATGACACATGAACACAAGTTATTATCGATTAATGCAAAAGCACCGTTATGCTGCCGAAATTCTCTCTTGATCATTGTTATCATGATCCTATTCTCCTGACTTGTTATGCTTGAAATCATTATGGACATGACACTATGACACTCTGAACCATCATTATTGACTTGATAGTCATTAATCTCTTAACAATCTGGTTCGTGTTACATGCTCTTGAACTCGCTCTTGATATGATAGTTTTGAACTACTAGTGAACATTATCCCGTGACATGATCGTACTAATGTTCTCGGACATCCTGACATGACATTCTTGAACTCTTGAAAGTACTCTCTTTGGACCCTTTGAGTTGTTGTGGTTCCTACTATTTTGTACTGTTCTTAACTGTCTAGCACTATAATGGGTCTTGCGACACTACTGGACTTGAATGCTTACTGTTGAGGGCACGAGAGTGTCCGAGGGGCTCCAATCTAGTCCTTGGGGCAGAGAGCAACCGAAAATACCTGCAGGGGCTAATGACGTGTCAACATTTGCACCAGTTCTGACTGTTCGGATTTAGCTAGACATCTAACTGTTATATTCTTACTGTTAGTCTGATATATCAGACATACTACACTGTTACTGTACTGCCACTATTCTTACTACTGCTGACTGTTACTGAACTGCTACTATCCTATTATTGAATGGCTAAGGCCCATGCTCTCCCATTGCACTGCTACTGTATAATTACTGTTACCTATTATCACTTGAATGAAACAAAGTACTTACCCGTCTCGTGAAGATCACCTTTGTAACGGTCCTCGTCATTCAGGCCCATTAACCCAATAACGTGCTCGACACGACACCGCCTCCCACGATCGGGCTGAAGCCTCGCAAGGGATATCAACCACACATGTCCGTGAATATATAAAAGAACGCATTGTTCACACATAAGCTCTTATTTCTCACACATATTCACATGAAATGTACATACTCAGTTCCATATATAGTCATAAGAAAAGTACAATAGTCCGGGACAAACCCCCAAGGCTCCACAAGAAAAGGCGTTACTCTGCTGGTCGCAAGGGCCCGACTCTACTATGAAGCTGTCCAGAACTAGAGGAGGGACGAGAATCCTCCTGCTCTCCTTCACCTGGAAGAAGAAGGGTGAGCCTCACAAGTCATTGGCTCAGTAGGACAACTCCCCCTAGGCCATAAAACACAGTTTATATCAAAATTGTAAAGCATAAAAAAGTGTAAATATTTACACATGATGCTATAGCTGAAAGTAAATAAACGGCAAACCAAACCACACCGAGTGTACAAGTTACAGAAGGGTACGCCGAACACCAGTCACGAAGACTGGTTCGCGACACCAGCCACAGACTCGGACAAACAACACAAGTACACCTCTCAGCCTTGCAGCCACGGACGAAAGGTCCAGCTGCCACTTCACCTCAACAAGACAAGAACCATGGAGACAAACCACACCACACCTTCAAGCAACATTGCTGTAGGACCAGGCCTGACACCTTTAGGGACTTCGCCCGAGAACCCAAAGTGAGGCACTGGAAACCGGACTAGCTGGGGACTAGTACATCTACCGGTGTCCATCCCCCAACCAAGAGCGAGCTACAAACGGCCGCACACCCACAAACACAAGCCGTTGTCCCCTGTCGTCTTTCCCTCATCCGGACGTACTAATCAAACACAAGAGTGAAGGTGTCCAGGAAGACAACACAAACCTTTGACGGTACTCCCGTACCAGCACAAGCCCTAAGCACCCGTGCTAGGGTAACTGACTGGAGAGGCAACTACGGAAGGCATGACACCCAACTTGCTAAGCACACATTTCCACGTAAAATACTTGCTATCGATCACAATATGGGCCAACACTACCCCAATAGTAACTACATTGCCTTGGGAGCACAGCCCAAGCAATGTAGGTTGGAAACTGAACAAGCTGGCCAGGAGCTCCCAGAGCTCGGGTGGCCACTTTAAAAAAACCGCGTCCAACACAGTGGACGTCCTCATGCAACTAGAATGCGTCGACCTTACTCTAACACCTTTAAGGTTGAATCGCGTCGACCATGGCCGACGCATTCACTAGAAACGCGGCCGTTGTGTCGGACGCCTTTCAACCTTCAGGTTTACACCCTAAAAACCCATCCTGAGAACACACACCACCCTGCCCCATAAACATGTAAAATAGGTATAACGATGTAAATGCATTCCTACTCATGTTTTCTATCATGTATATGCAATTCCCCAAAGAACCCATCATCTCTATCATGCACACACCATACAACAGGAAATAGGACAGAAACCAGGGCAGAATTCCCCTACCAATACAAGAAACGCAATTCCAATCACAACCCAGCATCCTCCACGCTCGGAAGCTCGTCCTCGGCGCCAGAAGCACGCCGATCGGACTCCTAACGGGTGAAATCCTCCCGGAATCGCCAACACACGCAGCACTCCCTTCAGTTGAATAGTGTGAACGCACTGTTCGTCCAGGGCAGAAGGCCATTTCACAATGAAACCGAATCGCGTCGGGTATTTCTCTGCATTTAGAAATGCGTCCGACTCTTACGACGCATTTAATCGCCGACGTCCCTGCATGCGCCACGCAGCGCGCATGTAGCTCCGCCTACGTGAAGCGGTGCTAAAATGCATCGAAGATACTAGATGCGACCCTATTCAAGTCACGTCGACCTAGGTGGACGCGTTACTCGTTGAGAATTGCATTTCTTCTGTATCGGACGCATTCTCAATGAGCCCGCTAGAGCCTGTTTTTGGCTAGGATGCCCAAGCCCTCAGCCTATCCACCTGACCAGAAACATGTGAAAATACATATAGACCTCCATGGTCTAACAATGGCCACACACTGGCCTCCAACCCGGTAAACCTCGATCCGAATGCACCGTATATTACATTACTATCACCTAAAAATAATTTGTCCTCGAATTTAAAAGAAGCAAACATATATAGCAATTTCATACATGCGTAACTATCACCTAAAAAAAATAATGCTTACTGAAACAAGTATGGATATGTCTGAACATCTCATCGGCCAATTCCCAAGTATCCCCACCACCCTGTCTATTCTGCCATCAAATCTTTACCAAATCTATGTCTTTATTTCTTAATTCTATGTCCGCATGCCTATGATCATCACCGATATTCTGGCATGGTGATATCCGACCTTAATTGTCCTCTGATAACTAACAACCTGAGAAGGATCTCGAATATACTCCTCAACATTGAGACATGAAACACATCATGAGCAACCGTGAAGTCTGCCGGAAGCTCCAATCTGTAAGCCGTCTCACCGATCCTTTCCAAAATCCGAAAAGGACCTACAAACCCTGGGGCTCAACTTGCCCCTTTTGCTGAACCTCATAACACTTTTAGTCGGGGAAACTTTCAAAAACACATATTCTCCAACCTTAAACTGTAAAGGCCTACGTCGACATCTGCGTAGCTCTTTTGTCTACTTTGTGCTGTTTGGAATTTCTCCTTAATGAATTTGACCACTTCTGCACATTGCTGAAACCAATTCCGGTCCCATTACCTATCTTCACCTACTTCATGCCAATTCAACGGTGTTCTACAAGGTCTCCCATAAAGGGCGTCATATGATGCCATACCGATACTTGTATGATAGCTATTGTTGTAGGAAAATTCAATCATACCAAGGTGATGTTCCCATCCTCCTCCCCAAGCCAAACAACATGCCCGGAGCATATCCTCAATGGTTTGGATTGTTCTCTCTCTTTGTCCGTCGGTTTGGAGATGGTATGCGGAACTATACCTCAATTGTGTACCCACAACCTTTTGCAAACTTCTCCAAAATCCGGATGTAAACCGGGATCCCGATCTGAAACAATAGTAACCGGTATCCCTGCAATGGCACAATTCTTTCAACATACAATTTTGCCAACCGATCTACCGCCCATGACATGCTAATCGGTAACAACCTACACACTTTGGTTAACTGATCAACAAAAACCCAAATACCATTATGATCCGATGCTGTCCTAGGCAACCCTGCAACAAAGTCCATTGAAATATCATCTCCCACTTCCATTGTGGTATGGGTAGTGCTTGCAATAACCACCTGGTCTTTGATGCTCCGCCTTGACTTGCTGACACACTGCACATCTTGCTATAAACTCCGCTATCTCCTTCTTCATGCTTGGCCACCAAAATATTTCTTCTAACACTTTCTGCTTAACACCTGCTTCATTTGGAACATACAACCTGTGCCTAAACTGCACAACACAATCATCATCGATTGTAACTTCCTCCATCTTCACAATGTCGATCAAGTATTCATCTTCTTTTTGAGCTTTCACAACTTGCCATACAAAGACGGTTCTACCACACTATTAGCCAATACAGCTCTTCGTCGGTTACTTGGTACAAACAAAGAACTTTCTGCCACATTCTCATACAATTTCCATTCCTTCATCATAATATGACTCATAACCACCTTCCTACTTAAAGCATCCGCTACCACATTTGCCTTACCTGGGTGATATGCCAAACTGAAATCATAATCTTTGAGATATTCCATCCACCTGCGCTGCCTTAAATTTAAATCTTTCTGAGAGAAGATATACTTCAAACTTTTGTGGTCCGTGAATATCTCAAACCTTTCTCCATACAAATAATGCCGCCAAATCTTCAATGCAAAGACAATCGCTGCCAATTCCAAATCATGTGTAGGATAATTTTCTTCATGACGCTTCCATTGCCTACATGCATATGCCACCACTTTCCCATGTTGCATAAGTACTGCCCCAAGTCCTCTCCTGGATGCATCTGTATAAATCACAAAACCACCTCGACCTGACGGTATTTCCAATATTAGAGCTGAAGTGAGCCGCTTCTTCAACTCCATGAAACTACGCCTGCAATCGGAGGACCATTCATATGGCACTCCTTTTCTTGTAAGCCTTGTTAATGGTGCTGCAACTTTAGAAAAATCTTGGATAAACCGTCTATAATACCCGGCCATTCCAAGAAAACTTTAGATTTCTGACACTGTCTTTGGCTCCTCCCATTTCATAACAGCCTCCACCTTTGTTGGATCTACAGCAACACCCTCACCTGAGATAATATACCCCAGAAACTGAATTTCCTTAAGCCAAACTCACATTTACTATACTTGCATAAAGTTGATGATCCCTCAATGTTTGCAATGTAATTCTTAAATTTGCATGCTCTTCTTCTGAGGCTGAATATACCAAAATATCATCAATGACAACCACAATGAACCGATCTAAATAAGGATGAAAGATCTGATTCATTAAGTTCATAAATGTCGTCGGTGCATTGGTTAGCCCAAATGGCATAACCACAAACTCATAATGCCCATACCTTGTTCTAAATGTCGTCTTGTCTATGTCCTCCTTCCGGATTCTTAATTGATGGTATCCTGATCTCAAATCTATCTTGGAGAACACCTTTGTTGATTGCAGTTGATCAAATAAATCATCAATGTGTGGAAGTGGATACCTGTTCTTTATAGTAACTTGATTTAACTGGCGGTAATCTATACACTCCTCATGCCACCATCTTTCTTTTTTACAAATAGTACTGGTGCTCCCCATGGTGAATGACTCGGCCGAATGAATCTCTTCTCAAGTAACTCTTGCAATTGCTTCTTTAACTCCTTCAATTCTGCAGGCGACATCCTGTATGGTGCTTTAGAAATGGGCATACTACCTGGCTGCAATTCAATTTTGAAATCCACCTCTCTATGCGGTGCTAACCCCAATAACTCTTCTGAAAACACATCCACAAATTCCCTAACATAGGTACCATATCCACAGCCTTTTCTACCTCAACTAAACTAACAGATGCCAAATAGGCTACACATCCTGCATTAATCAATTTCCTAGCCTTCAAGGCAAAAATAATGAATTTAGGGGTGTAGAATGGCATACCATGGAACTCAAATAAATCTCCTCCTGGATAGCTGAACCTTACTTTCTTTTTCTTGCAATCCACCACTGCCCCTATGCCTCCAACCAATCCATACCTAATATCATATCATACTCCTTTAATTGCAAAGCATAAAGCCTAGCCGGCAACTGATTACCCTGTATCATAATAGGTACCTCATCCAAATAACATGTGGTAAACATGAAACTCCCGATGGTACCTCCACCATAAGCTCACACTGCCTCTCCTCAAAAGGATGCACCATAACATCAAGAAAATCTTCGAAAATGAAAGAGTGAGATGCACCCGGATCAATTAATGTTCTTGCTGAAAATTCAAAGATGGTATAATACCTTCAATCAGATTTTATGCCTCCGCTTGGGCCCTGGTAATCGCCATTACTCGACCTCGTCCTCCACCCCTCTAATAAGGTGCACCTCTCCCTTGCCTAGTTGAAGATTGCTGCTGCTGTGGCAGTCGCTGATGTTGTTGTGATGTCCCTCTACCATAGCTAGCTCTCCTTGGGTATGGACAATTCCTCGCCATATGCCCCAACTGATCACAATTGTAACACTAAAATTCTTCGGGCTGCTTGTCGTGCTTTATTGAGACTCCTCCATCTCTGGCTTAAAACCGCGCCCTTGCTGAAATCCTTGCTGCTTCCCACCTCCTCGACCTCTAAATATCTTTTCAACTTGTTTCCCCATTTGCCAAAGCCTGAAGAAGACGATCTTCCCGAAGGTGCTTTTCTCTTACTAACACTCACGGATTGCTGTGGAAGTCGGAAACTACCACCACTTGATCCTGATCCACTAGACTACCGGCTTGTATGGTTCTTTCAAGTATTGCTGCTCTTTGGGCTACTTCCACTAAACCACACATCAAAGGAATAACTGCATCTTGCAACTCCGGCCTCAATCCCTGGATAAAGTACTCAATCATCATTGCATTATTGGTTACTATATATGGGGCATACCTACTCAAGGCCATGAACCTCATTTGATACTCCAACACTAACAAGTTCCCTTTCTGAAGTGTTCTAAATTGCTCCCTCTTTGCTTGCTGAACTTGTACCGGAAAGAAAGTATTGTTGTAGACCTCCAGAAACTCGGGCCAGGAGATTATTTCTTCAGCTCTACCGGTAAACACGGTTTGCATCTTAAGTCCCCACCATTCTTGTGCAAAACCCCTCAACTGATAAGTTGCCAAATAACTCTATCCACCTGAGAACAGCTCATTGTGACAAACACCCTCTCAATCTCATGAATCCAATGCTCCGTTGTATCCAGACGTGGACCTCCTGAGTACGTTGGTGGTTGCAAACGCAAGAACCTCTCACCATCATCATGGACTCCCCCACACTTGCTGGTCTCACTGGTACCACTGGAGGTAAAGGTACTGTAAGAGGTGCCTCTACTCCATAGGGTGGTACTAATGGTGCCGGCGTTATCTCCTCCGTCACCGGTTGTGCTACCCTGGAAGGATGACCCGGTAGTTGCTGATCCAACTTGTCTGGATATGCGTGATACTCTCCCACATTCTCTCTATCATCTGATGATAGAACTCCTCAGGATCATCACCTCCTCCTCCCCAATCTCTCCTATCAGCCATTATAAACCTGCACATACACTTCTATTCACACAACACACAGTATATCATTATAAAAATAGGGCCAACTACTAGCAGAATACCATGATAAGGAACAACTATGTACATTTCTCATTCTTTCATATCTACACGGACCTTGCTCTAATACCAACTGTAACTGTCCTCACCATTCAGGCCCGTCAACCCAATAACGTTCTCGACATGACACTGCCTCCCACGATCGGGCTGAAGCCTCGCAAGGGATATCACCACACATGTCCATGAATATATAAAAGGAACGCACTGTTCACACATAAGCTCTTATTTTTCACACATATTCACATGAAATGTACATACTCAGTTCCATATATAGTCATAAGCAAAGTACAATAGCCTGAGACAAACCCCCAAGGCTCCACAAGGAAAGGCATTACTCTGCTAGTTGCGAGGGACCGACTCTACTACGAAGCTGTCCGGAAACTAGAGGAGGGACGAGAATCCTCTTGCCCTCCTTCACCTGGAAGAAGAGGGGTGAGCCTCACAAGTCATTGGCTCAGTAGGGCAACTCCCCCAAAGCCATAAAACATAGTTTATATCAAAATTGTAAAGCATAAAAAAAAAAGTGTAAGCATCTACACATAATGCTACAGCTGAAAGTAAATAAACGGAAAACCAAACCACACACGAGTGTACAAGTTACAGAAGGGTACGGCGAACACGAGTCACGAAGACTGGTTCGTGACACCAGCCACAAACTCGGACAAACAACACAAGTACACCTCTCAGCCTCGCAGCCACGGACGAAAGGTCCAACTGCTACTCCACCTCAACAAGACAAGAACTATGGAGACAAGCCACACCACATCTGCAAGTACACTGCTGCAAGACCAGGCCTGACACCTTTAGGGACTCCGCTCGAGAACCCTAAAGTGAGGCACTGGAAACTGGACTAGCTGGGACTAGTACGTCTACCGGTGTCCGTCCCCCAACCAAGAGCGTGCTACAAATGGCCGACACCCACAAACACAAGCCGTTGTCCCCTGTCGTCTTTCCCTCAGCTGGACGTACTACTCAAACACAAGAGTGAGGGTGTCCAGGAAGACGACACAAACATTGACGGTACTCCCGTACCGAGACAAGGCCTAAGCACCCGTGCTAGGGTAACCGACTGGAGAGGCAACTATGAAAGGTGTGACTCCCAACTTGCTAAGCACACATTTCCACATAAAATACCTTGCTATCGATCACAATATGGGCCAACACAACCCCAACAGTAACTACATTCCTTGGGAGCACAGCCCAAGCAATGTAGGTTGGAAACTGAACAAGCTGGCCAGGAGCTCCCAGAGCTCGGGTGGCCACTTTAAAAAAAACTGCATCCACACAGTGAACCTTCATGCAACTAGAATGCATCGACCTTACCTGATGCCTTTAAGGTTGAATCGCGTCGACCACGGCCGACGCGTTCACTAGAAACGCTGCCGCCTGTGTCGGACGCCTTTCAACCTTCAGGTTTACACCCTGAAAACCCATTCTGGGAACACACACCATCCTGACCCATAAACATGTAAAACAGGTATTAACACTGTAAATGCATTCCTACTCATGTTTTCTATCATGTATATGCAATTCCCCAAAGAAACCATCATCTCTATCATGCACACACCATACAACAAGAAACATGACAGAAACCAGGGTAGAATTCCCCTACCAATACAAGAAACACAATTCCAATCACAACCCAATGACCTCCACGCTCCGAAGCTCGTCCTCGCGCCGGAAGCCCGCCGATCGGACTCCTAACGGGCGAAATCCTCCCGGAATCGCCTTCAACACCCGCAGCACTCTCCCTTCAATTGAACAGTGCGAACGCACTGTTCGGCCAAGGGCAGAAGGCCATTTCACAATGAAACTGAATCACATCAGGTATTCCCGCCGCGTTTAGAAACGCGTCCGACTCTTGCAACGCATTTAATCGCCGATGTCCCTGCATGCGCCACGCGGCGTGCATGTAGCACCGCCTACGTGAAGCGGTGCTAAAACGCGTCGAAGATACTAGACGTGACCCTATTCAAGTCACGTCGACCTAGGTGGACGCGTTACTCATTGAGAATCGTGTCCTCTGTATCGGACACGTTCTCAATGAGCCCGCCAGAGCCTATTTGGGCTGCGATGCCCAAGCCCTCAGCCTATCCACCTGACCAAGAAAAACCTATGAAATACATATAGACCTCCATGGTCTAACAATGGCCACACACTGGCCTCCAACCTGGTAAACCTCGATCCGAACGCACGAATATTACAACCTTAGACCTTGATAGTCTAAATTCTATTATCTTGACCGTTCCTGTCTACATAAATCCGTTAGCAATTTGTCATTGATTTATCATGCTTATGTTAATTTTTCACTTGTGCTTGCCTAGTTCTTAAAACGTTAATCACTTATCTCATGCCCGCACTCGAGATGTAAATCCTACTGGGCTAGTTGCTCATACCTGCCTCTTAACATTTAGGTAGTGAGATGAGGAGTACTTTGATGATGGGACTTGTGCGCCAAGCGTGACATACAACATAGAGAGTCATTTTTAGTAGTTAGTGAGAGATTAGTCATATTGGTAATCTTGTCTTTCTTTGAGAGATAGAATAGATTAGTAGTAGAGAGTTTTTTATTTTGACTTGGAGAATGTAATATTGCTTATGATGAATAAAAGAGTTGAATATTGAATTATGGGCCCTATCATATTAGTCGTTTGCTTATGGCTTCTAAATGCTGCTTGTTCGTCACGTTCCCGATTAAATTCCACTGCTAAATTTGGAGGCGTGACATCTACTACCTTCTTTTTGAGATTTCATGCTTATGTGTCGACACACTGAGAATTCTGTGTCGACACATCATCATTTTACTTTTGAAAAACTTCATATTTATAGGGGAAGCTATTTTTTTTTTTTGGAACATCATGATAACACTCACTATAATTCTTTCTTGAAAATCATTTTCCACTTATTTCATAATTCAATATCCTTGGCATTCCAATGTTTGAATCTATTGTGGTGTCTTGCCCATGCAAATCTATCATATTCAATCATGGCTTATCAGTTGACCTCTTCATGTTTCAAGAATCCATTCAAGGTTCCATTGATATTCTTATATGAGAAATAAAATTTTAAATATCTGGAATATTTGTGCTCTTGGAGTAAACATGAAGATGAAAAATAAGATCTAGAGTCATGTGCCTATCTTTATCATCAAATGTTATTTTTGACTTTTATTCCAAAACACTTTAATTAGACACATGAGTTGTCTTAAGTTATATGCCACAAGAAATACTGAAGTTTTGTTTTTAATAAATGTTAATAATATAATTTTAACAACTCAAGACCATGATCTATTAAGGTATAAAACTACTCAAAAGAAAAATCTTGACAAAATTGAAAGAAAAGATTTTCAGGAAAAAGAAAGATTTCAAGGAAAATTGCATAGCAATGATTAGTACACTAAGTAACTAGTTATTCCACCTAAGACGTGATTGTACTTGAGTCAAAAGGTGTTGCTAAGTTATCTCTGTTTAAAAAGAAGCAAATAAATGGTTAACATGCCTAGTAATTAGGCACTCTTGCACTGGGTAAGTGTGTGTGCTTGCACAGAAAAGCATGAATTACATCTTCTTTGCTAAGTTTTCTGAAAAATCTCACATGAAAGAAATGGAAAGGAAAAGACAAAGGTGTACAAGGTGGGGCTAGCCTAAAATAGAATTCACGTTGTTCAAAGATGTTAAACTATTATTCTACATTGTGTTAAGATCAAAACCTTGATTTTTTAATGATATACACTCTTGACAACTCAATTTAGGTCACAAACATCATGTCACATTCATAAATCAAATTCTAAAGTGATTTTTGATGATAAAGAACTAACATAAGCACTCATAAAAATCATCTTTATTTTTAATCCTTGCTGCACATTATGAAAGGTACAATTATATTATCTCCCATAGACTAAAATCATTGTGTACCTTAATATTTTCCCACTCCTTGAAAGTCAAATTGCTCATGCTCCTTGCATACAATCTCATATTCAGGGGGAGCAACCTCATTGTTGATCTTTGATTTCATGCCCCAATCAATGGTTTTATCACTACTATTGGTTTCACTTAGGGGGAGACTTTAGTATATCTGTGTTTTGTGAGTCCTCTATTCAATCTCTTGATTTTGGGGAATTTGTTTAAATGGGAGAAAATTTACAACAGGGAGTAATTCACAGTACCTTACAAGTTCCTCTCACTCTTTTTGATGTTGTCAAAAAGGGGGGAAAATTTTTATTATTCTATGAAAGAATGTTGTCATGTTTGTCATCATCAAAAAGAGGGTGATTGTTGAGTTATTTGTTTTGATGATGATATATTTTACACAATTTGATGCTATCATATTGTACAATATGTGGTGGTATGTGGTGGATTGTTGTGTGGTGCATTTGGATGATGACATATTGTACACATCTTGACAATGGCATATGTTGCACACGTCTTCAATTGTACATTTAATGATCATGACAACATTCACAATGTCTTGATGATGTCACAAGTCATAAATAACTATGATAAATAATTCAAATAATGTTTACAAAATGTTCTAACACTTCAAATTTTTCAGCAGGTACCATAAAATGCAAATTTGCTAAATGAGGTTGACGCAAAACTGAAAGCAGGTCGACACAAGTCATGCTCTCTAGTAAGCGCTAAGTGAAAATGAACACAGGAGGTCGACGCATGTTGACTGTCAGGTCGACATAAGTTGGCTCTTCAGTAAGTGCTTGAACGAAACAATTCATGAGGTCGACGCAAGTCCGAGTTCAGGTCGACACTAGTATCAAGTTTAGTAAGCTTTTTATGCAAACCACTCAAGAGGTTGACACAAACACTAAAGTAGGTTGACACAAGAAATACACTTAGTCTATAAACCTGAGAAAATGTTCAAGGGTGTTAACACAAGTCATTGCATGTGTCGACACATGCTTCAAGTGTTCTTCCAGCAATAAGATGGTCTTGCCAGCTATCACTTCTACACACATGAACCAGACCCATGCTCGTTTCCCAAGGACCATTCATTGGGGATTCTCTGGCACATTGTACAAGATTCCAGAAGAACCTTTTGGCGGCAAAAGATTCTCCAATGAAATGGGATCCGTTGGGACCCGATAAGATGGATATAAAAAGCAACATGCAAAGGCGAAGAGAAGAAAGAGAGGTGAGAAACTTGTGAAGAGCCAGAAGCCTTCCAGAGAAAACACCAGATAAGACCTGAGAAAAGAGAAAGAGATGAGATTTGTCATGGAGGGTGTTGCGATAGCATCGTGCTAGGAGGATCTTCTTCTTCGAATTTGTAGATACTCCATTAGCAGGAAATCCAATTTCTGATCGGAGTTGAGGAGATCATCTAGCAATTGTTCAAGTGGCTCAGAGCAATCAAATCCGACTTGACGATTGCCATCTCAAGTCTGAAGAGCAATTCAAATCAAAGCAAAAGAAGAAGAAGGAGAGCAGTGAGCAGAAGAAGAAGAGTAGAGCAGGAGGATAAGAGGAAGAAGGCTGCGATGATGATGCACCAGATGAAGCCTCACCATCGCCAGATCTGCTGAAGCCAAAAGCAGATCATCGCCAGTCAAGCTTGATTCAAAGGAGATCTAATCAAAATGCTTCAGCAACACATCAATATGATGAAAGCATGCAAGATAATTTGAAGCATGATCCAAGCTATCAAGACTTGAAGAATTTGAGATCAAATTGATCAATACATAGAAGAAGAAGCAAGATTGAAAGACAGTTGTTTGAGGATTTGCTTCTCTGAACTCAAATTCCTTTGAGCAACTTATTTTTCTCTGTATTAACTTAGAACTCATTGGGTGCTCCTACGTGTGATAGGAGTGTTGATCCCACACTGTGTTTGTGTGTGGATTGAGGAGGTCTGTATGACCTTGTTGTTGTGAATCAACAGTCAAGCTGTGTGTTAGTGGATCAAGCTGTGAGGCAGCAGAACTCAAGTTGTTAGTCTACAATTATTTAAAGTTGTGAATCAACAGTCTAGTGTAGCCTCACTTGGTTTAATTGAGGGGTGGACGAATGTCTCCTTCCTGTAGCCGATCCACCTTAAAAGTATCTTGTGTAGTGGTTTGCCTTGTTATGTCTTTAAACTAGATGTATGCAGAAGGAATTCACACACATTCTAATCACTCACACACTATTTAATAAAATGTCTCACACATTTTTAATCACATGCAAGTCCATCAGAAGTGTGGGGTTGTGATAGAATAGATCTTTTAATTCATAGTAATTTTTAAACTGCTTAAGTTTTCTACTGCAAATCTATACACCCCCCCCCACTCTACATCTCCATTTCCTCTACCAACAACAAGAGGATCCAGACACCTAGCCAACATGCATGCCAAAAGAAGATACAAATCCAGTGGACAAGACTGATGGGAGTATGAGTGGAAGGTTCTTCACAGGCCAACAATGCGATCTCCAGAAAAGGTATGGGGATTCTGACATACATAGGGATCCCCACTAGAAAGTTGACCGGCCAAATCGGTCAATGATGGTGACCATTCTAACATTCTGACAAAAGCACAAGCACATCAGGGAATATACTCAACTCTAATCCAATTAGAGGATAGAGACAATATCGATTGGAGAACAAGAAAGTTTGACTAGAGGCCAATCGAATACTGAACAATGGTCATATCGATTGGTGAGTAAAACATCGATTGTTGACCAAAACATCGATTACTGACTAAAACATCGATTACTGACTAAAGCATCGATTACTAACTAAAACATCGATTGTTGACCAAAACATCGATTACTGACTAAAACATCAATTACTGACTAAAACATCGATTACTGACGAAAACATCAGTTACTAGACAAAACATCGATTACTGACTAAAACATCGATTACTAACCAAAACATCAATTACAGACTAAAGCATCGATTACTAACTAAAACATCGATTACTGACTAAAACATTAATTACTGAGTAAAACATCGATTACTAAGTAAAACATCGATTGTTGACCAAAATATTGATTACTGAATAAAACATCGATTACTGACCTAAGAACGTTGATACACGAAGCTCCACTTCGACCGACAATGATATAAACAGAATCAATCGAAGCTTCACTTCATCATATGCGAAGCGACACTTCAACTGGAACATATTTTGCCCCCCTAAATATGGTTATATTTATGGGATAAAAAGGTTATCTTTAGCTAGAGTGTCAAAGTTCAGAAACAAATGTTTAAAGGTAGACTTAGAGATTTTGGACCTAAGGTCCCACATATAGGATATTACAATTCTATCCCTCTAAATAAATTTCATCCTCGAAATTCAAGATTACTTACCAAATAAATGAGGATACGCATCGTTCAATCCTTGCTCTGACTCTCAAGTTTCTTCTTCTATATTGGCATTTCTCCATAGCACCTTCACTATGGGAATCTTCTTATTTCTCAACACTTGCTCTTTGTGGTCGAGTATTTTCACTAGTTTCTCCTCTACAGTCAAGTCTGACTGAAGTTCTAATCTTTCATAATTGATGATATGAGTGAGGCATCGATTACTGACTAAAACATCGATTGTTGACCAAAACATCAACTGCTGACTAAAATATTGATTACTGACTAAAACTTTGATTACTGACTAAAACATCAATTGTTGACCAAAACATCAATTACTGACTAAAAGATCGATTACTGACCAAAGAACGTCGATACACGAAGCTCCACTTCAACCGACAACGATATAAACAGAATCAGTCAAAGCTTCACTTCGTCATATACGAAGCTACACTTCGACTGGAAAATATTTTGCCCTTCTAAATATGGTAGTATTTGTGGGATAAAAAGGTTATCTTTAGCTAGAGTGTCAAAGTTTAGAAGCAAACGTTTAAAGGTAGACTTAGAGGTTCTGGACCTAAGGTCCCACACACAGGATATTAAAATTTTACCCCCCTTAAATAAATTTCATCCTCGAAATTCAAGATTACTTATCAAATAAATGAGGATACGCATCGTTCAATCCTTGCTCTGACTCTCAAGTTTCTTCTTCTATACTGGCACTTCTCCATAGCACCTTCACTATGGGAATCTTCTTATTTCTCAACACTTGCTCTTTGAGGTCTAGTATTTTCACTTGTTTCTCGTCTACAGTCAG
>CM024756.1:66493444-66558785 GCA_014218235.1 Colocasia esculenta
TTCAAATTATCTTTAAAATAATGTGCATTTCAAACTTTCCCGCTAACTGTTGCATATCCGTCTTACACCAAGTCTTTATTGTCTATCAATGGATACAGTTCCTATGCACATCATCTTTTACAGATAACCATTTTCATGACATATCATCTAGAGCTTTAAATGGTGATAGAATGGTATTTTCTCTTTGATATATCTTCTTGCAGCATGGCTAGTGATGTTGACTGACAACTAAGAAACATTTGACCTGTAACGTTCGCGTCGCCACCCACGGATCCGAAAACCCGGAAGGGTTAGAAGAATAGTCTAGTGAGATATGTACTAAATTTTAATAACTATAACAACATAACAACTGTACAACGTGTCCTATGTAAAAGCACATGTACAAGAAGAAAGGTGCAGTCCTTAAGGGGCATACCCCGAGAACTTGCAAAGCACAACTCTCAACTCACTCAGGTACAAGAGCTCACAACACTCGCTATCGCTGCTGCTGACAACACACGGCGCCACAACCGTCTCTGCAAACCCGTCTGACACCGATCTCCCGCGACCACGAGCCCTTAGCTGAAGGAAGTAGGGGGAGTGAGCCTTGCGAATAAGGCCTAGTAGGGATTACCAGTCCCTTAACGGCCAGAGCAGCAGGAACTCCGAAAATAGGAAACTACACTAGAAAACTGTAAAGCGAGGAACACCTACAATAGGGTACTACAAAGCAGCGGAACAGAACAATGCAATGCCACAACCACCAATGAAGGTCGTGACACACACACGACTCCCACAGAAACCAATGGAGTTGGGCACAAAGCGGAAGCAACCCTCGGCACACCTGTCGAAACCACGCCACAACCAGGTGAGAACGACGTCTCACCACAAGCACGACCACCTCAGACCTCCACAAGGTAGAGGGCCCACAAGCAAAACCACCCCGAACCCCGACACACTGCGAGGTCGGGAAACCACACACGCCGGTGCCACCACAGATTGGCACCAAGGAACAGACTACGGAACCGAAAGAACACCAAAATGGAAACCACCAGAAGCATGGGTCCGCACAAGGCTAGACCAAAGATGCCCACGGAAGCTAGGCACAGCCAGGCTATACCGCCGTGCAAGCTAGAGCAACGGATAACACTTGGAAACATCGTGAAGAAATGTCGTCACAACAACAACAACCAAGCCACCGCCACTGGAAGCCAAGAGGAGGACACACCAGCCACTCCCTCTGCTCGCCAGTCTAGCTCTCACCTCTAACCTCCCTGAAAGAGCGAGACAGAGCCGCCATAGAACACACAAACACACGCAACACCGCAGCCTGGCCAAGCTGCGACCCCACGCCTAGCACCACTATGTGGATCTGGAACCAACGCAGAGAGAGAGGCAGTGAGACAAAAGACTGTCTGGGCCACACCGGGAAGTGAACCGCCTCAACGACCTCGGCGTCCCGCCCCAGACAAGAGAGCTCTACAAATGACTCAGCGCCGCTATCCAAACCTCATTTTCCCCTCCGCTCTAGAGTCCGCCAACTCGAGCATGCTCGTAGCCCAGAGCACTCCCTCAACAGGCTCCCAAGGATGGGGGTCCCAGGCAACGAAGACAACCTCTGAATGGGACAAGCCCTCAAGTGCCAAGCACCGGGCGAACAGGCAGGGCAAGCACAACAAGAACCACGCCGAACCGCTAGCTTGTAACCCACGACAAGCCCAGCAAGCACGAGAAACACACGAACCCTCAAGAGGGCCGTAGGCCAACCAAGGCACGCACGAACAAGCTAGAACCTCGGAACACCACCAGCCAGTACAGATAGCGTCGCTCTGCTAATAATCGATTGACTGTCAGTTAATCAATTATTAGTCAGACGTGACCCTCCTGGCACCACTGCTAGGACACAGCCACGAAGGTGTCACCTTCAATAACTGAACGCAGCGAGGCAACCTACTGCGTTCCCCACCTGAAGGTCCTAAGGTCAAGCCAGCCCTGGGGCACACGCCGACACCCCAACCGGAACCACGGAAACACCCGAGGCAACACAAGTACTGTCACGTCCCCCTAGCCGTCGTGATACCATCGCAACGGGGAAGGGCACCATGACAGCAACCCTGTCACGATGGGGCAAAGCATCGTGACAACAAACCCTGTCGCGACAGGAACACGCGTCGCGACATCGATCCTTATCGCGACAGGCAAACATGTTGCGATAAGGTTGTGCTCGACCGGACAGACACCTCTTCTAGTGTCGTGACGCGCACCGCGATCGCGACACCAGTAGAGAGGCAGACCCACGGGATGCTCCATCCCGGGGCTGCCCACAAGCACACACATACCACACGGGGGAGGGGAGCATGGAGAAGCAGTAAATACTATCTACAAACCACGAGGGGCTCCCAATCCACCTAGATCGAGAAGGGTTCAAGTAATCCCTACCTTAAACGAAGAAACAAACCCAATATGGCCCTTCACGTCGGATTGGCCACCTCCTCCTCGCTCCATGCAAGCTCCACAATACCAAGGACACGAGCACGACCCTCCTCCTCACCTGAAATGCACAAAGGGAAGAGAGGGAGGCAGAGCACCGCTGGAGGAGAGGAAAGGGAAGAGGAAGAAGAAAGAGACGAAGGGTCGCTGGCCAAGGCCTTAAGCCTTCGGCACCCAAGACACGACAGGGCGATGCGTCACGTTAAGGACCTTAACGCGACGGGTCAATGCACAGCGACAAGAATGCGTCCCCCAGGGATGCTGCGACAACGCGACATGTCACACTGACACACTTGCCACCCTGACAGCTGCCAGATGACTGAAGCGATGAAACACTGTCGCGACCCGTTGACTGGGCGCGACACGAAGACGTGATAGAGAAGGAAGGCACGACAAGAATGCGATGCACAAGCTCATCGCGACAAGGATGACTGTCACATCGGACACCCACGACACGACACTAACGCGTCGCCCAGCCTAGACGCTTTAGTGGCCAGTCATCCAAGACATCGAACAGAAAGCGGGAAGCCGAGTCTTACATTCTACCCCCCTTAAAAATAATTTCAACCTCGAAATTGGGGCAAGCCTAAACGATCCCGAGGTACGAAACGAAACACAGGGAGCAAACGTAAGACCAGTACGAAAATAGCCACTAAGTCTCAACACGACCTCCTCATGGCAAAAATCACACAGCCAAACACGCGTGGAGCACACGAAGCGTGGGTGGGAAAAGCCACTAAGTCTCACCACGACCTCCTCGTGGCAACAACCGCACCACCAAACACGCACAGAGCACACAAAGCCAGAAAACCAACGGCTCACAACACGCTCCAAATGCGGGTAGAGCACCAAGCTGAGAAACCAACAGCTCATTCCAGCCACACTAGGGCGTCCAAATGGAACAACAACCCAATAGGTGCGAGCAATGCCAAAAACCGACCTAAAACAACATAAAACTTCATCCGAAAACCACACGATTGCAGTCACCAACAGACCC
This sequence comes from Colocasia esculenta, assembly GCA_014218235.1. Classification (NCBI taxonomy): domain Eukaryota; kingdom Viridiplantae; phylum Streptophyta; class Magnoliopsida; order Alismatales; family Araceae; genus Colocasia; species Colocasia esculenta. The sequence continues at coordinate 66,496,911 of CM024756.1, forward strand.
CGCTGTTGGGACCAACCAATCAGCAACCCACTCTGTCGCTAGCAAAACCCGACAGAGGATGCAGTTGCCAATAGCAACACGAGAATCGCCGGTCAGCAACTCACTCTATCGCCAACGAAACCTGACAGAGTACACAGTTGCTGACAACAACTGGGAGGAAAAACGCCTGAGGGTCAAGCACAACACTTAGGGGAACACCTCACGCTATAGCAACAGCTAGCATCGGTCACCAGCCCACCTAGAAACCACAGCGAGCGACGAGAACCAGAGCGACAATACGCTCGTGGAGAATCCTCAATGCATGAAACAACATCCACTGCCACCGCTAGGTCTCACCTAGACCTTCCTCGTAGTGAGACAAGGACACCAAACGCACGTGGAGCCGCAATACTGGGAAACTACACACTCCACAGTGCGACACATCGCAACGAAAGCACAGAAGGCATCTGAGGTTAATCTAAAACCGGACACCTCCCAATGCCGACAAACCACATGGTCGAGTACTAGCAAGCCAATAGGCCTCACTGTCACCAAACGAACCGACAGGAGACTCCGCCATCGGCTTCTAGACTCACCAATGCCACGCACAATCGGAGAACCAATGAGGAGTTGGTAGCACACCCGCCACGCGCACACTGGGCTTAGTGTGGGTACCAACATGCCAACCACCAAAAAGACGCACAACCACAAAGGAACCAAAACAACCGCAGAGGTCAAGAACAACACGTCGACCTCAGAGGGACCCAGACCGAAGTAGGGTACAACAATCGAACACACTCCCTCTCAAAGCGAGAGGGAAAACTTGGACACATGCTACGACCAAAGCCTAGCGTACCACCGATAGGGCTACCTAGACAAGGCAAAGCAGCCACCCAACAGTGGCAACGGTACAACCACAAGACTCAGGATAGCACACGTGCCCAGAGGCAGAAAGCCCAACACCTCCAACACCAAGCAAACTCATGAAATGACGTACGAAGCTCATGATCAGACACACAACACAAAATATGGTGCTATCACAAGCACTAGAAGCCACCCAAGGTACAACACAATGCACCAAGGCTCCAGATAGCACAAAACCAAAAACCTCGAGCACGAGCACACGGGTGCTACCACAAGCACCAAAAACTAAGCAAAGTGCAACACAAGTGCACCAACAGCCGAAACAACACCACGGGCTAACAGGAAGGACTCTTCACCAAAGATCCGCCAAAAAGCCACACGCAAAGAACTGTAAGCCTAAAAGGGGACAACAGGCCACGCCGGCCACAACCCTTGAGGCACAAAAACACGAAGCATCGAAGAAAACGCTCAAGGTGCAGCACACACAACCGCACTAATAGCCCGAGATGACACAGGGCCCACTGAAGAGGACTCTCCATCAGAGACCCACAAGAGAAGCGTACGGAAAGCCGACAACATCAAGAGCACAACAACCACGTTGGCTCCAAAAAGCACACCAAAACACGGAGCACTAACTCTGCCACACGGGGAGCGAAAACTGCAGCAACTCCTTGGCACGCAAGAGCAAGAAGCACCACCTCCATCGCGACCGATAGAGAGGCCAAACACCAAAACAATGACATGAAAAGCGTCTAAGGCACAAGCCGAGGCACAATTGAGAACACACTGAAACAATGCTTGCACGAGCAAGCCAACCAAGAAAATCCAATGCACAACAGAACAATGCTCACGCAAAGCAACCCAACAAGAAAATAATACTACCTCACACTAAACCAACAGGGACCCAATGCCCTAAATTATTCAGGCAGGTAGCAAGAAACCATCACGACGACAAACAACATGAATAGGTCCACCGACCAACAGTGCCACAAGAAAAAGATAGCACGAGGGGAGCAACCAACTCAACCCAAAAATGACTCAAGGGAAGATGACTCCACCAGAAGGTCGCAACGATGCGCACCTGGTGACTCAACACCACAGTGGAGCATCACCACCCTGAGCAACCCATCAAAAGTAGAGGAAGGAGACACGCAACGAGTCTATTCCGCACATGAGAGAGATAAAACCACAACGCAAGACTGGCACTTCCACAAGAAGCACATGCAGCCAAACACCGACTGCACTCACCAGATTACCATCAGCAAGAGCACACCGAGAGCGAGAAATGACGCAAACCATCCGCACCACGGGGACACACAAAGTCCCACCAGCGCAGTCGAGAAACTTGGAAATGAACAACGAGACAAGTTGGCCAATGCAGCAGCCAGACGCACAGCCAAGGGCACCACACCTTGACTGAAAACACCCAGGCAGACTGTAACACAGACAGTCCAACCGGCAACAACAACAGTCATCACTACAGAGAGAGAGAGAGAGAGAGAGAGAGAGAGCAGCGATAACTAAAACAAACACAAGGCAGCTTTGGGGAGAACCTCCACCAAAAGCGCCAAGAGACGTCCTGGGAGGACCTCACCAGAACGCAACCCAACCAAACGGCACACTTCAAACCACAAGGGCAACACAACAGTAGCCCGAAACGAACACAGAGCACTCCTGGGAAGAACCTCCGTCAGAAACGACAAAGGGCGATCCTGGGAAGAACCTTCACAAGAACACACCACCCAAATGACTAAATGACACAGACCTTCAGAGAGAACACCGCAAGAAGTAGAACTGCAGAAGCAACGTAAGCAGGTCCTAGGAGAACCTCCACCAGAACCACCAAGGCACAAATTTGGGAAAACCCACCAGAACGCACTAGCCAAAACAACAACATACCTTAGACCCTGAGGCAGCACAACAATAGCAAAAACGAGCACGGAATAGTCCTGGGGAAAACCCTCACCAAGACAACAACAAACGGTTCTGGGAAACCTCACCAGAAGACAGGGCAACCAAGCGATGCACCTCAACCTAGAGGGCAATGCAATAGCAACCAGAAACGAGCACAACACAGCTCTGGGAAAACTCACTTCCGCTAGAACCAACAGAGAAGAACTCTAGGAGCACCTCACCAGAGCTCACAACCAGCCAGCACCAGGCCGACAACAACCACAGATAAGTGTCACAGTGCTCAACCAGTGGTGCAACGCGGCAACAGAACATCTGCTTAGCTTGAGCACGATGCTGACTGAGCAGAGCACGCCACAACCGCACACAGACAAGAGACCACACAAGACCAACACAGCACACACCATGTGAGACCCCAAATTTTTTTGTCATTTATAATGTGCATGCGATAATTTCATGTCATAAATATAGTGTACGTATTAAAAATATTACATACTGTAACTATTAAATTGTTCATGCGCATATATGTGTATGTATATTATTTTCGTGAATATAAGTAAGTAGCTAGTTTTATAATGATGTACTTATTTAAATACCAGGTATGTTGTACTTAATTATATTTGTACGCATATAGATGTATAAAACTAATGTGGTACATTTGATATTTACTTATTGAAATAATATTACTTGATTATAACATGTATGATATCTATATAATAGTGTATGTATTACATTTATATTGATGTTCGTGCTAAATACATGCAACTATGGTGTATATGCATATATGTGTATGTTACTTTGTGTATATTATTTTAATAAGAATAATGTAAGGATATTTATAAATGATGTGTAATACATATAATTATGTAATTAGTGTAAAAAATATTAATATGTTCATACTATATTTTAGAGCTTCGATCTATGTTAAATCAGACGAAAACATGATTTTTGGCTGTCTGGCACTGTTGACCGCCAGACCTTGACGTCAACCTCAGTCTGACCGCCAGACCTTGACGTCAACCCCATTCTGACCACCAGACCTTGACGTCAACTGCCAGTTAACTACAACCGATGTTGACGTTAATATCATCCTGCGTAACGGTTCCAGATTTGTTAATGCTCGCTTTATGGACTTGTTCCAGTTTAGGAAAACCTTCCTAAATCCTTGGTAACCTACCCTAGTGCGTACCCAACCCATCTAACTTTATAAAACCCGTTATTTGGTCGTACCAAGCCTTTTTGGTGATTGTGGAACCCTATTATTCCCTGTGAGAAAATCTATATTTTCCCAAGCTTTGATCCGGCGATTGGAGGACTTTCTGGGAGATCTACCACGACTGGAGCGTAGTACAACCATCCAAGAAGCATCCCCAACCCCGAGGAACGTTCTACGTCGACGGGAGAAGAAGATCAAGGAGTTTCCGAGCACCTCTTGTTTTGACCGAAGAGGGCTTCAACGGCATAGATTTGATGTTCTAGGATTTTATTAAAGGCAAGTAACCTTTGTACATCCTTCCTATACATGTCCCTTAGGTCCTAGAATTTTTGTGAATTTTTCCTCGCGTCCTGGACCCTCAAACTTTCCCGTACATGTGAGTATGTTGTGCAGATTTCTGTCTGGAAGTTGAAGTCAACATCCCTTGCCGTCAAGTTCATCAGTTAACGGCAAGAGATGTGGACGTTAACTTAGTGGCGGCCAGGGGTATGCAGTCAAGTTCTTCAGTGACCAGGAAATGCTATTTAATTCTATTAAATGTATTAATGATTTTTCGACATGTGTGCAGCCTGAAAATTTATGTAAGGTAAAAGTTGATTGTTAGGTCATGTCATAAGGATATCATGAATTTTTCTGATTTATGTAAATTATGAAAATTCTGGAGAGTGAATTATGAGCATAAAATAATGATGTTTAATCCATGAAAATAGGATTATTGTGAGTTCGGATTTGGTAAATTTTCTGTAATGATATGGTGATTGTATGAATGTGGTGACATTGTCATAGTAGATTATTTTATTGAAAATCTGTTTAAGAGAATTTAGCGATAAATGCATCTGTACAATGATTTAATTGTTATAAATATGTTTCTATTTAGGAAATTCTGAAAATTGAGAATAGATTGTTCTATTTACTATCCTTAATCTGTGATAAAAATTTTGTGAATTCTGATGACAGTAGGTAATTTCATGAGTTTAATTGTGAAAATAGCCATATTAAGCATGTTAGAATTAATCGTGTGCAAATCAGAGGTTAGTAGCATGTTAATGTTTTGTTTTGAGTAATTTACCATTGTTAACAGTAAAGTAAAACTCTGTAAATGCAAATGTGAGTATTATGCAAGTGAATGTAAATTTGGAATGAAATTTGTGCATATGAATGAGTAATAAACTGATGAGAATGATAATGTGATTAAGATAAAATGTGTGCCAAGGGTGACACTGCTACCATAGGGGTCTGAGAGCTATACCATAGAAAAGTCCTATGGAAGCTCAACGTTATGAGTTAAATCCTAAGGGCATTAGGATAAAATTCTGGAGGTGGACAAGTACCGCTGGTTAGGGTGGAGAGTGCTTCTCCCGGTCTGCGCAGTTACCTAGATTTGTCACCGCATTGCCTAGGTGATGAATATGTGAAAGTGAGTGCTAAGTGCTAAGTGATGAGTACTCAGTGCTAAATGTGATCGTTTTTCTACTTGGTGGTTAGGACTATGTGTCATGGCAAATTAAGAGATTGAATGTGATATTAGTACAAAGGGATAAATGTAAATGAAAGAGTAAGTGTAATGCAAGAAATGTAAATTGGTATGCGTGGAAGAGTAAAAGATAGCAAAAGTACAAATTATGTGAAAACCAAAGTACCATTCTTGTGTATTTATTTATGTCATAATGTGTTATTGTCATCATGATTATAATAACATGTAGTATCATGTTTAATGTTATGTAATATAGTTTAATAATGTTTATATGATGGCATGTATGAATATGTGCATGTAAATATGTAAAGAAATGCAATGTGAAAGAACGAGTATGTAAATTGACAAAGGAATAAGATAACATGAGAATGAGTGTAAATCCATATGATTAAGTTTAATTCATGTCAAAACAGCAAGATAAATGAGTTTATGATCTTGGTAATCACATGAAATAATGTCCATCTTCTATGATAAAATTTCTACTTGTTTAGTATGTAGTTCCATGCTTAAATTGTAGATGTTTGCCATTCGATTTGAAATATATTTTAGATCTTCAATTCATGTTTAATTAGGTGGTATCATGGTGAATTATTTAAATTAAAATAGCAATGAAACATGTAAATAAATGAGAAAAGTGCATGAGAACAATGAATAGAGATCATATTAGGTGGCCATTTTCTTTAGGTATAATTGCATGTTCTAAATGGTAGAGTTGCTACACCATAAAGAAAAGGTTTAGATTTATAAATCATGTTACATGCTAGGTGTTTAAAAGTGTATATGTTCATGTCATGCATGTGTTAATGGATTATACTAACTAGTTTAGAAAGATTCCTATCATGTTATGAAATTGCTAGAAAAATGTGGTAAGTGACATAAGGTATGATAAATTGACCTTAAAACAGCAAGTTAGATGTATGATAAAGTGATATGAATACATGAGAATTGACTAAATAACATGCTAAAAGTATTCATCATCCTGTATATAACTTGTGTTTAAATTTGATTAAATTCTATCATGATATAATAAAAATTGAAGCATGTTTATAGAATATATCATGTGTAGAAATCTTGTGTATATGTAGGTTATTTTATGATCTAATATGAGCATGTGTTATATGTAGAATGTATTGGGAGATACATTGTATTATTTTAAAAAGCTTATGTTATGTGAATAGTTGTGATGAGTATGATGGTACGAGTTTTATTATTGTTGGTGGTTAAATGTGTACGAGATATGTATGAGTTTGATGTTTTAGATTACTTGCTGAGTCTTGTAAGACTCATACTTGCTTCGGCGTACAGGTGTGACAGGTTTTCCCGTAGCTGAGGAGTTTAGAGGAGATTGGAGCAGCACTTAAGAAGTAGTAATGAAGATTTTATTTACAATAAGCTGTTTATTTATATCTGGAATAATGTCATTCATATGGACAATGTAATGAGCAATGCATTTCTTTCAAATTGTAATAATGTGGACTCTAGTACTTTCTTTTGCTATATAGACTGTGAAATGTGTGATGGTGATGGAATAAAGTAAAGTATTTCTTTCATTTCCGCTGTACTCTATTGTATTCATGGACATATCAACCTTATCGCTTAGTGTGGGGTTACTATCCCACTGTGATGATGCTCTTTATACCGATGGGGATTGGTATAATCGTACCGGTATGAGGAGGGTCGTCACACACCCAAACACTGTGGGACAGCCAACAAGGCAAGGACACCTTCCACCAGTTCTCCCTACACCGGTGAAGGCCACACCATATGCAGGTGATGTTCAGTCTGTCCATGTAATTTTAATTAATTACATATTTATTTTGGTGATTAACAAAACCCTATCAAAAGTTCTACACATATTTCATAGGTCTTATGTACAGGAAATATACCAAGGTCAAACAAGCTAATATGGTAAGTATTACCTTTCTGAAGCTTTAATCATTTCAAGATCATATTTCTCTAAGTCCACACCGACTCTTGTTGAAAGCCACAACGATTTCTTTATGTGTGTATCGATTTCAATGAGCTATAACGATTGATATCATAACGATTTCTTTATAAGACTGATTCCCGTAACAATTCTTTAAGTCATCGTAACGATTTCTTTAGAACTCGTAACGACTTGCCCGTCGCAACGACTCTTTAAGTCATTGTAACGATTTCTTTAGAACTCGTAAACGACTTGCCCGTCATAACGATTTCTTAAGTTATCGCAACGATATATTTAGCGCTCATAACGATTTGCCTTGCGCAACGATTTCTTTAGAGCTCATAACGATTTGCCTTGCGCAACGATTTCTTTAGAGCTCATAACGATTGCCTTGCGCAACGATTTCTTTAGAGCTCATAATGATTTGCTTCGCGTAATGATTTGTTAAGTGTCATAACGATTTCTTCGTTGAACACATCAACTTGCTTTCATAACGATTTGTTAAGTGTTCATAACGATTTCTTCGTGAACACATCAACTTGCTTACATAACGATTTGTTCATAACGATTTTCGTCGTTGAACACATCAACTTGCTTTCCATAACGATTTGTTAAGTGTTCATAACGATTTCTTCATTGAACACATCGACTTACTTTCCATAACGATTTCTTCAGTATTCATAACAACTCCTTTAATGAATACAACGATTTGCTCTCTATAATGACTTGTGGTATTCATAACGATTTCATAAGTCATATAGACAATGACTTATGGTTTATACGACTTGATATTTATCTTATCTCTTAAAGCGTGAATAGTCAAAGTTTCTCTTAGTTGTCTGACTGCTGTGCATTTAATGAAGACATAACGTATCTCTACATGTATGCAGATAATATCTTTTCAGTATCGTGCATATTCTATCAATATCTTTTAGAACAAGCTATTTGGAATTGCTATATTGGTGAATATTCACATCAACGTTTATGACAACAAGAGACAGCCTAGCTGTCTACTGTTCTAGCATTTAATAATGTGCAGGGTCCTAAAGACATTCTGTCATACAACGTTGGACCATATAGACGCCAGAAGACCTTATCTCTTTGCGTGCTCAACTGGATAAAATTTGTTGAAGCTTCCAAATGTTCAAGCAGTCTAACGTCTACCAATCTAAGAGACAACAATTACTTCAACGGCCGTATTTCAAATGGAGATATAAATACAAGACAGAAGATCAGAAGAAAAAAGCATGATTGATCAACGTACAAGCAATTCAAATTTCTGATAGAATTCTAGAGCAAGAGAACCTCATCATTCTCGTGTTGCTCTTTGCTCTCCACACTGTAGTGAAATTCTTGAGAGAGCGCGTGTAGTTCTGAGAGTCTACGTGTTTCTAGATCTTTTACTCTCAGTCCTGCTTGCTTCAGATCTTAGCTTGTTGAAGCTTGATCTAGGGGCTTGTTTTTAATGCTTACCTTTGCTGTGGTTGTTCCCTTCTGTGTTGAAGGACGACCTGGTGGGGTATCCAGGGTGTTGTTGTTCCCTTCTGTGTGAAGGAAGACTGGTGGGGTATCCAGTGGTGTAATTCCCTTCGTGTGAAGGAAGACCAGCTGAGCTGGGTGTTGTAGTGTCCATAGGGGGACTGTACCTAGTTAGTGGAATCCTGAGTTGTTGCTCAGAGACTGGACGTAGGACTCTAAGGAGAGGAGGTCCGAACCAGGATAATTTCTTGTGTTGTGTGGTTGTTTTCTTGTGTGATTGCTCTTTGAACTAACTGTTACTAACCTTCATCGAAGAACGTATTTGTGTGAAGTTTTAAGTACAGGTACTAATCAAATTTTTTTTAAAGACCCATACACCCCCTCTGGCTTGTCAACTGGGCAACAATAGGCTCTCTCAGCCACAGCGGCACACACACCCAAATGCGTCGAAGATGACAAAGAGCACACACCTGGACTTGCCTGCAACCGTCCTCCATATGGGAAGACCACTGCCAGCGAGTCCACTGCAACCATGCCACCACAGCACGAACACGCCGAGCAACCACACGCCATGCACGCGACATAGCAACAACTACAACCCTCCTGCAGCACGCATACGAACCTTGCAGAGAAGCGCACGCTGCAAAACAATGAAAAACACAAGCCTAACACTAGGGACGGTGTCAGCAGCGTGCTAGTACCTTTCTTGAGATAGCTTAGTTATTAATCCTTACAAATCTCAATAGACCACGCTCGATACCAACTGTAATGACCCGACCTCTGGAAGGGTTAGAAGAATAGTCTAGTGAGATATGTACTGAATTTAAATAACTATAACAATATAACAACTGTACAACGTGTCCCAAGTAAAAGCACAGGTACAAGAAGAAAGGTGCAGTCCTTAAGGGGCATACCCCGAGAACTTGCAAAGCACAACTCTCAACTCACTCAGGTACAAGAGCTCACAACACTCGCTCTCGCTGCTGCTGACAACACACGGTGCCACAGCCGTCTCTACAAATCCATCCGACACCGAGCTTCCGCGACGACTAGTCCCTAGCTGAAAGAAGTAGGGGGAGTGAGCCTCGCGAACAAGGCCAGAGTAGGGTTACCAGTCCCTTACTGGCCAGAGCAGTAGGAACTCGAAAAACTGGAAAACTACACTAGAAAACTATAAAGCGAGGAACGCCTACAGCAAGGTACTACAAAGCAGCGGAACAGAACAGTGCAATGCCACGACCACCAACCAAGGTCGTGACACACACACGACTTCTGCAGAAACCAATGGAGTCGGGCACAAAGTGGAAGCAACCCTCAGCACACTCGCCGAGACCATGCAACAACCAGGTGAGAACAACGTCTCACCACAAGCACGACCATCTAAGACCTCCACAATGTAGAGGGCCCACAAGCAGAAACACCCCGGATCCTGGACACACCGCGAGGTCGGGAAACCACACACGCCGGTGCCACCACGGATTGGCACCAAGGAATGGACTACGGAACCGAGAGAACACCGAAATGAAAACCACCAGAAGCACAGGTCCGCACAAGGCTAGACCAACGATGCCCACAGAAACTAGGCACAATCAGGCTATAACTGCCGTGCAAGCTAGAGCAATGGATAACACTTGAAAACGTCATGAAGAAACGTCGTCACAACAACAACAACCAAGCCACCGCCACTGACAGCCAAGAGGAGGACACACCAGCCACTCCCTCAGCTCGCCAGCCTGGCTGTCGCCTCTAACCTCCCTGGAAGAGCGAGACAGAGCCACCACAGAACACACAAATGCACGCAACACCGCAGCCTAGACAAGCTGCGGCCCTACGCCTAGCACCACTACGTGGCTCCGGAACCAACGCAGAGAGAGGCAGTGAGACAAAGGACTGTTGGGGCCGCGCCGAGAAGAGAAACCGCCTCACCGACCTCGGCGTCCCTCCCCAGACAAGAGAGCTCTACAAACGACTCAACGCTGCTGTCCAAACCTCATTTCCCCTCTGCTCTAGAGTCCGCCAACTCGGCTGCCAACTTGAGCTCCCTCGTAGCCCAGAGCACTCCCTCAACAGGCTCCCGAGGATGGGGGTACCAAGCAATGGAGACAACCTCTGAACGGGACAAGCCCTCAAGTGCCAAGCACCGGGCGAACAAGCAGGGCAAGCACAACAAGAACCACGTCGAACCGCTAGCCTGTAACCCACGACAAGCCCAGCAAGCACGAGGCACGCACGAACCCTCAAGAGGGGCCATCGGCCAACCAAGGCACGCACGGACTAGTTTGAACCTCGAAACAACACCAGCCGGTACGGAAAGCGTCACTCTGCTAATAATCGATTGACTATCGATCAATTGATTATTAGACAGACGTGACCCTCCTGGCACCGCTTCCAGGACACAGTCACGAAGGTGTCACCTTCAATAACTGAACGCAGCGAGGCAACCTACCACGTTCCCCACCTGAAGGTCCTAAGGGCAAGTCAGCCCTGGGGCACACGCCGACACCCCAACCGGAACCATGGAAACACCCGAGGCAACACAGGTACTGTCGCATCCCCATAGGCCATTGCGATACCATCACGACAGGGAAGGGCACTGCGACAGCAATGCTGTCGTGACGGGCAAGTGTCGTGACAGGAACATGCATCGCAACAGTGATCCTTATTGCGACAGGCAAACACGTCGCGATAAGGACGCATCGGACCGGGCAGACGCCTCTTCTGGTGTTGCGACGCGTACCGCGGTCGTGACACCAGCAGAGAGGCAGACCCACGGGATGCTCCATCCCGGGGCCGCCCACAAGCCACACACATACCACAGAGGGAGGGGAGCATGGAGAAGCAGTAAATACTATCTACAAACCACGAGGGACTCCAATCCACCAGGATCGAGAAGGGTTCAAGCAATCCCTACCTTAATGAAGAAGAAACGAACCCAATAGGGCCCTTCACGTCGGATGGCCACCTCCTCCTCGCTCCACGCAAGCTCCCACAACACCAAGGACACGAGCACGACCCTCCTTCTCACCTGAAATGCACAAAGGGAAGAGAGGGAGGCGGAGGACCGCCGGAGGAGAGGAAAGGGAAGAGGGGAAGAAGAAAGAGATGAAGGGTCGCGGCCAAGGCCTTAAGCCTTCGGCACCCAAGACGCGACGGGGCGATTGCATCGCGTTAAGAACCTTAATGCAACGGGTCAACGCACTGCGACAAGAATGCATTCCCCAGGGACGCTGCGACAACGTGATAGGTCATACTAAACACTTGCACCCTGACAGCTGCTAGACGACCAAAGTGACGGAACATTGTCACGACCCGTGACTGGGCACAACACGAAGACGCGACGGAGAAGCAAGGCACGACAAGAACGCGACAATAAGCTCGTCGCGAACAAGGATGACTGTTGCGTCAGACACCCACGACGCGACACTAACGCGTCGCCCCGCCCGGACGCATTAGTGCCAGTCATCCAAGACACCGAACGAAAAGCCAAGAAGCGAGAAGCGGGTTTACATGACCTATCTGTCTTCCAGCATTTATTGTCTACAGGTTTCTAGTAGTTACACTTTTTACTACGTTGGACATGCCACGTTGATTAGAACATATAAAATATCTATACGATCTCTCTCTCCCTCTCTTCATGTTTCTATCCTAGCATTTATTGTCTGCAAGTTTCCCGTACTCTTATGTTGGACCTGCTACATCTGTCAGGAGACATGTATCAAGATAAGAGGACACAATGGATACTCAACGGTACTGCAAAAAGAGAAGATAAATAGGAGCATGTTCATGCAATGAAAACACACATTACAACATATAGACAAAAGCGCATTGAGATATCTGTCAACAAGAAGTGTTAGAAGAGCTCTCTTCCTCATTCAGATCAACCTCTCAACTCTTAGCTCTCCTCGAAGCCTTGTTCATCATTCCTTTCTTGCAGAAGGAGAGCCTATTTAGATCTGAGGGATTTGCTTCTCATTATCGTTCTTTTCTTCTCTCAGATCTAGCCTCAGATCAAGCATTGTATTGTTACTATTAGCTTGGTCTAGGGGCCACCACCTCAAAATTCTTCTTAGAGTGTTCCTTTTCTTTAGTGAAGAGTACACCTGCTGTGTAGTGGTGGCTTATGCCCTTTTATAGAAAGGAAGACTTGTTGTAATAGGTGTTGTATTGCCTCTTCATGGGTTGAAGAGAAGGCCAGCTAATGTTGGATGTGTAAGTGTCCTTAGGGGGACTGTACCCTTGGTTAGTGGAATCCCAATGTTTCTTGGGGACTAGACATAGCACTTCTGGTGATAGGAGGTCCAAACTAGGAAAAATTCTTGTTGCATGTGTGATTGCTCTTGTCTTCATTTCCTTAGCGAACTAACTCTAACCTCCACATTTAGTGTTTCTAATTATTTGTTACATATATTTTTAAAAGTGAATTTTTGCAATCCATTCACCCCCCTCTGGCTTGCAACCTGGTCAACAAGTTCATCGCTCTAGGTCATCCCTTCTGCTCCAGCAGGTCTCTTTCATGGATGAGCAGAAGAGGGTCTCATGGTGTCTATATAGGGTACTTGCCCTAATTAAAGTCCTTTTTCTTTATTTTCCAAGAGAGTTCATGGGGTCAGGAGGTCAAACTTGGCCACACATGGGCCCTGGGCCATACCTAACCCATGCCTAGCCATCCCTAACTTTTGACTTTGTTTGGGCAAAAGGACAGATAGTCACATATCTGTCATGCCTTCGGCCATACTCCTTGTCATACCTAACCTTGACTTGGTGTAGAAAATGACAGATCCACCATACTTGTGCCATGCCTTTTTACCACTCCTAAAGTGATGTGTCTAGGGGGTCATTCCTAACCCAAGTACAAGATATTCATATCTTTTCCATAATTAAGTCTCTAGGTGGTCTTGCTATGATGGAGGACAAGGCTCTCCATCGGTTGGTATTCAAGAGCCCCATCAATTGCTGATGAAGCCTTCTATCAATTGTGAAAGAGATTCACATCGATTGGAGAAGAAAGTCCTCCATCGATTGGTCTTTCAATGTCATATCGATTGCTAACTATCAAGGCAATCGATTGTCAAATACAAGGCAATCAATTGTCAATTAACAAGGCGATCGATCAGTGATTAGACCATCGATTGTAGAAGAAAACATCAATTACTAACCATCATCGATTGGTCGAACATCGATTGCTGACCAACATCGATTGCTGGCCAACATCGATTGCTAAAAGAGAACATCAATTGCTGACCAACATCGATTGCTGGCCAACATCGATTGCTAAAAGAGAACATCAATTGCTGACCAACATCGATTGCTTAAAAGAGAACATTGATTGCTGACCAACATTGATTGATAGCCAACATCGATTGCTAAAAGAGAACATCGATTGTTGGTGAACATTGATTGCTTAAAAGAGAACATCGATTGTTGACCAACATTGATTGGTCAGAAACATCGATCACTGACCCACTTTGATTGGTCAGAAACATCGATTGGTAAAGAAAACATTGATTGCCCATTTAGAACATCGATTACTGAAGAAAAACAATCGATTGGTGACCAGATCTGATGGGCCTTTCCATTGAGCTTGGAAATGGGAATTGATTGATGACTAAGTGTTCCAACTGTTGAACAAATATCCAACAGTCTTTCTGTTTGGTGTGTACTCACAAAATTTGTTGAACGAGGGCCTAGAAAATTATTTGTTTAGTTTTATAGATGAATTGATTACTAGACAAGGGTCTAGTAATCATTGGTTGGGGTTAATATCATATTGGTTACTAGACAAGGGCTTTGTAAGCCCCCAATGGTTTCTCATGAGTTATTAGCCTATGTTAATGGGCTCTCTATTCGTCTAATTTTTAGGAATTCTGCTCATTGGGCCTCCATGGTTTGGCCAGAAATCCTAAGTTCTCATTCCCTTTTTATCCCATATCGATTGCTGCTTCATCATGCATGTTTTCAGCATGATCAGTCGAATCCAACTTCGTCATATAGGAAGTTTTCTTCGTCATATCCGAAGTTCTACTTCGTTACATCCGAAGTTCTAATTCGGTTGATTACGTTATATTTCGTCATATACGAAGTCTCACTTCGTCATATACAAAGTCTACTTTGTCATATCTGAAGTTCTACTTTGTCATATCCAAAGTTCTACTTCAGTTGACTACGTTTTATTTTGACCAGTCGAAGGGCTGGTGAGTTGTAACTAGCAGGGGGTACCTGTAGGATCGATATTCAGTGATGGCAAAATCTAGAAGGGGGGGTTGAATAGATTTGCAGCAAAAACTAAGCAATTAAAAATCACTTCGAAATTAAGAGTTCTATTCAATTAAACCCCACAGTTCTGATACACTATGTGTGATTAAAGTGTGTGAAATATTTAATCAAACAGTGTATGTGTGAACAGATAAACAAGTAGTGTGTAAGCGAAATCCTTATGTAATCATCTATGCGATCAATATCACACTCACACAAGCAAACCACAGTGCACAAGAGATTTTTTAGGTGGTTCAGAGATCACCTTCAGTGACTCCTACGTCCATCCCTCACACAGTGAGGCCACACTACTCAAAGCTTCTACAAACACACACACTTGAGCTCGACGGCTCAAACCATACACACATCTGAGCACGACGGCTCAGACGACACACACACTAGAGCACGACGGCTCCAACACACACTCTAGAGCACGACGGCTCCAACACACACCTGAAACGGGTCGGTACAGTTGTGTGAAGCAGTCATACAAACACAAAATACTGTGACCTATATGATCACACATCCATACACGACAAATGTATTAGAAGAATAAGATGTGTAGATAATAAGGATGAATTAATTCTCTTGGAATTGATCCATCTTCAAGACTTTTCTTGAAGATCGCAGATCTGGAGCTTCCTCTGCCTCGAACTGCTTCTGCTCTTCTTCTTCTGCTACTTCTTCCTTCACTGTAAGATCATATGCTCATCATCATCATCTTCTTCTTCTCTTCACGTTTGCTACTCTTCTGCTACTCTACTTCTCCTGGCAGCGCTACTCTTGCCTCTTTCAAGGCACTCACTTTTAGGGTGCTTTCCCTTTTTCTGGCCGCACTTCTGGATGCCTTTGTCACAAAGGACATGATCATATTATAGCACTTATCATGTGATCTAGGACCTGGGAATGCGTGAGTACCAAGTATCCCAAGTAAGACACATGGCAGTCACATGATATCCTACACAGATAGCAACATTAAGTATACAGGAGGAAAAGGCAATCGATGTTAAATTGATTAATAAAGCAATCTGTGTTTAGATAGTCGATGTTTAAACATTAAGTAGTCGATGTCTACCAAGAGGTAATCAATGTTTAAGTTGTTTAGCATCGATGTGTAGATAATCGATGATTAAACCATGAAGTAATCAATGTTCGATCGACTGTCAAATTAAAACATGAATATACAAAGTCTCAGCACTTTGACTGGCCAAGTGTAAATCGTGACATCTGAAGTCAAGGTGATCTGATGGCAGAAATACAACGTGAATATACGAAGTGCCAAGCTTCGACTCACAGGGTTTAAACATGAACATCCGAAGTCATAGAGCTTCGGATGATAGCGACCAAAATAGAAAAATATGAAGTTCATGGCTTCGACTGACCAAGTGTAAAAGTGAACATCCGAAGTCACAATGTCAAAATGGTCTTCATCGGTCGAAGTGACTTCGTCATATCTGAAGCTTAGCTTCGTATATGACTAAGTTCCACTTCATCATATCTGAAGTCCAGCTTCGTATATGATGAAGTTACACTTCATCTGACAAAGAGCAATTTAGTACATCCGAAGTCAGTGAAGAGTTTAGTCTTAATCAGTCAAAGTGACTTCATCATATCTAAAGCTTAGCTTCATATATGATGAAGTTCCTGTGAGACCCCGAATTTTTTTTATTCTCTTTATATATATGAATGTATATGAATGGTGTGTTGGGTGTTCAGTTGTTGTGTGCTTAGCATGCGTAGTTCATTGTGCCTACTATAAGTTTTATCCTTCTCTTGAGCATGAGCATGTGCGTATATCTATATATATATACATGCGTGTATATGATAATTAGTGTAGAAGTGAACAATTAGCTAATTAGAGGTGTATTACGAATACCAAGAATCTCTGACTTAGGATACTTGGATAATACTATGCGTGTGCTATCTAAATATTGAAGAATATCCTATACTACCTATTTCATGGAATTTTGTATGAGAGTATATGAAGTACATATGTGTATGTACGTATGTATGTTATCTTATGCGTGTGACAATTGTATACCTAATTCTACATGCATAACACCTTGGTGTACTTATATATGCATGTGTATGTTTAATTGTAAACATAGTTCATTGCATGGTTAGTTAATGCGTACATTGTACTTCGTACATTGCATGTACATAAAGAGTTCAAGCATGGTAGGTGTATTTAGTAGCTTATATTGGGATTCTATACCCTCATGAATAACATGCTTGTATTTTTATGATAATTAGGTGAGAATAGTCAATTGGCTAAATTATGCATATAGTACTTAAGCAATGTTAGGTAAAGTTGTGCAAGTCAATCTAATTATCGGTTCGCATGTTGTATCCATCTATTTCAAGCATAATGTACACAAGTGTGCTACACCCGTGTGTGTATACTATATATATGCCAAATCAAGTGTGTATGCATAAGTAGATATCTACGTACATCTCATCTTAGTGTATTCATGTATGCTTGTGTATGCCTAGGTATAAATGCTATTGATTGCCCGGGTAGTAATATACATGTTATACTTTATACTTTGTATGCGTATGAAGATATTCATGTGCGTGTTGTTATCTTAAATGTACCTATGTGTATGTGTAGGATAAGTAGTAATTATTGGATATTACATGGTGTAGTGGTGTATACACTATACTACATAGATTCCATGTGCATGTATGAGTAGATTAAGCATGGTTCTACACGATTCTGAGTTCTGGCAGAAGAGTGTATTGGCGTCAACATGGATGGACGCCCATGTTATGTCAGCGTCCATATCGACGGACGCCGACCCTATGTAGCCGTCCAGGGATGTGGACGTCAATATCCCTAATTTTCTGTGCTCTGCAGAGCGCAGAGAACACTCATTGGGCTAGGCCTCTGATTGGGGAGATGTCTTCCCAATGTCTCTCTTGTCCCTTCAGCCCCTGCACGAGCCCCTCTTGCCCCCTTATTCTTTAAAACACCTCTCTTTGCTATCCTAGAGAGCTCTTGGCTCATTTTCTAAAAAGAACCCTAGCTGAGAGAAGAGATGAAGGACTGACCTTGAGAGCTCAGATCCGGCGTTCTGAGGCTTGGATCCGGCGATCTTCTTCAACAAGAAGAAGTCCAAGCATAGGAGAAGGCTTCCCCGGCGTTGGACTGCGGCTTGCAACCCCCTGGAACCCGGAGCAAAGGATTTCTGGAGGCTTCTTGGCAAGAGCCAAGGAGAGCTTCATCGGCTATTTTGATCCGTTTAGAAGTTTTTCTTCAGGAAAGTAAACCCTAGGTCTTGAGCCTAGATATGTCCCCTAAGTCTCAGGAATTTTTGTGGATTTTAATTCGTGTCCTGGAGCCCCTATTCTGAATCTTTTTCCAAGCTCGGTCTGTGTTCTTACATAGACAGGAACTTGACGGCAAGAGACCTTGCCATCAAGTGCATCTGTTAACGGCATGCGATAATGCCGTCAACCCCTGTAAACGGCTAGACATTGACGCTGAGTTCGTCAGGACAGAACCGTTAACTGTTTTCTCTCCTCTAAATGACTATTTTCGATGGGTTTCTCGCGATGAGGATATACTGTAAACCCTATACGTTATGTAAGATATCTATTGTGGTGTGTGGATGGGTTATTGAGCATGGTATGAGTAATGCAATTTAATTGTTTTGTGAAAATGCATGTATGCTAAGATAATAACCTTCTTGATTCACTGTTTGGATGATTTAGAGAGGGTCGAAAAGTGCTAAATGCTGTGAGCCATGTATGCATGCATCAGTCATCCCCTGCAATTTCTATGAATTTCCCATGTTTATATGATTTGTTAGGGTTTATGTTTTGGAAAATAGAGAATATGTGTATGACTATTAAATTCTCTAGTAAATCGTGCTTTGTGCCATAAATACGGTAGAATGTCATGTAAATACAGGCATGTCAGGTCAGGGCTGAGGCATGTTAAATCAAATGCTTATGCTAGGTTTCCATGCTAATAGGGATTTCAAATAGCATGTAAAATAGATGTTCGATTTTCTGTAAATTCTATTTAGCTCAGAAAAATCTGAAAATTGAGGGTATGATCTTGAACCCGAAAATTGCATGTGGTTAAAATTTCAGGTCATTTGGACCAGTATATAAAGAGTTATGTGTTTTTCATGTGAATGTAATAATCTACGTATGTTATCGTAATGTGGTTAGTTATTGCTTAAACCTAACCTGATTAATGAAACTTCTGGAATGTTAATTATGGTCATCTGTAGTAGCATGGTCAGGAGAAAAATAGAGTCACATTGTGCATGAGAAAATGAGGGAGATGTGAGTGTTATGTGTAAAATACGTGTTAAAACTCGGCATGAGTAAAGTGTAAAAGTTGTGCCTATGTGACACTGCTACCCTAGAGGCATTGGGAGCCGTATATAGAAAAGTCCCTATAGAAGGCTCCATGTGATATAGGTTTGTCCCAAAGGCATTGGGAAAACTCCGGAGGTGGACAAGTACCACTGGATAGGGTGGAGAGGGCTTCTCCCGGTCTGCGCAGTTACCAAGATTCACTGCTGTATTGCCTAGGTGGTGAGTATGTGTATGAGTTGTGTCATGCGTTGTGTTATGAGTTGTGTTATGAGTTGTGTTGAGAGCTGTGCTAAGGAATGAGCATGAGCTATGAGATATTTGTTAGTGTCCTCTACTGGTGGTTAGGACTATGTGTCATGGCAAATTGTTTAAGCAATGAAAAATGAACAAAGTGTGAAATATGTGAACATGGCACGTGGTAAGTGCAATCGATGTGATACACGATAAGTGAAAGTGGTAGAGTAAATGATGGGGAACGTGTAAATTGTGTAAGTGTGAACATGTGTACATGTCAAATGTGTAAAAGTGAACCATGTGAATGAGTAAGTGTGCAATCATGTGGGATAAACGTGTTAGATTGAGAACTTATGGTATATGTCATGAAAGTGTTAAATGCATATCCAAACAGCAACCTAAATGTATGCAAAACGATGTTTCACTTGTGTAAGAATGAGTAGAATCCATATTAGGAACTTCCCTTTCAAACATATGATAATCTCACGTTAATTGCTATCATGTTGTGATTGAATTGTATATATATATAGCTCTCACGTGAACGAAATGGTAGTGAGCATGTAATAGGATTTTCACGTTTGCAAAAGGTTGCTTATGAATATGGCAAATGCATGAAAAATATTTGGATTCCATGCTAGTTGGAAGGCTCAATTAGTATAAAAGTTTTATACTTAAGTGCTCCTGGATTGCTAAATGGTTTCACCCTGTTTTAACCTTCAAGTCATGCTACGAATATGAACCATGTGCATGTGATTTTATTATGTTAAAAGAACAAGCAAATTGTATAAATAAATACAAAAAGGTCATGTAAAAAGCAAGTAGTCATCATGCTAGCTTGTTCTTTTCTTTACGCTCAATTGTATGCTCTAGTAGTAGAAATATCCATGGGTTAAAAGAATGTGTGGGCGAATCATGCTACATGTTAAGTGTAACTAATAAGTGCATGTGTATGATGTAATGCTCATGATTTAAAATAGAATTATGGTAGACTAAAGCATGCTCCTGTGAAGATAATGTGTCTTGCTAGTTGAGAGTAAGGACCATGTGTACCTTCGTGATTTGATGATAGTGTGCATCTCTTAATGTTAATGCCATATTGTGAGTGTGACATGTTTAAGTTTAAGACTTTGGTTTGCTTGCTGAGTCCTTGGACTCACTCTTGCTTCGGCGTACAGGTTGACATGTATCTTTTTCTAGAAGGAAGCTTGGTGAGGATCGTCATTAGAAGACTATTTTTTGGAGCTATTACTAGTTGTACTTTTCCTAGCACGAAAAGGATTATTGTATGGACAATATTTGGACATTGTAGTTCTCTTTATTTTGTATTAGTGTGGACATTGTCTTTCTATCTCGCTATTTAGATTGTGGAATGTGTGCTGGTGAGGGTTAAGAGTTGAGTTGTTTATTTTATTCCGCTGTACTCTATTGCTATCCAGGTACATATCAACCTATTGACCAGTGTTGGGTACATGTCCCACTGTGACGACGCCCTTTTTACCGATGGGGATTGGTATAATCGTACCGGTATGAAGAGGGTTGTTACAGTTCCACTTCGTCATATCTGAAGTCCAGCTTCGTATATGACAAAGTTCTACTTCGACTGACAAGGAACAAACACTAACATCCGAAGGCACAGTGATAAAATAGTTATGATCGGTCGAAGTGATTTCGTCATATCCGAAGCTTAGCTTCGTATATGACGAAGTTCCACTTCGTCATATCCAAAGCCTAGCTTCGTATATGACAAAGTTCTACTTCGACTAACTGCGACCAAAATTGTACATCCGAAGTCTGTGCTTCGGCTGACTACAACCAAAAGTGAACATCCAATGTTCATTTATGCATGATTTCAATATGACCAGTCTGTCTATGAGTCACAGACCTTATTCAAGAGATATTCAACATGAAAGCACTTATGATTTATCAACCAAACAATGTGAAAGTTGTCATGATCATTATATGTACAATAGAAGATGTGTACAATATGCCATTGTCAAGATGTGTGCAATATGTCATCATCCAAATACACAACAATCTCCCACATAAGTACAATATGACATCATTAGATTGTGTACAATATGTCATCATCAAAATACACAACTCAACAGTACCAATGTTCCCCATTCATGAATTTTCCCACTCATCACAAGACTTCCTTCATTGGCTCCTTTACTTTAATTATCCTAATTGAGGCCTTACTCAATCTTATCCACTAATTTATCCTCATTTATTTGGGATTTAAAAATCCAAGGTGTTACAACTCTGGTCCTTTCCCATTGGTGTGTGTAGCGTCATTATCCGACTTACTTGAGAACACATAACAAATAATGCAGGGTGAGCGATAATGCTCAGTAGGACTTAAATCTTGTGAGCCAAGCACACTTTAAATGATTAATGCATTAAAGAGTAGAGTAACTAATCATAGAGAGATATAGCACAAAGAACACAATTTAACTATATGATGTATGTCAAGTCATGATAGAGAGCAATAACAAGTCGATGTCAAGTAAAACTTCATTGTCAAGAAAATAACAAGTAACATGTATAGCGAATAGAGAGAGAAATTGGCCATATAAAGAGTTAATACCCACTGGGGCAATAGCACTTTGATTGATTTTCATCAATTGAGATAGTATAACACTTTGGTTGTCAATAGACAATCGAGAGAATATGGCACTTTGTTTGATTGTCTTAGATTAATCTAGATAGTATAGTACTTGGATGTAATGTCGAGCACCCTGATCATGAAACTCCCGCAGACAAATGACACTTTCGGGCGCACCTCCCAGAACCAGATCTGGCCCTTTATATATTGTCGGGCATTGATTATGTTTTGTTATCTTAGACAATCAATAGATGGCCAAATATAGTACCAAGAATAGATGAGAGTAATTGAAGAATAGACGAGAGTATAGAAAGAACATGAATAGATGAGAAAATATGGAATAGATGAGAACTATAGGTCAATGCACGTAAAACAACATTAAAGCAGGTGATAGTAACAGTTGCACAACATGCATGATTGGTGCTGGCAGTCTCGTAGAATCACTAACCATCCACTGGCAGTGCTATGAACACAGTTCAGAGGTCCAATGTGATCTCAAGGAGAGAGAGAACTCTAAGGCCGTTGGTTCATGCCGATCCTAAAGGTAAATAGGTATTGATGGTACAACCAGCTCGTCGGCCATGGATGTACGTCATAGCCAAGGAGTCTTATGGAAGCCTTGAACAAGGATTACCTAGTCCGAATAGGAGTCTTCCCAAACTAAGAGTCCATCTAAATCAAGAAAAATGTGTATAGAAACATTTGCTCATCTTGCCTTAAGTGCTCAAAGGCAGAGGAGCGTCGATAACGGTATCCAAAACACATGATAAACGAAGACAAGTCCATTATTAACAATAGGGTAATGATATACAATTATTGAAGTAATTTACCAGATGTATTATGGAAAATCTTAATACCATGGCAAGTCATATTGGATGGTTTCTAGTGTGTGAATGTGATAGAGAAATCATGGATATGAGAAAATCAAGTGTATGGCTTTTAATAGAATCGTTACATGTTCATGATTAAATATCCTCTTTTACTACATTTCAGATTTAACATGAAGTATACACACAGTTATAGGACATGAACAAGAGAAATCAGATTTTAATGTACAAAATTCAAGAACACGGCGTACCCTTTAAAGGAACGTGACAGGGTCTGTAAGGTCAAGATGGGGTCCTTAAAGGAACGCGACAGGCCTTCTGGGAGAGTGGGCAGAACGCGACATAGGGTCCCATCGTGTAACAATGCGACGCGATACCTTGTCACGACCTGGTTGAGAATGCTACCTATCGGGTTGTCACGTTCTCAGGGTTTCCACCCGAGCCCAGAAAGGAAACCAGAACACCTTGGATTACGGTCCCATCTTCTAAGGGTTCGACACATGGACATTTAAAAATAGAAATCTCAATGTATACTTGATGTAAAATCATGAAACAAGTTTTAAATGAAACTAGACTTGAAGAAGTATAAACTATAAGGAGTAATTTGAATATTATCATGCTATCAACATGCTATGATCAGGTTCTTTCACGATGAACCACAAATATGACACAGTGATGAAAAGAGATTTAATTCAAAAAGAGTACCTAATAGAAATTGGGGAAAAGTATATCAATAGGTTCCAGACATCTTGTGACATATACAGTAAAAGTTTCATGGCACGAGATCAAGTATAAACAAGGATTTAAAGATAACATGATGGGTCGGGTACATGTTCTTAACAGGACTTCAAACATGAAATTGACAAGATAGACATGATAGAAGTTGGGGGAAATAGAGGGATTTTGTTCCTGAGATCAAGAACAATCTACAGACGAGTTTAGTTGAGTTTTGCTTGTGAGATAGCTTACCTTTGGATGAGTTGAAATCTTAGGGCTTATAACGTGAAGAACACTTGAAGCTTTCCTTCCAAGCCTTCTTGTCTATGAATTCCTCCTCCTTTGGCCTCCTTCCCATGTCCAAGAGATCTCAGATGAACATTAGGGTCAGCCAACGGATGAGATTGAGGTGTTTTTGTAGGTTTAGGGTTGAAGAGTCTTTCTAAAACTCTAACTCTTCCTCCAACTCTGAATTTCCATGTTTATCTAGGTTTCCTAGCATAAATCCTTCTATTTGGGTTAGGATGGGACTCTAACTTTGTGGCTAGCAAGTTAGGAAATGGTTAGGAGTCCATTTTAGATATATATGAGTTATATTAGTGATTTACTTGCCCCTTTTTAATTTGTAAATAATTTAGTTATGAATTTTGACTTATTTATCTCTAATCCATCAATTGGACTCTTATTTTTGGCCTAATAGCTCACGTATGGACCAATTAGTAACACCCATCACTTGTTTTTGGCTTATTGGGTTTTATTTTATGGAGATTGCCCCTTTTTTAATTAGGAATTAATGGGTATTGTCAATTCAATAGTATTCTTATTATTCCATTACTTTAAACTTCTATTTTTGATTCTATATATATATATATATTCATTTATTTTGTTTTTAATTATTGGGGTGTTACATGCAATCTTGATTGGCATGGCAATTGGGACGACTATCTACCATTGGTTAAGTTTGCCTATGATAATAGTTACCATTCTAGTATTAGTGTGGCACCCTATGAAGCATTGTTTGGAAGGCCTTATAGAACCCCCATCCGTTGGTCTGAAGTAGGGGACAAGAGTTTATTTGGGATAGATATGATGCAAGACTGTATAGAGAAGATCAAATTAATTAGGCAAAGGATCTTGGCAGCTCTGGATAGGCAAAAGAGTTATGCTGATAAGAGGACAAGACCGTTGGAATTCTCTATGGGAGATCATGTATTTCTGAAGGTATCCCCGACTAAGGGTGTTTTGAAGTTCAGTAAGAAGGGGAAGCCCACACCCAGGTATGTGGGACCATTTGAAATTTTGGCAGGATTGGATGGCCTTACCACCATCATCGTCCCACATCCACGATGTCTTTCATGTGTCCATACTGAGGAAGTATGTGGCAGACCTCACTCATATCATCAATTATGAAGGATTAGAACTTCAGTCAGACTGACTGTAGACGAGAAACAAGTGAAAATACTAGACCTCAAAGAGCAAGTGTTGAGAAATAAGAAGATTCCCATAGTGACGGTGCTATGGAGAAGTGCCAGTATAGAAGAGAAACTTGAGAGTCAGAGAAAGGATTGAACGATGCGTATCCTCATTTATTTGATAAGTAATCTTGAATTTCGAGGATGAAATTTATTTAAGGGGGGTAAAATTTTAATATCATGTGCGTGGGACCTTAGGTCCAGAACCTCTAAATCTACCTTTAAACGTTTGTTTCTAAACTTTGACACTCTAGCTAAAGATAACCTTTTTATCCCACAAATACTACCATATTTAGAAGGGCAAAATATTTTCCAGTCGAAGTGTAGCTTCGTATATGACGAAGTGAAGCTTTGACTGATTCTGTTTATATCGTTGTCGGTCAAAGTGGAGCTTCGTGTATCGACGTTATTTGGTCAGCAATCGATCTTTTAGTCAGTAATTGATGTTTTGGTCAACAATTGATGTTTTAGTCAGTAATCAAAGTTTTAGTCAGTAATCAATATTTTAGTCAGTAGTTGATGTTTTGTTTAACAATCGTTGTTTTAGTCAGTAATCGATGCCTCACTCTTATCATCAATTATGAAAGATTAGAACTTCAGTCAGACTTGACTGTAGAGGAGAAACCAGTGAAAATACTAGACTGCAAAGAGCAAGTGTTGAGAAATAAGAGATTCCCATAGTGAAGGTGCTATGGAGAAGTGCCAGTATAGAAGAAGAAACTTGAGAGTCAGAGCAAGGATTGAACGATGCGTATCCTCATTTATTTGATAAGTAATCTTGAATTTCGAGGATGAAATTTATTTAAGGGGGGTAAAATTTTAATATCCTGTGTGTGGGACCTTAGGTCCAGAACCTCTAAGTCTACCTTTAAACGTTTGCTTCTAAACTTTGACACTCTAGCTAAAGATAACCTTTTTATCCCACAAATACTACCATATTTAGAAGGGCAAAATATTTTCCAGTCGAAGTGTAGCTTCGTATATGACGAAGTGAAGCTTTGACTGATTCTGTTTATATCGTTGTCGGTTGAAGTGGAGCTTCGTGTATCGACGTTCTTTGGTCAGTAATCGATCTTTTAGTCAGTAATTGATGTTTTGGTCAACAATTGATGTTTTAGTCAGTAATCAAAGTTTTAGTCAGTAATCAATATTTTAGTCAGCAGTTGATGTTTTGGTCAACAATCGATGTTTTAGTCAGTAATCGATGCCTCACTCATATCATCAATTATGAAAGATTAGAACTTCAGTCAGACTTGACTGTAGAGGAGAAACTAGTGAAAATACTCGACCACAAAGAGCAAGTGTTGAGAAATAAGAAGATTCCCATAGTGAAGGTGCTATGGAGAAATGCCAATATAGAAGAAGAAACTTGAGAGTCAGAGCAAGGATTGAACGATGCGTATCCTCATTTATTTGGTAAGTAATCTTGAATTTCGAGGATGAAATTTATTTAAGAGGGATAGAATTGTAATATCCTATATGTGGGACCTTAGGTCCAAAATCTCTAAGTCTACCTTTAAACATTTGTTTCTGAACTTTGACACTCTAGCTAAAGATAACCTTTTTATCCCATAATATAACCATATTTAGGGGGGCAAAATATGTTCCAGTTGAAGTGTCGCTTCGCATATGATGAAGTGAAGCTTCGATTGATTCTGTTTATATCATTGTCGGTCGAAGTGGAGCTTCGTGTATCAACGTTCTTAGGTCAGTAATCGATGTTTTATTCAGTAATCAATATTTTGGTCAACAATCGATGTTTTACTTAGTAATCGATGTTTTACTCAGTAATTAATGTTTTAGTCAGTAATCGATGTTTTAGTTAGTAATCGATGCTTTAGTCTGTAATTGATGTTTTAGTTAGTAATCGATGTTTTAGTCAGTAATCGATGTTTTGTCTAGTAACTGATGTTTTCGTCAGTAATCGATGTTTTAGTCAGTAATTGATGTTTTAGTCAGTAATCGATGTTTTGGTCAACAATCGATGTTTTAGTTAGTAATCGATGCTTTAGTCAGTAATCGATGTTTTAGTCAGTAATCGATGTTTTGGTCAACAATCGATGTTTTACTCACCAATCGATATGACCATTGTTCAGTATTCGATTGGCCTCTAGTCAAACTTTCTTGTTCTCCAATCGATATTGTCTCTATCCTCTAATTGGATTAGAGTTGAGTATATTCCCTGATGTGCTTGTGCTTTTGTCAGAATGTTAGAATGGTCACCATCATTGACCGATTTGGCCGGTCAACTTTCTAGTGGGGATCCCTATGTATGTCAGAATCCCCATACCTTTTCTGGAGATCGCATTGTTGGCCTGTGAAGAACCTTCCACTCATACTCCCATCAGTCTTGTCCACTGGATTTGTATCTTCTTTTGGCATGCATGTTGGCTAGGTGTCTGGATCCTCTTGTTGTTGGTAGAGGAAATGGAGATGTAGAGTGGGGGGGGGTGTATAGATTTGCAGTAGAAAACTTAAGCAGTTTAAAAATTACTATGAATTAAAAGATCTATTCTATCACAACCCCACACTTCTGATGGACTTGCATGTGATTAAAAATGTGTGAGACATTTTATTAAATAGTGTGTGAGTGATTAGAATGTGTGTGAATTCCTTCTGCATACATCTAGTTTAAAGACATAACAAGGCAAACCACTACACAAGATACTTTTAAGGTGGATCGGCTACAGGAAGGAGACATTCGTCCACCCCTCACTTAAACCAAGTGAGGCTACACTAGACTGTTGATTCACAACTTTAAATAATTGTAGACTAACAACTTGAGTTCTGCTGCCTCACAGCTTGATCCACTAACACATAGCTTGACTGCTGATTCACAGCAACAAGGTCATACAGACCTCCTCAATCCACACACAAACACAGTGTGGGATCAACACTCCTATCACACATAGGAGCACCCAAAGAGTTCTGAAGTTAATACAGAGAAAAATAAGTTGCTCAAAGGAATTTGAGTTCAGAGAAGCAAATCCTCAAACAACTGTCTTTCAATCTTGCTTCTTCTTCTACGCATTGATCAATTTGATCTCAAATTCTTCAAGTCTTGATAGCTTGGATCATGCTTCAAATTATCTTGCATGCTTTCATCATATTGATGTGTTGCTGAAGCATTTTGATTAGATCTCCTTTGAATCAAGCTTGACTGGCGATGATCTGCTTTTGGCTTCAGCAGATCTGGCGATGGTGAGGCTTCATCTGGTGCATCATCATCGCAGCCTTCTTCCTCTTATCCTCCTGCTCTACTCTTCTTCTTCTGCTCACTGCTCTCCTTCTTCTTCTTTTGCTTTGATTTGAATTGCTCTTCAGACTTGAGATGGCAATCATCAAGTCAGAGTTGATTGCTCTGAGCCACTTGAACAATTGCTAGATGATCTCCTCAACTCCGATCAGAAATTGGATTTCCTGCTAATGGAGTATCTACAAATTCGAAGAAGAAGATCCTCCTAGCACGATGCTATCGCAACACCCTCCATGACAAATCTCATCTCTTTCTCTTTTCTCAGGTCTTATCTGGTGTTTTCTCTGGAAGGCTTCTGGCTCTTCACAAGTTTCTCACCTCTCTTTCTTCTCTTCGCCTTTGCATGTTGCTTTTTATATCCATCTTATCGGGTCCCAACGGATCCCATTTCATTGGAGAATCTTTTGCCGCCAAAAGGTTCTTCTGGAATCTTGTACAATGTGCCAGAGAATCCCCAATGAATGGTCCTTGGGAAACGAGCATGGGTCTGGTTCATGTGTGTAGAAGTGATAGCTGGCAAGACCATCTTATTGCTGGAAGAACACTTGAAGCATGTGTCGACACATGCAATGACTTGTGTTAACACCCTTGAACATTTTCTCAGGTTTATAGACTAAGTGTATTTCTTGTGTCAACCTACTTTAGTGTTTGTGTCAACCTCTTGAGTGGTTTGCATTAAAAAGCTTACTAAACTTGATACTAGTGTCGACCTGAACTCGGACTTGCGTCGACCTCATGAATTGTTTCGTTCAAGCACTTACTGAAGAGCCAACTTATGTCGACCTGACAGTCAACATGCGTCGACCTCCTGTGTTCATTTTCACTTAGCGCTTACTAGAGAGCATGACTTGTGTCGACCTGCTTTCAGTTTTGCGTCAACCTCATTTAGCAAATTTGCATTTTATGGTACCTGCTGAAAAATTTGAAGTGTTAGAACATTTTGTAAACATTATTTGAATTATTTATCATAGTTATTTATGACTTGTGACATCATCAAGACATTGTGAATGTTGTCATGATCATTAAATGTACAATTGAAGACGTGTGCAACATATGCCATTGTCAAGATGTGTACAATATGTCATCATCCAAATGCACCACACAACAATCCACCACATACCACCACATATTGTACAATATGATAGCATCAAATTGTGTAAAATATATCATCATCAAAACAAATAACTCAACAATCACCCTCTTTTTGATGATGACAAACATGACAACATTCTTTCATAGAATAATAAAAATTTTCCCCCCTTTTTGACAACATCAAAAAGAGTGAGAGGAACTTGTAAGGTACTGTGAATTACTCCCTGTTGTAAATTTTCTCCCATTTAAACAAATTCCCCAAAATCAAGAGATTGAATAGAGGACTCACAAAACACAGATATACTAAAGTCTCCCCCTAAGTGAAACCAATAGTAGTGATAAAACCATTGATTGGGGCATGAAATCAAAGATCAACAATGAGGTTGCTCCCCCTGAATATGAGATTGTATGCAAGGAGCATGAGCAATTTGACTTTCAAGGAGTGGGAAAATATTAAGGTACACAATGATTTTAGTCTATGGGAGATAATATAATTGTACCTTTCATAATGTGCAGCAAGGATTAAAAATAAAGATGATTTTTATGAGTGCTTATGTTAGTTCTTTATCATCAAAAATCACTTTAGAATTTGATTTATGAATGTGACATGATGTTTGTGACCTAAATTGAGTTGTCAAGAGTGTATATCATTAAAAAATCAAGGTTTTGATCTTAACACAATGTAGAATAATAGTTTAACATCTTTGAACAACGTGAATTCTATTTTAGGCTAGCCCCACCTTGTACACCTTTGTCTTTTCCTTTCCATTTCTTTCATGTGAGATTTTTCAGAAAACTTAGCAAAGAAGATGTAATTCATGCTTTTCTGTGCAAGCACACACACTTACCCAGTGCAAGAGTGCCTAATTACTAGGCATGTTAACCATTTATTTGCTTCTTTTTAAACAGAGATAACTTAGCAACACCTTTTGACTCAAGTACAATCACGTCTTAGGTGGAATAACTAGTTACTTAGTGTACTAATCATTGCTATGCAATTTTCCTTGAAATCTTTCTTTTTCCTGAAAATCTTTTCTTTCAATTTTGTCAAGATTTTTCTTTTGAGTAGTTTTATACCTTAATAGATCATGGTCTTGAGTTGTTAAAATTATATTATTAACATTTATTAAAAACAAAACTTCAGTATTTCTTGTGGCATATAACTTAAGACAACTCATGTGTCTAATTAAAGTGTTTTGGAATAAAAGTCAAAAATAACATTTGATGATAAAGATAGGCACATGACTCTAGATCTTATTTTTCATCTTCATGTTTACTCCAAGAGCACAAATATTCCAGATATTTAAAATTTTATTTCTCATATAAGAATATCAATGGAACCTTGAATGGATTCTTGAAACATGAAGAGGTCAACTGATAAGCCATGATTGAATATGATAGATTTGCATGGGCAAGACACCACAATAGATTCAAACATTGGAATGCCAAGGATATTGAATTATGAAATAAGTGGAAAATGATTTTCAAGAAAGAATTATAGTGAGTGTTATCATGATGTTCCAAAAAAAAAAAATAGCTTCCCCTATAAATATGAAGTTTTTCAAAAGTAAAATGATGATGTGTCGACACAGAATTCTCAGTGTGTCGACACATAAGCATGAAATCTCAAAAAGAAGGTAGTAGATGTCACGCCTCCAAATTTAGCAGTGGAATTTAATCGGGAACGTGACGAACAAGCAAGCATTTAGAAGCCATAAGCAAACGACTAATATGATAGGGCCATAATTCAATATTCAAACTCTTTTATTCATCATAAGCAATTATTACATTCTCCAATGTCAAAATAAGAACAACTCTCTACTACTAATCTATTCTATCTCTCAAAGAAAGACAAGATTACAATAATGACTAATCTCTCACTAACTAACTAAATAATGACTCTCTATGTTGTATGTCACGCTTGGCGCACAAGTCCCATCATCAAACGTACTCCTCATCTCACTACCTAAATGTTAAGAGGCAGGTATGAGCAAACTAGCCCAGTAGGATTTACATCTCGATGTGCGGGCATGATATAAATGATTAACGTTTTAAGAACTAGGCAAGCACAAGTGAAAAATTAAATCATAAGCATGATAAAATCGATGACAAATTGCTAACAGGATTTTATGCAGACAGGAACGCGTCAAGATAATAGAATTTAGACTATCAAGGTCTAAGGTTGTAACATCCGGTGCGTTCGGATCGAGGTTTACCAGGTTTGGAGGCCAGTGTGTGGCCATTGTTAGACCATGGAGGACTATATGTATTTTCACATGTTTTCTTGTTCAGGTGGATAGGCTGAGGGCTTGGGCATCGTAGCCCAAAACAGGCTCTGGCGGGCTCATTGAGAACGTGTCCGATATAGAGGACACGATTCTCAATGAGTAACACGTCCACCTAGGTCGACGCAACTTGAATAGGGTCACGTCTAGTATCTTCGACGCGTTTTAGCACCGCTTGACGTAGGTGGTGCTACATGCGTGCCGCGTGGCGCATGCAGGGACATCAGCGATTAAATGCGTTGCAAGAGTCAGACGCGTTTCTAAACGCGGTGGGAATACCCGATGTGATTCGGTTTCATTGTGAGATGGCCTTCTGCCCTTGGCCGAACAGTGCGTTCGCACTGTTCAACTGAAGGGAGAGTGCTGCGGGTGTTGAAGGCGATTCCGGGAGGATTTCGCCCGTTAGGAGTCCAATCGGCGGGCTTCCGACGCGAGGACGAGCTTCGAAGCGTGGGGATGTTGGGTTGTGATTGAAATTGTGTTTCTTGTATTGGTAGGGGAATTCTACCCTAGTTTCTGTCCTGTTTCTTATTGTATGGTGTGTGCATGATAGAGATGATGGTTTCTTGGGGAATTGCATATACATGATAGAAAACATGAGTAGGAATGCATTTACAGCGCTAATACCTGTTTTACATGTTTATGGGTCAGGATGGTGTGTGTTCCCAGAATGGGTTTTCATGGTGTAAACCTGAAGGTTGAAAGGCGTCCGACACAGCTGCCGCGTTTCTAGTGACGTGTCGGCCGTGGTCGACGCGATTCAACCTTAAAGGCATCAGGTAAGGTTGACGCATTCTAGTTGCATGAAGACGTCCACTGTGTTGGATGCGGTTTTTTTTTAAGTGGCCACCCGAGCTCTGGGAGCTCCTGGCCAGCTTGTTCAGTTTCCAACCTACATTGCTTGGGCTGTGCTCCCAAGGCAATGTAGTTACTATTGGGGTTGTGTTGGACCATATTGTGATCGATAGCAAGGTGTTTTACGTGGAATGTGTGCTTAGCAAGTTGGGAGTCACACCTTTCGTAGTTGCCTCTCCAGTCGGTTACTCTAGCACTGGGTGCTTAGGCCTTGTCTCGGTACGGGAGTACCATCAATGTTTGTGTCGTCTTTCTGGACACCCTCACTCTTGTGTTTGAGTAGTACGTCCGCTGAGGGAAAGACGACAGGGGACAACAGCTTGTGTTTGTGGGTGTGCGGCCGTTTATAGCGCGCTCTTGGTTGGGGGACGGACACCGGTAGACGTACTGGTCTCCAGCTAGTCCAGTTTCCAGTGCCTCACTTTAGGGCTCTCGGGCGGAGTCCCTAAAGGTGTCAGGCCTGGTCCTGCAACAGTGTTGCTTGCAGATGTGGTGTGGCTTGTCTCCACAGTTCTTGTCTTGTTGAGGTGGAGCAGCAGCTAGACCTTTCGTCCGTGGCTGCGAGGCTGAGAGGTGTACTTGTGTTGTTTGTCCGAGTTTGTGGCTGGTGTCACGAACCAGTCTTCGTGACTCGTGTTCGCCGTACCCTTCTGTAACTTGTACACTCGTGTGTGTTTGGTTTTCCGTTTATTTACTTTCAGCTGTAGCATCATGTGTAGATGCTTACACTTTTTTTTATGCTTTACAATTTTGATATAAACTATGTTTTATGGCTTTGGGGGAGTTGTCCTACTGAGCCAATGACTTGTGAGGCTCACCCCTTCTTCTTCCAGGTGAAGGAGGGCAGGAGGATTCTCGTCCCTCCTCTAGTTCCGGACAGCTTCATAGTAGAGTCGGGCCCTCGCAACCAGCAGAGTAATGCCTTTTCTTGTGGAGCCTTGGGGGTTTGTCTCGGGCTATTGTACTTTGCTTATGACTATATATGGAATTGAGTATGTACATTTCATGTGAATATGTGTGAGAAATAAGAGCTTATGTGTGAACAGTGCGTTCTTTTATATATTCATGGACATGTGTGGTTTTTATCCCTTGCGAGGCTTCAGCCCGATCGCGGGAGGCAGTGTCGTGTCGGGCACGTTATTGGGTTAACGGGCCTGAACGGTGAGGACAGTTACAATTGGTATTAGAGCAAGGTCCGTGTAGATATGAAAGAATGAGAAATGTACATAGTTGTTCCTTATCATGGTATTCTGCTGGTAGTTGGCCCTATTTTTATAATGATATACTTGTGTGTTATGTGAATAGAATGTGTATGTGCAGGTTTATAATGGCTGATAGGAGAGATTGGGGAGGAGGAGGTGATGATCTTGAGGAGTCTATTCATCAGATGATAGAGAGAATGTGGGAGAGTATCACGCATATCCAGACAAGGTTGGATCAGCAACTACCGGGTCATCCTTCCAGGGTAGCACAACCGGTGATGGAGGAGATAACGCCGGCACCATTAGTACCACCCTATGGAGTAGAGGCACCTCTTACAACACCTTTACCTCCAGTGGTACCAGTGAGACCAGCAAGTGTGGAGGAGTCCACGATGATGGTGAGAGGTTCTTGCGTTTGCAACCACCAACGTACTCAGGAGGTCCACGTCTGGATACAACGGAGCATTGGATTCATGAGATTGAGAGGGTGTTTGTCACAATGAGGTGTTCTCAGGCGGATAGAGTTATTTTGGCAACTTATCAGTTGAGGGGTTTTGCACAAGAATGGTGGAGACCTAAGATGCAAACCATGTTTACCGGTAGAGCTGAAGAAATAATCTCTTGGCCCGAGTTTCTGGAGGTCTTCAACAATACTTTCTTTCCGGTACAAGTTCAGCAAGCAAAGAGGGAGCAATTTAGAACACTTCAACAAGGGAACTTGTTAGTGTTGGAGTATCAAATGAGGTTCATGGCCTTGAGTAGGTATGCCCCGTATATAGTAACCAATAATGCAATGATGATTGAGTACTTTATCCGGGGATTGAGGCCGGAGTTGCAAGATGTAGTTATTCCTTTGATGTGTGGTTCAGTGGAAGAAGTAGCCCAAAGAGCAGCAATACTTGAAAGAACCATACAAGCCAGGCAGTCTAGTGGATCAGGATCAAGTGGTGGTAGTTTCCGACTTCCACAGCAATCCGTGGGTGTTAGTAAGGGAAAAGCACCTTCGGGAAGATCATCTTCTTCGGGCTTTGGCAAATAGGGCAACAAGTTGAAAAAGATATTTAGAGGTCGAGGAGGTGGCAAGCAGCAAGGATTTCAGCAAGGGCGCGGTTATAAGCTGGAGATGGAGGAGTCTCAACAAAGCACGACAAGGCAGCCCGGGGAATTCTAGTGTTACAATTGTGATCAGCTGGGGCATATGGCGAGGAATTGGCCATACCTAAGGAGAGCTAGCTATGGTAGAGGGACATCACAACAACAGCATCGACTGTCACAGCAGCAACAATCTTCAGCTGGGCAAGGGATTGCAAGAGTTACTTGAGAAGAGATTCATTCGGCCGAATCATTCACCATGGGGAGCACCAGTACTATTTGTAAAAAAGAAAGATGGTAGCATGAGGATATGTATAGATTACCGCCAGTTAAATCAAGTTACTATAAAGAACAGTATCCACTTCCATGCATTGATGATTTATTTGATCAACTGCAATCATCAAAGGTGTTCTCCAAGATAGATTTGAGATCGGGATACCATCAATTAAGAATCCAGAAGGAGGACATAGATAAGATGGCATTTAGAACAAGGTATGGGCATTATGAGTTTGTGGTTATGCCATTTGGGCTAACCAATGCACCAACGGCATTTATGAACTTAATGAATCAGATCTTTCATCCTTATTTAGATCGGTTCATTGTGATGAGATCATGATAATGAGGCCGATCCTCTTTAAACACAAATCCTAAATATTCCTAGTCATAGGTTACTCAAGAAGGACATTGAGATGACTGGAAAGACCGGTGTGCCATATACTTGTCCATATGATGGAAGCAGCTGGTCTCATAGCTGCTAGTGTGGAGACACTAGGGATATGGTGCAGGTGCTTATTGGAGAATGAGTTCACTGAATGATCCATTCTCGAATGCTATATGGTTAATGATACCTGATTGTCAGATAGAGATTCCGTAGTCTCAGTTGTGTAACTGGTCCTTAGACTTGAGACACCAAAGATGTCTTGTTTGAGTACTCCATTCTTTGATACTGGATTATAGGTCTGGATGTTCCAGGTCTAGTATAGCCAGTCATTGGGAATGGTAGCCAACCTTACGAAGGTAATTATGTGTAATAAAGGATCATCCACTCTCGGTATCATGAGAGGAATATCCCATATTGTCTTACTCAGGCAAATCCCTGGCCAGGGTCAGTTGGATTTAGTGAGAAGGAGTTCTCCGGGAGTATCCGATAAGAGTTTGACTTTAACAGATTCCATATAGACCTGACAACACCATGCCTAATATATGGTCTCTGGGATAATAGATGGATGAGGGACTACAGGTACACGGTAACTATGGGCAGACAGTCCAATGGATTTGATCACTCGTATCGTCTGGGGATTATGGCATAGTGGCCTAGTATGTTCATAATCGATGAGTTGAGTGAATTATTATGGAGATAATAATTCACTAAGTCAGAAGGACTTCTAACGAGTACAACTCACGGCCAGCTCGATATTAGGCCTAGAGGGTCACACACAAAAGGTGGATAACGCGATGAATAGAGGATTGGATAAAAGTTATCCAATAAGCCTTATTTAACCCATTATGGACCTATTGGGT
The DNA here is from genome assembly GCA_014218235.1 of Colocasia esculenta. Taxonomy (NCBI): domain Eukaryota; kingdom Viridiplantae; phylum Streptophyta; class Magnoliopsida; order Alismatales; family Araceae; genus Colocasia; species Colocasia esculenta. The sequence continues at coordinate 66,533,503 of CM024756.1, forward strand.
AAGACCCAATAAGCCTTGGTAAGGATCCATTAAGGGAGCATACTAGGATCATGCCACCTCACCCCTTCTAGAAGGAGGACACCTCATCATCATTAACCATCATTACATGATGAGGTGTCCCTGCGAGGTGTCTCTTGTCATGATTACATGACGAGGTGTCCTTGCAAGGTGTCCCTCTTATCATCATGACATGGTGAGGTGTCCCTGCGAGGTGTCCCTTGTCATGATTACATGACGAGGTGTCCTTGCAAGGTGTCCCTCTTGTCATCATGACATGGTGAGGTGTCCCTGCGAGGTGTCCCTTGTCATGATTACATGATCAGGTGTCCTTGCAAGGTGTCACTCTTGTCATCATGACATGGTGAGATGTCCCTGCGAGGTGTCCCTTATCATGATTACATGACGAGGTGTCCTTTCAGGTGTCCCTCTTGTCATCATGACATGGTGAGGTGTCCCTGCGAGGTGTCCCTTGTCATGATTACATGATCAGGTGTCCTTGCAGGTGTCACTCTTGTCATCATGACATGGTGAGATGTCCCTGCGAGGTGTCCCTTATCATGATTACATGACGAGGTGTCCTTTCAAGGTGTCCCTCTTGTCATCATGACATGGTAAGGTGTCCCTGTGAGGTGTCCCTTGTCATCATGACATGATGAGGTGTCCCTGATGAGGTGTCCTTTAGGCTCTCTATAATAGAAGGGGTTCTCTTTGAAGTTTATGGGCTAGAGCTTGTGAAGAGAAACCACCTTCTTCATCCCCCCTTCCCACTCTCCCTGCTGTGCTCTCCCTAAGCAAGAGGAGAACTAGGAGGGTCGAGCCCTCTTGTTGTTGCTGCTACTTGCTGCTGTTAGCTGTTGTGTGGCGTTGCACGACTAGGAGGAGTGGCACCACCGGTGTAGGAGGGGTCATCGTCATCGCCGATCATCCACTGTGTGGATACCGCTAGAGGGAGTCTCGCGAGAGCTCCTTAAAACAAGGACTAGTTCTGCGCTTCAGGGATATACGATCTCCCCTAGGTGAGATTGTTTCACGCCTTATTGTATGCATATTTACATGCACCATACATCATAGCTCGATCAAGTACATAGATGAAAATCGATTTTTTGTTTTACTTCCGCTGCGCATGTGATGCCCCAAGTTGATTTCCAACATGGTGACCACCGAGAAGTTGCGGTGCAACTTAGTGGTCCCTTGCCCTGTTGTTTTCTCCGACTGGGTTTCGCCCTTTATTTCGAGGACAAAATTATTTTTTGTTGGATGTATTGTAACATCTCGGGCTTTCCGAATTTTCATTGTGTGGGGGATGACTGGCCTTGTCGCGACGGAGGTGCCCATCGTGACAGTCATCCCTGTTGCGACTGCCTTTGGTGTTGCGTTCTTGTCGCGCCTGGTCAACGGGTCACGACTGCTTTCTGCTTTTTGGTCGTCTGACGCTTGTCAGAGTGGCAGGTGTGGCAGACTGACCTGTCGGGTTGTCGCGGTGCCCAGGGTGGGCACGTTCTATTCGTGGTCTGGGCGGCTGTCGAGATAAGGTTTGTATCGCGATGCCCTGCCACGTCGCATTCTGGGGGCCGGAGGCTAAAAGCCTTGGCCGGCGCCCCTTCCCCCTTCTTTCCTTTTTTTCCTTCCCTCTCTTCTCCGAGGGAGAAAGGTGGTTTCCTCTTCCATCTCCGGGCGTGGAGCGTGGTGGCGCCGGCGGCGGCTCGTGCGGAGCTTGGAGCGGTGTCGTGGAGCGAGGAGGAGGTGTTCTTGCCATCGTGAAGGCCCTTCGTGGGATTGGTTCTTCGTTCTCCAGTAGGGATTTGTAGAACTCTTTCTATTCCGAGCAATTGGAGGTCCTTGTGTGTGATTGCATGCTTTAAAATCCTTCCCCATGCTCCCCTCCCCGTGGTTGTGTGTTTTGTATTTTGTGGGTGACCCTGGGATGTGGTATCCCAGCGGTCTGACTTCCAGTTGATGTCGATGCTCCCCTCCCCATGGTTGTGTGTTTTGTATTTTGGGTGACCCTGGGATGTGGTATCCCAGCGGTCTGACTTCCAGTTGATGTCGCGACTGCCGAGCGCGTCGCGACATCAGAGGAGGCGTCACCCTGGTCGGACGTGACCTCATCGCGGCCCGGGTGGCCGTCGCGATAAGGCTCGTGTCGTGACCCGGCGGCCCGTCGTGATAAGGTTGTTTTCACGATGCGCTGCCTTGTCGCGACAAGGTTGTCGCGACCTGTTTTCTTGTCGTGACAAGGTGTTGTCGTAGTGCGCTTTCTCGACATGACCTGGGTCTTGTCGCGGTGGCCCTGACTGTCGCGATGGTATTGCGACAGCTTAGGAGGGCGCGACAAGACCTGGTCTACCTCGGGTGTTTCCGTGGCTACGGTTGGCGTGTCAGCGTATGCCCCAGGGCAGGGTGTGCCCTTAGGACCTTCTGGTGGGAACGCGGCAGGTTGCCTCCCTACGTTCACTGACCGAAGGTGAAACCTTCGTGGCCGTGTCCTAGCGGCGTCGCTAGGAGGCCCGCATCTGTCTAATAATCGATGGTCTAGCTGCCAATCGATTATAATCGATGGTCTGGCTACCAATCGATTATTAGCAGAGTGTTGGTTTTTGTTCTGCCTGGTGGTGTTCCAGTTTCTCAGCCGTGCTGTGGTGCCGACGTTGGCCGACGGCCCTTCTAAGGGTTTTTGAAAGGGGTGCCTTGCGTGCCTATGCTGCTGGGCTTGTCTGGGTTACGAGCCAGTGGTGCTATTTCTGTTGGTGTTTGCCATGCCAGTTCTCTTTCGCCTGGTGCTCGGCACTTGAGGGCTTGTCCGCGAGACAGGTTGTTACCGTTACCTGGGACCTCTATCTCCGGGCGCCTGTGTCAGAGGGAGCTCTCCGGGCGATGGGCATGCTCGAGTCCGATCTAGAGTGGCGGACTTAGAGCGGAGATGAAAACGGTGGGGCAGTGGCGTGAGCCGTTTTTATAGCTCTCTTAGTTGGTCTGGGTCTCCGAGGTGGTTCAGGCGCTCGTCCGGTATGGACCAGCTAGTCCGTCTCACTGCCTCGCTCTGCGTTGGTTCCGGAGCCGTGTAGGGAGGTCAGGCGTGGGGCCGCAGTTCGGCCGGACTGCAGTGTTTGTGGTTGTGTTCTTTGCTGTGACTCACTAGCCTCACTCTACCTAGGGAGGTCGTAGGCAGGATCAGCGGCTGGCGAGCTGGAGGAGTGGACTGTGTGTCCTCCTCTTAGCTCCATGTGGCAGTGGCTTGGTTGCTCTTGATGTGATGGAGTTTCTCACATTGTTTCCAAGTGAGTCTCGTCACCCTAGCCTGCACGGTGGTTGTAGCCTAGCCATAGTGCTGTGGTTTAGTTGGTTTGGCCTTGTGGGCCATGTTTAGTTTTTTCCACTCTGCGGGTTCTCTCGGGTGCCTTGTGCAGACACCCAACTGTTGTTTCAGTAACTCATTCCTTGGTGCCATCCTTGGTGGCACCAGCAGGTAGTTCCCTGACCTTGTGGCGTGTCCGGGGTCCAGGGTGGTTCTGCTTGTGGGCCCTCAACCTGGTGGAGGTTTGAGGTGGCCGTGTTGTGGTGAGACGCTCTTCTCACCTGGTTGCTCGTGTCTCTTGTGGTGACACCTGGTTGTTCCTTTCCGACCTCGTGGAGGTCCGGGATGTTGGTGCTTGTATCATGAGACTCTGTCTCTCGTGGTTGCTCCGTGTTTTGTGAGCTTCTTTGTCTCAGTGGATGTGTGCCGAGGGTTTGCTTCTGCATTGTGTTGCTCTGGCCCAACCCTAGTTGTGGGTCGTGGCATTGCTCTAGTTGCTTCCGCATGTGTTGACTTCACTGGTTCTGCGGGAGTCGTGTTTGGCCTGACCCGGTTGTAGTCGAGGCGTTTCTCTATTTCCGCTGCTTTGTAGTACTCTGTGGTAGGTGTTCTCGCTTTATTTCTTTGTGGAGTAGTTTTGCTTCTGCTTTGTTGGAGTTCCTGCTGCTCTGGCTGGTAAGGGACTGGTAATCCCTACTGAGCCTTGTTCGCGAGGCTCACCCCCCTACTCTCTTCAGGTAGGGACTCGCTGTCATAGGAGTTCGTTGCTAGACGGTTGTGGTGTCGGTTCATTGCGCCGTGCGTTTCCAGCAGTGTGAGTTGTGAGCATGAGTGCCCTTGTAGTGTGAGTTGAGAGTGGCCTTTTTGCAAGTCCTCGAGGTATGCCCCTTAAGGACTGCACCTTTCTTTCTGTACCTGTACTTTTATTTGGTTCATGTTGTACATAATTTCCTTATTATGGTACGAACTTTCTTGTTACAGTTATTTGAATTCATTGCTTATCTCACTGGACTAAATTCTAACCCTTCTGGGTCTTCAGATCCGTGGGTGGCGGCGTGACCTTCGGGGGTCCCTAGCGGGGGTCCGGAGCTCGGGTCGATACATCACTAGTCTGACAGAAGGAATATCCGACGGAGAGTTCATCACAGCCAAGAAAGGGACTTTCCTATTGTGCAAGAGTGTATGCGCATGCCGCGCGTGAGAATCACTCATGTGCGTGTGTGAGTACTTTCTTAAATCTGATTATGGAAACTATGCATTGAACAAGTAACAAGAATGCTATAATAGGAAACAAATCATGCATTACCAATTTTAGCAAGTTGTCATGTGCTTATTTTAGCAAGTTCGATAATAAGGCAAGAAAGAGAGAATAATTGGCAAGTAGAGAGCATGATCAATCACTTAAGATCAATTAGAATCATGTGAAAATCTTTAACACTTATTCATGGGTTGATTAATACATGATAATACCTTGTAGAATCTTTCTATAATAGATCAAAACTCACACATATGAAGAATGGCGTAAAGCGACGGAAACTGGAACATATGCCTTTTAGAAAGAAGATGTAGTCCCAACCCTTCCACTTCTAGGGTTATAATTCACTGATTTCTTATGCAAATCTGACACATGAATATACCATATTGAAGCCCTTTGAATATGGAATCCAACAAAAAAAATGCTCGTCAATCCGAGGTTTATAGAAAAAGTTATAGCCATTTAAGCAAACACTGCGCAGAGGCCAGGTCGCGACATGAAACCTGTCGCATTCTGACGCGACAAGATGATACGTCGCCTTCTAGATAGGGTTTTGGGTTGCCAAATGCACCCAGTTTGACTCCTACTTGGACTGGTTGATATAGGGCACTTCTAAGGCTTATAACTCGCTGTATAGAGCATGAAAAATTGTGAATCTAAGTGCATTGGAATGCTATCTCATTAAGCTAACTACTGTAACGAGGAATTAGAAAACCAATCACATTTACTAGGTCAACTTGAGTCTGTGGGACAGACCATAGAAAATTGACACAGTAGAGATATTTGGTCACTGCTCACTACACACCACCATGAAATAGAGTGATTTCAGTCTTGTTTGAAAGTAGACTCAAACGGGAACATTATTTATGTTGAGTGCTTGATCTGAAAATGAGTCAGACGAGAGGTAGAAGACTCTTAAGATAGTGTAAGGGTTTCATCAGGCAGAAAAATGACTATGATGATACAAGATTTATTTCGATGACACAACATGACATAAAAAAAAAAACAACATGACATAAATTGGGGAAAATAGTATATCATGATCTAAACATATGTATGCAAGCATGCACGATTTTAATTAGAGTTTGGCTCAGAGAAGACCTACCTTTTGGTTGGAAGAAAAGTCGTCCTCCAGAAAACCCTAGTTTCGACCAGTCGTGTGACGACCCTCATTATATCGGTACAGTTATACCAACCCACGTCGATATAGTGAACGTTGCCACAGTGGGACATTTACCCAAACAATAACATACAGTTGAGATACATGTGAATATAAGAACAGAGTAGCGGAAGTAAAAGAACCACTGTCTTCGTTTCATTCATCATCCACATTTAACCTACATGATGGCGATAACATTAAAGAACTAAAAGTCCACATAATTAAATTGCTGAAAATCAAATACATAATTGTCCACACTTATACATTTGTCCATGATAAAGCTAGTACAATGTTGCAATTACATACATCAAAATGCCAAAAGTCACAACTAAGCTCCACCAAAACTAGCTACTCCACGCGTCGGAGTCGCTTCCACGGTCTCCTCCAAGGTGTGTCACCTACTACACCTGTACGCCGAAGCAAGTAATGAGTCTAAAAGACTCAGCAAATAACTCTACACATACCATACATGTACATATCATGGCAGGTTTTACATACACATTACAAGACACAACACATAGCATGCGTGACATGAAATGACAACCTTATCTTGGAAATTCTACTAATGAACAATGATTCATGCTTTCAGATTTTCTAAATCAAAATCTCCTATCACATGCTCTCTAATCATTCCTACACATGAAAGTTCTACTTTCAATTAAACTAAAACATGAGAGCAATCTAGCATGACTAGCTTACATACATGAAAGAACACATTGCTAACATGGTACTACTCATTCGTATACATGCACATAACCATTCACATGCTTTAAGCTTGCTGTTTTGATGTGGTTTAACACTTTACATCTAACACATGAAAGCTATGTTCTCATTCAAACCACAACGTGAGAGCATACATACATGGAATGGTTTACACATAAGTAAGGATTGTCCCTAGCATGGGTTCTACGCATGTACACGTATAGCACAAAATCATAACCACATTTAGGTTGCTGTTCTAACACGATTTCAGATCATCATATCATGTTTTCAATTTCACATCCTCACATTTTGGTTTCACATTTTTACACAATTTCTAATTCACATATTTCACACTTTACACATTGCACATTACACATTGTTCACATTCACATTGTGCTGTGACACATAGTCCAAACCACCAGAGAAGGACACATCACATCACATACACATAGACGTCACCTAGGCAATGCAGTGACGACTCTTGGACTGCGTAGACCGGGAGACAAGTCTCCACCCTAACCAGTGGTACTTGTCCACCTCCAGGATTTCATCCTAATGCCCTTAGGATCACAACACATTGAACCTTCTCAGGGGGACTTTTCCTGATACGGTTCCACTGCCCTCTATGGAAGCAGTGTCACACTTGGCACACATTACACATACCGATTTTTATACACATTTACACACATCTCTTTGCATTCTCTCGCTCATGATACATGGGGCTCTGTTTTCCTAACATGATACTACAATAACAGGAACAACATGTTCAGTAATTTGTATAAATCATATTCACCCACATGTCAAATCGTTCCCACATTAGCAGGCATTAATTACACATTTTTGCATGGAAAATTCATGTGCTGGTATAGTTGTCCAAATGACCTAAAATTTAACCACATGCTTACTTCGGGTTCATGAACCCACATGCAAAATTTGGGATTTTATGACTCATAAATGCAATTTCAGAAAATGAACATCAATTCTCATCTCATTCGAAATTCAATCTATCATGGGATAACATGAAAAATTCAGTTTCAACAGATCATAACCTGAACCCAATATACACAGGTCACAGGAAATTTCCCCGATTTATTCTCAACACACGATTTACTGGAAATTTAGCAATCCTACACATGTTTTCCATTTCCAAGTATAAATTTCAGTAAATCACTTGACATGGGAAAATTCAAAAAAATTCAGAGCAGGGACTGACGTATATAGACATGGTTCAAAAAAATTAGGGCATCATAATTTCCCACGGATTACTAGGATCATGGGTGAACATACATGGCATTCTTCCACATGCATTTAAATAAACCATAGCTCAACCATCCACAAAATAAATGTACATTCATTCTCCCATTCGTCACATTAGCTAGAATACATAGCATATAAGAGTTACATTATATCCTCATCGTAAAACACGTCGAAATTAATCAATATAGAAGGGCAAAACAGTTCACTGTTCTGTCCTGATAAACTTAACGGCATACTTGGGCCGTTAATGGGTCTTAACGGAAACGCTTGGCCGTTAATTAAGATTGGTGGGCAAGTGATGTTGCCGTCAAGTTCAGGTCTGTGCAGAAATACAGACCCGAGCTCCAAATACAAGAAGAATGGGGGATCTAGGACTCGATTTAAAATATGTGTAAAAATGACAAAACCCTACTAGACATCTACATGGACGAATGTGAGGTTACTTGCCTTTCAAAACTCCCAAAGGGATCTAAAATGGCGGTGAAGCTCTCCTTGGGCAGTCCCAAGAAGCCTCCAAAGACACTTTCCTCCGGGTTCTTGACTGATGTAGACACCAAGCAAGATCGGGGAAGCCTTCCCTGATGCTCCAGCTATCTCCCAGTCATTGTAGATGGCCGGATGAAGCTCCAAATTCCCGGATCTAGGCTTGCAAAGTCAGGTCCTTCTCACAGAAACTAGGGTTTGTCTTCTTCTCTTTGCAAAGAGCCAAGAGAGGGCTGAGGGTTGCAAGAAGGGCTTGTATATAGGGAGGGAAGCTCTCCTCTCACGCAGGTAGGACAAGAGGGCTTTCAGACTGTTGGAGACAGCTCCCTAATGGGTGAGTAGCTTGCTCCGGAATTCTGGGCTCTGCAACGCATGCAGGTCAGAAAGTTAACGTCCACATCGCTGGACGCTGGATTTAGTGTTGGCGTCCATATGGTTGACGCCGACACAATCAACGTCCATTGATATTGACGCAAATTGGCCTTCGGCCAGAACTCAAAACATGCAGAAACCATGCACACTATACATATATACAGGCATTTTGATACTATCACGTACATGCTACCATCATACCATTCATACATTATTTACAACTAATTATACACATGCATACATAAGTATAAATAGTTAATACATACGTAGATATGTACTCTATGCATACACCACATGAATTATTTACATGACATTTAAAATAATACAAAAAATTCGAGGGCCTTACACCCTCTCCCCTTAAAGAAACTTCGTCCTCGAAGTTAGAACGACGCTACTCAAACAAAAGGGGATACTTCTTCTTCATCGCATCCTCAAGCTCCCAAGTAGCCTCCTCTCTCGAGAAGTTCCGCCAGAGAACTTTCACCGACGCAATACTCTTGTTCCGGAGATGCTGAACCTTCCAGTCAAGAATAGCTACTGGTTGCTCGACATACGAAAGATCTGGCTGAATCTCCACTGGCTCATGACTAATCACTGAGACAATCTCGGACATACTTCCTGAGCATCGAAACGTGGAAGACGGGATGAACACTAGCAACGCTGGGGGTAAGGCTAGCTCATACGCCCGCTGCCAAACGTCTGAGAATCTCATATGGGCCAATGAACCTAGGGCTCAACTTACTATGCCTGCCAAATCTGACGACTCCTCGAGTAGGCGATATCTTCAAGAAGACATGATCGCCAACCTCGAACTCCAAATCCTTTCTCCTGTTGTCGGCATAACTCTTCTGCCTATCCTGTGCCGCAACAAGCCTCTTTCTGATAAGCTGGATCTTATCCGAAGTTTCCTGAACTAACTCCGGTCCGATCAACTGCCTATCACCAGTCTCCTCCCAACATAAAGGAGATCTGCAGGGCCTACCATACAACGCCTCGAATGGAGCCATACAATACTCGCATGAAAGCTGTTGTTGTATGCGAACTCCACAAGAGGTAAATGACGCTCCCAATCATCCTTCCAATCCAGAACACACGCCTCAACATATCCTCGAGCGTCTGGATAGTCCCTCGGACTGTCCATCAGTCTGGGGATGAAACGCCGAACTGAGCTTCAGCTCCGAACCAAAGCATCCTGAAGACCCTTCCACAACCTCGAAGTGAATCTCGGATCTCGATCCGAAATGATCGACTTTGGCACACCATGCAATCTAATGACACTACTAACATACAATCTAGCTAAACTCTCTACTGACTGCTTCTTCTTCATAGGCAAGAAATGAGCAGTCTTCGAGAATCTATCTACAACTACCCAAATCGAGTCATTGCCCCTTCTAGATCGAGGCAAACCCGAAACAAAGTCCATAGTGACAGCTTCCCATTTCCAAACTGGGACCTCCATCCTTTGCATAAGGCCGGATGGTCGCTGCCGCTCGGCTTTCACTTGCTGACACACCAAACACCTAGACACATAATCCGCTACATCCTTCTTCATACCGGACCACCAAAATGATCTCTTCAAATCCTGGTACATCTTAGTGTTACCCGGATGAATAGAGAATCGCGATCTATGAGCCTCCGCTAACACATGCTCACGGACATCTACCAAATCAGGGACACAAACACGGTGATGGAATCTAATCACACCGTCCTCATCACGAGCAATGCCTGCCTTGCCCACTAACCCTAAGAGTCTAGGGTCGGCTTCCTGTTGCTCGATCACCTCATCCAAAACCGAGGACCTAAGGGATAACTGAGCTACAAAAGCTGGCATAGCGATGGCTCTAACTCAGTCAACGCGCAAGCCGCATCCTCCAACATCTTCCAGTCCTGCTGGAGAGATGGCCTCCTTCTACTCAGAGCATCTGCTACGACATTCGCCTTCCCAGGGTGATACTGAAGGTCGAAGTCATAGTCCTTCAAGAACTCAATCCATCTCCTCTGCCTCAGGTTTAATTCCTTTGGGAGAAAAGATACTTCAAGCTCTTGTGGTCGGTAAACACCTCAAATCTGACACCATAAAGATAGTGCCTCCAGATCTTTAGTGCATGAACCACTGCTGCGAGCTCCAGTCATGAGTCGGATAGTTCTTCTCATGCTCCTTCAACTGACGAGAAGCATAAGCCACTACCCTTTCTTGCTGCATGAGCACACAGCCTAAACCAATCCGAGACGCATCCGTGTAGATAGCAAAACCCTCTACACCGCTCGGTAAGACTAACACCGGGGCTGACGTGAGCTTAGTCTTCAATAATTGAAAACTACTCTCACACTTCTCAGACCAAACAAACTTCACTCCCTTTCTGGTGAGCTGAGTCAAAGGGGCGGCGATGGATGAAAATCCCTCAATAAATCGCCGATAGTAACCAGCTAAACCAAGAAAACTACGAATCTCCGAAGAGTCTGGGGAATCTCCCAATCCATAACAGCCTGGACCTTTGCTGGTCAACTGCTACACCAGCACCGGAGATAACATGCCCGAGGAAATGAACCTCGCGCAACCAGAAATCGCACTTGCTAAACTTAGCATACAGCTTGTGCTCACGAAGAACCTCTAACACTACCCTCAAATGCTGACGGTGTGTGGCCTCATCCGGAGAGTAGACCAACACATCATCAATAAACACTACGACAAAGCTATCTAGATAGGCCTAAACACCTTGTTCATGAGATCCATGAATGCTGCAGGGGCATTGGTCAATCCAAAAGGAAGGACCAAAAACTCATAATGTCCATAACGGGATCTAAATGCCGTCTTGGACACATCCTCACTCCTAATCCTCAACTGATGATAGCCAGATCGCAGATCAATCTTAGAAAAGACTGATGCATCTCGCAACTGGTCAAACAAATCATCAATACGAGGCAAGGGATACCTGTTCTTTACAGTCACTTGGTTCAGCTTTCTGTAGTCAATGCATAACCTAAGTGACCCGTCCTTCTTCTTGACGAATAATACAGGTGCGCCCCAAGGGGAAACACTAGGGCGAATAAATCCCTTATCAAGCAACTCCTGCAACTGCCTCCTCAACTCGGCTAACTCCGTAGGTGCCATCCGATATGGAGCCTTCGAGATAGGAGAGGTGCCCGGAAGCAACTCTATGGTAAACTCTATCTCTCTATCCGGTGGCAAACCAGACAAATCATTAGGAAAGACGTCTGGAAAATCTGCACTACCTCAATCTCTGCAAGAGTAGTGACTCAGCTCTGGTACTAACCCGCTGGCAAGAAAAGCGTCACAACCTTGTTTACATGCGCATCGCCTTCATGGCAGAGATGACCATCTTTCCCGCCAAGTTCCTTGGCAAGGGGTGAGAGAACTCATCCTCACAGGAATGCGGAAAACAATCCTCTTCCGACGACAATCCACTAACGCATAGTGCTCCTCTAGCCAATCCAGACCAAGAATAGCATCATAGTCATCATCTTAGCAAGAAGAAACACCCTTCTAGGACTCTATCCTCAATGCACACAGGTAACGACGGAATGCACTTCCTAGTCGATACCGTACCCGCCAGGGTGTGCACAGACAGAGGGACCTCTAACTCCTCAGACTCTACACCTGACTCTAGGGCTAACTGCCTAGCAAACCGCTCGGAAATGAACGAGTGAGTAGCACCCGTATCAAACAAACCCGAGCGTGCACACCTAAAAGTAAGACTGTACCTTCGGTGACATGCTCCGCCTGCTCGGCGTCCTCGCGCGCTAAAGCAAACAGCTCGGGCTCGAGGCCCCTGGTCTCCTGTAGCTGGCGCTGCTGCTGCTACTGCTGGGGCTGGCGCTCCGCGCTGGACTCCCTGTTGAAGTCTTGGGCAATCCTTGATCTTGTGGTCGCTGCTTCCAAATTTCAAGCACTTTCCCATAATCATCCAACATTCGGTACCACCATGTGTCTTCCCACAGTGGAGACACTCTTTCTTCACACCAGGGGAACGTACAGAAGGTACCTGAGAACTGCCGACTACCACTGATCGCTGCTGCGTCTGGTACGTTGCTTTCTTTTTGTCTTGCTGTTGGAATGTCATGCTGGCCTCTTCTGCGAAGCTTTCTTTTCTTCCAAGTATTGCTCCATCTCTCCCTCCTGCCTACAAGAAGCGCTGAGGGCCTCGTCCAACGTGCGGTGATCGAACGCCACAAGTCTCGTCGCAGTGATGGCTTGAGTCCATCACAAACTTCTTTGTCTTCCTGCGCTCATCTGCCACGATATGAGGTGCATACTTAGAGAGTTCAGATAATCTTGCCTCATATTCCAGCACGGTCATGGAGCCTTGCGTCAAAGATAGAAATTCTTGCTCCATCTTGTCTTGAACATGCTCAGGGACGAACTTAGCCCGAAGAGCCTCACGAACTCGTCCCAAGCAACTCTACTGCGCGTCCTCAAACTGCGTACGCAGTAGTGAAGACCACCATACATCAGCTCTTTCCTGCAATACACCTTCATAAGCTCCACTAATAGTTCTAACCAAACAAAACATACAATCATACAAAATTAACACATACCTGTAGCATTAGGTGGCTAATGTGACCTTATCCTCATCTGCACACCTGATGGCTCGGAAGCTTTTCTATCTCCCTCATCCAGCTTTCTGCCAACAAAGATCGCTCTCCCCCTTAAAGAGGGGCAGCATCCTCTTGAATCTTTCCATGGTAGAAGGTCCACCATGGTCCTGAGCTGGTACTTGAGCCTGCTACAGTACACAACAAGCAATTCACAATCAACACAATATCACATAATTAAATAAACAAACTATTTCATTTATTAGTCTAACCTGAGCCTCCAACTGTGCCTGGAGTGCTGCCTGAGTATGAGCCTGCGTCTGCATGGCTTGCACCAGACCTTGCATGAATACTCCATAATCCACAGGCGGCGGTGGGGGAAGTACAGGACCTGCGGTGCGGGGGCTGCTGTTCCGCCCGCTCATCACGTCTGGCTCGTCTCACGGGCCGGCGCGCCCGCACGCTACCTCTCGAAGCCATGGCTGTAATAAATTCAGCCACCATTAGAGCTACGTTACTTTATTTCCCTAACCATTTTCTTATCTATTTTTCATTCATTATTAATCAATTCTAACATGTGGACATTCATAGTAGACTTAGCATGTAATGAAGATGATGACTTATGTATATTCATGTGCAATCTCAAACGGTCGCTCTGATACCAATCTCTGTGACGACCCTCATTATATCGGTACAGTTATACCAACCACGTCGATATAGTGAACTTGCCACAGTGGGACATTTACCCAAACGATAACATTCAGTTGAGATACACGTGAATATAAGAACAGAGTAGCGGAAGTAAAGAACCACTGTCTTCGTTTCATTCATCATCCACATTTAACATACATGATGGCAATAGCATTAAAGAACTAAAGTCCACATAATTAAATTGCTGAAAATCAAATACATAATTGTCCACACTTATACATTTATCCATGATAAAGCTAGTACAATGTTGCAATTACATACATCAAAATGCCAAAGTCACAACTAAGCTCCACCAAACTAGCTACTCCCCGCGCTCGGAGTCGCTTTCCACGGTCTCCTCCAAAGGTGTGTCACCTACTACACCTGTACGCCGAAGCAAGTAATGAGTCTAAAAGACTCAGCAAATAACTCTACACATACCCTCATGTACATATCATGGCAGGTTTACATACACATTACAAGACAAACACATAGCATGCGTGACATTGAAATTGACAACCTTATCTTGGAATTCTACTAATGAACACATGATTCATGCTTTCAGATTTTCTAAATCAAAATCTCCTATCACATGCTCTCTAATCATTCCTACACATGAAAGTTCTACTTTCAATTAAACTAAAACATGAGAGCAATCTAGCATGACTAGCTTACATACATGAAAGAACACATTGCTAACATGGTTACTACTCATTCGTATACATGCACATAACCATTTCCATGCTTTAAGCTTGCTGTTTTGATGTGGTTTAACACTTTACAATCTAACACATGAAAGCTATGTTCTCATTCAAACCACAACGTGAGAGCATACATACATGGAATGGTTTACACATAAGTAAGGATTGTCCCTAGCATGGGTTCTACGCATGGTACACGTATAGCACAAAATCATAACCACATTTAGGTTGCTGTTCTAACACGATTTCAGATCATCATATCATGGGTTTTCAATTTCACATCCTCACATTTTGGTTTCACATTTTTACACAATTTCTAATTCACATATTTCACACTTTACACATTGCACATTTACACATTGTTCACATTCACATTTAGTGCCGTGACACATAGTCCAAACCACCAGAGAAGGACACATCACATCACATACACATAGACGTCACCTAGGCAATGCAGTGACGACTCTTGGACTGCGCAGACCGGGAGAACAAGTCTCCACCCTAACCAGTTGTACTTGTCCACCTCCAGGATTTCATCCTAATGCCCTTAGGATCAAACACATTGAACCTTCTCAGGGGGACTTTTCCATATACAGTTTCACTGCCTCTATGGAAGCAGTGTCACACTTGGCACAATTTTACACATTACACATACGATTTTTATTACACATTACACACACATCTCTTTGCATTCTCTCGCTCATGCATACATGGGGCTCTGTTTCCTAACATGATACTACAATTAACAGGAACCACCTGTTTCAGTAATGTGATAAATCAGATTACACACACATGTCAACAATCGTTCAAAAAATTTATGTGCATGGTATAGTGTCCAAATGACCTAAAAAGTTAACCACATGCTGACTTCGGGTTCATGACCACACAAGCAAAATTTGGGATTTTTCTGACTCATAATGCAATTTCAGAAAATTGAACATCAATTCTCATCTCATTCGAATTCAATCTATCATGGTGCATAACAGGAAAATTCAGTTTCAACAGATCATAACCCTGAACCCAATATACACAGCACCACAGGAATTTCCCGGATTTATTTCTCAACACACGATTTACTGGAAATTTAGCAATCCTACACATGTTTTCCATTTCCAAGTATAAATTTCAGTAAATCACATTGACATGGGAAAATTCCAAAAAAATTCAGAGCAGGACTGACGTATATAGACATGGTTCAACAAAATTAGGGCATCATAATTTCCCACGGATTACTAGGATCATGGGTGAACATACATGGCATTCTTCCACATGTATTTTAAATAAACCATAGCTCAACCATCCACAAAATAAATGTACATTCATTCTCCATTCGTCACATTAGCTAGAATACATAGCATATAAGAGTTACATTATATCCTCATCGTAAAACACGTCGAAATTAATCATATAGAAGGGCAGAACAGTTCACTGTTCTGTCCTGTAACTTAACGGCATACTTGGGCCGTAATGGGTCTTAACGGCAACATCGTTGGCCGTTAATTAGATCTTGGCGGCAAGTGATGTTGCCGTCAAGTTCAGGTCTGTGCAGAAATACAGACCCGAGCTCCAAATACAAGAAGAATGGGGGATCCAGGACTCGATTTAAAATCTGTAAAAATGACAAAACCCTACTAGACATCTACATGGACGAAATGAGGGTTACTTGCCTTTCAAAAATACTCCAAAGGGATCTAAAATGGCGGTGAAGCTCTCCTGGGCGGTCCCAAGAAGCCTCCAAAGACACTTTCCTCCGGGTTCTTAACTGATGTAGACACCAAAGCGAGATCGGGGAAGCCTTCCCTGATGCTCCAGCTATCTCCCAATCGTTGTAGATGGCCGGATGAAGCTCCAAATTCCCGGATCTAGACTTGCAAAGTCAGGTCCTTCTCACAGAAACTAGGGTTGTCTTCTTCTCTTTGCAAAGAGCAAAGAGGGCTGAGGGTTGCAAGAAGGGCTTGTATATAGAGGAGGGGAAGCTCTCCTCTCACGCAGGTCGGATAAGAGGTCTTTCAGACCGTTGGAGACAGCTCCCCAATGGGTGAGCTAGCTTGCTCCCAGAATTCTGGGCTCTACAACGCATGCAGGTCAGAGAAGTTAACGTCCACATCGCTGGACGCTGGATTTAGTGTTGGCGTCCATATGGTTGACGCCGACACAACTCAAACGTCCATTGATATTGACGCCAATCTAGTCTTCGGCCAGAACTCAAACATGCAGGAAACCATGCATAAACTATACATATATACATGCATTATGTATACTATCACTACATGCTACCATCATACCATTCATACATTATTTACAACTAATATACACATGCTTACATAAGTATAAATAGTTAATACATACGTAGATATGTACATCTATGCATACACCACATGAATTATTTACACAAAATTAAAATAATACAACAAAATTCGAGGGCCTTACAAGTCGTAGGAGACGCTTCATACTCATGAACTACTGGGTACAAATTGAGCAAAATAGTGTATAAGAAACTAGACTCGAAGACTTTCCAGGATGTTGGTATGGTTTGCACAGTTTGTTTGTCGAGGTTTCACTAACCTTTGGTGATGATCTTGAAGGGACTCAAGTGCAGGTCGCAGATGAAGAAGAGCACGAGGTTGGCTTCTTCTCAAGCCTTCCTCCTTGCCTTTCCCAACCTCCAGAGCTCCAAGCACGACCTAGGTCGTCCCATGGGAGAGAGAGGGCTTATTTAAAGGGGTGGGGTCTTTAGTTTGCCTAATTTAAATTAGGATACTCATGGGTACGAATTTGGTGTGTCCTTCCCTCAATGGATGATTTCTCTTCCCAATTCATGTTAGGAGTCCTATGGAAACCTCCCTTAGTGTGGGCAACCACGGGTTTGGCTTGGTTTGAAGTCAAATGGTGGTCTATTGGGTGAGAATTTACCCTATCATGGTCCATTATGAATATTCTGAAATTTGGGTCATTTCTTAGCATGAATTTATTTGTGGCCCAAAGTACATCCTTTGGCCCATTTCTTCATTGGATTGTCAATGCCCATTGTTTGAAGTCCAACCATATTTTTATTCTATTTTTGGACTCCATTAAGTATATGTGATAATGATTTTCCGACTTA
Source organism: Colocasia esculenta (assembly GCA_014218235.1). NCBI lineage: Eukaryota > Viridiplantae > Streptophyta > Magnoliopsida > Alismatales > Araceae > Colocasia > Colocasia esculenta. The sequence goes on from CM024756.1 coordinate 66,551,074, forward strand.
TTTCTTAATTACGATAATAAGTCAAAATACCTTAATCTGGGCCAATCTGATTTTTCTTCGCATGAATTTCTTCGTTGTCTTGAGAGTATTATTAGAGTTAACTATGATTTTTATGGAATTTTCAGTGTGTTTTTGTACACATGATAAATGGCACGTAAAAGTTTACTATTATTAAATTACTATTTAATTTTCTCATAATAAAATTTTCGGGGTGCTACAGTAGAAGACCACTGGTGTCGACACATGAGCAGATGTGTGTCGACCTGATTATGATCACAGTTAAATTTTTTTTGCAGTTTTCAAGTTCCAACAAGTTTTGACTTTAAAGAGCAACTTTTACACTACATTTTACCTTTTCTAATTTGCTCCCCTAAGCATGGCATGATGTAAAAAAAAAATTGCAAGAATTCAGATGAAATTCACAAAGAGTCATGGGCACATTCAAGCAAGCATGATACACAGTTATAATACCAATTGGAATAAAAGTGATCATGACATTTGTATTCAGCAGGGAATCTTCAGAAGTGTTTACTTGGTATGATTTCATTTTCTTATTCTATCTACTTACTTTCCTTATAGCATGTCATAAGGTCTTCATCTGGAAGTTGGCTACAAGGATCCCTGCAACTAAGCTTCAATCAACAAATTTGGAACCCAAACATGTTTGGCCCAAACGGGTTAGTAATACCAATAAACATGATTTTTCAATACAAAAGGATTTGTTTTGATATAGATACATTTATCTTTAATAGAACTATGAGCAGTATTAGTTCCAAAATGCACTTGGTTTTGTTCAATGCACTATGTTTTCATGGTATTTTCTATTTTTTAGATTTTTGACATGAAGAGCATAAGAATTCTTTTGTATAGCTTCTGTTCATGTACACATGGAATTTCTGAACTTTTTATCATTAGCATGATGTTTATTCCTATGTGTATGAGCATGAAATTTAGGAGCATGAGGCTTGTGAGCATGCACAGTATGATCAGACCTTTGCCAACAGTCCCTTGAGATATTACCAAATTTATAACGATGAAAGCATTGAGCTGGTTAGCATTTCTATATAAACTTGACTTTTGTTCCAGCAATGTTGGCAAGATGACCAGGTTTATTGCAATTGAAGCAGGCTTGTGAATTCCTTACCTGGTACATACCTTTGCGTTGGTGCATGTGCTGGAACATTGAAACCCTCTAGAGTGTCTTTGATTGTTCCTGGTTTAGGAGAAAGTGGTACTCTATTGGTAGCTCTTGGCATGATATGGGATTTGAGTTGCCTTGGAGCTCTTTGGGTTTGAAGAAGGTGAGAAACCATGTAGAAATCTGTTTGCTTTCCTTTTTTTTTTGTTTATGGTTTTTAGTAGTCATAGGGTTCTTTCTATTTGTATTATTTTCTTCATTATTTATTTTGTTTCTGAGTACTTTTTGAACAAGAACTTTCACTGATTTTCATTAGGTATGATGGAGATCTTGTTAGCCAGCAGTTGTGACAAATGATGTTTCTGTTTTGTTTTCAAAATTCTTTTTATTCACAGGGTTATATCTAAACCTCCTCTTGAAAATTAACCTTCATTCCAAGAAGATTTCTTCATATGTTGTACCCTGCACAAACTTAGACAAAGCAGATTTTAGACCATCAACAGTCTTGTTCAATTCAGAGATTTTCTTTTCTAATTTTTTTTGTTCATAACAACTTTAAGTTCATTTGTCACAAAAATTTTTTCAGCTTTTAGCTGGTCATTCATCTTCTTTAGACTGTTGCATTCATTATTCAATGTTCTATCAGAAAAAAGCATTCAAGTTTCTTTTTCAAATGATAATTTTCTTCAACTAGGTTTAAGCTTTTCATTTACTTGATGATCATGAGTCATGTAGGCAATTTGTTTCTTTAATGTTCAATTCAGATTTCAACTAAGCATTATTTTGAATAATCTTTTCATTGTTCTCTTTAAGATATTCAGTCTTTTCTCTACCTTTTCACATTCATTTTTTAAAATTTGATTTTCAGATTTCATGTCTTCATTCGTTGAAAGGTTTGAGAACTTTCAACATGATTTCTTTTGAACTGAATTTCGCATTTTAGAGTCTTATTTTGAGATTGCATCTTCTTGGTTCTTTACATAAATGTTCACAAAGATTTTTCAATCATCATAAGATAATTCTTCATCATCACTGTCAGAACATGAATTCAGAGAGCCACTGGATTTTACCAAACCACTAGGAACTTTCCCTGGCCATCAAGCATATTTGCTTATATCCGTATCATCCTCTGATTTTCTTCTTCCTCATTCTCTTATCTCACTCAAGTACCTATCATAGCTTAGGCTTGTTTTTCTTCCACTTAGAGTGAATTTCTTCTAAGCATTAGGGCATTTTGGTTTGACATGCCCTGATTTCCTACAATTGTAAACAAATAATTCTTGTCAGAATTTTTGTTAGCAGATTGTTTCGGTTTGAAAGAGTTGCCTACTGAGATCTTCGTTTAAGAAATCCTTTACCTTCTTTTCTTAAGAACTTTCTGAATTTCTTGTGAGCAAGGCTGATTCACTTGATTCATTTTCTAAGCTTGATGAATTCTCTTCTCAGATGATTTTCTCTAAGCAGTATGACTTCACACTAAGATTGCTTTTTAGTGCTAGTGGCTTCTTTTTCTACACACCATCATCTGTCCTTTTCAAACACAATTCATATGTCATTAAGGAACCAATCAGTTGATTAACAGTGTAGTGACAGGTTTCTGGACTCTTCAACTACGGTAGCCTTTGTATGCCAAATTTGAGCCAAGGATCTAAGAATTTTCTAACAAGTTCATATTCAGTGTATATTTTTCCTAGTTTCTTTAAGCCATTTGTCAATAGAGTTAACTGCCATACATCTTTGAGATGATTTCATCATTTTCATTTTAGACGCCTCATACTCAGAAATTAACATGTTGGCTTGGGTTACCTTTACCTCAGAAGTACCTTCGTAGATTACCATTAGACGATCCCATACTTCTTTGGCAGTGTGGCACATGAGGAAACCCTTGAAAATCCGTGGAGGAAGGGAGCATTGCATGAGTCATTGCGCTCTAGTTAGCATTTGACTTCTGATTGCTCTGGTGTCAATCTTTCTTCGTCCTCTGGGAGCTCCTATAGTCCACTACTAAACACCTTCCAGATTTGATGATCTTGGGCTCTTAGGAAAACCTGCATGCGAGTTTTCCAACACGTATAATTTAATCCATCAAAATAAGGGGTCTATACATAGAGTATCCTTCTGGTATATGGCCATTAGATCCATTTCAACTAAATTCTCCTAGTTGTTAACCAAGTTCTGGAGAAACCCAACTTTGATACCATGTGTTGGTAGAGGAAATGGAGATCTAGGGGGGGGGGGGGGGAGAATAGATTTGCAGTAGAAAAACTTAAGCAGTTTAAAAATTACTATGAATTAAAAGATTTATTCTATCAGAACCCCACACTTCTAATGGACTTGCATGTGATTAAAAATGTGTGAGACATTTTATCAAACAGTGTGTGAGGTGATTAGAATGTGTAGTGAAATCCTTCTGCATACATCTAGTGTAAAGACATAACAAGGCAAACCACTACACAAGATATTTTTAAGGTAGTTCGGCTCTAGGAAAGAGACCTAAGTCCACCCCTCACTTAAACCAAATGAGGCTACTTTAGATTGTGATTCCCAGCTTCAAATAAATGCTAACAACAACTTGAGTTATCTGCCTTACAGCTTGATCCTCTAACACACATCTTGACTGCTGATTCACGCAACAAGGTCATACAGACCTCCTCAATCCACACACAAACACAGTATGGGATCACTACTCCTATCACACGTAGGAGCACCAAAAGAGTTCTGAAGTGAATAAAGAGAAAAAATAAGTTGCTCAAAAGAATTTGATTTCAGAGAAGCAAATCCTCAAACATCTGTCTTTCGATCTTGCTTCTTCTTCTACGTATTGATCAATTGATCTCAAATTCTTCAAGTCTTGATAGCATGGATCATGCTTCAGATCATCTTGCAGCTTTCATCATATTGATGTGTTGCTGGAAGCATTTTGATTAGATCTACTTTGAATCAGCTTGACTGGCGATGCTCTGCTTTTGGCTTCAGCAGATCTGGCGATGGTGAGGCTTCATAGGTGTTGCATCATCATCACATCCTTCTTTGTCTTCTCCTCCTGCTCTGCTCTTATTTCTACTCACTGCTCTCCTTCTCTTCTTATGCTCACTGCTCTCTTCTTCTTCTTCTGCTCTGATTTGAATTGCTCTTCAGACTTGAGATGATAATCGTCAAGTCAGAGTTGATTGCTCTAAGCCACTTGAACGGATTACTAGATGATCTCCTCAAATCCGAACAGAAATTGGATTTCCTGCTAATGGAGTATCTGCAAATTTGAAGAAGAAGATCCTCCTAGCACGATGCGATCGTAAACACCCTCTATGACAAATCTCATCTCTTTCTCTTTTCTCAGGTTCTTATAGGTGTTTTCTTTGGAAGGCTTCTGGTCTTCTCAAGTTTTCACCTCTCTTCTTCTCTTCGCCTTTGCATGTTGCTTTTATATCATCTATCAGGTCCCATCAGATCCCCATTTTTTGGAGAATCTTTTCCGCAAAAGGTTCTTCTGAATCATGTACAATGTGCCATAGAATCCCCAATGAATGGCCTTTAAAAAACAAGCATGGGCCTAGGTTCATGTGCCAATAGTGGCAGCTGGCAAGACCATCTTATCGCTGGAAGAAACAATGAGCATGTGTCGACACATGCAATGACTTGTGTCAGCACCCTTGAACATTTCTCAGGTTTATCGACCAAGTGTTTTCTTATGTTGACTTGCTTTAGTGCTTGTGTCGACCTCCTGAGTGGTTTTGCATTAAATAGCTTACTGGACTTGATACTAGTGTCGACCTGAACTCAGACTTGCGTCGACCTCCTGAGTTCTTATATAAGCCTTGGTGGCCACCCTCCCAGTGACTTTCTACCTTCTACTGTGGGAATCGAAGGCCTGAGCTTGGAGTCGTTGCATCTTCCTAGAGGTTTTGGCCTCCCAGTTATCTTCGGATCTTCGGCTGGTTATTCACACTAAGGTAGGCATAACCAAATCCTTATTTTACACCCTTTGGAAGTCTTTCTTCATCTCCATTTTGAACTTGCATGTTTGATCAGAAATCTGATTTAAACCCTTTCGGGTAACCTTTGAGAACCCTATGTCTGATTGTCTTGGCAAGATACTTTAATTTTCTCTCTGGGGTGGTTAGGACTCCTCATGGTTGGCATCATGCATGAGGGGTCAACCGTGACAACGGTTTCATCCACAAATCAAACATGGGTGGTAGCTTACTAAGTTGCACAAATTTGAGTACGTATGTATATGTAACATCCTATTTCGGCAGGTGGTTAGTTATATGTTATTCATGTCCATGAGAGCTTTGTTGATGCCATTTCTATGAATTTGAATCGCTGCCAAGCAATTATGTATTGAAATATGATACATGCATATTTGTAGACATGCAAACTTGTTAAGTCTTCCTTGTGATGTACTCTTGGATTTCTTGGCTTCTATAACATCTTAAATTGTGCCATATCCATGCTCTTATGCTTTACATCTTGCTAGTTGCCTACTGAGTTCCTTTAGAACTCATGCCTTTGTTTGAACCCATTTCAGACTCTTCATCTTGACGTGGTTCTCCCATCAAGCCAACTCCCATGGCTATGTAAATGCTTTAGGCTGGGCGACCTCAAGGGCTTTAAATTGTTTAAGTCGTGAATGTGCCCCCTTTGTATTCAGACTTTCTGGCATGTAACTTTGAACAGACTATGATATTGTAATATATATATGGTGCTCTGCACAAGTGTTTGGTGCAGCAAACAGAAGATATCTATATTATATATATATATATATATATATATATATATATATTATATATATATATATATATAATATTGTTTTTACCATGTAGAGTTCTTGTGTTTGGTATGCTATTATTGGCATGCAGCACAGAAGGCCTTCCCATAACAATGTGTAAGATGCTTCTATTTTTGTAAGTGTGCATGTCACCTCTTAACTGGCTGGGAGGGGTGTCACGTCACTACAAGAGCACACAAGTAGAACACTAGCGGCATACGATATTGTCGCCAAAAATTCTACAGACGACACACAGACATATCGCCAACAAATTACGATGATAGAATATTTTATCGTCAAAATCATATTAACAACAATCGGGCATGCCATCAAGAGCACGAGCTACCTTGGAGATAAAAATTGTCACTAGTCCTGACAGATATGGGTCTAATGGGCTAAGAAATGGGCTCTGTGAAGATGGTCAGAAAATTCGCGTCTACAGGTGTAAGCTCATTAATTTGCATTAGTATTTTCAGGTCATGAAGATGAACCCTTGGAAATGGAAGGGGAGGGAAAGAGTGAATGAACATCCCAGTTCTTCTGAAGAATCAAAATATTATCTTTTGACGTGTAGTAAATTTCCCTTTAGAAGCTTTTATGTAGTTAAAAAATAGGTCCTATGTTTAGCCTTGTGGAATGGTAAATGTTGTGTGAAGTTAACATTGGGATCTAATGATAATAGATTGAAGTTAGATGTCTTTATCTTTAAATAAGCTCTGATTATCTTTTTTGAACCTCAGGTTCCAATTGATAAGGCTTATCTATCGACAACCAGAGCTGGGGTCTATCGACCTGTGGCCTATATGTTGATAAACGAGCCTGGTCAGTCGACCTGGAAGTGGCAGTCTATCGACTAGTCTACTTGTGAATTTTTGGGCCCTCCTTGGATTGGCCAATTATCCATGGCTTCGACATGCTTGTTTGATTTGTCGCGTCCCTAAATTTATTCATTCGTTGTCTTTAAATAAACGGGGGCGTGACAACAAAAATATGTGATTAATTACTTTTAACTTAATCATACTTAACATAGTCATTAACACTTCATAAATTCAAAACAGTAACATTCGAAGTTAGATCATGCTCAAATTTTTATCATAGATCACGTGCATGTTACATATCTTATGTCTAATTTTTCATAATTTTTTTGAGTAATGAAACTATTTTCAAATTCAAAATAGATTTCAAGAATTTTATTGCATTAACCTTTAAAAATAGGGATAACAGAGAAAACTCAAATTTAACAGTCTTGAAACATGAACACAATAACCTTAACTTTAGAACAAAATATCATAGTCACTAAAATGTGGTGTAACTATTTTACATAATTAAATCTGACCTAAACATTCTTATTTTCTCATGAACAGAAATTATAGAAATTACCATATATAACGAGAAAATAATTATGGCTTACTAAACCATCTATAATACTTATATACCATGTAAGAACCTTTAGAACCAAGATCTTTGCATAAAGCCCACGAAATTCACATCACATGCTTTAAAACAATTTTTTAGGAAATAACATGAACTTAACGGTTAAGGGGGTTGCCGCTAAGAGATGTTGGCACATCGATTGTAAGGCCCTCGAATTTTGCCCTTTTATTTACTTGTTTGGTCGTGTGATGTTTAGTTGCCTTGTGTATATAACCTTGTGTATATATGTATATGCATACATGTATATGTAATTATTCTGTACATATTGTATTATTATATGAGTTTACTATGTACATATTGTTGTATTTGCATATTATATATAATATTTAAGTTGTACATTACAAATGCATGTGCTACATGTGAGATCTTGGG
>CM024756.1:66558885-66671580 GCA_014218235.1 Colocasia esculenta
TATTGGATGTTGAAGTCGAAATCCTTCAGGTACTCTAGCCATCTTCTCTATCTCATGTTGAGTTCCTTCTAGGAAATATTACTTCAGGCTTTTATGGTCTGAGTAGACGGTGAATTTCTCACCATATAAATAACGTCTCCAGATCTTCAAGGCAAAGACCACGAAAGCCAACTCTAGATCATGCCGGGGTAGTTGACTTCATGCGTCTTCAGTTGTCTTGAAGAATAGCAATGACCTTCTCCTTTTGCATCAATACACACCCTAGCCCAATTCCTAAGGCATCAGTGTAGACAGAGAAACCTTCTCCCTCTATTGGCAGAGCGAGAATAGGTGCTGAGTAAGACAATCTTTAAGAGTTTGGAAACTTTTCTCACACTCATTACTCCAGGAGTATGGATTCTCCTTTTGTGTCAGTCGTGTGAGAGAAACAATGATCTTGGAGAAGTCCTTAATGAACCGCCTGTAGTAGCCAGCCAATCCTAGAAGCTTCTGATTTCTGTGACATTGGTGGGTCTCTCCCAATTGAGTACAACTTCGACTTTGGAGGGGTCAACAGACATGCCATCCTTGAAGATGACATGGCCCAAGAAGGACACTTCTTCGAGCCAAATTCGCACTTGCTCAATTTTGCATATAGTTGTTGTCTCGCAAGACTTGCAGTGCAATCTTCAAGTGTTCTTTATGCTCTTCTTTGGTCTTTGAATATATGAGGATATCGTCGATAAAGATAACCACGAACTTGTCAAGGTATGGCTGATATATGTTGTTCATAAGTTGCATAAAGGCTGCAGGAGAATTGGTTAGACCAAAATGCATAACGACAAATTCATAGTGTCCATACCTGCTCCTAAAAGCCATTTTGAAGATATCGTCATCCTTGATCCTCATTTGGTGATAACTAGATCGAAGATCTTGGAGAAATATTGAGCTCCAGATCTTTGGTCGAAAAGTTCATCGACCTAGGCAGTGGGAACTTGTTCTTGATGGTTAGCTGATTGAGTTGACGATAGTCGATGCATAGCCTCATCGATCCATCCTTCTTCTTAATGAATAACATCGGTGCTCCCCATGGGAATACTTGGTCTGATGAACCCCTTCTCTAATAGTTCCATCAGTTGCACCTTCATTCTTTTAACTTGGCAGGGGACATCTGGTACGGTTGTCGTGATACCGGGGCAGCCCCAGGGATCAACTCTATGGCGAAGTTGACATCCTCGTTCTAGGGGAATCCTTGGCAAATCTTCAGGAAACACATTGGGGAAGTCCGGACTATGTGGATGTCTTCTATCTTACAACCCTTCTTTTCAACACTATGGCTGCTAGGAACGCAATGCAACCTTTCCTTATCATGTTATGGCCTTTATGGCAGAGACTAGAGACATCCGTCTCTTATGTCTAATCCTAGTGAATGACAACTTGGGGAAATCACTAAAGTTAACCTTCCTTTCTTACAGTCGACACTTGCCCTATATGTGGACAACCAGTCGGCTCCATGAATTACATCATAGCCTTCCATGGGCATACACACCAGGTCGGCATTTAGTTATGATCTCTGATCATTACATCGGTGGATGGAAAGTATTTGTTCAATTTCTCCTTCTCTCCCAATGGTGTTGTGACAGAGAATTCACAACCCATGGATATAGGTTTTGCAGTCAGGGTATCAGCAAAGTTTTGAGATATAAATGAATGAGTTGCTCCAGTATCAAATTAAACAAATCCAATAAGGAGAAAACTTGTAGGGTACCTTCCACTACGCCACCTTCCTCGGCGGGCTCTTCATTACGCAGGGCTTGCAGTCTTCCCTATTTATTGGGCACAACAGTGCGCCTCTCGTGTTCTTTCAGAAGCGAGCACTCGAGAATACGGTGCTCGCGACTTCCACAGTGCGACATGCCCGACTTTCCTCCAGCATTCGTCAGCTGTGTGACCTGGCTTGTCACAATGCTTGAAGTTGCTTTTTGCTGGAGTGTTGGGTACGAAGACCTTGGGTTTCCTTTCTTGGCTGGACCCCTCTGTGATGTTGAAGGGACATTTCTTGCCATTGGTCAGCTTGCAGGTGACAGACCATATGACATTTCTTTCTTACGAACTTCCCTTTGATACGGTCAGTGAAGTCCGTAGCATCTTCCAGTAGCTGAGCTTTCTTTACCATCTTGGCATAGGTCTGGATGTCGAGAGGTGCTAGTTGGGTAATGTGTTGAGGCTTAAGGCCGTTGAGAAAGCGCTTAGCCTTCATTCTCTCCGTATTCACCAGGTGTTCAGCATACCTTGCTAGTCTAGAGAACTGGGCTTCATACTCGGCCACTGTCAGGCTCCTCTGCTTAAGAGCAGCAAATTCCGTGGCCTTCCTTTCTTGCACACGCTCTCAGAGAGTATTTGGAATTGAAGGCTTCTTTGAATTCGGCCCAAGTGAACTAACCATTCGCTCGGGTCGCTTCCACAGACTCCCACCACGCGGGCATCCTTTTCAAGTTGAAAGGTGGCTAGTAGCAGCTTATCCCCCACTGCACATTGCATGACGCGAAAAATTCTTTCCATCTCTTTGAGCCAGTGCTCGGCCATATCTGGATCCATCCACTAAACCTAGGTGGGTTCAGACTCCTGAAATTTCGATGTAGCTCTCCTGCACTGCCACGGTTTCCACCTCCTTGGGTAGCTTGCACAATGGCACGTGTGAGTTCTTGGATGGTCGGTTGCATGTCCCTCATTTGAGCTCGTTCAGCAATCATCTTGGCTATTTAGTTCCTACGAAAGTAACTTGTTGTTATGATATTGATGTGGCATTTAATTCGTGCGTGTGTGAGTTTATTTTAGCTTGTTACCCATGGTTCTAACCACATCTCACATAGGTAGGATAATTGACTCTAGTCGAGGAAGGTCAACCTAGATCATCCTATACTTAAGAATAACTTAGGCTCTGATACCACAAAACTATCGCACCACGACGTGGAAATCGGAACGTGAGGCAGTTGCAAGTAAACGGGTACAGAGCAAGTACTAGACATCAAACCATTGAACAAGATCAAATACTAAAGCAAATTCTTCTCATTAATAACTTTCCAAAAGTCTAGTTACAACCACTATATCAGAGCCATTCTATAGGGCCCATTACATCGAAATAAAAGTAAAAGACTAAACTAACACTCTAACATAATACTAAGACACTAGGGTACTTATGACTTCACTCCTGGTCATTCTCATCCTCTTGAGTGCAAGGGTAATCCTCGGTCTCACATGAGAACACAACGACAAATAATGCAGGTGAGCGATAACGCCCAGTAGGACTTAAATCTCAATAGTCAAGCAGGCTTTAAATAATTTAATGCATTAAATGGCAGAATAACTAAAGATAGAGAGCGAGAGAGTCAAGTAAAGATAGCAAGATAGCGCATGATGGAAATAACACAAGCTTTCTCATATAGCACAAGTGTCGAGTATAGCACAAATGGCAAATGGCCATAGCACGAATAGCACAAAGTATAGCAATAGCACAAATGGTATAGTATAACACTTTTTGTCAATAGACAATGAGAGAATATAGCACTTTTGATTGTCATTTAGATAGTCGAGATAGATAGCATTCGAGTATAATGCCAAACACTCTGATCATTTAACTCCCATGGGCACTAGCACCTTCGGGCGCACATCCCAGGACCAGATCGGGCCCTTTATATATTGCCAGGCATTGGTTATATTGTTTATCTTTAGACAATCAGTCAATGGCCAATAGAGAGTACCAAGAAATAGATGAGAGTACTAGATGAATAGATGAGATAGTAGAGGTGAACGTGAATAGATGAGCGAGTAGAGTATAGATGAGAGCTAGTGGAATTACACATGGAACGTCAAGTACGAGCGATAGTAACAGTTGCACAACACACGCGTTTAGTGTTGGCAGTCTGGTGGAATACACAACCCTTCCGCTGACCTTGTTATTCACAGGTCCAGAGGTTCGGCATGATTAGGATAAGAGCGAACTTCTAATAGCCGTTTGGATCATGTTGATCCCTAAAGGAGATCATAGGTGTTAGGGTACAACCAGCTCGTCGACCTTGTGGGAATCCATGACAGAGGAGACTTACGGAGGCCTTGAACAAGGATTCACTAGTCCGACAGAAGGAATATCCACGGAGAGTTTGTCCAAGTCAAGAGAGAGTGTGTATATAGAAACAAGTGGTCGATGTTCTAGAGGAATTCTAAAACAGTGGAGTGTCGATATCGGTGTTCCCAAAACAACGCGAGAAACGAAGACAAGTCCTTTTAAAATATGACAATTTAAATAAAAATTGATATAAGTTACCAGATATATTATGGGAAATTTTCATGTCATGTTAAGCCATATTGGATGGTTCAAGTGTGTGCATGTGTCATGAAATTGTAGATAGAAGTGGTCATGTGCATGTCTTTTAAAATCACACATAAATGTTCAATTTATAACAAGTGTATTGACTGCGTGTAAGACTGTTAACAAGGTGTACAAGCACTGTAGAAAGTTAGAGCATCATAAATTGGGGTTTTCATGCAAAAGTCAGAGATCGCGACGCACCCCAGTAAGGGTCGCGACGGGCCAGGTAAGAATGCGAAAGGGCCTTGTACAAAATGCGACGGACTTGTCAATCAGGCAGGTAGAACGCGACGACAGCCCTGTCGTGTTCAGACGCGATGGGAGTTGCTGTCGCGACCAGCCTGAGAACGCGGCCTAACGGGCTGTCGCGTTCTCAGGTCCTGCGCCTGAGCCCGACAGGGAAAGGACATGTTCTTGGATTACGGTCCAGAACTTCCTTATATTGACATAGGGTAGTTCAAAAATAAGAACTAAATCTATAATCAATGAAAATTCATGAAACTAATTTTAAATAACTCTAGACATGCAACAGTACTTCCAATAAATAGGAATCTAAAAACAGCAAAGTTTCGGCATGATTTAATCAAGTGTATTCATGAAGAACATAGAATAGTGTACAGTTGAGATGAAAGATTTAATTTGAGCAATATGGTGGATGAAAATTAGGGCTTTCAGGGGCAAATGAAGCCTAACTAGCATGAATAACTCCAGTTAAAATTTGAGACCATGGGTCGAGTATACATGGAGATCAAAAATTTAGAAGAGGGCTCGGGCTCATGCTAGTTGCAGAACATGAAAATGAAGAAGAAATATAGGCTCGATGGAAAATATGAATTAGACGGCTTTTGATCCTGATGATTGGATCAACCTACAAACGAAGTTTTATAATTTTTGCTTGTGAGAATGCCTACCTTTAGTCATTTTCCTTCTCTAGGGCTAGAACTTGAAGAACGGGGGTTGAGAGCTTGAGCAGCCTTCTCCCATGAATTCTCCTCCTCCGTGGCCTCTCCTCCTGGTCCAGAAACTCTTGGCAATGAGCTAGGGCCGGCCATGGTGGTTTAGGAGAGTATTTATGTCACAAACCCATTATCACACACATAAAATAATTTCAAAAATGTTACAAATATTATGATGGACTCTTCACATCATATTTTACCATCAAGAAGATTGGGCAAAATGACTTTTGGCTAAGAATAAATTCATGTTAGGAAATTAACCCAAAATTCAAAACTTCTAACTAATGACTATAAAAATGTTAATACATGCCCATTACACATTTAATGGACTCCAAACCAAGTCCAACTCATGGGTACAACTTAGAAGAGGGTTTCCCATTATGTTCCTTCACCAATTGGGAGAGAAATCTCCAAATGATGGAAGGAGTTGCCAAAACTCGTACCTAAAATCTCCTAGTCCCATTAGGACTTCTAACTCCCCTTATAACTAAAGCCCCTCTCTCCCATGGGACGTTCCCTAGGTTGCTGAGGACGTGCTTGGAGTCTTTGGACGCTAGGATTCACAAGAGGAAGGCTAGGCAAGAAGCAACTTAGTGCTCATCTCCACCTGTGACCTGCAAGCAAGACCTTTTAAGTTCTTCATCAAAGGTTAGTGAAACCTCGACCAAACCATGCAGCCATATACTCTTGAAAGCTCTTCGAGTCTGGTTTCTTATGGTACTATTTTTCCCAATTTGTACCCAGTAGTTCGTGAGTATTCTACGTTCTTCTCCAACTGGTCGAACTAGGGTTTTCTGGGAGGACGACTTTTCTTTCAATGCAAAGGTAGTATTCTCTGGGCCAAATCTTAATTAAACTACTACATGCTTGCATGCACATATTAGATCATGTTTACTAGTTTCCCTAATTTTTATCTTGTGGATTCATCGAATTAAATCCAGTGTCATCATAGTGTTGATTCTGTCCTGCAAACCCTTGCACTGTCTTACGAGTTTTCTATCTCTCATATGAGTTGCTTTCAGATCGAGCACCCAACATGAAACTTGTTCCTCTATGAGTCTAGTTTCACATGGCACCTTTTCACCAATTTAATTAAGTATACTAAGATAATGGACCCAAACAAGCCTGTTGTGTCAGATTTTCATAGACAGTTACACTATTTTTTATTACCCTATCAAACGACCATTGTTTCCTATTTCCTCATTAGTGTAGGTTGTTTAGGAAGTCCCTTAACTGAAAAAAGTCCCTTGTGTCAAACCCAATCCAAGTCGGAGTTGGAAATATGTAGAAAGGCAACCCAACATCATATTAAGGTTGCGACAGGTCGACACTTCGCTACTAGAACACGACAGCATCATGGTCACAACCTATACCAAGATTGCGGCAGTTTCATGGTCGTTTTCTGAAGGCGACACATTGATTGTCGCAACCAGCTTCAGAAGGCGACATGCACTATGTCATTTTCTGCCGATGTCTACTTAATTAGCCATACGTTTCTTATAGACCTAGGATTAATGAGCCGTTTTCTTTGTTGAATTCCTCATTCAAAGAGATTCAAGATGGTATATCACGTGTGATATTAAAACAAGAAATAAATGAGTTATGACTAGAGGAAGTGAAGGGATGGGACTACATTTACCTTCTAAGGGGCATACGTCTTGGTTTCCGTTGTTTTATGTCGTTCCTTGCATGTGTGAGTTTGATCTATTATAGGAAGGTTATAGAAAGTCTTATCATGCATTATTCAACCCTTGAAAAAGTATAACATCTTGACAAGATTCTAAGTGTTCTCAAGTTAATGATCATGCTGTCTACTTACCGATTATTCTCTCTTTCTTGCCTTGTTATAGTACTTGCTAAAATAAGCACATGGAAACTGTTAAAATTGGTCATGCATGATTTTTATTTCCTGATTTAGTACTCTTGTTACTCACCTAATGTGAAGTTTTCATAATTGGATTTAGAAAGTACTCACACATGCACATGAGCGATTCTCATGTGTGATACATGCATACACTCTTCCAAGATAGGAAACCCCATTCTTGGCTTGTGGTGAACTCTTCGTCGGGTATTCCTTCTGCCGAACTAGTGACCCCTTGACCAAGGCCTTCGTAAGTCTCCTATGACCATGGATTCCCACATGGCCGACGAACAGGTTGTACCATGAAGTACCCAAAAGTTAGTGTGCACTTCTCTCTCCATCTTGACTTTCTCGGAGTGATTGAGTATGACACATGAAATCAAGTTATTGATTAAAGATAGAATCTATGTAAATGTGTTGTTATGCTGCCAAATTGAACTCTTAACTCGATATTCCCAAAGTACCCTTGAACTCTATATCATTATTGACATGACACTCTCGATAATCATTATTATTGACATGATAGTCCTGAACTTTCGCGACTAGTCTATCCTTATTGACACACATTACCTTCTTGTGATACATTCTTGAAGTACATAAATGATAATTGGAGTCATAGACTCAAAACTCGTTCTCATCACCCATGAGTCGACGGGCTCATTGAGACATATGCCAGTGTTGCGCAATACGAACCTGACTGAGGGCTCGTATCTAGTCCTAGAGATTTTAGCAAAGTCCTGTTACCTATGGGTGTGATTGTCGGATTCACCCCCGACAAAGTCTTGTTACCCCAAGGTGTTTATTGCCCAGTTTCCCAAAGATGTTCACTACCCCATGAGTTAATTGTTAGGCTAATACCCAAACAAAGTCATGTGCTTGGCGTGGTGCGGAATCATGATTGGTGCTTGGCATGGCACATACTTGTTACATTGTGATACATTGCTTGACTTGAGTTGTTACCTGCTATTGTGTCTTGGTCCTTAACCCGAGTGGCTGAAGGACATACTTACATGAGGCACCAGTAGACCCTACTTGATATTCTTGTAGAGTGACTAGAGCGGGTTACTCAAATGCTTGCTAGTAAAATGTCCCGCGTGCTTGTATTTCCCAGTGCTATCTTGCTATCTTGAAAGATACTCTAGCTAACCTTCCTGCGTGTAAAGAACTCTCTTGTACAATCCCGATTGTTCTCTCTCTAGTACTACTAACTTTATTGCTCTATTGACCATGTTACTTTTTAGCACGATAATCTCTTATACTTGATCATCTTGCTCACATGATATCACAAATTGATTGGACATCTCTGATTGCATTGCTAGTTATATTTTTCTTACCGACTATTACTTGTCTAGTTTAGTCAGGGAATAGCTTGAAACTGTAAATTACTTATATTTGCCTATGAAGATGTAATCCTACAGGGCGCGCGTGCTCATACCTGCTCTCTTTAACATTTCAGGTAGTGAAGGTAAAGCTAAATGATGGGACTTGTGCGCTAAGTGTGGAGTACATTTAGAGAGTCATTCCTATTTTATTTAGTCTATGAGAGATGGTCATTATTGTAATTTCTCCTTTCTTTTAGAGATAGATAGATTGGTGAGTGAGGAGTGTTTCATTTGACATTGGAGGTGTAATATTCATTTTGATAAATAAAGGAACAGAATTTGATTATTCATTATGAGACCTATTTGTAATAGCTATTTGTCAATAGCTTCTAAATGCTTGCTTGTTCGTCGCATGTCCTAATTCATTCCGCTGCTAAAATCGGGACGTGATAGTCGTACCCCTGTTCATGGCAGATGTAGTTATGCACCACAAGACATGCGAACACTATCTTCTTCTGTGTGTCAAAGGGGTACATATTTCCCTCTCGGAGGGTTTGCAACCTCATATTCAATACATCGAAAGCCCGTTCGACACAATTTCGAAGTTGTGCATGTCTATGGTTGATTTTTTCTTGCTGTTCTCATAACGCCCATTTCCTAGCCTACGAAAGTTTGAAATATGATACATGTGCCTACGATATGGGGCAAGGAAATAGCTACTGTTAGCGTATCCGGCATCAACTGGGTAATACTTACCCGACGGCACAACGAACTCTCCTCGTGAAACAACCCATCTTAACACCTTCATATTGGTGCAAAACCTTCCCACCCAACACATGCATATTGAAATAACCCATCAAATGACACAACAACCATCACATTCTGCATTATAACTTTCTTGCAATTCTGAAAACATGGTTGGTCATCAATGGCCACATTTGCAGGAATGTGAGTGCCATCAATAGCACCCAATGCATCCTGCAAGTAAAACAATAAAGTTAGATCATGTACAGATGAAATGTTTAAAGAAGTTGTGTGTTGAGATCACCTTGAAATAGGGATAAAATCGGTCATTTCCTAAATATGTGGATGGCATTCATTGACTTGAGTAGGCTGTAACATGTCGGTGTCTTTCAATAGGTTCTTACTCACCAACATGTTAAGTAAACTAATGAATATACTAGAATGCTGTGACGGCCCTCGTTACACCGGTACGGTCATACCGACCCACGTCGATATAGCGAGTGCTGCCACAGTGGGACATTTACCCAACGATACATACAGCTGAGATACACGCGAATATACAACAGAGTAGCGGAAGTAAAAGAGAACTATCTCCATTCATTCATCATCCACATTAACCATACATGAATTTTCGCAATTAACTGAGGAACTAAGAGCTCACATAATTTAAATTTCTGAAATAAAATTTCAAAATGTCCACATAATACATTTCTTTCATAAAATTCTAATACAATGTTCCAAGTACATACTATGAAATACACAATCTCAAAGAACTCCAACAACTAGCTAGTCTCCGCGCTCGGAGTCCGTCTCCACCGTCTCCTCAAGCGGTGTCGTGTCACCAACTATACCTGTACGCCGAAGCAGGAGTGAGTCCAAGGACTCAGCAAGCAACACTACTCATGATATACACTTATAAGTCCTAATGGTTTCTACATGCACATTACAATTAGCAACCATAGCATGCTGGTCAACTCAA
Source organism: Colocasia esculenta (assembly GCA_014218235.1). Taxonomy (NCBI): domain Eukaryota; kingdom Viridiplantae; phylum Streptophyta; class Magnoliopsida; order Alismatales; family Araceae; genus Colocasia; species Colocasia esculenta. The sequence goes on from CM024756.1 coordinate 66,569,096, forward strand.
GTTTTCAACCTATCATGAAAGTTCTACAATTTTATACATAACTCATGCTTTCAGATTTTAAAATAAAATTCATCTATCACATGGTCTCTATTCATTTACTCATGAACTTTAACATTTTAAAGAATCAAACATAAGAGCTATCAACATGATCAATTTACATGTATGAAAGGTAACGCAACTAGCATGGGTTTTACACATTTTTAAACACATACATGAACCTTTCACATGCTTTAGGTTGCTGATTTCATATAGTTTCATCGCTGAAAACCTATACATGAGAGCTACAATAACGCATAAAACATATCATATGAACAATCTCTTTACACTAGTTTCCTCTTTTCACATGGTTACACTTTACACATACACATTCACATTGTCACTTACACATTTACACATGTACACATACACTTTACACATTTCACATTACACATTTTTTTTTTAGGTGCCGTGACACATAGTCCAAACCACCAAAGAAGGACATATACACATCACATTACACATAGACGCCATCTAGGCATTGCAATGGCGACTCTTGGACTGCGCAGACCGGGAGAACAAGTCTCCACCCTAACCAGTGGTACTTGTCCACCTCCAGGATTTCCCCCTAATGCCCTTAGGTCACTTAACACATTGAACTTTCTCAGGGGGACTTTTCCCTGATACAGCTCCACTGCCCTCTACGGAAGCAGTGTCACATTGGCACAGTTACACATTTACACATTTACCGTTTTACACTTGGTTTTACACATAACACTTCATCTCGTTCACTTTCTCACTCACATGAACACCTCTATTTTTTCCTAACATGGTACTACAGAATTTCAAGGTTTAACACACAGTAAACACACAAATCATGCTGGGTTTAAACAAAATCTAATCACATTATGATCATATGCACGAATTATCACATTTCACATGAAAAACACATAACTTTTTATTTACTGATTCAAATGACCTGAAATTTTAACCACATGCTGTTTTCGGGTTCAAGGTCATACCCTCAAATTTTCAGATTTTTCTGAGCTAAATAGGATTTACAGAAAATAAAACGCCTAATTAGCATGCTATTAACAACTTAAGTTTACATGGGTCTAACACATTCTGCAAATTAGCCACTTGCTGTTTAAACATAAGCTATTCACCTATGCATGAACTGAGAATACAAAATTTTTCCCTAATTCATACATCTATGGATTGAACACTACAAATCATTCTTGCATGCTTTTATTTTACCGAACCAAATTTATTTGCAAATTCCACAAGCATGGATAAATTACCAAAATTTGCTAACACATATGCTGACCCACTGATCTTCATGATTAGACTAAAACCAAGGCATTCATACTAATTCAAATCATGAACAAGGATTTGCAAGATTATCTACAAGTCATGCTCACAAGTTTAAGGAACACCATTTCCCACATCCACCAACACACACCACATTCATCCACACACCACAATGCACATATACATAGAGTATAAGGTTTACCATATATCCTCATCACGTAAAACATACCGAAATTAATGTATAAGAGGGACAGAACAGCTCACTGTTCTGTCCAGAAGAACTAGGCGGCGGTCTCTGGCCGCTGACTCAGGGTCAGCGGCATGGTCGATGGACGCCAAGCTCATCACAGGCGTCCAGGGACCTTGCCGTCGAACCAGGTCTGTGCAGAAACACAGACCCGAGCTCTGAATCTTGGGTGAATAGGAGGGTCTAGGACTCTTGGAAAAATCTATAAAAATCACAAAACCAACCTAGACTCATAAGGGAACATCAGGGATAGGTCACTTGCCTTTCTAAAATTCCTCCAAGGGATTTATGGCTCGGTGAAGACCTCCTTGGGCAGTCCCAAGAAGTTGCAGAAACGCCCTCTAGATCGCCTTCCTCCGGGCTCCTGGGTGATCTCCACGCCGAGGGGACGATGGGGATGCCTTCTCCCTTGCTCCAGCTTCCTCCTTGTCGCAGTTGATCTCCAGACCAAGCTCCAAGGGGTCGGATTTGGGGGTGCTAAGATGGGGTTTTTCTCACAGACTTTCTCTAGGGTTTTCCTTCCTCTATTTCTCCTCTTGCAAGGTGAAGTGAGGAGTGGGAGGGACCAAATTCGGGTTCAGACCTAAGGAGAGCCCCTCACCCACTCACCATACCGATTTGACAACCTGAGAGCCGTTGGGGAACATCCCCCCAATGGTGGCCATACCTTGTTTCAGAAGTTTGCAGCTCTGCTGCGCATGCAGGCCAGAGAAGTTGGCGTCCATATCGCTGGACGCCAGAGTTAGTGTTGGCGTCCATGTCTGGACGCTGACACTGGCTCAACGGCCTGGGGTTGACGCCAATGGCCTTCGGCCAGAACCCTAAGTTATGCAGAAAACCATGCATACCAGCATATATACATGCAATATGTATATGGTATTATATCCACACTATCATCATGCAATATATACATTATTTATGCTTAATATAAACACATGCATACGTAATTATACTAATTAATGCGTACGTAAATATGTACATACATACACAGCACAAATATTCACACATAATTGCAATAATGCGACGGAAATTCGAGGGTCTTACAAATGCACTCTAAAAACATTGTAGCATCTTTTCTCATGGCCGTTCAGAATGTTTTGCACCCATAACTCCCCTATGTGTTTTGATGTATTCATCATTCTCCTTGGTATAGTTGGATATATTTCTTCTTGCAGTTCCTCTAACACAGCATTCAATATGTAGTGTATATTTCTTCATCTTCTTGCAATATAGTGAACAACAGGTTCCATTAAGTATGTAGGCAAACAAATACATTGAGAAGTATGATTATATGACAATGATCAAGGTCTTAATGTTCTTCCATATTTCAGCCATCACATTCTTAGCATACATAATGGAAGATGGTACATGTTCCATGAGAAAATAGAAAAATTCAATGTTATGTGGCTAATGATGGAGCATAATCATGATAAACAATACTACAACAATGATGGCCAATAGGAGAATGACATGAATCAATAAGCCTAAGATTAGGTAGTTGTAGAATGGCAGCCTCGGCACGTACGTTTGCATTGCATTCCTGAGACTGTGGCAGGGGTAGCTGGTGGATGCAGATGCTTTATACTTTTGATTGACATGACATGGGTGAACCTTAAAGTACTCATGGAATGCAGCTTCCTCCTCCCCAATCGAGTAGAAGCCCTTATATCATGCCCCTGGGAATCCATTGACCTCAACCAAATACTCATCCCAAGTATAATAAATACCCAGATGACGTCCAACCCACACAACGTAGCACATGTATTTACCCATTATCTTGTTTAGTAACCTGCAAGTACATTGAGGGTAAGTGAAGATCACACATAATATGTGGAAGGAATTTGATAGGGTAGCTTCATACTGAAGTTAAAGTGAAAAGAGAAGAACGTCTACAAATAAAGATTTCATACTACTGCAATGATAGTCTGCTACATTACGTAAAAAGTGAACTACATACTGAAATAGAGTGACCTTTATTTGTAAGGCGGAGCGAATCCGGAAAGATTGCCTCAGTTCGGATTGTTCTCTGCAACTCGGGAACATGAAGTTGGAATCGCTAGTAATCGCGGATCAGCATGCCGCGGTGAATATGTACTCGGGCCTGTACACACCGCCCGTCACACCCTGGGATTTGGTTTCGCCCGAAGCATCGGACCAATGATCACCCATGACTTCTGTGTACCACTAGTGCCACAAAGGCTTTTGGTGATCTTATTGGCGCATACCACGGTGGGGTCTTCGACGGGGTGAAGTCGTAACAAGGTAGCCGTAGGGGAACCTGTGGCTGGATTGAATCCTGAGCGATGGAAATGCCCTTGCCTACTATACTCAACTAAGGACCTCAACGGATGCTTATGTTGAAAGTCGACGTCATTTTCGCAAGCGCCTTCTTGTTCATCAATCTCCAATCAAGACAAACCGGGCACTACGGTGAGACGTGAAAACACCCGATCCCATTCCGACCTCGATATGTGGAATCGTCTTGCGCCATATGTACTGAAATTGTTCGGGAGACATGGTCAAAGCCGGTGAATAAATCAAGCGAAAGCGAGAGCATTATGGTTGACATAGAGTGCACCATGGAAACGGAAAGTGAAACAATCATAGATTTTTAGAGAGGAACCAGATTTTTAGACGACTGGGAGGCTCTGCCTTCCTTAATCTTCTCTGAGGAAGAAATTCCATCGTTGGAAGACGAGGCCCTGTTTCAGCAATGTTTTCAGGGTCCTTCGTTTTTTTTTACCGTCACTCGGTTTCTTTCTTTAACCCATGCTTTCCATTGATCAACACCAACCACAGCTCTTTATAGTTCTTCACTACTCGTACAGGAAGGAGTCTCTTTTTGTCTGGAGGGAATCATTTTTATGAATCAATAATGCCTCAACTGGATAAATTTACTATTTCACACAATTCTTCTGGTCATGCCTTCTCCTCTTTACTTTTTATATTGCCATATGCATGATGGAGATGGAGTACTTGGGATCAGCAGAATTCTCAAACTACGGAACCAACTGGTTTCACGCCGGGGGAACAACATCCGGAGCAACGACCCTAACAGTTTGGAAGATATCCCGAGAAAAGGTTTGAGCACAGGTGTCTCCTATATGTACTCAAGTTTATTCGAAGTCTCCCAATGGTGTAAGGCCGTCGACTTATTGGGAAAAAGGAGGAAAATCACTTTGATCTCTTGTTTCGGAGAAATAAGTGGCTCACGAGGAATGGAAAGAAACATTCTATATTTGATCTCGAAGTCCTCATATAGCACTTCTTCCAGTCGGATCACTTGTAGGAATGACATAATGCTCATCCATGTTCCACACGGCCAAGGAAGCATCGTTTTTTAATCTCATTAAACCCGGAAGAGATTCTTTCTCGAGGATGGAACGGACTACAAGAAAGATAGACTCCTTTTCAAATCGAACAAACAACATAAAATGATAGAAAGCACTACGCAATAGACAAGCATAAATCACTCCATCGAAAAGGAACAAAAACTATAGCGGTCCTCGTCGTTCAAACCCGTTAACCTAATAATGGGCTTGACCCGACTCTGCCTCCCACGATTGGGTCGTAGCCTCACAAGGGATTGAAAGGTTGCGGAATTATACTATATGATAATCTAGAAGGGGGGTTGAATAGATTACTACCAATTACAATTTACTACCACCTTCGTTTGATGAAAAACACAACTTTTGAGACTTGCAACAGAGTGTAAACTAAACTTAGATGTGTTAATTATAGATAGATAGAGTAGCATTTATCTAGCGTGTGTGAAAACAACGTGCCTACCAAATATCTAACGTAAAGACGTGCAAACCACAGGACACGAGGTTTTAGGTGGTTCGGAGTACACAACTTGTGTATCCTACATCCACCGTCCACACACACACACAGACAACTACTTATGAGCTAGTTCAGAACTACTACTCACACACACAAGTTGTCTGATGTGAAACCATGATCAGATCAACACGACCACGTAGATCAAGTACAAGAATCACTTGATCCACAACCACACACACAGAAGTAGAAATAGAGACTTAGAAGGGTTCTGAATTGGAGAATCAAATCCTTATGTAGAACTCTTCTATAGGTCGTCTGTATGATCTTCAAACTTCGTCTTGACAGGTTCAAGTTGATGTAGAAGCTTGAGTCACCGACGAACTGACTTCACCTATGCTTGGAAGACGAATCTTCTTGTTTTTGGGCGGCAAGTTGAAGCAAGCAGCAGAGAGACTTCTTCTCTGGATTTTCTTAGGGTATTGGATGGTGGCTTCTTCTGTAGGAAATTAACTACAAAGAGTTCCTTTTATATGGGTGTTTAAGTATAGAGAGTCGTGGAACAAGGAAACACCACATAGGAAACATATGGAGATCTCGTATTGAGATTTTGTTTACATCTGTCGACAGGCCTTAGATCATCTGTCGACAGCTAGAGACAGATTTGCATTTGCCAGATCTCTGAACTTCCGGGAAGGGTTTTCCTGTAGGTAGCTGTCGACAGTCGATTGGGATCTGTCGACAGATGGCTATGTCAGAACCTGGTGTTTTCTGTCTGCAGTTTTCTGTCAACAGGCAGCTGAGGAGCTGTCAACATGTGCTTTTCTTGATCTTTTTGCTCTTGTTTTAACACACTGTCTTTTGTGCAATCTCACCTACACGTAAGACCATTGTTAGTAAGATAACGTGAACATTTAATGATCAAGTTGAACATGTGTTTGCATGGTTCATGAAGTGCTCATCAAGTACTCATATATTTCTTATCAATTGTTCATCATCAAAAATAATCATCAAATATAAATTCATGTAAACCCAGCATTCTCTCCCTTTTTGATGATGACAAAAATTTTCAATTAATGCACAATTGAGTTGTAATTGAGTTCTCCCCCTTTTGACAATATCCAAAAATATACGTCATACATACAGGAAGAGAGCAAGTAACTGTGAATTTCATTGAGGTATCAATCATTACACACAGTTACAACAGTAGAAATAGCGTAACATGAGGAATTGCAAAAGAAGACAACATCACAACAAAGACAAACTGGTGCATCAACACTATGACCTGACCCACACAAAAGACACTTAGACTCTCTAAGCAACATCATCGCCAGGCGGTGCAGAGGCCTGACGGATGTCACGAAACTCAGTAGATAGCCTAGTGAAGTGGAGCTGGAGCTGGACTTGAGTATCCACGAGTGCGTCAATGCTTGTATCCACAGTGTCCAAACGTGCATGGAGCTTATCAAAACCAGTGGACATCTGAAGTTGTAATTGTGCTAGAAGATCACGCACGAAAGGCTCAGCAGCAGAATCACTAGCGGCAACACTAACGTCATCTCCCGAAGCATCGAGAGGCTCAGACTGGGAGTCTTCATCAGCTTCTTCATCATGATCATCATCATCTTCATCATCCTCCCGATCTTCATCCATGGCAGCAGCTGGTGCCTTACCCTTGAGTTCTCGTGTGACAACCCCATCAACCAGCTTATACCCTATCCTATGTGTAGCAGTGAGATCAAAAACTGCGAGAGTTGAGCTGGACACATTCACTGTCAGAATATTGATGCCAATGAACAAAGAAGGGATGTGATTGGGCAGGCATATGGCATTGATCTCCTGGGGTTGTAGAAGTAGTGACGGATTAAGCCAAGCATGAGTGCAGGGAGGTTGATCTGCTCGCACTTGAGGAAGAAGGTAAAAAGAGATTTATGAACCTCAGTGACGAGTTCTCGACTGCCATGCTTTGGAGCAATCAGGGTGGTGAAGATATGGTGAATCATCCTATTCAGTGGGGTAAAAGAGTTGGCATTGAGTTTAGCAATTTTCTTGGTTCCATCATATGGTTGAAGGGTGATGAGGTGATAGTACTCAAAGACAGATGGGTGATGGTGAGAATAATCAGCCCCAGAGTTAGGGATTTGAAGTGTTGTGCTAAAGAGATTAGCAGTGAGTTTGAAAGGAGTTCCCTTGACAGAGGTGTAGAACTCATTGTCCTCAGAGTAGCCAAGATTGTTGAAAAATTCACTGACGGCAGTAGGAGAATAGACCGTATAACTAACCCAAATCGAGTCATTGCCTCTTCTAGATCGAGGCAAACCCAACCGCAAAGTCCATAGGACAGCTTCCCACTTCCACACTGGGATCTCCATCTTTGCATAAGGCCGGATGGTCGCTGTCGCTCGGTCTTCACTTGCTGACACACAAACACCGGGATACACAATCTGCCACATCCTTCTTCATGCTGGACCACCAAAAGGACATCTTCAAATCCTGGTACATCTTAGTGTTACCCGGATGAATAGAGAATCGCGATCTATGAGCCTCCGCTAACACATGCTCACGGACATCTACCAAATCAGGGACACAAACACGGTGATGGAATCTAATCACACCGTCCTCATCACGAGCAATGCCTGCCTTGCCCACTAACTCTAGGAGTCTAGGGTCGGCTTTCTGTTGCTCGATCACGCATCCAAAACGAGGACCTAAGGGATAACTGAGCTACAAAAACCTGGCATAACGATGGCTCTAACTCAGTCAACGTGCAAGCCGCATCCTCCAACATCTTCCAGTCCTACTGGAGAGATGGCCTATTTCTACTCAGAGCATCTGCTACGACATTCACCTTCCCAGGGTGATACTGAAGGTCGAAGTCATAGTCCTTCAAGAACTCAATCCATCTTCTCTGCCTTAGGTTTAATTTCTTTTGGGAGAAAAGATACTTCAAGCTCTTGTGGCGGTAAACACCTCAAATCTGACACCATAAAGATAGTGCTTCCAGATCTTTAGTGCATGAACCACTGCTGCGAGCTCCAAATCATGAGTCGGATAGTTCTTCTCATGCTACTTCAACTGACGAGAAGCATAAGCCACTACCCTTCCTTGCTGCATTAGCACACAGCCTAAGCCAATCCGAGACGCATCTGTGTAGATAGCAAAACCCTCTACACAGCTCGGTAAGACTAACACCGGAGCTAACGTGAGCTTAGTCTTCAACAATTGAAAACTACTCTCACACTTCTCGGACCAGACAAACTTCACTCCCTTCTGGTGAGTTGAGTCAATGGGGCGGCGATGGATGAAAATCCCTCAATAAATCGCCGATAGTAACCAGCCAAACCAAGAAAACTACGAATCTCCGAAGGGGTCTGGGAATCTCCCAATCCATAACTGCCTGGACCTTTGCTGGATCAACTGCAACACCAGCACCGGAGATAACATGCCCGAGGAATGAACCTCGCGCAACCAGAAATTGCACTTGCTGAACTTAGCATACAGCTTGTGCTTACGGAGAACCTCTAATACTACCCTCAAATGCTGACGGTGTGTGGCCTCGTCCAAAGAGTAGACCAGCACATCATCAATAAAACACTACACAAAGCTATCTAGATACGGCCTAAACACCCTGTTCATGAGATCCATGAACGCTGCAGGGGCGTTGGTCAATCCGAAAGGAAGGACCAAAAACTCATAATGTCCATAACGGGATCTGAATGCTGTCTTAGACACATCCTCACTCCGAATCCTCAACTGATGATAACTAGATCGCAAATCAATCTTAGAAAAGACTGATGCATCTTGTAACTGGTCAAACAAATCATCAATACGAGGTAAGGGATACCTGTTCTTCACAGTCACTTGGTTCAGCTTTTTGTACTCAATGCATAACCTAAGTGACCCCTCTTTCTTCTTGACGAAGAATACAGGTGCGCCCCAAGGGGAAACACTAGGGCGAATAAATCCCTTATCTAGAAACTCTTGCAACTGCCTCCTCAACTCGGCTAACTCCGCAGGTGCCATCCGATATGGAGCCTTCGAGATAGGAGAGGTGCCCGGAAGCAACTCTATGGTGAACTCTATCTCTCTATCCGGTGGCAAACCAGACAAATCATCAGGAAAGACGTTTGGAAAATCCTGCACTACCTCGATCTCTGCAAGAGTAGGTGACTCATCAGCCTCTGGTACTAATACCACGCTGGCAAGAAAAGCGTCGCAACCCTTGTTTACCATGCGCATCGCCTTCATGGCAGAGATGACTAACCTTCCCGCCAAGTTCCTTGGCAAGGGATGAGAGAACTCATCCTCACCAGGAATGCGGAAAACAATCCTCTTCCCACGACAATCCACTAACGCATAGTGCTCCTCTAGCCAATCCAGACCAAGAATAGCATCATAGTCCTTCATCTTTAGCAAGAAGAAACACCCTTCTAGGATTCTATCCTCAATGCACACAGGTAACGACGGAATACACTTCCTGGTCGATACCGTACCCGCAGGGGTGTGCACAGACAAAGAGACCTCTAAATCCTCAGACTCTATACCTAACTCTAGGGCTAACTGCCTAGCGAACCGCTCGGAAATGAACGAGTGAGTAGCACCCGTATCAAACAAAACCCCAACATGCACACCTAGAAGTAAAACCGTACCTTCGGTGACATGCTCCGCCTGCTCGGCGTCCTCACGCGCTAAAGCAAACACTCGAGCTGGGGCTCGAGGCCTTCCTGGTCTTCCTGTAGTTGGCGCTGCTACCGCTACCGCTGCTGGGGCTGGCGCTCCGCGCTGGATTCCTGCTGAAGTCTCGGACAATCCTTGATCTTGTGGTCGCTACTTCCGCACTTCAAGCACTTTCCCGTAATCATCCAACACTCGGAACCACCATGTGTCTTCCCATAGTGGGGACACTCTTTCTTCACACCAGGGGAACGTACAGAGAGTATCTGAGTACTGCCGACTGCTACTGATCGCTGTTGTGTCTGTACACCGCTTTCTTCTATCCTGCCGCTGGAACGTAGTTATAGGTCTCTCTGCGAAGCCTTCTTCTCTTCAAGGTATTGCTCCATCTCACCCTCCTGTCTGCAAGCAGCACTAAGTGCCTCGTCCAAGGTGTGATGGTCGAACGCCACTAGCCTCGTCCTCAGTGATGGTTTGAGTCCCATCATAAACTTCTTCACCTTTCTACGCTCATCAGCCACAATGTAAGGTGCATACTTAGATAGTTCTGCAAACCTTGCCTCAAACTCTAGCACGGTCATGGAGCCTTGAGCCAAAGAGAGGAACTCCTGCTCCATCCGATCTTGAATATGCTCGAGGATGAACTTGGCCCGAAAGAGCCTCACGAACTCGTCCCAAGCAACATCAACCGTGTCGTCTTCAAACCGTGTACGTAGTAATGAAGCCCACAATACATCAGCTCTTTCCTGCAGTACACCGTTTAAGCACCATCTAAACAAATCCAACTTAATAGAACATACAAACATACAAACCTAACACTACCTGAAGCATATAGGTGGCTAGAGTAACCTTATCCTCATCCGCACACCTAATAGCTCGGAAGATCTTTTCAATCTCCCTCATCCACTCTCAACTAGTAATGGATCGCTCTCCCCCTTAAAAGAGGGTGGCAGCATCCTCTTGAATCTTTCCATGGTGGAAGGTCTACCATGGTCCTGAGCTGGTACTTGAGCCTGCTACATCCAACAACAATTAATGCACATTCAACATAACATCATACAATTAAATAAACAGACTACACTTGCATTAATTATGCTAACCTGAGCCTCCAACTGAGCCTGGAGTGCAGCCTGGGTGTGGGCTTGCGTCTGCATGGCCTGCACCAAACCTTGCATGAACACTCCATAATCCACAGGCAGCGGTGGGGGAAGTACAAGACCCTGCGGTGCCGGGGCCTGCTGCTCCGCCGCTCCTCACGTCTCGGCTCGTCCTCACGGGCCGACGCTCTGCCACGCCTACCTCTCGAAGCCATGGCTGCAATAAATTTCAGCCACCATTAGAGCTACGTTAATTTATTTCCTAACCATTTTCTTATCTATTTTTTCATGATTATTAATGATTTCTACACATGTGGACATTCCTATGTAGACTTAGCATGAATGAAGATGATGATTCATGTATATTTATGTATAATCTCAATCGGTCTCTCTGATACCAATCCCTGTGACGATCCTCATTATACCGGTACGGTTATACCAACCCACGTCGGTATAGTGAACGTTATCACAGTGGGGCATTTACCCAAACGCTATCACATGATTGACATACACACAAATCTAGTACAGAGTAGCGGAAGAAAAGAACCACTGTTCATTTCATTCATCATCCACATTTAACATACATGATTCAACTAACAATTTAAAAGAACTAAAGTCCACATAATTGAAGTGCTAACATTTAATACATAGTTTGTCCACAATTACACGATAATTCTATTACAATGCCTTAATACATACTATGAAAGCAAAAGTCACACAACGTCTCCTCCAAGTTACTCGCCACGCTCGAAGTCACTCTCCACTGTCTCCTCCAACGGTGTGACGTCACCAACTAAACCTGTACGCCGAAGCAAGGAGTGAGTCTAAAAGACTCAGCAAGTAATCTCACACACACATCATACATGCATATATCACGGTAGGTTTTTACATTCCAATTTACAAGGCAAAACATATAGCATGCTTGAACACTGATAACGAGACAACCTACCATAGTAATTCTACAAATTAAACACATGGTACATGATTTAAGACATTCAACATAAATATCCTATCACATGCTCTCTACTCATTCAATCACATGAAAACCACACTTCAGATTAAACTATAACATGAACGACTAAACATGGATTCTCACATACATGAAGGAAATCATTCCTAACATGGTTGCTACACATTTTTGCATATGTAAACTATCATTTTATACACTTTAAGGTTGTTGTTTTGTCATGGATTAGAAATTCATACCCTTCACATGAGAGCTACATTCTTAATTAACTACAACATGATAACAACGAGACATGGAATTGTTCACACATATGCAAGAAGTGCTACTAGCATGGATCTATGCATTTTACACATATAAAACATTCTCATAGCCACAATTAGGTTGCTGTTGTAACATAATTTCACATTATCATATCATGGACTATAATTTCACAATCTCACGTATTGGTTCCACATGTTTCACAATTTCCCATTCATATAGTTCTCTTTTCACACATTGCACATTTACATATATTCACACTACACAATTACACATGATCACATTCACATTTCACATTTTACACTTTACACTTTAGTGCCATGACACATAGTCCAAACCACCATAAGGACACATCACATAACACATACATATAGACGCCACCTAGGCAATATAGTGACGACTCTTGGACTGCGCAGACCGGGAGAACAAGTCTCCACCCTAACCAGTGGTACTTGTCCACCTCCAGGATTTCATCCTAATGCCCTTAGGATCTTAACACATTGAACCTTCCCATGGGGACTTTTCCATGGTACGGTTCCACGGCCCTCTATGGAAGCAGTATCACACTTGGCACAGTCTTACACATTACACATAACGATTTTACACACATTTTTACACATGGCACACACACACCTTTACATTCTCTCATTCACACATGGCTCTGTTTTCCTAGCATGATACTACAGATGACAGAGATTACACATTCAGTAACTCATAGTAATCAGGTTGAAAACACAATTCAACTCATTTTCATAATGGTATGCATTAATTACATATTTTTGCATGGAAATCCCATAATGCATTCCACGGTTATCCCAATGGCCTGTAAATTTAACCACATTCTGATTACAGGTTTATAACCTCACATGCAAATTTCTAGATTTTTATGAATTATCAGATATTTACAGAAATTAAGACATTCATTTTCACGCTATTAAAAATTCAATTCAACATGGAACATAACACGAACATCAGGTTTAACAGTTCACAGCCCTGAACCCAACATACACATCATTTCAGAAAATTTTCCCCCGGATTTAATGCACAACACACCATTACTATAAATTTTGCAAGCCTACTCATGTTTACTATTTTCCAAAACATAAATTACAGTAAATCATAGGAGCATGGGAAAAATTCAGAATTGTAGGGCACAGACTGACCCATACACGCATGGTTTATAAAATTTAGGGCACCCAAATCTCCACAGATCATGAGAATAGTGGGTGAACATACATAGCCATATCTTCCACATGCATCCAATAAGCTAATAAATTCTACCATCCACAAAAAAAAATGCACAATAATTCTCCCACACACCACATTAACTAGTATACATAATATATAGAAGTTACATTATATCCTCATTGCGAAAACACATCAAAAAATAGTCATATACTAGGAAGAACAACTCACTGTTCTGTCCTGAAGACTTAACGGCAGTCTCTGGCCGTTCAAGGAGTTGGACGGCAAGATCGCTGGACGCAGACTGGAGATCTTGGCGGCAAGGGCATTGACGCCAAGTTCCTGTCTGTGAAAGAGCACAGATCGAGCTCCAAATACAGGGTGATAAGGAGGATCCAGGACACGATTTAAAATCTGTAAAAATAGTAAAACCCTACTAGACATCTACATGGACGAAATGTATGGGGTACTTGCCTCTAAATAAATCTTCAAAGGGATCAAAGAGGTTGATGAAGCTCTCCTTGGGCAGTCCCAAGAAGTCTCCAAAACTTCCTTCCTCCTGATTCTAGGTCGATCTCCACAGCAGGTTGGAGTCGGGGAAGCCTTCCTCTAGGCTCCAGCTAGCTTCCAGTTGTTGTAGGTCGCCAGATGAGCTCCAAATTGCCGGATCAAAGCATGCAACTTCAGGTTTTCTCACAGCTAGAGTTAGGGTTTCCTCTCTCTTGCAAAGAGCCAAGAGAGGTCTCCTGGTTGCAAAGGGGTTCGGTTTAAAGGAGAGGGGTTTGGGGAACCTCGGAGAGGTGATGTGAAGGCCTGCTAGCCGTTGGGGAATGGCTGGGCTTGCTTGCCCCCGGAGTTTCGGGGTCTGCACACATGCAGGTCAGAGATCTTAACGTCCACATCAATGGACGTTGGCTTAAGTATTGGCGTCCATTAAGATGGACGCTGACTCAGCATGGGCGTCCATCCATGTGGACGCTAATTGGGTCCTTCGGCTAGAACTCAAAACATGAAGAAACCATGCTTAACTTATACATATATACATGCCATACATATGTATTATCATGTACACACTACCACCATGCAATTCATACATTATTTACAGCTAATTATACACATGCACACATATGTATAACTATTAATACATACGTAGATATGTACATCTATGCACACACAACATGAATTATTTACACGTAATAAAATAATACAACAAAATTCGACGGCCTTACAATGGATGTCCTCAACTTTGACTTCCTTCTTTGTGATGACAACAGTAGCAAGAAAGGCCATATAACCTTTCCTCATCATCTTTTGACTCAAAGTGCAAAGATAAGTGACAATCTCCTGCGGTTGATACTAGCCCCATGTTAGTTGCTGGCCATTCAGTGTTGCTTCTACCGACTCCCACCATGCCTGGCATCCTTTTCCAATTGGAAAGTTGCCAGCAGTACTTTGTTCTAGTCCATGCATTGCATGACCTTGAATACCCTTTCAATTTCTTAACCCAGTGTTCAGCAACATCTGGGTCAGTACTCCCTTCAAACCTAGGCGGATCCATGTTCCGAAGTATGCTCCTAGCCTGGGCACGTTCAGCGGCCATTGAGGTAATAAATACCTTCAAGATAATAATATAAATCAGTCATCTAAATATATCACATGTGACTTCTATTCCCATGGTTCTACCAAGCTCACATTAGGTACGACAGATTTTGACTCGTGTGATCTAGTTTCATCCTATGTTCCTATTCCCTTGGACCCTAAAGTTTAGGGCTCTGATACCAACTGTCACGTCCCGATATTTAGCAGCGGAATAAATACCGAGGGACGTGAATGATACAAACAGACGTATCACAGTTGAGTAACGCAGAGTCACAATTGAATATAATAACACATTTGAGGCTATATTATGATCACCCAAAAGTATACTTTATTTCATTCCATTCAACTAGATACAACCTTACATAAGAAAGAACCAACTAAAAAGAGTTCCTTATTCAATAAAACTTCTAGAAAAGTTCACTATTACATAGACTACTCAATTGTCTATATCTAAACTGTCAACTACTCATATAGCGGGTGCTCATCACTCTTGTCCGGCCCCATCGGACTCCATTGGTTCCTCATCACTACCTGAAAAGGGTAGGATGATAGGGTGAGCGAACTAGCTCAGTAGGATTTACATCTCAATATTGTGCGGGCACTAGTATACATGATTAACATTTTAAATAGGCAGATATGCACATGAATATGATGACAATGTATGCAAAACTAACAGATTGAATAGCAGAATAGAACGGATATCATATTAGATCAAATGTCGAGTTGCATATACAATGAATAGATATTTCAAGAGTAGAATCGTATCAAAAGAGATTGGCCATATTCAAACAGATATCATGCATTCACATGATCAGACGTATCATATCAAATCTTATCATATCACATCAAATCAAACTTATCACTTCAAACAAAGGCACATTCACACTAATCTTGAGTATTTGTTTGTGCTATTCCAAGCACCAGAAGTCCATACTCCCATGGTTAATAAGTACGTTGGGGCGCTCCTCCCCAGGACCGGACCAGGCCCCTTTTTTTTTGCATAGGCATTGGATCAAATTTGGACTGGAGTCCCACGTTGTGCTGAACAAACATATTCATATTATGGCCACAGAGTTTCAATAACAAGCTCGTAGTAAAAGGAACATGATCATTCATAGAGTCAAGGTATGGCAAATAGCTCAAGAGAACAAGGCAGGATAATGACGTATCTTATGTTTCATAATTCGTTAATGTCTTGACATGTGGATGTTTCTAAGGACAGATCGTATGCAGAACAAGTGCTCTCAATTCCCCAAGAAGGGTGTGCCTATTCGTGCAAAGGTGTAAGTGATGAGTCACGGATCTTTCTAGCATGTATGCATATGACAAATAATTAATTGAACACCGGAAAGCATGTAACTATTGAAACTCATATGCAAATCATGACATTAACACCACTAACAAGTCCATACTAACATGTATTCATCCCCACATTCATATCATATTCTTATCTTATCAATTGACAATAAGCAAGATCACAAGATAACCCAATGGACATAAGATCAATTACAATTACACATTAGAATCGTATTCATATCATTACTATTTTTCAATGGGTTGATTTATTTTAGGTCCATGCATACTACATAACATCATGCACATACTAGTAGACATCATGAAATGATCAGACCCAAAATATGCAATTTTTTTGTAAGGGTAGTGTCGACACACCCTTACTGGTGTCGACACAATGCCTCAAACACAAGGCAAAATAATGCAGAACTGGTCAAGTAGTGTCGACACTAGATCAAGTAGTGTCGACACCATGCTTCAAATACAAGGCAAAATGATCAAGTAGTGTCGACACTAGATCAGGTAGTGTCGACACTAGAGACCTTCCCAGAACACCTTCTGGGCCAATCTGGGACAGTGTGTCGACACTAGATCAGGTAGTGTCGACACTAGAGACCTTCCCAGAACACCTTTTGGGCTGTTTTGGGATAGTGTGTTGACACTAGATCAAGTAGTGTCGACACTAGTGGCCCTCCCTGAAAAAAAAATATATAAGTCAAGTGTAACCAGAAAACACGTCTCATGCAGCGATTCACTTTCCCCTCTTATAACTCTCTAAATAATGACATTTAGATAAAACATTCAACATTAAAGATGACTAGGACAATTTTTAGAAGAACTTTGATGTTGGGGGTTTGATCAAATTCGGTCTCGAATCCCGAGAAAATATGCAGAACATAAAGCTAAGTGCATCCCGAAATCGCAGTATCATGCAGTGACTCTCTTACTATTCTTATAACTCTCTAACGAAAAACTTTTGGATAAAATGTCCAACATAAAAGATGATCGTGACTACAAGTATAAGAATGTTCATGAATGAAGTTTAGTCTAATTCGGTCTTGAATCGTGTGCATGATATGAAGACCGGGAAAAGCCCTAACTGTGAGTGACTTAGGGACAACTACGAATACGCAATGTATACTCCATGAAAATTAGTCAAACCAAGTGCAAATGAACCTAGACTCAAAGAACTGCATGATGGTGTTGGTTTTATTTAATCTTGGCCCGAGAACACGTACCCTTATGAAGATCTAAGACCGGTCGACGTTCTGGGCGCAGCAGAGGATGAAGGGAATGAAGCTCCGGTTCCCAGCCTTTCTCCTCCTTCTCTGATGCCCTAGCCCGCCTCCAAGCGACCCCAACTTTTTGCTAAACCTTCCTCAAGAGTTTAAGGATGAGTTCTTATAGATTTAGGGTGTAGTTACAAGTCCTAACGGGACTAGGAAAGGGGCTGCGAATTCTGCTCCTTGCTTTCCAAGAAATCTGAGATTCTCTCACCCAAAGGAGGTAGCAACGGTTTAGGAAACCTCCTCTTAGGGTTGGGTCCGGTTTTGGCTTACCTTACATGACTAATCACCCTTATTTTAACCCTAAATTGCCCTCCCTAATCACTGCATAATTACATACATGAATTTCTGGATATTTTCTTGTCCCAATTTCTATCCTTGGGCTAAGTGTGCTCCATTAACCCAATCTTGTTAATGGGTTATTAATACATGATATTGAAAGTCTCTCCAATATGTTAATTTAATTTATGGTTGGGTCATTTTTCGTGTTAACAATTTTCCGACTTAGTTTCCTAATTCGAGTAACTTGGTCACGTGTGACGTACACTCGACCAATCGGATTTTCATTGCACGAATTCCTTCGTGGAACACTTAGGGACAATATTTGGGTTGATTTATAATTTTTATGGAAGTTTCCAATATGTTTTCTCATGTACAATAGTGGTACGTAAGTTCTATCATTCCGATAATATAGAAGTTATTTATTTACTAATTCATACTTGAATTTGTTCATGTGACATAAGTTGTTCATTGATCCAATTTCTTTTATGGACTATCCCCTCATATTGTTTGGAGTCCACCATAAATTTCTCATTTAGTTTATGATCTCATTATACACCTAATAATGGGTTGTCCAACTTATTTCCTAATTATGATAAGAAGTCACGCTAACTCTTAAATATATCCCAAATGACTTTTATTGACCCAAAATTCTTGATGGATCATTAGAGGATATTATTTGAAGTTCATCTATGATTTTTATTTAATTTTCTGGCTCCTCTAGGTATGTGTGATAATGATTTCCCGACTTATTCCATAATTACGACACTCAGTCGTAAAATGCCTTAAACTTGGACCATATGATTTTCCTTTGCATGAATTTCTCTGGGGTCATTAGGGAGTATTATTGGAGTTGAACTGTGGTTTTTATGAAATTTTCTAATGGTTTTTATATGTATGATAAGACACGTGCATTTTCGCTATTTCACAAATATTGATTTTATCGTTTTCGATTTATTTCTAATTTTTTCCAATTACCGAATTTCCGGGGTGTTACAACAACTCACACACACAAGTTGTCTGATGTGAAACCATGATCAGATTAACATAGACCATGTAGATCAAGTATGAGAATCATTTCATCCACAACACACACACACAGAAGTAGAAACAGAGACTTAGAAGGGTTCTGAATTGGAGAATGAAATCCTTATGTGGAACTCTTCTACAGGTCGTCTGGATGATCTTCAAACTTTGTCTTGACAGGTTCAAGTTGATGTAGAAGCTTGAGTCACCGACGAACTGACTTCACCTACGCTTGGAAGATGGATCTTCTTGTTTTCTGGGCGGCAGGTTGAAGCAGAGCAGCAGAGAGACTTCTTCTCTTGGATTTTCTTAGGGTATTGGATGGTGGCTGCTTCTGTACGAAATTATCACCAAAGAGTTCCTTTTATATGGGTGTTCAAGTATAGAGAGTCGTGGAACAAGGAAACACCCACGTAGGAAACATATGGAGATCTCGTATTGAGATTTTGTTTACGTCTGTCGATAAGCCTTAGATCATCTATCAATAGCTAGAGACAGATTTGCATTTGCTAGATCTCTAAACTTTCGGGAAGGGTTTTCCTATAGGTAGCTGTCGACAGATGGCTATGTTCAGAACCTAGTGTTTTCTGTCTGCAGTTTTCTATCGACAGGCAGCTGAGGAGCTGTCGACAAGTGCTTTTTTTTTAGCTTTTCTTGATCTTTTGCTCTTGTTTTAACAAACTGTCTTTTGTGAAATCTCACCTACACGTAAGACCATTGTTAGTAAGATAATGTGAACATTTAAATGATCAAGTTGAACATGTGTTGCATGGTTCATGAAGTGTTCATCAAGTACTCATGTATTGCTTATCAATTGTTCATCATAAAAAACAATCATCAAATATAAATTCATGTAAACCCAGCAGGGATAACATTCACAAGTCTGTAGAAATATAAAGGAAACAACTCAAATATATATAAGATTGTCATCTCACAAATATTTACATGAAATATACATAGCCATTTCTCAACAGTAACCAGACACTAGTACAAGAAAACCTGGGGCATACCCCGAGGTGTACAAAGAAAGGAAATTACACTACTGGTGGTGCAGACCCAACTCTGCTACGACGCGACTTTGAACTAGACGAAGGGCGAGAAGCCTCCTGCTCTCCCTCACTTGAAAGGAGTAGGGGTGAGCCTCACAAGTCACTAGCTCAGTAGGGAAACTCCCCCAGAAACCGAGCAAAACCAAACTCACAAGTAGCAAAGCAGGAAGCTACGCTAGCAATTTATATAACTAACTAAGCAGGATATTAAAGCTGTAAATGCCACTTACCACATGCTATTAATTGAATCAACTTTAATAAATAAACGGCAAACCACAACCAAGTGTACGTGCTAAAGTAGGAAAATGCCACACTCGGGCCACGAAGACTGGTTCGCGACACCAGCTATCGACCTGGACAAACCACACAGGACTACCTCTCAGTCTCACAGCCACGGACTAAAGGTCCAGCTGCCGCTCTACTAGAACAAGTCAAGAAGCCATGGAGACCAACTAACACCACTCCTGTGAACCACACTGCCGCAGGCCCATGCCCGGCACCTTTAGGGACTCCGGCCCGAGCTCCCTAAAGTGAGGCACTAGAAAACAGGACTAGTTGGGGCCCAATAAGTCTACTGGTGTCCGTAACCCCCAACCACGAGCGCGCTACAAGTGAAAAACACAAACACTCACAAGTCGCTATCCCACTTCCGTCTTTCCCTCAGCCGGACGTACAACTCTACACAAGAGTGAGGGTGTCCAGGAAGATGACACAGACCTTGATGGTACACACATACCGAGACAAGCCCCGAGCACTCACGTTGTAAGGCCCTCAAACTTTGTTCTTTATTTAGACTTTGTCATATGGTGTTTAGTCACTTGTGTATAGAGCTATGTATATGTATGTATATGTTTGTCCTTGTCCATATAATGTTTACATGATGTTGTATATATGTATATGCTTGGTAACTATATATATATTGTTGTACTTACATTGTACATATGGTGCTTAAGTTATGCATTACATGTTGTGTGTATATATATATAGTGTATGCAGGTTATGCTGCATTTCTGTGTTCTGGTCGAGAGTCATGTCAATGTCAACATGCATGTACGTTTATGTGAGAGTCGACGTCCAGATCGATGAACGCTGACTCCCAGTAAACAACAGCGATGTGGCTGTCTATTTCCCCAGAAATTGCGTGGTTTCAGATCTGGAAACGGTAGCGTTCCTCCGGTCCCAGTTTTGGAAACCCACCTCCAACGGTAGAATTCCAACTCTTAAGCGTATCCCGACCCCCTTAGCTTATAAAAACACCAATTTTCGGCCAGATTAGGTTCCTTTGGCTCTTGTGAAAACCCTAGAACTCTGTGAGAAAACCCGTATTTTGAAAGCTTTGATCTGGCATTTGTGTGCGTCTTCCGGTGATCTACAACGACTAGAAGATACTTTGAACGTTTGTAAAGCTTCTCCGACTCCGGTGTGCGACCTACATCGACCTAAAAGACCGGATCTGGGAGGTTTTGAGCGCCTTCTGGCTTGACCGAGGAGGGCATCTTCGACGAATTAAATTCGTTAAACAATTTTCCGAAGGCAAGTAACCTATGGATCTCATCCCTACCCATGTCTAGTAGGTTTCAGGAATTTATTAGAAATTTTCTCGTGTCCTGGAACGCCCTTTTCTCTTGTATTTATGCGCTCTGTCTGTGTTTCTGCAGATAGGAACTTAACAGCCAGCTTGCTGCCATTAAGATCCAGAGTTAGCGGCAACATCCTGTGCTGTTAACCTCTGTTGGCGGCAACCTTGTGCCACCATGTTCATCAGGTTTGACAGATTTGATGTTTTGATCTCTTTGGTATATTTCCAGACTTCTGGTATAAGTGCATGCTGTAAATTTTATGTGTGGTCAAGTATAGTCAGTAGGTCACATCATGAGGTTAGGACGAATTTTTGTATATAGTTCTAATTATTATTTTTTTTGTAAATGAACAATGAGCATGATCTGACCTTGATTAAATGGATATAAATAGCTCCATTGTGAATTAGGGTTTCATAATTTTTCCATGATAGTATGAGGTCTAAATTCAGGTTTTGGAAATGTTAGGTATGTCTGTGTTATAGTGAAACCTACTTAAGTGAAATTAGTGATAAATATGCCTGAACTATGTTTTAATATTATAATTAATTTACAGATCCAAAAAATCTGAAAAACTAAGCATGTGACATGTTTACTATTTAGAACTTGTGATAAAAATTTGGTTGTGTTTTGATGATAGGAAGTGCAATTATTGGTTTAACCATGGAAATTAGTCATGTTGAGCATGTTAAGCTTAATCTTGTATGATTTAGTAGTTAGCAACACGAATAGGATTGTGTTATGAGTTAAATGTCATTCTGAAACAGGAATAGCATGCTCTGTAAACTGATCCATGTATATGAGTGAAAAGTGCATATGTGTGTGTGTTTAAGTGCATGTGAATAATGTAAATGAATGTGGTAAAATGTTTAATGTGTAATTGTGCCGATAGTGACACTGCTACCATAGAGGGTTGTGGAACCAAACTGTAGTAAAGTCCCTACGGGAAGGTTCAATGTGTGTGATATCCTATGGGCATTAGGATGAAATCCTGGAGGTGGACAAGTAACACTAGTTAGGGTGGAGAGTGCTTCTCCCGATTCTGCACAGTTAACCAAGATCTGTCAATGTGTTACCTAGGTGATGGGTATGTGTAAGTGATGTGTGTCCTTCTAGTGGTGGTTTGGACTATGTGTCACGACAACTAAGTGTAAAAATGTGAATATGTGTATGTGAACATGTGAATTGTGCAATGTGAAAGATGAGCATGTGGAATTGTTAAATGAATGAGATAACATATGAATAAATGTAAATCCATGTGATTGTGTTTAATTCATGTCAAAAGAGCAAGCAAAATGTGTGTATAAGCATGATAAATGCATGAGAAAAAGGTTAGATTTCATACTAGGAATGCTATTTACTTTGTACATAATTCCATGCCTTAATTATGTATAGTTGTAAAATGATTTGAATCTTTAAATCATGTTGAATAGAATGTGTAGACAGCATGCTATAGGATTCATATTTAGTTGTTTAAGTAACATGAAGTATGTACCATGTTTATTCTTAAATGCTTAAAAGACTAGCATGTGTATATGATGTGTGTAAGGGCGTTATTCTTAGATTGCTTGCTGGTGTCTTTAGACGCATTCTTACTTCGGCATACAGGTGTGACAGGTGTCTCCACTCCTGAGAAGGACTTAGTGAGGAGTGACTCCGAGCGGGAGGAGTAGCTACTTTTGTGGAGACTTCTACATTGTTACTTGTATTTTCATAGTATGTAATCTATAAAAGCATGTAATTCATTGGACAATGTACTTTATTTTGATGTTGTAATAATGTAGACACTTGCATTTCTTTTATTGCTATCTAGACTGTGGATATTGGATGATGATGTTGGAATGAGAATGAGCTTATTTACTTATTCCGCTGTAATCTTGTGATATTTGTGTACATCTCAATCTAGTGTTAAGTGTTGGATACATGTCCCACTGTGACGGCATTCTTTGTACCGACATGGATTGGTATAATTGTACCGGTATAAGGAGGGTCGTTACAGAGATTGGTATCAGAGCAACCAAGTTTGAGATAGTACATGAATATACCATCATCTTCATAATATGCTAAGTCTTATATTCCAAGCTAGGACATGCGTGCCTGACAATGAAGAGCTGAAGAGAAAGCTAATGGATGAAGCCCACAAGACCAAGTACACAATTCACCCAGGTGCAACCAAGATGTACCAAGGCATGAAAAGGTCATTTTGGTGGCCAAACATGAAGCGTGAGGTGGCTGAGCATGCCGCGCACTGCCTCACTTGTCAACAGGTAAAAGCAGAACATCGTCGTCCTGCGGGTGTACTTAGACCCTTGGACATACCTGAATGGAAGTGGGAAAGCATCGGCATGGATTTCATCATGGGTTTACCCCGAACTCATGGTGGACTCGATGCTATCTAGGTTATTGTGGACCGATTGACTAAGTCCGCACGTTTTTTTGCCATTAAGAGCACCTAGAGTGTGGATGTGTTAGCAGCTCTGTATGTAAAGGAAATTGTGAGATTACATGGAGTCCCCGTGTCCATTGTCTCAGATCGTGACCCCAGATTCACATCTAGATTCTGGAAGGGACTTCAGACAGCATTGGGTACTAAACTCAATTTCAGCACTACTTTCCACCCACAGACGGATGGACAGACAGAAAGGACAATCAAATAGTGGAAGACATGCTTCGTGCCTGCACTATAGATTTTGAAGGTTATTGGAATGAGCAGCTGTCCCTAATTGATTTGCTTATAACA
The DNA here is from genome assembly GCA_014218235.1 of Colocasia esculenta. Taxonomy (NCBI): domain Eukaryota; kingdom Viridiplantae; phylum Streptophyta; class Magnoliopsida; order Alismatales; family Araceae; genus Colocasia; species Colocasia esculenta. The sequence continues at coordinate 66,593,440 of CM024756.1, forward strand.
ACAGTTATCAGGCCAGTATTAAAATGGCACCGTTTGAAGCATTGTACGGCAGAAGTTGCAGATCACCGGTGTGCTGGAATGAAGTAGGTGAACAGCAATGGCTAGGACCAGATATGGTGCAGAACACTAGCAAGGACATACAGATTATCAGAGACAGAATTAAGGTAGCTCAGTCTAGGTAGAAGAGCTATGCTGATAAAAGAAGAAGGGACTTAGAATTTCAAACTGGAGATCATGTGATGCTCAAAGTATCCCCGACCCGAGGATTTCAAAGGTTTGGGATGAAAGGCAAGTTGAGACCAAGATTCATAGGTTCGTTTGAAGTGTTAGATAGAGTGGGTGAGGTAGCATATCGACTGGCACTACCACCCCAGTTTTCAACAGTACACAATGTTTTCTATGTATCCATGCTGAGAAAGTACGTGTACGATCCATCACACGTAATCAGCTATGATGACATTATTCTGAATAAGGATATGACCTATGAAGAAAGGCCAGTGAAAATCTTGTACAAGAAGATGCAACAGCTTCGGAATCGGTCTATACTCGTAGTGAAGGTATTATGGAGAAACCATGAAGTCGAAGAGGGCACGTGGGAGCCCGAAGCATTATTGCGACGGAATTATCCGGAGTTATTCAGTAAGTCATTCTCCTCTTACGATTCTATGAATTGGGGACCAATTCTTTTTAAGAGGGGGAGAATGTAGCACCTTGATTTTTAAAACCGAATAAAAAAATAATATAAATATTTCTCTTTTTAATAAATGAGAAAAGTAGAATTAATTGAATAAGAAGGGGAATAAATAGAATTAGAATGATTTAAATCAAAGCTCATTAGGCTAAATTAATAATGGGATGTACTAATGGTCCTAACATGGTTTGTTGGGCCCAAGTAGGGATAGCCCATTATGAGAGGATAAGTAATTAAGAGAAATCCATATCTAATTAATTAATAAATGGAAAAGGGTCAAATTAACTATTAAAACAAGTCATATCTATCCTAAAAAGAGTCCTACACTTACCCTAAACCTTTACCCACGAAATTGGATCCTTCCCAACTCTATTAGGTGGATAAATAAGAGAAAGTGATAGATAAATAGGAAATTCAGAGTTTAATGAAAGGGATGACTCTTATAATGGCTAGGACTCCTATAGTTAGCCATATACACCAAAAACTCATCCCTAGCAACCCATTTTCGTGGCTGAAACTCTGGAGAATGAGGAGAAGGGCTGGAGACAAAGGAGCAAGGAGGAGGAGGCTGGAACAAGGAGGAGTTTTTCCATTTTCATCACCAAACTAGGGTTTTCTTACTCCACGAAAAAGGTAGGCAATCTCTCAAGCAAAAATCGTGTAAAAATTATCCTAGGTAGCCTTCATGTACCTCTTCAAAAGCCCTATGGTTTCATTGTTTCTTCTCATCCATTTGGGCGAATTTAATTTATGAAACCATGTTGTCACCATGAACCCGAAATCTCATGTTTTCTCTAATCCCTGCAAGTACTGTTCCCATGCTATGAGAAAATTCTTATGGATACTACAGTGCAATAGCTTTCAAACGCCTCTAGTTCATTCTATTTTAATCTCCCATGAGAGAGAATTAATTCTTTGAATCCTTGTTAGATACATGCACCCAACCCTTCATGTTTTCTTGTGATCCTCATTTATACTTGACTTCAGATCATGAGAAAATTATCATAAATACTACATCTAGTTAGATTTTGAACGCCTCTAGTTTCGGAATTTTTTGTTATGTATTCATCTAAATTAATTCGATGAACCCTGACTGCACCTGTTTAGGTCACAAAAAATAACCCGATCAATGCATGCCTAAACCTTGTCTATTTTCAAATTAATCGTGCATGTTGATAGATATATATGTTCACTTTCGTTTAAAACTAGTTTCGTGCTTTTTGGATCACTGTGCTATTTTATATGGAATTTAGAATGTCTCGTATCACAGAGGACTCGCCCTGGAAAAAGGGGAAAAAAGGCAACCCACCTGTTATCGCGACGGCGCGATCCGCCACGATATCAGTGGGGTCACGCCAGCGATGGCGTCGCGTCAAGAACGCGGCGGCATGAGCCACCGCGATTCACTCTGGACCGGGCCAAATCGGCCAGTCCCGTGTCGCGCCCGACCGCCCCGTCGCAACTTGAATCGCGACGGGTAAGTCTGCCGCGTTTTCATGAACCCGACCAGAATGGAAATTTGTGCATATGCCCTGATGTTTAGGCTTTATACCCTTTAATTAGCCATGATTAAATCATGTTATAGTTAATTCGACTTGGTAAATTAATAAATGGCATTAAGGATATGAATTTAATTATTTAAAATGACATTTGCACGACTTGTCATATCCTCAAGATTTCTTTACACTTACACACACACAACATTATTAAATGCCATTTGACCCTGATAAGTTATGCAATAATATATTCAGTAAATTAGTGAAATAAATGACTAAATTACCCTATTTTTATTAAATACAATTGTTTTCGTTTTATACGAGCATTTAAATACTGTTATCGTTTTCCCTCGACTTCGAGCACTCGAGGCACGACGAACCTGTTTTCTACACACTTCCCTTGACATGGACCACCTCTCCACCGGAATACTCTCGACTGGACTAGGGAATCTTTGTCAAGACCTCCGTAAGTTCTTGGCTTTGGCGCACGTCCTTAGTCAACGAGCTGGTTGTACCTCAAAACCCGTTACACTCTTAGGGATCAGTACGATCCAAGCCTTAGTGTATTCCTTCTTATCTTGGGTTCACACCGGACCACCTGACCCGTGGACACAGCACGGCTAAGGGGCGGATGTGACTTCTACCAGACTGTCGAAACTCGACCTAGTGTCATGCAACCGTTACTATCGTGTGTTTATCGTCGTTTTACGAAATTGTCCCTATCTCATCTATTCTCCATATCCTCTTATCTGTTCACGTTCACTCTACTCTCTCATCTATCTCATCTAGTACTCTCTTATCTCTTCTTGGTACTCTATTGGCCATTCGTGTGATTGTCTAAGATAAAGAAATGACTAATGCCAGCGCAATAGGGCCCGATCAGGTCCTGGGAGGAGCGCCCGAAAAGTGCCAGTGCCATGGGAGTTAAAATGATCAAGGATGTGTTATGGCATGCATCCAGCGCTAGTTACTATCTAGATTAATCTATGACAATCAAAGTGCTATCTCTACAAGTGCAAGCATGATCGTTACTAGTGCACCGTTGTGCAATTACATGTTATAACGTTACATGGCCATTCTATTGTCTTTATCGTTGTACTATGTCCGTGCCAGTTGCAATTGTTCTCTCGTAATCGTGACATGCTCTACATGACTTTACTCTTTAGTTAACCTGCCTTTAAGACATTAATTATTAAAGCATGCTTGTGTTCATGAGATATTAAGTCCTACTGGGCGTTATTCGCTCATCCTGTGTATTTATTTAATGTGTTTCAGGTGAGTCGGATCATGACCACACACACGAGGATGGGACCGATGAGGAGACTCAGGAGTGACCATTTCAGCAACCAAGGCTTTCTAGTAGTAGTTATTATAGTTAGGAGTTAGTGAGTCAGATAGTCATCATGTAATAGTTTGGTTTTCAATAAAGTACTCTGGGCCCTAGTTCTGGCTCTGATACGTTGATGTAATAATTAGCTTTTGGAGTTGATGAGTTATTAGTGAATGTAATGATGACTGGTGGATTATTAATGGAAATGGAGTTTATTTGGTATTATACCATGGTGTAATGGTTTGCTATTTTATTTCTCGCTCTGTACTATTTAATAACTGTAATCCTGCTCCGATATTCCACGTCGGGGCGTTACAAGTATGATTCAGGTTTATAGCTCAATGTAACATGACAAGAAAATGGAAGAGATCATGGAATATAAATCACATGGATGTTTAGCAAGAGGTTAGTCTTAATGAAAATTGAATGGAAAAGCATTTCTCTTAGAACTCTCTTCTCATTCTCCATTAATCACTTATCAAGTACACTTACTTGAGACTTCCATGGCCTCTCAACGAATCAATCTCACGAAGAAGAAAGAACCATTTTGGTTCTGTCTACACTACACCATGGAACCGATAGGATTTCAGATTTTAAACAACTTGAGGAAATGAAAAAGGAGTAATGTGTAACTTCCCATGGCTTAAGGACTAACTAAATATAAGGAAAGGTCTGGTTTCAACCATGGACAACCTCTCTAAGCTTTGGACAATAGCATGACTTCTTCAGATTTGAAAATCACCTGACTTATCAGATTTGAAAATAGCATGCTAAGGTAACACATACCATTAACCAGCAATTCAAGGAGGAATAACAGGGGAACAAAGAAAGGTTGAAGAGAATCCTCCGATGATCATACTTCCTGAACTAAAGAATGACAGACACATGATAAGGATCACTTCAAACAATCAATCCAAGAGTGGAAAGAGGATTAGGAATTGAATCCTACCTTTATGACTAGCAAACTTCTCCTGATGTTAAATTCCAAATAACCCAACGTATAACAACGAGGAAGTAGCCAACAGTAAAGAAAGAATAGCTGAATCCTCCCAGGTCTGTTTCGCCAGCCTCACAACATCCCCTGTAGCAGCTCCAGCACCAGCTCGAGCAAAGATAAGGGTGTGAACACCAAGACAGTAGTTCAGCTATGTATCTCACTCAGATTGTGTAAACACAATAGCAGCATAATGGGAGAAAGGTGGAAAGATGGTTACGCAGCAGGTTGGGGGATATTTATAACCCAAAGATTTGCATGCACAGCGACAGGTCGATGGCTAATGTGTCATGGTAAGAATCTTTTAACCCTTACCTTAACACGTAGCTCATGCGAATCTCCTCATGTGTACACGTTAGTAACAAACGTGTTAACTGTTCAGTAAGGTGTGCTGGCCTCTCTATTGCCTCACACGTAGGCATAGTAAAAATCCCAAAAAAATCCCAACCGTAAATTCACCATAATTCGGCTGGTCCAAAGATCCTTCTGTAAACATGTCCAAATGATGTTCGTTTGTATTTAAATTTCACCATAGGCTAATGTAATAGTTTAAAAATTATGGTGTTTTTTATTTAATTTTTAGATTTTATTTTACGCTAGGTGAAAAATCACCCGAAAAATAGTCGCGTCGACTTAATCTCAAAATCCGCGCGTCGAAAAATTCGGATAATTACATTTCTGATTTCTCCACATTTTTATGAGAATTATGGTGTTCTCAGATTTTTATTTCGTTGTCGTTTCCTAGTGTCGCCCTGTGGAAGCGCGCACCTCTGTGTACGACATCGGGGTAACGTTCGTTACACTAATCATACCCAAATATCAATTATTTCAATTAATGGCAATCCTAATGTATATTAACCACATTATCCATATTTTCTAGCACTTTAAATTTCAGGGGCGTTACAACTCTCCCCCACTAATAGAAATTTGGTCCTCCAAATTAATAACTCAAAGGTATGAATACTAACCTGTAAACAATTCCGGGTATTTACTTCAGATGGCGTCTTCAAGTTCCCACGTTGCCTCCTTGTCCATGTTTACTCCATTGAATCTTCAACAAAGGAACTTCTTTGTTTCGTAACTGCTTGATTTTCCGATCGAGGATTTGTACAGGTCTTTCCTCGTATGCTAAATTTTCTTGTATCTTTAGATCTTGGTATCCAATGATGTGTTTCGGATCATAAACATATTTTCTTAACATTGACACGTGGAATATATCATGTACATTAGACAACTGCAGTGGAAGTGCCAATTGATATGTCACTTCTCCAATTCTTTTTAATATCTCAAATGGTCCAATGTATCTTGGACTCAATTTCCCCTTGATACCAAACCTTCTGATTCCACGTTGAGGAGAGACTTTAAGAAATACATGTTCTCCTTCCTGAAACTCCAATTCCCTTCTTCGACAATCAGCATAGATTTCTGTCGGTCTTGGGCAGCTTTCATTCTGTCTTGTACCAATTGATAATTTCTGTGGTTTCTTGGATCATTTCAAGTCCAAGAATATGTGATTCTTTTAGTTCCACCCAACACAGTGGTGATCTACATTGGCGACCGTACAAAGCTTCAAATGGTGCCATTTGTATTGTAGGCTGGTAACTATTATTATATGCAAATTCCATGATTGCCAAATGAGTGTTCCAATCATTTCCAAACTCTAGTATACAAGCTCGGCACATATCTTCGATAACTTGATTCACCCGTTCTGTTTGTCCGTCAGTCTGAGGATGAAATGATGTGCTAAATTTTAACTTAGTCCCCATTGCATCTTGTAGTTCTCTCCAGAAATGTGAGGTGAATCTTGCATCCCTATCAGACACTGTCTTTCGGAATTCCATGTAATCGAACAATTTCTTTCATGTAAAGTGTGACTAAGACACCCACTGACCATCTGTTGCACCACCAAAAATGAGCTGACTTAGTAAGTCGGTTAATGATTACCCATATGGCATCAAATCCACCTCGTGTCCTAGGTAATTCCACAATAAAATCCATACCGATACTGACCTATTTCCACTCTGGCACTTCTAATGTTTTAACTTTCCTGCTGGTTTTGATGTTCAGCTTTAACTTTCTGACACGTTAAGCATCTTGTTATGAAATCACAATGTCTTTCTTCATATTGCACCACCAAAATACTTCTTTAAATCTTGGTACATTTTAACAGCTCAAGATGAATGGTATAGTGTGATCGATGAGCTTCTTCTAAAATTTGTTTCTTGCTTTCAGAATTATCTGGTACACATATTCTATCTCGGAATCGAAGATTTCCTTGAGAATCTTCATTAAAATCAAGTTTAGTAATAAACTTTTCCTTGATTTCTATCAACACAGGGTCATTGTCCTGTTGCTCCTTAATTTGCTTTAATAATTCTGACTGAACTGTCAAGTTATTAATGATAACCCTTCCTTCTTGTGATTCCACCTTCAAGCTTAATGTGGAAAATTCTTTTAGCAATTTCCACTCCTTACTTGTAATTGGCATACTTTGGCTATAGGGTTTCTGCTGAGTGCATCCGCCACAGTATTTCCTTTCCCTGGATGGTACTAAATTTTCAAATCATAATCTTTAATATACTCCATCCACTTCTTTGTCTCATGTTCATCTCTTTTTGAGAAAACAAATATTTGAGACTCTTATGATCAGAGTACACTATAAATTGATTGTCATGTGGTAGTGTCTCCAAAGCTTAAGAGCAAAGACTACCGCAGCTAATTCTAAATCATGTACTGGGTAGTTCTTCTCATGAGTCTTCAATTGCCTTGATGCATAAGCAATAACTCTTCTATCTTGCATTAATACACATCCTAGTCCAATACTTGAGGCATCAGTATAAACCTCAAATAATTTTCCATCAATCGGTAAAGCTAGGTGGTGCCGACGATAGACATTCCTTTAATAACTGAAATGCTTGCTCGCACTTCTCTCCATACAAATACAGTTCCTTTTCTGGTCAATTGTGTGAGGGGCGAGGCAATTCTAGCAAAATTCTGGACAAAACGCCGGTAATAACTAGCCATACCCAAGAAGCTTCTAACCTCAGTGAGGTTCTTTGGTTGAACCATCTTTGTATGGTTTCAATCTTTGAAGAGTCCACAGACAAACCTTCTTTTGAAATGATGTGTCCTAAAAACATCACTTGCTTCATCCAAAATTCGCATTTACTAAACTTTGCATATAATTGGTGATCTCGTAATAGTTGCAAAGTAATCCGTAAATGTGTCTCGTGTTCTTCTATGCTCTTAGAGTAAATCAGTATGTCATCAATAAATACAACCACAAATTGATCCAAATAAGATCTGAACACGTCATTCATGAGACGCATAAATGCAGCAGGTGCATTAGTTAATCCGAATGGCATCACTACAAATTCGTAGTGCCCATATCTTGTTCGAAAAGCTATTTTGTGAATATCCTGCTCTTGAATTCTGAGTTGATGATATCCTGATCTTAAATCAATTTTGGAGAAACACTGGGCTCCAGACAACTGATCAAATAATCGTCAATTCTTGGAAGTGGGTATTTGTTCTTTATAGTCAACTGGTTTAGCTGTCGATAATCTATGCATAATCGCATAGATCCATCCTTCTTTTTAACAAATAACACTGGAGCACCCCAGGGTGAAGTGCTTGGTCTAATAAACCCTTTTCTTATCAATTCCAATAATTGTCTTTTTAACTCCTTCAATTCTTCCATTGACATCCGGTAGGGTGTTCTTGAGACTGGTGTAGCTCCTGGTACTAATTCAATCGAAAATTTACCTCTCTGCTAGGTGATATACCAGGTAATTCTTCAGGAAATACATCAAGAAATTCCCTTACTACTGGAATATTTCCAATCCCGCAATGTTCTGATTTAATAGGGTCACAAAAGCTAGATACCTTGACAACCCTTCTGTACTAGCTTGCAAGCCTTTACTGCTGAAATTATTGGCATTCGTTTAATGTAGGGTTTATCAAAAGTTATAGAACAAATTTCCTTTCCTGGAAATGTGACCCACCTTAATCGGCAATCTAAATTGACATGGTATTTAGATAACCAATCCATCCCGAGAATTACATCATAATCCCACATTTCCAAACATATCAAATCACCATATAAGTTGTGTCCTTCAAATAGAATCTGACTATCAGGGTAATACTCCCTAAGCTTTTTACCTTCACTCAAAGGGTTGCCACTTCCAGTTGTATAGGCAATTGGACGCGTTGTATTTCCAAAGATTTAGCAAAATCATAACCAATAAAGGAGTGCGTAGCTCTTGAATCAAATAATACATGTGCAAGCTTTGAGTTTATTATTAGTGTACCTTCAATCAGTTCGCCTTCGTGTGAAGATTCAGGCTCTACCTCTTGAATAGCTTGTATTCTCCCTTGCTTTGTTTGCCTCGCTTGGGGATTTGGTTGGCCGACCCATTCTTGATCATCGGACACTCTGAAATTCGATGCTAAGTGCTTCCACACTTGAGACATGCTCCCAGCCTACACCAACAATTTTCCGCCTTGTGTCCACTAACATGACAGTGCTTACATACCTCCTTATTTCCACTCGGAGCCTTCCCTATCTTCTTTCCAGATTGTTGAACTTTCGAGGCATTTCCCGATTCAAACTTTCTCTTCCGATCCGACGATCCTTCTCTGATCTTCCCTTAATTTTATCCACCATATCATTTGCGGCTTCCATGCCAAAGCTCTTTTGACCATATCTGAATATGTAGTAATCAGGTGTGAAGTTAACTGTACAATATAGGTAGGACGTAGTCCATTCACGAACCTTTTGTCTTTTAGCTTATCCGTGGCTATAAGATGTGGGGCATACTTGGATAATCGAGAAAACTAGGCCTTATATTCGGATACATCATCCTTAGTTGTTTTAGATTAGCAAATTATTGGCTTTCTTTTCCTGGACTACTTCAGAGAAATACTGGTCATTAAACAACTCCACAAATTCATCCCAACTAATTTGAGTTGGCTCCGCCAATGTGGATATTACAATGTCCCACCTGCTCTAGCATCTCGTTCCAACTGAAAAGTCACCAACCGGATCTTCTCTTCTTCAGTACATTAATTACTCCAAATATCCTTTCATATCTCTTAACCAATTTTCCGCCTCGTCTGGGTCTGTACTTCCTGCAAATCTTGGATGATCTAAACTTCGGAAATCCCTGAATAGACTTGTCCATTATGGCTGTTATTCTTAGCTACAGTCCTCATCACTCGGGTCAAGTCATGCATCGAACTTTCCATTTTTCTCCAATTGGCGTCACTTCCTTCCATAATTAAGTTGGAAATATATCTGAAACATACAATAGGACATACATTAATTCCACAGTCCACCCAAACTTGCATTCATCACATATACACATTTCAAATCCACATAACACTCCATTTCCATTCATAAGTCAAATATTTACATTAAAACATGCTATCACAAACCAGTAACTAAGTTACTACAGTCCTCTCATTCCAACTTTCCCATTTTACAAACATACTTTCACTAACTCTCACTCCCTATACACCTGGGAGTTACATATATACAACTAACATTTACACAAAAGGAGAGGTTTACAAAAGAAGGACAAGTTGCCTAAGTCCTTTCTAATTCTGGGTCAGGTCTATAACAGATTCTGCAGGTGGTGGCTGATGTGCTTCTCCGGCTCTGTGGTGTAATTCCCTGGCCGCATCGGTTAGAGCTTCCCAATACCCTTCAAACTGGTGAAGCAGATATCTTGCCCCAGCCTGAGATTGTCTAGCCTACACAAGACTTGAGTCATTACTTCAATGAAGCACCAAGATTGCTGGCAAGAAAGCTCCCGCAGTCAAATTAAGCACTTCTTCCTTAATTTTCATATGAGCTTCCTGCTGGGCTTGGGCATACATCTCAATGTCTTGACGTAACATTTCTAATGCTGCTACCATCCTTTCTTGGGCATTCATGTCCATACTGAAACAAATATCAAGTTAAGCATTTATATGATAGCAAGTCATGCTAGCTAATCCCATGTTTCTGCCCCAACTCACTGGTTATCCCTAGGTTTATCGAACTAATGCTCTGATACCAATTTAATCTGTCACGTTCTAGAAAAAATACATTACTAAATAACAGATATTTATTACAAGAACTAAGATAACGTTTGTATATAAACAACGAGTTTAGCGGAACTTATTACATGGTATTCCTCAGTCGTCTAAATGAGGAACAAGCAAAAGTAAATTGTAGCCTATTACATTCTCATTTCTATCTATTAAGGAAAGCAAAAGATGACTACACTCCTTAGATAAGATGGTCCTCTCAGCACTCAAGTCCCCCTTAAGCCATATCTTCATCTGGTTCACCTGAAAATGTTAAATTTAGTGAGCTAACTAGCCCAGTAGAACTCAATTCCTCTAATTCCAAAGGATTTAGATGCATATATTCAAGGTAAGACAAGTATAGATTTCTGACATGGAGTGTTCAAGAAAATGAATAAGCAAGATAATTGATAACACATATTGGACAAGAACAATTTTAGAAGCAGATCAATAACTCAGGATGAAACTTGAATTCAGAATCAGACATATTATCACCACACAAGCATGATGTGATGACTAATCAAGCACGAATTGATGCATGCCAACATCCACGATGTCCTCATTGCCCCCGCGCGGCCACTGACGAATTCAGGCGCTCCCCCAGGACTGAACCAGCCCTTATTTGCCAGGCATAATTTCTAAATGAGTCCGAGACTCTCAATTTGTCATCATCACACACTCTTCATTGTAATGAGTCAAGGATACACAAGGGTTCATTCAAAGTTTACACACAAGAGTGAAGGAACTTTGTTTCCTTACTGATTTCAGAAATTGATAGTCCTTCGAGGTCAGTTTTGTTCGGAACTTTGGAGAAATAATTCATGATAAAAAGAAAGGTACATGACTGATTTTAGTAGGTGTTTAGGTAGTAAAAACCACAAGATATAGGTGGACTATTAGGTGTCACAATCGGGTAAGATTGGCATCAAGGAATGGAGCAAAACAGGTGCTGGAAACATGGCACTGTCAGTACCTGTCGACAGGCACAAGCTTGTTGTCGACAGGGGCTGGTTTCCAGAAACAGAACTTCAGTTCTGTATGCATCTTTCGACAGCAAGCTATGGGCCTGTCGACAGCAACATACAGTGGTTTTCAGGGTTCTGGAAATAGGTTCCTGTCGACAGCAAGAAACTCGTCTGTCGACAAATTCAGTGTGAACTTTCAGAAATTGCTCCAAACAACTAGAAATGGTATAACAACCTCTATATCATTCCTAAAATGATTAGGACTTGGAACAAGTATGATTTCAGGTTTATAGCTCAATGTAACATGACAAGAAAATGGAAGAAGATCATGGAATATAAATCACATGGATGTTTAGCAAGAGGTTAGTCTTAATGAAAATTGAAAGGAAAAGTATTTCTCTTAGAACTCTCTTCTCATTCTCCATTAATCACTTATCAAGTACACTTACTTGAGACTTCCATGGCCTCTCAACGAATCAATCTCACGAAGAAGAAAGAACTGTTTTGGTTATGTCTACACTACACCATGGAACCGATAGGATTTCATATTTTAACAAGTTGAGGGATGAAAAGGAGTATGTGTAACTTCCCGGCTTAAGGACTAACTAAAATAAGGAAAGGTCTGGTTTCTACCATGGACAACCTCTCTAAGCTTTGGACAATAGCATGACTTCTTCAGATTTGAAAATCACCTGACTTATCAGATTTGAAAATAGCATGCTAAGGTACCACATACCATTAACCAGCAATTCAAGGAGGAATAACAGGGGAACGAAGAAAGGTTAGGAAGAGAATTCCCCATGATCATACTTCCTGAACTAAAGAATGACAGACACATGATAAGGATCACTTCAAACAATCAATCCAAGAGTGGAAAGGAAGAGGATTAGGAATTGAATCCTACATTTATGACTAGCACAACCTTCTCCTGATGTTAAATTCCCAAAGAACCCAACGTATAACAGCTGAGGAAGTAGCCAACAGTAAAGAAAGAATAGCTGAATCCTCCCAGGTCTGTTTCGCCAGCCTCACAACATCCCCTGTAGCAGCTCCAGCGCCAGCTCGAGCAAAGATAAGGTACGAACACCAGGACAGTAGTTCCAGCTATGTATCTCACTCAAGAATTGTGTAAACACAGTAGTAGCATAACGAGAGAAAGGTGTAAAGATGGTTACACAGCAGGTTGGGGGATATTATAACCCCAAAGATTTCCATGCAGAGCAACATGTTGATGGCTAATGTGTCATGGTAAGAATCTTTTAACACTTACCTTAACACGTAGCTCATGCGAATCTCCTCATGTGTACACGTTAGTAACAAACGTGTTAACTGTTCAGTAAGGTGTGCTGGCCTCTCTATTGCCTCACACGTAGGCATAGTAAAAATCACAAAAATCCCAACGTAAATACACCATAATTCGGCTGGTCCAAAGATCCTTCTGTAAACATGTCCAAATGATGTCCGTTTGTATTGAAATTTCAACCATAGGCTAATGTAATAGTTTTAAAATTATGGTGATTTTTATTTAAGTTTTAGATTTTATTTTACACTAGGTGAAAAATCACCCGAAAAATGGTCGCATCGACTTAATCTCAAAATCCGCGCGTCAAAAATTCGGATAATTATATTTCTGATTTCTCCACTTTTTCTGGGAATTATGGTGTTCTCGGATTTTTATTTCATTGTCGTTTTCCGTGTCGCCCTGTGGAAGCGCGCATCTCTGTGTATGACATCGGGGTAACGTTCGTTACCACTAATCATACCCAAATATCAATTATTTCAATTTAATGGCAATCCTAATGTATATTAACACATTATCCATATTTTCTAGCACTTTAAATTTCTGGGGCATTACATGGACAGTGATAGCTATAACACTATGATATCTGATTTTGAGAGAATGAGCACACATGAGTATGTGGGATCGTATGGGGGCCATAGTTATTAGCCAGAGTCATCCGACACATACTACTCCAGTGGCTATAGTGGCTATGCCACCCAGGCTACTCTGCACCATCTTTTTTTCCACCTCCATCTATTCATATTCATGTTCCTATTTAGATTTATGCTCCTTTAGAGGATGTACAAATGGCGAGTCTGAGAGTTGTCCGTCCTGGCTATGAGATGTGGGACCACTATGTGAGGGAGTTTCAGACCAGATACAACACCATGATGTCTTGGGATGAGTTTCATACCTTTGTGTCTCAAACCAAAAGTTATCATCTTATTGGGGAGCTACCCTCAAAGCCAGATGAGTCTGTCCAGCCCCAGTGGGGTACATATGATCCATATCAACAGGGATATTGGGGATACTAGACTCATTGTATTTTGTATTTGGATTTGAGTTTGATGTTTGTACGAGTGTCATTGTATTTTGTATTTAGAATTGAGTTTCATGATTCATGTTTGTACTTTGTACTCAATTTCTAATAAAATTGATTGAAAATAAATGTTTGTGTAGCATTATATGGCATAAATATCATCAGTTATACATGAAGTTCTTCACGGGAGGCTTTAAACAGAGAATCAACCAAAGAAACATCAAATCCATGCAAATCTAGCCACACCTGGGGCTGAACCATGGGTTCCTGGCCGGATCCACCCAAGTCGACCTGATTCGGTCTGATTCTAGCTGAATCGGATCGCCGAATCGAATCAAATCAGGGCAAATCCGATTCGCCCCAAATTGGCGCTCAGCAAACCATGCCCGAAGCATTCTTCAGCATGTCAGATGGATCCGACGAATGATGGGGCAGAGGGAAGACATCATTTCTCCCACAGGGGGTCCCTTTGCATTCTGATTATGTTCTTCTGTGCCACTGTAGTGTTCCGTGAATACAAATCCAAAAGGGCGCGAGATAATGCTCTATTTATGATCATATAGCGGCCGATGGAATTGATGTCAGCCGAAACTACTACTACGACTACTCTTCTCATCGGATTCCCTAGGAGAAGATCTTTGGTGAGTGCATTCTGGTGATGGTGGTGTTCAATCCCAATTCCTCATGCTCGTCTTCCTCATCTTTAGTTATTGGTGTGGTGAAATGTGTGAATAGCTAGAAGTGGGCCCGTCCTAATTTAGCAGCTGCTGCTGAGATGCCACCGACCCCCCTCTCCCCACTAGCTAGAAGCCCTAGATTCAGCTCTCTACTTCTTCTTCTTCTTCTTCTTCTCTTTCTCTCTCTCTCTCTCTCTCCTCTCTCTCTCTCTCTCCTCTCTCTCTCTCTCTCTCTCTCTCTCTCTCTCTGCGTGGTAAAAAGACCATTGAGCTGCCGTCTGCTGGCTAGCTGATCTCGACCGTCGAATGAAATAATGTCGTCCGTGGCCATGAACGGTTTACCAACATGGGACCATCCCCTCTCTATGTCAGGACTGAATTAGGACAACTAGGCCAGGACTAGCATGGGTCCTCAGTTGTCCCCCCCCCCCCCCCCCCACCCCTACTTGCTACCCCGCCCTTACCTTCAGCCAGGTTGGTCTTAGATCTTGAAAGGGGGTTAATTAAACCGTGCACGGGACAAGTCATGGTGGTTGGTTCCTTCCTCTACTTGCTTAATTTTAAGAGGGGGCGGGATCCCCAAAAATAATAATAATAATAACTCGGGAAAAGATTTGTGGAATACTCATTATCCCAATTATGCGATAATCATTAGCCTGGCCCCAGAGTAACGTTGAGGAGAGGATATTCTGCATTTACAAATCTCATTGTGAAGGATTAAAATTCCCACAAATCTTGTAATCTATCGAGTGTACCTTTGGATGTATGCTCTCATGAATATAACCATAGTTTTGTTTGGTATGCGTGTGGTGGTTTAGGCCACCACCTAACCAAAGAAGCAACTCGGGATCGAGCCCAGAAAAATCTTCACGAAACCTTCTTTTGGGAGCGTGCAGTGCTCCCCTACTTTTTTTCCCCCTGAAAAACCTCATGTGTAGAAGAACCCTTTGAAACTGCGTCACCTGGGTATGCTTGAGGCGCCCAGCCACTGAGCTACCCGCGTGAACATGAATATAACCATAGTTGTCAAGGCGTCTGCCAAGGCGGATCTACGGCCTTGCCTTGTTGGGCCGCCTAATTGGCCCACCAAAAGGCGGCCCAAGGTGTCGTTGAGGCATAGTAAGCGGCCCAAGGTGTCCGCTTTGGCACGTTGGGTTCGTTTACCCGTCCAAAACCAGATCCACTATTAGTGGATCCGGTTAGAGATCATTGTACAACCCCCACCCCTGACCCCTTACATGCCCCAACCCCCTCTTTCCCAACACTCGCCCCCTAACACTAGGGTTCCTCCCCCCCAACCTCACTACCGTCATCGTCGAAGCTCTCGCCACCGCCATTGGAACTCGCAGCCATCGCCAGAGCTCTTGCCACCATCGCCAGACCTCACAGCTGTCATCAGAGCTCTCGCCGCCATCGTCAGACTCTAGGTATGGACCCTACGCCCTTCTTCTTCTTCGTCTGAGTCCTCCCTTCGGCCCTTCCCCCTCCCCCTCCCTTATCTGACCCCTCCAACCCTCTCCCTGTCCAGCCCCCCTCGAATGCCAACACCCTCCCCCCATCTGGCATCCCACTTCCCCCTCCTTGTCCGGCTCACACACACATTTATCTATGATCTCTCTCTCTCTTACACACACACACACATGCACACACATTGTGGCCGCGCTCTCTCTCTCTCTCTCTCTCTCACACACACACACAGTGTTTGGTTTTAAACTTTAAATACTTTTTATTTGGAGTTGAACATTTGTTACCTTTGAAATTTTGGACATTGAATTAATAGTTTGATGTTGGACTTTTGGTTGATTATTTTAATTTTTTAGCTAATGTTTAGTATCCATTACGATGGTGATCTTGCTTGATATATTTATGTGATGTTGTATTATACGTGTCACAACTCTTATTTGTAGATTTTAGAAGAACAAATGAACAAACTTCATATTAGTACTTGCATTTTATATTTTTATTTATTTAAGTAACTTTTCTTTCGTATGTCTAATTTTGGTGCATTATTGTAATGGCAATTTTATATAACTATTTCAATGTTTTCCTCTTCAATTTTTATTATATGTTGATTCAATAATATCTATCTCATTATGATCTTTTTATTTAATTTTTATGAGTATTATATATTTTTAGAGAAATAAATATTATATAAGGGGACACTCTAGCTCAGATTAGACGACATCCTTAGTGCCTAAATGTTTAGGCACATATGGAGCTCAAACATGCCTTGATCTTGATGCCTTGACTTGAATATAAATATTGGGTTGTATGTTTTGATGATAACACAATACATATAAAGAATATTTAATGATGACTGGAGAAATACATGTCATGTGAATTTTGATATGTGCCTTGTAAGGAAACATTATATTTTGATTAATGATTCTTGAATGCAAACTTCTAAGGTAAAGCTCTTTATGTAGGAGTACAATTGTAAGATTAAAGAGCGTAAAGGATCAACCCAAGTCTGAAGAAAAAGAGATCAGAGTATGCATGCCGACAACTCATAAATTGATTGTCGACAATTGAAGATAGACTCAAGTGGTTCGGTTCTGGAAATAGGAACTACAGCAGTAGCTGTCGACAACCACAAATTCGTCTGTCGATAACTTAAGGTTATCTTCAGAAAACTGCTTCTAGATGGACAAAGTCTTACAGTAGCTGTCGACAAGAAGCCATCGTCTGTCGACAAGCACTGAAAGTCTTCAACACTTAGCTTCTGGAATAACCAAGTTCAGTAGTAGTGTGGACAACCATGTTTCGTATGTCGACAACCCAGACAAGTTTTCAGAATCTCATTTCTAGATAGAAAATTTGCAACGCAGCTGTCGACAATCGTTGTGTGGCTGTCGACAACCGTAAAACAACGACCAACACGTGAGCAACATGTGCACTTAATTAGGGCGTCCTTTCCTCATACACAAGGATTCCCATGTACGTGTGAACATAAGGACACACCTATAGAAGGTCCCCTATGTCCCTTTTTTGTGAGAGAGCCCTTACAATTCAAAGAAAAAGCTACAATAGCTAGAGAAGGGCTCCCCAATGCTATGCTCGAGCTCCAAGGGAAGAAGACTAGAAGCTCTAATTGAGGAGATCAATCTGAGGTCAAATTCATCATCAAAGCTCACGGATCCACATCAATCTTCTGTAATTCGAAGCTAGAAGACCTGGATAAAAGGTTTGGAGGATTCAAATATGATCATCTACTTCTCATTGTGTTTGAATTCTCTACTTGTACTTCAATTCTATCTTATTCAGTGTATGAGATGTTAAACTGGAAAATCCTTGTGCTCAATTCAAGTATGTATGATTTGATCTGAGACTTCCATCATCTCAAGTCGTGTGTCACTATGTGTGTGATTTAAACTTGTTTTATAAGCAATTTGTGTGTGTGTGTAGACGGTGGACGGTGGATACATAAGTTGTGTAGTCCAAACCACCTTAAATTCTTGTGTTCTCGTGATTTGATCTAATCTAACACTAGATGATTGATAGGCACAATCACTAGTCCTTATTTTCCATCTTTGAATCCACACCTTGCACACACAGTCGGACTCAATTTTGATCTTTGTTTACTCCAGATCTTTACATCAACTGTAGATTTCAAATTTGATCAGTGTTTGCTTTAAATTGTCAAAAATTTATTCAACTCTCCCTTCTAGATTTCCTTAATAACTAATTCCGCAATCCTACATATAACTCAGTCTCTTCACATGACCACATAAAAAGATGATTTAAACACAGCTTTCTCGGAGAAAGTTCGTTGACCAACAAAGATATTGGTTCTTATTGTTGTTCATCATGATGTGTATACACTTTTGAGTGTTCTTTTGAATCTTGTAATTATTTTTTATCGTTTAATCTCATAACAGATGTCTATATTGGCCACTATTACTTACGCGTATTGAAACTGATTTTCTAAAAGGTCAACGGATCCCATCGATCATAAAGGACAACAGATTGCATACCTGCCGTATGTGGGGGATAATAACTGAGTATATAAGTCTATCTATAAGTTGAACTCTCTGCAAGTGTGGCGTACCAACACATGAGAGATGAAATGAGTCTAATAAGTGAAATTAAATCTACAATGTTAGAGTTACTACTTAAATTTTGAGAAAAGTTTACTGTATTGACCTTAGTGCAGTAACGTCAATTTAAATGCACTTTGATTAGTTCATTAGTCTAGCTCCTGCAGTTCATATATCATACTGTATCACTTTTTTCTTTTTATAATTTAACTTTTTATTTTGACGTCTAAATTTCTATTTTGGTGTCTAAATTTTTCTCTTTTGATACAGTGAACCGAATTGGGTAGCATAGGGTGCCAACATAGAAATTTGGACGTTAAAATAAAAAGTTGGTGTAACAACCCCCTTATACTGGTACGATTATACCAATCCACGTCGATATAAAGTGCGCCATCACAGTGGGACATGTACCCAACACAACACCGTAGGTAGAGATGTACATAAATAACAAAGGAAAGTACAACGAAAATGAAAGAAATTCTTATTCCATCATCACCACACATCCCACAGTCTATATAGTAGAGAAGTAAATAAACAAAGTCCATGAATAATAAGTCCATAACATAACATGTTTCACATACTAGCAAATAAAAAGTACAAGCTATGTAAATATATAGCCTTCCAAGATTTTCGCAACTCCTCTCGCTCGGAGTCGCTCCTCACTATCTCCTCCTCAATCTCGGGAACACCTATCTCACTTATATGTTAAAGCAAGGATGAATCTTCACAAAAGACTCAGCAAGCAACATATTGGCGCATCCATACACTTATCACATTTATGCTACTCAATTTTAACATAAAGAACAACTTATCACATGGTTCATGTCACATTAAGCAATTACTAATGAATAGTCTATAACATGCTACTACACATGGACTTCACGTAAATCATGGTATTAATCATAATTCATTCATGGCACATTTCCACATAACTTAATCATGAAATTAAACACATGTTTACTAGTAATACTAGCATGATATCTATCACATTTCACATGCTTTTATATCACATATTTTCACATTTTTCTTGCTGTTTTAACAAAAATATAACATAACCACATGGTTTCACATTATTTCACATTGAGACACATTAGCACATCACTTTCACATGATCACTTGGCACATTCACATATAGTTCACATACTTACACATTATTTTGCCATGACACATAGTCCGAACAACCATAAAGAAGAACACATCACACACATAACAGATACCCGTCACCTAGGCAATATAGTGACGAATCTTGGTAACTGCGCAGAACCGGGAGAAGCCCTCTCCACCCTAACCAGTGGTACTTGTCCACCTCCAGGATTTCATCCTGATGCCCACAGGGTATCACATACACATTGAGCCTTCCCATAAGGACTTTTCTATAGTACGGCACCACAGTCTTCTATGGTAGCAGTGTCAATTTCGGCACAACATTCACTTAATCACATTATTCTCGTTAATCACATGTTTAACACCATTTTACATGCACTTAATGGTCCATTTACATGTTCACGATTCAAACTCATATATTTCAGGTCACAGAACTTATCATGACTATCTAACAGTATTAAAACATGCTTAACAGTGCCTAAACATGATACTAATCAACAGAATTTACCGTTTCGTGATTAATCATGCTTAATATGACTTTTAATGACTTACAATTGGAAATATTATTCATGGATGTCAGAACATGCTCAAATTTTAAACATAAACCCTATGCATAAAATATATAAGATGGTTAATTTTTCAGAATTTTCATATCAGTACATCTATTTTTAATATTTAACAGAGATCTCATGTAATTTAACAAGATAATTCAATTAAACATGGTAGACAGTGAACTGACGGTTCTAACAGTCTTGAAACATACACACAGTAATCCTAAATTCATAGAAAATCTCTGTGGCAATAACACACATCATACATATTTACTATGAATTTAAATCTGTCATAACATACATAATTACTCATAATAGAAATTCTATAATTTGTAAATATGATAAAAAATTTAACAAGATTTCATGGTTTGATCTACTAAACATATCTGCCTAGAAAAATTTTATAAACATTTGCATACATTCAAAAATCCTCGAAAGATCACATCACATGTGTTGAAAACACTGTTCTGGAAAATCAGAAGAACTTGACGGCAGGGACTTGCCGTTAGGATGGGTTAACGACATGATCGACTGCTGTCAACTCAAGAACTTGATGGCAAGAATGTTGCGTCAACCTCCTGTCTGCAGAAAGTGCAGACCGAATATAGAAAAATAGAGAATTTGGGGGTCCAGGACACGAGATAAAAATCCAAAAAATTCCTAAAACTCTAGGTGATAGGTTTAGGGATGAAACCCCTAAGTTACTTGCCTCTCTAAAAACCCCTGAAGTTCGAATTTGGTGATGAAGCCCTCTTCGGCCAAGCCAAAGAGGTAACCTTCCACGCTTCGATTCGACCTCCACGCTCTTGCAGATGATTCCCCGACGTTTGGAGAGCTTCTCCACCTTCAGAAGAGTTTCCCCTTTGCAGTAGATCGTCGGTGCAGCCTCTGGATCGCCAGATCAACCCTCTCAAACTCTCTCTTTTCTCTCCCTGAAACCTAAAAACCCTTTCTGTGCCAAAGTCCTCTCTTTGCAGAGATGACTTAATTTTATAGGCGATTGGGGTCGTGGGAATCCTAGGAAAGAAGAGTCCTGACCGTTGTAGGGTTTCCTTATCTGTCTCCCAGAGAAACCGGGACAGTTTCAAATCCAGAATCCTAAACGTAGTCGGAGAAGTTAACGGCCACTTTGCTGCCGTCAACAAGAAATAAATGTCAATCGATGTTGACGTCTAGATCCTCTGGCCACACTGTAAATGACACACATCTTGCCGTCAACCAATCCTTAACATCAATTGATGTTGACGTTAAGAAGAATTTTGGGCAGAAAATTAAAACATAACAATAGTCACAAAATACATAGAAATTTAGGGCCTTACACTCTCTCGCCCTAAAAGAAAACTTCATCCCCGGAGTTAGAGCAAAAGTACTAACCGAACAGATGGGGATACTGCTTCTTCATGGCCTCCTCAAGCTCCCATGTAGCCTCCTCCCATGAGAAGTTCTTCCACAACACCTTCATAGAAGCTATAGCCTTGTTCCTGAGGTGCTGAACCTTACGATCTAAGATGGCCACTGGTTGTTCCACGTATGACAAATCTTGCTAAATTTCCACTGGCTCGTGGCTGATAACATGTGACGGATCTCGCACGTATCTTCTGAGCATAGACATGTGGAATATAGGGTGCACACTTGCTAGCGGTGGGGGTAAAGCTAGTTCGTATGCCACATTGCCCATCCGCCTGAGAATCTCAAATGGGCCAATGAACCTTGGACTCAGTATGCCATGCCTGCCAACCTGACCATGCCTCGTGTAGGTGAAACCTTGAGGAAAACTTGCTCGCCAATCTCGAACTCTAAGTCCTTCCTTCTATTGTCGGCATAGCTCTTCTGCCTATCCTGTGCTGCAATCAACCTTTGCCTGATAAGCTGGATCTTATCTGAAGTTTCTTGTACCAACTCAGGTCCTACCAACTACCTATCACCTGTCTCCTCCCAACACAAAGGAGATCTACAGGGCCGACCGTATAAGCCTCGAATGGAGCCATGCCTATACTTGCAAGAAAACTATTGTTGTAAGTAAACTCCACTAGAGGTAGATGATGTTCCCAGTCACCCTTCCAGTCAAGCACGCACGCTCTCAACATGTCCTCGAGCGTCTGAATCGTCCTTTCAGACTGACCGTCTGTCTAAGGATGAAAAGCCGAACTGAGCTTTAACTGAGAACCCAAAGCCTCCTGAAGACCCTGCCACAACCTCGAGTAAAATGCGGGTCTCTGTCAGAGATAATAGACTTCGGAACACCATGCAATCTCACAATGCTGCCTACATAAAGCCTCGCCAAGCTCTCCACAGACTATTTCTTCCTCATATGTAAGAAGTTAGCAGTCCCAAGAGAAACGGTCCATGACCACCCATATCGAGTCATTACCCTTAGCTGACTGGGCAAACCCGTCACAAAATCCATGGTGATCGCTTCCCACTTCCATACAGGTATCTCCATCTTCTGCATAAGGTCTGATGGTCTCTGATGTTCGGCCTTAACCTGCTGACACACCAAACACCGAGATACAAACTCTGCCACATCATTCTTCATGCCTGACCACCGGAAGGATCTCTTCAAATCCTGGTACGCCTTGGTGTTGCCTGGGTAAATGGAGAACCGTGACCTGTGAGCTTCTGAAAATACTCGCTCACGAACCTCCACGACATCTGGTACACATACTCGGTACTAAAATCTAATAACACAGTCCTCATCGCGAGCAATACCTGCCTTGCCCACCATCTCCTGGAGTCTGGGATCTGCTCCTTGTTGCCCAATCACCTCATCTAACATAGTAGATCGAATAGACAACTGTGCCACGAAAGCCTGACATAACTGTGGCTCTAGCTCGGTCATAGAACACGTCGCATCCTCTAGCATCTTCCAATCATGCTGAAGTAAAGACCTCTTCCTGCTGAGCACATCTGTCACGACATTCGCCTTCCCTGGATAGTACTGAAGCTCGAAGTCATAGTCCTTTAGAAACTCGATCCACCTTCTCTGCCGCAAGTTCAACTCCTTTTGAGAGAATAGGTACCTCAAGCTCTTGTGGTCTGTGAACACTTCGAACCTCACACCATATAGGTAGTGTCTCCAAATCTTTAGTTCATGGACCACAGCTGCTAACTCCAAGTCATGGGTCGGATAGTTACGCTCATGCTCCTTTAGTTGGTGTGAAGCATAGGCAACTACCTTACCATGTTGTATCAAAACACAACCAAGGCCTATCTGGGAAGCATCCGAATAGATTACAAAACCTTTGGCACCAGTAGGCAAAATCAACATGGGTGTAGATGTCAGCCTTGTCTTCAGCTTCTGAAAACTACTCTCACAATCCTCGGACCACACATACTTAACCCCTTTCCTGGTTAGCTTGGTCAAAGGTGCTGCTATGGAGGCAAAGCCTTATATGAATCGCCTGTAATAACCTGCTAACCCAAGAAAACTCTTGATCTTAGATGGTGTCCTTGGAGTCTCCCACTCTAACACTGCCTGCATCTTCGCCGGATCAACAACAACTTCAGCACCTGAGATGACATGCCCAAGGAAGTGAACCTCGCACATCCAGAAGTCGCACTTGCTGAAATTGGCATACAACTTGTGCTCTCGAACAACCTCTAGACTCTCCTCAGATGCTCACAGTGTGTAGCCTCATCAGGGGAGTAGACTAACACATCGTCTACGAACACCACAACAAAGCTATATAAGTATGGCCTAAACACCCTATTCATGAGATCCATGAATGTTGCAGGGGCGTTAGTCAGACCAAATGGAAGCACAAGGAACTCATAGTGTCCATAGCGGGTCCTGAATGCAGTCTTGGAAACATCCTCCTCCTTGATCCTCAGCTGATGGTAACCAGATCGCAGATCAATCTTGGAAAACACAGATGCATTCTGCATGTGATCAAACAAATCATCAATGCACGGCAAGGGGTACTTGTTCTTCACTGTCACCTGGTTGAGCTTCCTGTAGTCAATGCACAACCTGAGGGAACCATCCTTCTTCTTCACGAATAACACAGGTGCGCCCCATGGTGACACACTAGGGCAAATAAACCCCTTTGTCAAGCAACTCCTGCAACTGCTTCCTCAGCTCAGCTGACTCCGCAGGTGCCATCCAATAGGGAGCCTTAGAGATAGGTGAGGTGCTGGAAGCAACTCTATAGTGAACTCTATCTCCCTTGCTGGTGGCAATCCAGACAAATCATTAGGGAACACGTCTGAGAACTCCTGTACAACCTCGATCTCCCCAAGGGTAGGTGACTGACCGGCCTTAGAAACTAAGACCACACTGGCAAGGAAAGCGTCACAACCCTTGTTCACCATCTTCATGGCTTTCATGGCGGAGATCACAAATCTTCCCGCAAGATTCCTAGGCAAAGGATGTAAGAACTTATCCTCTCCAGGAATAAAGAAAGTAATTCTTTTCCCCCTACAATCGACCAAGGCATAGTGCTCCTCAAGCCAATCCAGACCAAGTATGGCATCATAGTCTTTCATCTTGAGCAAGTAGAAGCACCTAAACAAGTCTCGATCTTCAATGCACACAGGTAAAGATGGGATGCACTTCCTAGTCACTACAGTACCTACTGGTGTGTGCACAGACAAGGGAACCTCTAACTCCTCTACCTCAACTCCAGATTATGCCGCTAACTGCTTAGCAAACCGCTCGAAAAATAAACGAGTGTGTAGCACCCTTATCAAATAATACTCGAGCCTGCACACCCATAACTAAAATAGTACCTTCTGTGACGTTCTCTGCCTACTCCACATCCTCACGTGCTAGTGCATACACTCGGGCTTGGGCCCGAGGCCTTCCTGGCTTCCCTGTCACCGGTGCCGCTGCCGCTGCTGGGGCTGGCGCTCCTCTCTGAGAAAACTGCTAAAGTCTAGGGCAGTCTCTAATCTGGTGCTCTATGCTGCCACACTTCAGGAACTTCCCTGCTAGCTTCCTATTACCCAGCTAGCAAGCCCAGAGGGGGGGTGAATGGGATTCTTTAAACTTTAATTATCTAAACCTGTGCACAAAAATATTTAACACGACACACTACGATCAATTGTTAGTGTTAGTAGAGAAATAACAACAAACACACAGAGAACAAACACACTGCACAAGGATTTTTATCCTGGTTCGGATCTCCACTTCACAGGAGTCCTACGTCCAGTCCCTGAGCAACAACTCAGGATTCCACTACCCAAGGGTAGTGTCCCCCTTATGGACACTTACACATCCAGCTACAGCTGGTCTTCTCTTCACAACCCGAAGAGGAAAAAAACCACCCTGGAACACCCAGGTCTTCCTTCAACACGAAGGGAAAAACTCCTTGGAACCCCCAGGTCTTCCTTCAACACGAAGGGAACAACACGAAGATGTGTTCGAGGGAAGACAAGCCCCTAGATCAGGCTAATAGAACAATGCTGATCTGAAGCAAGGACTGAGAGGAAGAGATCTACAATAATGAACTCTCTCAGTACACAAACGCTCTCTCCAAGATCTACTCTAGACGCAGAGAGCTAAGAGCAAAGCTAAAATAATGGAGTGAGACTTGGCTCTTCTAGATGCTCACAAATTGTGTCGAGTAAGCTTTTTTCAAGGTGCCTCTTTGCTGGAGCCATCAGTCTTCAATATATAACTTCTTTTGAAAAATATTCGTTGAAGTATTCGTTGTCTCTATGTTCTGAGAACATTAGACTGCATGGTTCTCCTTTGCAGTCAACGGTCCTTTACGTTCCATGCACGTAAGAAGAAAATCCTTCTTGATATCCTCCAACTTCTACTTTATCAAACGTTGTATAGAGTCATGTTGTCAGAGACCTGCACACATTAAATGCTAAAACGTAGACAGCTAAGTGTCTCTTGTTGTCAGTCAATCGTTAGAGTAAGGATACATCAAAATAGAAATCCCATTCTGTCTTTCCAAAAAGATATTACATGTAGAAGCATAAGAATAAAAGATATCTGAACATGCATCGTGCAAAGAAATGTACGGTTATATTTAATGCATGGATATAAGAGAAATACGCGGGATGACTTTGACTTGTCAAGATATTTGAATATCAAGTCAATATATTTCATGAAATCGTTGTGAGAATCACTTATGAAATCGTTGTATGAGTGTATCGTTTGAGAACGAATCATTACAAGCAAATCATTATAACCAAATCATTATAAGCAAATCGTTGTGAACGAATCATTACAAGTAAATCCTTATAACCAAATCATTATAACCAAATCATTATAAGCAAATCGTTGTGAACGAATCATTACAAGCAAATCGTTATAACCAAATCGTTATAAGCAAATCGTTATAACCAAATCGTTATAAGCAAATTGTTGTGAACGAATCATTACAAGCAAATCATTATAACCAAATTGTTATAACCAAATCGTTATAAGAAAACGTTGTGAACAAACATTACAAGCAAATCGTTATAACCAAATCGTTGTCTCACTTATCAAATCGATGTGAAACCGAATCGTTGTGAGAGCAAATCGTTGTTCTCACTTATCAAATCGTTGTGAGAGCAAACCGTTGTTCTCACTTACCAAATTGATGTGAAATCGAATCGTTGTGAGAGCAAATCGTTCTTCTCACTTATGAAATCATTGTGAGAGCAAATCGTTGTTCTCACATATCAAATTGTTGTGAGACGAAATCGTTATGCTCACTTAACGAATCATTGCGGAACGAAATCGTTGCGGTTACTTATCGAATCATGCGAAATGATAGAATCGATGTATACACTTAGTGAATCGTTCTGAGATCGAAATTGATGTGATACTTATGAAATCGTTATGTGATACAGTAACTTATAAAATCGTTATGCTATGATGGAAATTGTTATGTTTTCAAAGCGAGTCGATGTGTACTTAGTCAAAATTCATGCTTTGAACTCTAAACACTTTAATGTAAGAAATACTTACATAGTTGCTTTATTTCGTCTGATTTACTTCTTGTGCCTAAGCTTCATGAAACTTGTTAGATAACACTTAATTGAAGTTTTGTTAATCACCAAAATGGATATATAATTCATGAAATTATATGGGGATGAGCTGATCATCAATCTCCCCCTTTTTGGTGATGGCAAAACATAACAAGGATACAGATAGTTCTAAAATAAAACCTAAGTAACTTTGCTGGTTAAAGAAAATAAAGAGAATTCAATTGCCCCTTTTATATGTATTTCAGAAGTATGATATTTCTCCCCCTTTTTGTCATTAAGCAAAAAGATAAAGCAATGAGACAAAGATAGAAAGAGAAAAGATAAGTGAGATCAAAGAACTTTTCTATTTATCTTGAGGGGGTACAGGGAGGTTGAAAACATGAGACAGAAGAGAGGCATGCCGTGAATAATGGGCAAAGCCTTGTGTTCTGCTCCTCAAAATAGGTTTGAAAAGCCCCAAAAGTGATAGAATAAGATGGCTCCATGTCAGGAAGCATTCTTTTGATATGAAGTTGGCGCTGGGCATCTATAAAGGTGCCATATTCATCTATGCCAAGAGAGACCTTGAAGGTAGTGAAAGAGCCAAAACTGGCAAACTGAAGAAACTGATTGATCTTGATAAGGTAGTGGATCTGATGCTGCAGGAGATCTTTCTTCAAAGCCACAAAAAGTGTGTATCGCGCTACCACTGATCATAGGGCTCTTGAACTAGATTGATGGAATTCAAATCTAAGAAGGCTTCAGCCAAGAGAGGAGGCTTGCCTGCCTTAAACAAGGAACTGTTCAATTTGCCAGTTGAAGGGCAGACTGGTTGTAATGCTTTTCCCAATCGGTAGGCGAGAGCCTTTCACTTTCAGATAAAAGAGGTGCAAGAACCTCAGATGTGATATGGCCTAGGTGAAATCCCCGAAAGAGGAATCTTTGGAAGGAAGGGAGACGACCCTGCTGAGCTGAGATCCTTCCCATTACGCGAGCAAATCTCTCAAAGATAACAGGACCAACTGATGAGTCCATGACCAAGGAATGTAGTTTGGGAGAAACACAATTTCCGGTATTTTCAGGGTAGCGAAATCCACTTTGAAAGAACAGTTAACTGGGATTTCAACTTTAAGCAAAGCAACAGCTCCTTGGAATTGACCCAACTGAAGTTCAGGCAAATTGTGGAGATAACGATAGTCATTGAGAGCTGGAAGTACCAGATGAGCTTTACTTCCTTTTGAATGAAGGGTGCCCAAGTAGACTTGTGATGAATGACAAACCACTCAGAGAGAGTGAGTGGGGAATCCCGGGGTGGAAACCGATCGGACTTTGCAAGTAGAAACTTCTTGTAGAGAGCCTTGTGCCCCTTGGCCCACTGATCTTCAGATTTGCATTCAGCCATTTGGAAGATTTTAGATTGATCAGCTTTGGAGATGTGGCAATAGGGAAGAACAACATGAGATGATCAGATAGATTAAGATAGGAACACCAAAAATGGTGGCAAGGATACATTTTTGGAGATATTCACAATAGATGGGTTTTCTTCGATTCTCAACAGTGAGAGAGAACCAGAGAGCAGGAAATTAGGAAGAGCATGAGTGTTGGAGAGTTTCCTCTTTTTTGAAATAGGACTAGGAGAGCCATTTCTGTGGACATGAGAACCAACTTCCAAAACTGAGCAGATTGTGGTAATTTCCAACTCATCCTCAAATTTTTGAGAAAGGACCTTCAAGTTGTGCACCTTCAGGTATAAAGGTAACAAAGGAGGGAGGAGTAGGAGGATGAAAAAATGACTGATGGGTAGGAGGAGGTATGATGGATGGTCCAGCTGAAGAAGGACCAGAAGAGGATGAGGCTTCAGCTGAGGAGGAGGCTGGAGGGTTTTCAATGATAGGAGAGGATGGAGGAATGGATGTGGAGATGGCAGGAGATGAGGAGGATTCAGAAGGAAATGGTGTTGGAGATGAGAGGTGCGAGGCATGGGTTGTTTGAAGGTGATAGGTGCTAGAGGAGCTGTGGATGAGGATGGTGGTGAAGGAGGGGTTGGAGTTTGAAGAGAAGAAGGAACAGGGGCTTCTAGAGCTATATCCGGTTCTTCTACTCTTGAAGATTCAGCCTTGGAAACCACTGGCCCGGGTGGCCCAGACACATCCTCTGAAGGCCTAGTGGCCCAGTCTTCATAGCTCATCATTATCTTGCACTGGAGCTGCTACCAAATCGTTGTTCTCACTTATCAAATCATTGTGAGAGCAAATCGTTGTTCTCACTTACCAAATCGAATCGTTGTGAGAGCAAATCGTGTTCTCACTTATCAAATCGTTGTGAGAGCAAATCGTTGTTCTCACATATCAAATCGTTGTGAGACGAAATCGTTATGCTCACTTAACAAATCGTTGCAGAATGAAATCGTTGCGGTTACTTATCGAATCGTTGCGAAATGATAGAAATCGATGTATACACTTAGCGAATCGTTCTGAGATCGAAATTGATGCGATACTTATGAAATCGTTATGTGATGCAGTAACTTATGAAATCGTTATGCTATGATGGAAATCGTTATGCTTTCAAAGCGAGTCGATGTGTACTTAGTCAAAATTCATGCTTTGAACTCTAAACACTTTAATGTAAGAAATACTTACATAGTTGCTTTATTTCGCCTGATTTACTTCCTGTGCCTAAGCTTCATGAAACTTGTTAGATAACACTTAATTGAAGTTTTGTTAATCACCAAAATGGATATATAATTCATGAAATTATATGGGGACGAGCTGATCATCACTTCCAACATTCTGAGCCACCATGTGTCCTTCCGCAATGAGGACACTCCTTCCTATCGCTAGACCTGAAGCTGGGTGTCTGGGGTACAACCGTCAACTGGCTCAGAATTGCTGCAAGCTATGGCTGCTGGTACACGGCTGCCTTCTTCTGTCCTGCCTCTGGGAAGGTGGCGCTGACCTCTTCTGGGCTGCCCTCTTCTCCTCCATGTATTGGTCCATCTCACTCTCCTACCTGCATGCTGCGCTGAGAGCCTCATCTAAAGTCTGATGATCAAACGCTACTAGTCTCGACCTGAGTGATGGTATGAGCCCCATCAAAAGCTTCTTGGCCTTCCTGCGCACATCTGTAACAATATGGGAGCGTACTTGGAAAGCTCAGCAAACCTGGCCTCGTACTCCAGGATAGTCATGGAACCCTGTGTAAGAGATAGAAACTCCTAGTCCATCTTGTCCTGAATATGCTCGGGATGAACTTGCCTGGAAGAGTCTAGTGAACTCAGCCCAAGTCACCTCCAAAGCTCGATCCTCGTACCTCATACGTAGCATAGAGGCCCACGAAACATCGGTTCTCTCCTGCAAGATACAACCAATAAGCACCATCTAATCTAAAATCTTAATCTTACACAAGTACATATACTCTAAGTACCTGTAGCATGTAAGTCACCAGGCTAACTTTATCCTCTTCCGCACACCTGATAGCATGGAAGATCTTCTCCACTTCTCTCATCCAGCTCTCTACCAGAAGGGGCTGACTCTCCCCCTTAAAAGAAGGCGCAGCCATCCTCTTAAACTTCTCCATGATGGACGAACAATGATGACCATGCTCCTGGGGAACTGGTGCTGGAGCCTGAGCCTGAGACAATAAGCAACACATAAGCAATCATACAATCAACAAAACAAACTACTCCTATTTAACAACTCTAACCTGCGCCTGCAACTGGGCCTGCAATGTAGCCTGAGTCTGTGCCTATGTCTGCATCGCCTCGACCAGGCCTTGCATGAACACGCCATAGACCATAGGTGGCGGTGGTGGAAGTACTGTGGGACCCTGGGGTGCTGGGGCCTGTTGCTCACCCCTCTCCTCACGTCATTGCTCGTCCTCTCGAGCCTGAGTACCACGCCTACCACAGCTCGCCATTGCTTGTAAAACAATTAACTCAATTAGAATCTAAGTTATTTAGTCTTAACCATTTTCTAAGCTATATTTAATCATTATTAGGTGTTTTCCACATATATGGACTGATTCTATAAAGACTTTGAAATATTGTGTGGATGATGGCCTATTCATGTACAATCTCAACCTGTTGTTCTGATACCAATCTCTATAACGGCCCCCTTTATACCAGTACGATTGTACCTATCCACGTTGATATAAAGTGTGCCGTCACAGTGGGACATGTACCCAACACAACACAGTAGGTAGAGATGTACATAAATAACAAAGGAAAGTACAGCGAAAATGAAAGAAATTCTTATTCCATCATCCCTACACACATCCCACAGTCCATATAGTAGAGAAGTAAATAAACAAAGTCCATGAATAATAAGTCCATAACATAACATTGTTTCACATACTAGCAAATGAAAAGTACAAGCTATGTAGATAGTCTTCCAAGATCTCCGCTACTCCTCTCGCTCGGAGTCGCTCATCACTATCTCCTCCTCAATCTCGGGAACACCTGTCTCACCTATATGTTAAAGCAAGGATGAGTTTTCACAAAAGACTCAGCAAGCAACCTATTGGCACATCCATACACTTATCACATTTATGCTACTCAATTTTAACATAAAGAACAACTTATCACATGGTTTATGTCACATTAAGCAATTACTAATGAATAGTCTATAACATGCTACTACACATGGACTTCACTTAAATCATGGTATTAATCATAATTCATTCATGGCACATTTCCACATAACTTAATCATGAAATTAAACACATGTTTACTAGTAATACTAGCATGATATCTATCACATTTCACATGCTTTTATATCACATATTTTCACATTTTTCTTGTAGTTTTAACAAAAATATAACATAATCACATGGTTTCACATTATTTCACATTGGGACACATTAGCACATCACTTTCACATGATCACTTGGCACATTCACACATAGTTCACATCCTTACACATTATTTTACCATGACACATAGTCTGAACCACCATAAAGAAGAACACATAACACATACCCGTCACCTAGGTAATATAGTGACGAATCTTAGTAACTGCGCAGACCGGGAGAAGCCCTCTCCATCCTAACCAGTGGTACTTGTCCACCTCCAGGATTTCATTCTGATGCCAACAGGATATCACATACACATTAAGCCTTCTCATAAGGACTTTTCTATAGTACGGCTCCATAGCCTTCTATGGTAGTAGTGTCAATTTCGGCACAACATTCACTAAATCACATTATTCTCGTTAATCACATGTTTAACACCATTTTACATGCACTTAATGGTCCATTTACATGTTCACGATTCAAACTCATATATTTCAGGTCACAGAACTTATCATGACTATCTAACGGTATTAAAACATGCTTAATAGTGCCTAAACATGATACTAATCAACAGAATTTACCGTTCTGTGATTAATCATGCTTAATATCACTTTTAACGACTTACAATTGGAAACAATATTCATGGATGTCAGAACATGCTCAAATTTTAAACATAAACCCTATGCATGAAATATATCAGATGGTTAATTTTTTAGAATTTTCACATCAGTACATCTATTTTAATATTTAACAGAGATCTCATGTAATTTAACAAGATAATTCAATTAAACATGGTAGACAGTGAACTGACGGTTCTAACAGTCTTGAAACATACACATTGTAATCCTAAATTCATGAAAAATCTTTGTGGCAATAACACACATCATACATATTTACTATGAATTTAAATCTATCATAACATACATAATTACTCATAACAGAAATTCTATAATTTGTAAATATGATAAAAAATTAACAGGATTTCATGGTTTGATCTATTAAACATATCTGCTTAGAAAAATTTTATAAACATGGCATACATTCAAAAATCCTCGAAAGATCACATCACATGTGTTGAAAACACTGTTCTGGAAAATCAGAAGAACTTGATGACAAGCGACTTGCCGTTAGGATGGGTTAACGCCATGATCAACTACCGTCAACTCAAGAACTTGATGGCAAGGATGTTGTCGTCAACCTCCTGTCTGCAGAAAGTGCAGACTGAGCACTGAAAAATAGAGAATTTGGGGGTCTAGGACGCAAGATAAAAATCCTAAAACTCTAGGTTATAGGTTTAGGGATGAAACCCCTAAGTTACTTGCCTCTCTAAAAACCCCTAAAGATTGAATTTTGTGATGAAGCCCTCTTCAGCCAAGCCAAAGAGGTAAGCTTCCATGCTTGGATTCGACCTCCACGCCCCTGGCGTTAGGAGAGCTTCTCCACCTTCAGAAGAGTCTCCCCTTTGCAGTAGATAGTCAGTGCAACCTCTGGATCACCAGATCAACCCTCTCAAACTCTTTCTTTTCTCTCGCCAAAATCGAAAAACCCTTTCTGAGCCAAAGTCCTCTCTTTGTAGAGATGAGTTAATTTTATAGGCAATTGGGGTTGTAGGAATCTAGGAAAGAAGAGTCCTGACTGTTGTAGGGTTTCCTTATCTGTCTCCCGGAGAAATCGGGACAGTTTCAGATCCAAATCCCAAATGCAGCCGGAGAAGTTAACGGCCACTTTGCTGCCATCAACAAGAAATAAAGGTCAATCGATGTTGACGTCTAGATCCTCTTGCCACACTGTAAATGACACACATCTTGCCGTCAACTAGTCCTTAACGTCAATTGATGTTGACATGAAGAAGAATTTCAGGCAGAAAATTAAAACATAACAACAGTCACAAAATACACAGAAATTTAGAGCCTTACAATTGGACACTGATGTCGGTGGTTCTCACACGTTCTAAGTCGGAGATGTCAATTATGGCCAACATCTTAGATCAGTGAAGATGACATGATCACCCCAGGGTGAGACCAAGGTGATGAGGTGGGCTCTAGATGATGACGAGATTCCTCTCGAGTTCAAAGCCGAGACGAGGAGGTTGGATCCAACCAACACGAAGGCCGCAACAGCTCGTAGAGATCCCGGGAGCTGGGAATTGGTTTCAACCTACGTGACACACAACCGCCCACTCCCCGATCGTTGGGCTGCACCTCACCCACCCACAGGAGCAGACCCGTATTGTAGTATGGTTCGTCTGGTAAGCGACGTGCTTAGTGCGGCGACGTGGGACGTCAAGCGTGGCGGCAAGGTATGCCCAGTATGGTGGCAAGGTACGTTAGACATGATGGGACGATGTGTCTAATACGATGTTAAGGCACTATCCATGTCGGTCCGAAGGACTCCACACCGATCCAGGACGATTACTAGCCAGACCAGGGGACAAGTCAACCTCTATAAAAGAGAAAGCACTCGGCCAGTTAGATGATACACAATTTATTCACTCTGAACCCTCTAAGCACTTCTCGGCCATTCACTGACTTGAACATCAGAGTGTTTTCCCACCGAGCTCCATCAATAGTCTTACAAGTCTCTAGCCTGGGACGAAGCATTCCTCACTGGCTACGTGCGGACTCTTCCACCCATGACACCTCGGCTTTAGCCGACATCCTCAGAGCAACCATATCATCTGGTGCTATCTGTGGGAAGTGACTGATACAGCTCCTATGGCCCCGAAGAAAAAGTCCAGCATTAGTCGTCCTACTGACAAGAACACGTCGTCACTATTCCCATCAATGTCTAGAGGATCTAGCGTCGGCGACCATAACTCTGCAACCTCCACATGCCTCAACCACATGGAACAATCATTTGAGTCCATGCAGCAAATGATAGCCCGATTGATGGAGCAGAATCAACAACTCCACTAGATGATGTTGGCCGAGGTAGCATCTTCATAGGCCTCGATCATGGTGATGGCGATAGAGCCAAGATTTCTGCCACCTCTGGCCTCGCCGGTTCCTCCTCCAATGGTGTCTAATCTTCCTCCGACCACGTAGACTCCTCCCCCTGCCCCATCGACCGGCACTCCACACGAACTGTAGGTCAGTCCAACGACACCTTCGACTTTCCACATGACAGCAGACCTGGTGGCACCGAGGACTCTTGAGGCCGACCACTACTTAGCGGAGTCAATTCCGGTCAAGAGGCTCACCACGACCAAAGAGTCGCAATGGAAGGAGGGCCTCCTCGAGATGAATAGGAAGATCAAGGACCTCCAGTGTAGCTCCCGACCCCCCTTGGTCCAGGTGCTACTTTCCTCCTCGCTATTTGCCGAAGAGTACGTTAAGCGGTGCCATCAGTGCGAACTCTTCCGTAAGGTATCCCAACAGCCACCGACGAACCTCACTACCTTGTCAGCCCCATGGTCATTTGTGCAGTGGGGAATGGACATCCTCAGCCCCTTCCCACCTACTGCAGGCCAGGATGTTCTTGATTGTTGTCGTCGACTACTTCACCAAGTGGGTCAAAGCCGAGACATTGGAAAAAATCACAGACGCTAATGCCTAGGGCTTCATTTGGAAGAGCATCATCTGTCGATTCGAGTTACCGAGGATGCTCATCACCAACAACGAGAAGCAGGTTGACAATACAAAGTTTCGTTCGAATTGCTCTGAGCTGTATCTAGCACCGTTTCACCTCGGTAACTCATCCCCAGGCTAATGGGCAAGCCAATGTGATGAACGTACAATTCTCAACGGGCTGAAGACAAGGGCAGATCTACAGTAGGGACAGCAAGGGCCACTACGCCCATTGAAATTTGGAATTTTTTAATATATCACACTGTGTTTCCGGTGCCTCATCTTCCCGAGACCAAGCCCTCGGTCCCGCGATCGAGCGCCACTCCCTCAAGTCTCAATCATACCCTCCCCCACTTTCCGTTTGCTTCCCCTTCTTCTTCTTCTTCTTCTTCTCTTTTATTCTTCCTTCCCTTTTGTCGTTCACTTTTGTCCACACTACATGGCTGCACGCACACCCCATAGTACCTGGCGGACCTAGCCAACAAGCAAGAGGCAAGAGGCTTCTACACACGCACACCTCTTAGCAAACCTGGCCCAGGGAAATTTCTTAAGGTGCTCAGCTTTGCAGTTTGCAGCCCCAGTTTAAGGTCATTTGCCTCCGCCCTCCGAGTTGGTAAGAGAAATTCTATTTCTCTTTTATTTATTTTTTCGCCCATCTATTACTTTATTTGAGAAGAAATCTCCATTTAATGCTCTATTTTTCTACTTAATATAGTGTTGTTTGTCTATCCATAAGATTTGGTTTTGAAAAAATATTGATTTTTTAGGTCTAATTGGAATGTGTAAGTGTGATATTTGATTTTTTTTATGTAAGGTGTTTTTTTGGGCTTTGATTTGGTTCATCTTTTCAAGTTTATGTTTGATATTATGATTCAAATAATGTTGTGCCTTCTTTATAACACTGTCTATAGAATGAGGTTGATAATGTTTATTTTTATTATTAGGATCTTGGTGTCTTGTGAGTATGTGATTGAGAGAAATCTCTTTCATTAAATTTTATTATGATAAATTTGTTCATATTTTATTTTAGGTATTTGGACATGGAAAATATTTTAAAAGAAAGTTCAGTAAAGAAGAATCTTCTTCTTCTAAAGATCATATTGATGCATTTTTGGAGAGCAAAATAAGTCGTTTAGAAATAGATTTGAAAATTCTTCTAGAAAATCTAGCTGAATGGAGTAAAACTTTGGAATATCATTCTGATGATCGGAATGCAATTCAAAGAGCTAAGTAAAGAGGTCTTTGTCAGCCGTGAGAGCATAATTTTCTTCAAAGAAAAATTGGAAATGCTCTATGTCGTTTTAATCCTAGTTGGTTTAATGAGTTCGATAGTTGGTTGAAGTATAGTATCTCAAAAGATGTTGTCTTATGTTTGTGTTGTTATCTCATCATTAGAATAATTATTACTTTCTTTGGATATTTTTTTGTTATTTGAAGTTTTTTTGTACCTAGGGCATAACTTGTATACCCAGATATATAACCTTGGGATTCTATCATTAGTGAGTTTTTTTTGTTCTCGATTTTCCAAAATTACATCATGAAACCTTAAATGGGAGAGTAAGATGGTAGAACTTGTGGTGATGCATTTACCACATAAGGATTTACAAATTAGAAAGAAAAAAAAAAAGACTGCAAGCCCATGTTTGAGGCCAAAACAGTGCTCATAATCAAGTTTTTATATTTTTTGTGAAGCAAAGGAAAAGGACATTGGTTGTTTTATGAAGTTTGTTTATAATAGAAATGAAATCACTTTGATAATGTTTTTATTTATAATATTAGATGTTAATATTTTTATATGCATATATATATTGCCCCCACTAAAAAACAATTTCTAGATCTGTCACTAGCTGAAGAAGCGACTGGACGAC
Organism: Colocasia esculenta; assembly: GCA_014218235.1. NCBI lineage: Eukaryota > Viridiplantae > Streptophyta > Magnoliopsida > Alismatales > Araceae > Colocasia > Colocasia esculenta. The sequence continues at coordinate 66,630,809 of CM024756.1, forward strand.
TTGAAGGGACGATGGGCTAAAAAGTTGACCCACGTGTTCTAGGCATATCTCGTCACGCTGCGAGAAGCTATTGGAGAATCGCCATTCCGCTTGCCTTCAGGTTGGAGGCAGTGACCCCAGTGGAGTTGCTCATATCGACACTTGGAGTAGTGGGCTTTGAGCGTGATGGGAACGAAGAGTCTCTCCGAGCCGAGCTAGACCTGATCGAGAAGCAACAGGCCCAAGCTTTTGCTCGAATGGAGATTTATTAACAAAGGATGAAGCTGACCTTCGCTGCTAAGGTCAGGCCAAGATGCATTGGCATCTACGAATCCTACGGATGTTGGCCATCTCGAATCCAAGAGTAGCAGTTGGTAAGCTATCCCTAAATTGGGAAGGTCCATACTGAGCCATCGAAGACCTCAGTCATGGGGACTACCGGTTGTCGGATCTATATGGGTTGGCGGTTCTAAGGACTTGGAATGGTGAACATCGTCATTGTTATTATCCTTAATGTGAATAAAATGACTTTTTATTGTATTTCTCACTTTTCTAGCATCACTTGTCGGTATCGCTCAATTGAGCACCATCTCAGCCACTGACCTCCATCCGACAAGTCACTCTTAGGCATCGTCATGAGGCATCCTGTAACACCCTCCTCTGACATCACACAAATACATACATAACCTTTGATCGGAAGAGGGGTTACGCTGACAAACTTTCGTTATGGGTAGATATATCTGTGCAATGCACAAAACTGGCAAACCATTCCACAAAGGTATCTTCGAACACATTATACTTCACAAGGTAGCAAAGTACTAATACTCATTATTTACAAGAGCTAAGTTTCTCCCTCTAATTTAATACATCATCAACTAAAAGAAACTACTAAAACTATGCTATTCTTCTTCGTCTTTTCATCGTTCGCAGCGGAATTGGGATTCATATGTAGCTGAGATTATGCACACCTTCAATCTGAAAGAGGTGGAGTAAACAAAGGCATGAGTCGAAAGGACTCAGTAGGTACAAGTAAACATATAGTAGAAGTTTTATTTGCAGAACTGAATGAATATTCAAATAGTGCATACGTGGATCAAAACATAATTGCTCATGAATTTCATACTTAACATAAACATATAGCCCAAATTAATTCATGACGGGCTCAAACGAATATCAGAACAAGTCATATTTGTCTTTCAAAATTCATATCATAACTTGATTTCGGAACAAACTTGACAGGCATCACTGCTCTCAAGAGGTTACTATATAGACGTAAATACATCCTCAGTGCCTAGGCGATTCCATCACCTTGGATCTTGTTCATTGCGCAAGAATGGGGTATAATTATTTTATTACCCACCATCGTCAGTCCATTGACTTGGATTTACATACGTACAAACTGTCGCCCTCAGCTGATCACAAGTAGCTGGTGCTACTACAAGTGATCCTAAACCCTCTTTGAAGAGAGCACTGTCTACAAATCATAAATTTCTTTTCATGAGCATAATAGAAATTGGAAATCCAAAGGGAGACTTGATTGAGAATCAATACAAATATCTTGGTGACAAAGTAGTTCATAGTTCAAGAAAATGAGAAAGACAATTAGTTGAGACAAGGTTATGACTCAAAGCCAATAACTTCAGAAGATTTAATCACATAAGAACCCAAGAAAATGAGGATCCACAATTGTCATCACAAGTATTCACATCTCATAAGGTGTTCAAACATATGAACTCTCAAGTGGTCAAGTTTTATAAATAGATACCGAATACTGAAGAATAGACTCAATCGGAGTACTATTCGTAATTGACAACTTTAGAAACAATTCAAGGAATGTTAAGGTACCCAAAGTGGGTGAACTTTGAAGTAATATGACAGTAAATATCAAGGTAATTGAGAGGGTAACTTCCTTGGCTTTTAGGATGAAGTTTTAGCATGGATTCGGACATGAAAGAGTGCAGAAATCTGAATCAGCCCTGCATCTGTCGATAGCCAGGAAGGGGCTGTCGACAGATGACAGCAGACAGAGCTCATATTTTCTGAACTGTGGGATCTGTCGACAGCAGCAAAGGGATCTGTCGATAGATCACACAGTCCCAGTTATCTGGGTTCTGCATGGCATGCGCCTGTCGACAGCTTTGGGCTGGCTGTCGACAGGTGGCTACAGAACATTCAAAAATGACTTCAAATCTATCCTAAACACCCTAACTATAAAACTTATGAACCAAGACATGATGTATATCAAATAGAAGAATCTAATTATAGTTCTCACAGTGGTTTATAAACTGAACTAGCGAGAAGAAATGAGAGGTTTGCAATTTAAGCTTGTCTAGCTAGAACTAGACATAGAATATTGTTGGAAGTGGGTCTGATAGCAATGGATTATTGGGAGATTCTTACAAGATGGACACTAAAACACAAGATATTTAATGTTCCAAATAAAGGCTTGAGGTACAAACATCCGAATGGAAAGAAATCACAATATTCTAGGATATCGAAATTTCTAGTAAAACTCTATAACATAAACTTGGATCATGGGTGGAAGAAGAAGCTAGAAACCTACTTAATCTGTAAGAGGAGTGGAGATGCTCCTTGATAACTATATGATTCCAAAGATAATTGGGAAAATCAAGCGAAAGAATTGAGGTTACAATCTCGTATACAAGCTTAACCGAGACTGGTTAGCCGGCTCAAAGACAATCTCGTATGAGACTAAAATTCTTATAACATGAGTAGAGACTAGAAGTTCAAGGGAAAGATGAGAACCTACTTGATCTGAAAGAGAACAAAAGTTCTTCTTCTTCTTCATAGTATAGAGATCAATACAACAACAAGATAGGGAAGTAAGAAGATGCTGAAACAGGGACTTCGGCAGCTACACCTCCAGCAAAAATGGCTCCAACGCATACAGCCCCAACAACAATTCACCAACACCAGGCTTGTAACCACAGCAACAGCAGGACTAGGAAGAACAAGAGTGTTGGAAAGATGCATACGATGGGGGTTGGAAGCTTATATAAGCTCCCAAGTTCCTTTGCAAACTAGGCACGTTGGCCATGGACGTGTCATGGTGTAAACCCCCTTAAACCATGTGAGGCCACCTATCTCATGCAACACTCTCTTGGTTACACGTAAGTAACCTTAATGATAACCCAACCCCTTAGCCAAGCCTTATCCTAATGTGTGTTGGCTTCTCCTAAGCCTCACACGTAAGCACATGAAATTCCCAGAAAAATCCCTGCCGTAAATAGCCCATAAATCAGCTGGGCCAAAGATCTTTATGTTTAGGTGTCCTAATGATATCCGTTTAACTTGAAATTTCAGTCATAGACTAATAGGAATGTTTTACAAATTGTCATGATTTTTATTTAATTTTTAGAATTTTTTTTCTACTGGGTGAAAAATCACCCAAAAAATAGTTGCGTCAGCTTAATCTCTAAATCCGTATGCAAAAAATTCCGAATAATTATATTTTTAATATCTCCACAATTTTCTAAGAATTATGGTGTTCTCAGATTTTATTTTCGTTACAATTTTCCGGTGTCGCCCTGTCGGGGTGCATACGACCGAAAGTGATATCAGGGTATGATAAAGTGTTTTAAACATACCCTAAATCCTAAATATCACAATTTAAACCTAATCGGTTTGCATAAACAAGAATTTCTAAGCAAATCATGGTATTAAAAATTTGAGGGTATTACACATCCAACGAGTCATTATTGAGCACCATCATGAGTTATTCGACGAGTCGGTGTTAAGCATCATCATGAGCTATCCGACGAGTGGCTATTAAGCATCGTCATGAGCTATCCAATGAGTTGCTATTATGCATCATCCTAAGATGTACGAAAAATCGCTATTATGCATCATCATGAGCTACCTGAAGAGTCACTCTGACATCGTTGCAGTTCATGTCATGGAGGTCGGGGTAGCCGACGAAACGAGGTTGCTACGGCACACTCAGCTAGCCCCGACGTCATGAATCAACACAAAGATCACCATAGGGCGTCACCTCGGATGACGTTATAGATGTCGGGGTAGTTGGAAAAATGAGGTCGCTTCGGCACTCTTTAAGGGCTCCAACCCCACCACCTTTAAAAGCTTCCCATGATCACATTCGTGGCAAGTAGTTGATGAGGTCATTACTTCTGGCTGAGAAGAGTAAGAAAGGGGGAGAAAGAGAGATAGATGAAGGCAATTGAATGACCTTCTGGCCCGATCTATTTATACACGTGTGAAAGGAAGGGCCATGAACCATGGTCATGTCAAGCGATCTCATCGGGCTCATGTGGCCTCCATTTCGAAACTTTTTTGTGATTGTATCAAGAAGTCACGTCAAGTACGACCAGCCTCACATGAAGGAAATTCCAGGTGCATGCTAACTTAGATTAGGCGTAACCCTAATGCATTGACTTTTCATATGTTATTTCACTTCAGATAGCGCGCGGTCGACAACCGGGAACCTCAGGTAAGACCGAGGTCCTGAGAGTAAGTGTCACATGCGTTGCAGTAACAGATGAAATGAAGTCGCTACGACACTCTTGGTTGACTCCGACCTCACGAGATAATGAAAATGTGTCGGCTAAGGTCGTAGACGTCGGGACGGCCATCTAACAAGCATGCACTCAAGGTTGGCTCCGATTTGAGGAGTTAGTGATGGCATAATGATCGAAACATCGTGATCTTGGTGTATCCAGGAAGCGAACCATCTAAGAGTCATGCTCTCAACCAGCTCCGACGAATGAATCGATCGACGAGGAAATGTGCAAAAAAGGTTTTTAATTGCGCTTAAAGGTCTCAGCTCAAAAACGGACAGTTGGTTTACAAAGAGGGCCGTTGGTTCAGAGCACCGGCCGAGACAATGAAGTTGAAAAAGAAAATGACCCACGTAGGGGTCCCCTATGCTATGGGGGCCACAGAGTCGGTTGTGGGATCAGAGGAGTTGTCAGTGCTTGCGGCAACATTCGCGGCATCCATTGAGACAATGGTCTCAGTTGCGGATGGAACAATGTCGGCGGCTTCCTCCTAGGCTGCCTCATCATCCTCTAACCCCGATAAGTCCAAGGTAGGGTAGAGCTCTTTGACTTGCTGGAGGCAGTATCTAAAGCCGGTGTCGTAGAGCTCGTCGATGTCCTTCTTAAGCTCCTCAGATTTGCGATACTCGATTATTGTTGTGGCTTGTACTGAGGCCACCCAGTCATCCGCCTAAACCCGCACCGGGCTATCCAGTCCTCGACCTCGATCTGCAACTTCGCATATGTCACGTACTACTCATAGATTATTTTTTGAATGTGATAGGAAAACATGATCAAGAAGATAGAGATCGCCATTCACATCATAAGGTAGTACAGTGGAATAGTACATTACATGAACTGATAGTTTCAAGTTTAATATATACAAAAATTTAGGTGACACAAATCTAAAGGGAGCGGGGTTTGCTAAAATTAAGATTCACTCAGTACATAGTCTCCTGGAGAGTTAGTCCCATCGAGATGCATGAAAGGAAAGTAAGGAAATACATGAGCAATTTTGCCCAGTAGGAATTTGCCTTCAATAATAAAAGTAGGGCATGAAGGTAGCATTGCAAGGAAACATGCATACTAGTCAATGAGGGGATACAAGTTGCTATACGCAGTGATATTGTAATATAGTTAAATGATGATTTCATCGCAGAATTTGCTATGAACCAAACAATAATAAAATTGATGCCATAATACAGTTCATAGAAATGTAAACTAAATTTAGCAGTAGGTGGTGTCATGCCAAACACCCAGTGGATTCATTTTCGATCTGGTCATTAATCAAATTCGAATGCTCCTCTCGAGACTAGATCTGCCCCATTTGCACAGGCATTGGTCCAGTAGAGTCCGAAGACCAAAAGTGTCATCATTTCCATTTGATCATTCTTTTAGTATGGTTCGGGCGGATCTTAAGATAACATTAATAATAAAGCATGTCCAATGCGAGGTTGGGTTGTGTAATCACGGGATTTGCTCCCCAAAAATGATGATTAAAATAAGGAAAACAGGACCGTGATCGCCACCAAAGCAGTTGCAAAACAAATATATGAAAGAACACTTGCTAACTGCCTTGGGAAAGGGAAAAGATTGTAGAAAGCGTACTTGACCCTGAGAACGTGACGATGCAGCTGTCGCCTTCTTTGTACCTTAATGCGTCGGATGACCTGTCGCCTTTTCAGGTAGCGACACCCAGCTGGTCGCCTTCAGCTTCAAAGGATGAAGACCATGGGTTCTCTCTCTTCCTACTCCTCATCCGGCCAAGGGGCAGGAGCCTCGTGCTACTACTGTCTTCTGAACCCTACCAAGAACATCAAAAGAAAGGAAAACCCATTAGAGAACTCGTTTATGAAGAATCTATCCCCAAAAAAATGAATAAACATGAGCTAATTGAAGGGAACTCACGTGGGGTAGGGTTTTAACCCCTTTGGGTGTTTAAAATCGGTGTGTGTGGAGTGTGCTAATGCAAGACTACGGAAAAACAAATCTATGCATGCATGGATGAAGAGAAAATTGAAAGAAAAGGGAGAGAGAAAGCATAGGCAGGGAGAAAATGCCCTGGGGGGCACTTCTTGGTCGTCTGGAGATGAAGAGCTCTTCTGAGAAGTTGGAGCTCTCTGGAAGACGAAGACACAGCAGCTGACCTTGCCCTAAACGATGCTGTATGGGGAGATTTATAGGCCATTATTCCTGAACGGGCTGGGAGGAGAATAATAGGCAAGAGTCCGAGTTTGGGCAAGTATGCTCGTGCAAGGGCAATTGGATTTCGGAAAGGAAGCATTAAAGAAGATCTCCTCAAAATTTGGCAAGATTTGGACGTTTCTAGGTCAATCAAAACTCAGATTATTCATTAATAGCAAGTGTCCAAGTCATGCTCGGAAAGGGTACGTTGCATGGAAACCAGAACGCGACGGGTTCATGGTCGCTACCAGATAGCGACGCCTCGATACGTCGCCTTCCTTACAAGGAAAGGTTTTGAAGTTTTTTTTTTGTGATTTTTCAAGGAATAAAAATGCCAATTAAGAACTCGACATATCGAGGTGTCGCCTTCTGAAGGAGATCGATTTTAACATGAAGCAAATCGTTACAGGGTCAGATAGCGACAACAAAGCCGTCATCTTTATGAATAAGAACACGACAGAAAACCTATCGCCTTCAAGATCTTTCAGCATACAGCCATGCAAAGTACCCTATCTCCTTGCACGGGTATCTGATTGGCGTACAGCTCGAAGCGTTGGACTCCTAACCCAGAGAGCTACAAGACAATGATGAAGAGTGGTTGAATTGAATAGGAAGAACCCACCAGAGCGATGAAATAAGAGAAGATAATACCATGATCGGATAAAGCCAGCTTGACGATGATGAGCCAACATGGGGCATCAATGATGTGACGAGGAATTTGGCTCGACTTATGGGCCAGAAATGGGTGTCTACAGGTTGGTCCAATGTTTAAGTAATATAGAATTATATAAGAAATCTGGGAAAAGAACAAACTGGAACAAACAGGAATTTGGTACGGATACTTAAGAAGGAATCGGTTGACCAGAATGACAAAGTCGATCGGCAACCTAGCCAGTAGCTTGGTTCTAAACTTTGCTGTGAAATTGGTCAACCGGAATTATGAAGTCGGTCGACCGACCTAACTAGTAGCTTGGTTCTGGTTCAGGGAAAATCGATCACCCAGAATGGTAAAATCAGTCTACTGACTGATCAATCGAATTAGATTCTTACTGGGGGGTAGAATCAGTCGACCGGAATCACAGAATCGTTCTAATGAAAAGATAGGATTGGTCGACGATTTCGGTATTCAGTCGACCGAATTCGAAAAAAAAGACAGATTTACACAGGTCGAAATCGCACCACTTTTTGGTCTGGGAGTGGAAATAAACAATCAGGAATAGAAGAGCAAGGACTATTCTATAGTTGTACATGATTTTTAAGGAAAATGGGAGGTTGTAAGCTCCCTATCTCTCTTCTTTTTCTCTCTTGGGTGGACAAAAATGGAGGGGATCGGTCGTTCGAGAAACTCAATCGGTCGACCGATTCTGACGATATCACAAACTGGTTTCTACTGTTCTAAAATGGTGGGTTGAGGTTTCAAGGGAGAGTTTGAGGTTAGTGTCCGTGTATGAGGGTTTTCTTTGACATTAATGCAAGTGCTCAGAACAATGACAAGTAATAAGCGAGAAGGGAGAGGAGAAGACAAGGCTCCTACCTGATAAGGAGAAGATGACCAGAAATAAGAGAAAGAATCAGAACTCTAGAGTTTCCTTCCTTCACACAGTGCTCAACACCCTTCCTTCCTTTCCTCCACAATCTTCGGCTAGAGTAGCAGCAGCAAGCAGTCGAGGGTTGGATAAAGATCAAGGGGTGTATATATAGAATTCACCTATGAGGGGCGTGCGTGAATTCCATAATCAAGGGGTGTATATATAGAATTCACGTAAGGGGGTTAATACATAACAATGGTTACGTAGGTAAACAGTGATTGTATTACATAATCAAGTGTGTAATCATTTATATATTTATTTATATAATTCAATTCTTTTTAACCCCTTCTATCCATACAAACCTTATTTATTTAAGTTGAAATTTTATGTGAACTTATGTGTACTTAACTTTAAGGATTATCTTGGTAGTGTGAAGTATACTCAATAAACACATCACTATCATGTAATATATATATAATATATATAAATAATAATGGACCAAATATTTAATAAATTGAGGTGTTACATCTTCTCCCCACTAGAAAAAGAATTTGGCCCTCCAAATTCAACTAGTATTAAATGCTAACCTATAAATAATTCTTCATATTTGACTTTGATAGCATCCTCTAATTCCCATGTTGCCTCTTCTTGTCCTCGCTGACTCCATTGAATCTTCACTAATGGTACTTCCTTATTCTGGAGTTGTTTGATTTTCCAGTCGAGGATTTGGACTATATGCCAAGTTACTTTGTACATTCAAATTTTCATATTCTATGACATGGGAGGGGTCATAGATATATTTCCGCAGCATAGATATATGAAAGATATCATGTACATTGGATAACTGAGGGGGTAGAGCAATTTGATAAGTCACTACTCCAACCCTTTTAATATTTCAAATGGTCCAATTTAACGCGGACTAAGCTTGTCTTTGACTCCAAATCTGCGGATTCCTCTTCGAGGTGATACTTTTAGAAAGACATGATCTCCTTGTTGGAACTCCAATTCTCTCCTTCATTGATCGGCATAACTTTTCTATCGATCCTGAGCGGCTTTCACTGTCATGTCCTAATAAATAACTATTTATCAGGAAATGATAGAAAATAGACTTAAGAAATAGAACTTGGATTATTTAAACATCTAACATAATTACAGCGGAAGTTTTTATATACAAAACACTCCTCAACAATTCACAGGAGGAGTGAGTAAAAGAAAACAAAACAACATTTCTATCTATACTATAATCCTCAAAAGGTAATCTACGGAATTCAAACGATGGGTTGTCTCGCTCAGCACACCCCGTTAGGAGCTTGGCTCATCATGTTCACCTGAAAAAGTAAGATTTAATGAGCTAACGTGCCCAGTAGGATTCGCCCTTCTAATCAAAAGGATTAAGATAACCAAAGAGTTGGGCAAGAAACTTAATTGGTAGCAATGCTGAATATCAAAGATGATTGTATATCCATGTTAATTAGATAACAATTGTAGAACAAGAGTCTTGAGTTAAATTTGCATAGAAAAGAATTCAAGATAATAATCACATTATGGTTCATGTACATGTTCAACTCATGATAAAATAAGATGATGACCAATCAAGCAAGTATGATGCAATGCCAAACATCCATGAGATCCATTATTGTTCCGTACGGCCTGTAAACGAATTCGGGTGCTTCTCCCGGGACTGGATCAACCCCACTTGCACAAGCATATATCTCAATTGAGTCCAAAGACCCAAAGTTGTCATCACAAATTATTTCTGTTAAATATTCAAGTGTGGTACACAAGTACCCAAGATCTCACATGTAGCACATGCATTTGTAATGTACAACTTAAATATTATATATAATATGCAAATACAACAATATGTACATAGTAAACTCATATAATAATACAATATGTACAGAATAATTACATATACATGTATGCATATACATATATACACAAGGTTATATACACAAGGCAACTAAACATCACACGACCAACAAGTAAATAAAAGGCAAAATTCGAGGGCCTTACAATCGATGTGCCAACATCTCTTAGCGGCAACCCCCTTAACCGTTAAGTTCATGTTATTTCCTAAAAAATTGTTTTAAAGCATGTGATGTGAATTTCGTGGGCTTTATGCAAAGATCTTGGTTCTAAGGTTCTTACATGGTATATAAGTATTATAGATGGTTTAGTAAGCCATAATTATTTTCTCGTTATATATGGTAATTTCTATAATTTCTGTTCATGAGAAAATAAGAATGTTTAGGTCAGATTTAATTATGTAAAATAGTTACACCACATTTTAGTGACTATGATATTTTGTTCTAAAGTTAAGGTTATTGTGTTCATGTTTCAAGACTGTTAAATTTGAGTTTTCTCTGTTATCCCTATTTTTAAAGGTTAATGCAATAAAATTCTTGAAATCTATTTTGAATTTGAAAATAGTTTCATTACTCAAAAAAATTATGAAAAATTAGACATAAGATATGTAACATGCACGTGATCTATGATAAAAATTTGAGCATGATCTAACTTCGAATGTTACTGTTTTGAATTTATGAAGTGTTAATGACTATGTTAAGTATGATTAAGTTAAAAGTAATTAATCACATATTTTTGTTGTCACGCCCCCGTTTATTTAAAGACAACGAATGAATAAATTTAGGGACGCGACAAATCAAACAAGCATGTCGAAGCCATGGATAATTGGCCAATCCAAGGAGGGCCCAAAAATTCACAAGTAGACTAGTCGATAGACTGCCACTTCCAGGTCGACTGACCAGGCTCGTTTATCAACATATAGGCCACAGGTCGATAGACCCCAGCTCTGGTTGTCGATAGATAAGCCTTATCAATTGGAACCTGAGGTTCAAAAAAGATAATCAGAGCTTATTTAAAGATAAAGACATCTAACTTCAATCTATTATCATTAGATCCCAATGTTAACTTCACACAACATTTACCATTCCACAAGGCTAAACATAGGACCTATTTTTTAACTACATAAAAGCTTCTAAAGGGAAATTTACTACACGTCAAAAGATAATATTTTGATTCTTCAGAAGAACTGGGATGTTCATTCACTCTTTCCCTCCCCTTCCATTTCCAAGGGTTCATCTTCATGACCTGAAAATACTAATGCAAATTAATGAGCTTACACCTGTAGACGCGAATTTTCTGACCATCTTCACAGAGCCCATTTCTTAGCCCATTAGACCCATATCTGTCAGGACTAGTGACAATTTTTATCTCCAAGGTAGCTCGTGCTCTTGATGGCATGCCCGATTGTTGTTAATATGATTTTGACGATAAAATATTCTATCATCGTAATTTGTTGGCGATATGTCTGTGTGTCGTCTGTAGAATTTTTGGCGACAATATCGTATGCCGCTAGTGTTCTACTTGTGTGCTCTTGTAGTGACGTGACACCCCTCCCAGCCAGTTAAGAGGTGACATGCACACTTACAAAAATAGAAGCATCTTACACATTGTTATGGGAAGGCCTTCTGTGCTGCATGCGATATAATAGCAGACCAAACACAAGAACTCTACATGGTAAAAACATATATATAATATATATATATATTATATATATATATATATATATATATATATATTTCTGTTTGCAACACCAAACACCTGTGCAGAGCACCATATATATATTACAATATCATAGTTTGTTCAAAGTACATGCCAGAAAGTCTGAATACAAAAGGGGGCACATTCACGACTTAAACAAATTTAAAGCCCTTGAGGTCGCCCAGCCTAAAGCATTTACATAGCCATGGTAGTTGGCTTGATGGGAGAACCACGTCAAGATGAAGAGTCTGAAATGGGTTCAAATAAAGGCATGAGTTCTAAAGGAACTCAGCAGGCAAACTAGCAAGATGTAAAGCATAAGAGCATGGGATATGGCACAATTTAAGATGTTATAGAAGCACAAGAATTTCACAAGAGGTACATCACAAGAAAGACTTAACAGTTGCATGTCTACAAATATGCATGTATCATATTTCAAATACATAATTGCTTGGCAGCGATTCAAATTCGTAGAAATGGCATCAACAAAGCTCTCATGGAGATGAATAACATATAACTAACCACCTGCCGAAATAGGATGTTACATATACATACGTACTCAAATTTGTGCAACTTAGTGAGTCTAACCACCCATGTTTGATTTGTGGGATGAAACCATTGTCACGACTGACCCCTCATGCATGATGCCAACCATGAGGAGTCCTAACCACCCCAGAGAGAAAAATTAAAGTATCTTGCCAAGACAATCAGACATAGGGTTCTCAAAGGTTACCCGAAAAGGGTTCAAATCAGATTTCTGAATCAAACATGCAATTTCATAAATGGAGATGAAGAAAGACTTCCAAAGGGGTAAAAGAAGGGATTTGGTTATGCCTACCTTAGTGTGAATAAACCAGCCGAAGATCTGAAGAGAATGGGAGGCCAAAACCTCCAGGAAGCTGCAATGGATCCAAGCTCAGGCCTTCGATTTCCCAACACTAGAAGGTAGAAAAGTCCACTGGGAGGGTGGCCACCAAGGCTATATAAGAACTTAGGAGGTCGACGCAAGTCCGAGTTCAGGTCGACACTAGTATCAAGTCCAGTAAGCTATTTAATGCAAACCACTCAGGAGGTCGACACAAGCATTAAAGCAAGTCAACATAAGAAATACACGTGGTCGATAAACCTGAGAAAATGTTCAAGGGTGCTGACACAAGTCATTGCATGTGTCGACACATGCTTCAAGTGTTCTTCCAACGATAAGATGGTCTTGCCAGTTGCCACTTATTGGCACATGAACCAAGGCCCACGCTTGTTTTTAAAGGCCCATTCATTGGGGATTCTCTGGCGCATTGTACAAGATTCCAGAAGAACCTTTTGGCGGTAAACGATTCTCCAAAGAAATGGGATCTGATGGGACCCGATTAGATGGATATAAAAAGCAACAAGCAAAGGCGAAGAGAAGAAAGAGAGGTGAGAAACTTGAGAAGAGCCAGAAGCCTTCCAAATAAAACACCATATGAGAAACTGAGAAAAGAAAAAGAGATAAGATTGTCATAGAAGGTGTTACGATTGCATCGTGCTAGGAGGATCTTCTTCTTCGAATTTCCAGATACTCCATTAGCAGGAAATCCAATTTCTGTTTGGATTTGAGGAGATCATCTAGTAATCCTTCAAGTGGCTTAGAGCAATCAACTCTGTCTTGACGATATCATCTCAAGTCTGAAGAGCAATTCAAATCAGAGCAGAAGAAGAAGAAGGAGAGCAGTGAGCATAAGAAGAAGAAGGAGAGCAGTGAGCAAAAGAAGAAGAAGGAGAGCAGTGAGCAGAAAAAGAAGAGCAGAGCAGGAGGAGAAGACAAAGAAGGATGTGATGATGATGCACCATATGAAGCCTCACCATCGCCAGATCTGCTGAAGCCAAAAGTAGAGCATCGCCAGTCAAGCCTGATTCAAAGGAGATCTAATCAAAATGCTTCAGCAACACATCAATATGATGAAAGCATGCAAGATGATCTGAAGCATGATCCATGCTATCAAGACTTGAAGAATTTGAGATCAAATTGATCAATACGTAGAAGAAGAAGCAAGATCAAAAGACAGATGTTTGAGGATTTGCTTCTCTGAAATCAAATTCTTTTGAGCAACTTATTTTTCTCTTTATTAACTTCAGAACTCTTTTGGTGCTCCTACGTGTGATAGTAGTATTGATTCCACACTATGTTTGTGTGTGGATTGAGGAGGTCTGTATGACCTGTTGCTGTGAATCAGCAGTCAAGATGTGTGTTAGAGGATCAAGCTGTAAGGCAATAAAACTCAAGTTGTTAGTTAGCGGTTATTTGAAGCTGTGAATCAGTAATCTAAAGTAGCCTCATTGGTTTAAGTGAGGGGTGGACGTAGGTCTCTTTCCTGGAGCCGAACCACCTTAAAAATATCTTGTGTAGTGGTTTGCCTTGTTATGTCTTTACACTAGATGTATGCAGAAGGATTTCACTACACATTCTAATCACTCACACATTGTTTGATAAAATGTCTCACACATTTTTAATCAATACAAGTCCATTAGAAGTGTGGGGTTCTGATAGAATAAATCTTTTAATTCATAGTAACTTTAAACTACTTAAGTTTTCTGCTGCAAATCTATTCCCCCCCCCCCCCTCTAGATCTCCATTCCTCTACAACACGTGGTATCAGAGTTGGGTTCTCCAGAACTTTGGTTTAACAACTAGGAGAATTTAGGTGAAATGGGTCTAATGGGACATATACCAGAAGGATACTCTATGTATAGACCTCCTTATTTTGATGGATTAAATTATACTTGTTGGAAAACTCGCATGCAGGTTTTCCTAAGAGCCCAGGATCATCAAATCTGGAAGGTGGTTAGTAGTGGACTATAGGAGCTCCAAAGGACGAAGAAAGATGGACACCAGAGCAAATCAAGAAGTCAAATGCTAACTAGAGCGCAATGAATATCATGCAATGCTCCTTCATCCAATGGAGTTGCGACGACCCTCCTTATACCGGTACGATTATACCAATCCACGTCGGTATAGTGAGTCTCGTCACAGTGGGACATTTACCCAAGCACTAATGCATATGATTGAGATGTACACAAATATGAATACAGAGTAGCGGAAGTAAGAAGACTACTGTCTTTTCATTTCATCATCCACATTAAACATACATGATCCATATAGCAATTTAAGGAACTAAGTCCACATAATGAAATACAAAATTCAAATTACATTGTTCGTCACAATTTACATAAGCTTCAATTTCATAAGTCTCAATTACATACTATGAAAAAGAAAGTACAAGTCGATAATCCACCACAACTACTCTCCTCGCTCGGAGTCGCTCTCAACGGTCTCCTCCAAGGAAGTAGGATCCGCTGCTAAACCTGTACACCGAAGCAAGGGTGAGTCTAAAAGACTCAGCAAGTAATTCCATACACATCATACATGCATACATCACGTAAGTCCTACATTCAATTTCATTAAGTCAAAACATATAGCATGGTTGAAACAATGATAAGAAACAACCTGTCATGATATTTCTACATAATTCACAACACAAGATACAGGGTTTATGTCATTCCAAATTAAAATACCTACCATATGCTTTCTACTTATCTATCCACATGAGAGCTACATTTACATTTAAGCTACAATATGATAGCAAATTAAGCATGGGATTTTCACACACATAAAAGGAAATGCTCCTAACATGGATTCTACATATTTTTGCACATGTAAAACATTGTTATAAACACATTAAGGCTGTTGTTTTGACATGAATCTAACATTTTCATATCATAAATCATAATTTCACATTCTAACACATGGGGTTCACATGTTTACACATTTACACCTTCACATTGTTTACTTTTACACATTTCACATATACACATGTTTCACACACAATTTGCACATATACACATTCACATTTTCACATTTAGATGCCGTGACACATAGTCCAAACCACCACTAGAAGGAACATAACACATAGACGCCACCTAGGCAACACAGTGACGGCTCTTGGTACTGCGCAGACCGAGGAAAAGAACTCTCCACCCTAAACAGTGGTACTTGTCCACCTCCAGGATTTCATCCAATGCCCATAGGATTTTAACACATTGAACCTTCCCGTGGGGACTTTTCCACGGTACGGTTCCACAGCCCTCTATGGAAGCAGTGTCACACACGGCACATTTCACATTTTTCGATTTATTATACACATAGTTCTCACACAATTGGACACATAACTTACATTTAACCATTGACATATGGTTCAGTTTTCCCTAACATGATGTACTGTTAACAGAGTTTAAACACTCAGGAATGTTCACTAATCATGTGGAAACTCATTAACAATCCATAACCATAATAAGCATGTTTTAATCACTCACTTTTACATGAAAATTTCACAATGTCATCTACTGTTGCCCAAATCACACGAAATTTTAACCACATGCTGTTTGCAGGTTTAGGTCACACATACACATTCTCATATTTTTCTGAGCTACATTGATTTTACAGAAATTAAAATACTCATTCACATGCCATTCATAAATCAGTTTATCATAGAAGCACAGTGTCAAGGTTGGATTTAACAGTTCACTAACTTGCATCTAACATTCACCTATCGCAAGAATTTTTCCCAAATTTATCAAGCATCATACAATTTATTGAAATTTAAAAACAACCTACACATGCTCCCTATTTTCCAATACATAAATTATAACAAATTTCATAATCATGGGAAAATTTCAAATTTTCAGGACAAAGGACTGACATACATACACATCGTCTGGAAATTTTATGGAATCCAATTACACATGGATCATGTGAACAATAAGCTACCATATCCAAGATCTTTATCTCACATGCATTTCACATAATTCTAGCAATTTATACAAATTAAAAAAAATGCATAGAAATCTCACAACACATTCCTTATCTATTTTACATAACATATAACATTTACAGTATATCCTCATGCGAAGAATCTGAAAAATAATCATATATAAGGAAGAACAGCTCACTGTTCTGTCCTGAAGAACTAAACGGCAAAGTCTGGCCGTTCAAGGAGGTAATGGCAGCATCGTCTGCCGCAAACTCAAGATCTTAACGGCAAGAGATCTTGCCGTTAAGTTCCTGTCTGTGCAAAACACAGACCGAACTCCAAAGATTGGTGAATGTAGGGGTTCCAAGACACGAAATAAATCCCATAAAATGCCTAAGACCTACTAGACATACACATGGACGACGGGGATGAGGTACTTGCCTTTCTAAAAACCTCCAAAGGGACGAAAATAGGTGATGAAGCTCTCCTTGGGCAGTGCCAAGAAGTCTCCACAAAAGCTTTCCCTCGGGTTCTAGATCGAAGTAGCCACCAGTCCGAGGTTGGGGAAGCCTTCCCTTACGTCCACACTATCCTCCAGTTGCAATAGCTTGCAGGGAGAAGCTTCAACCACTGAATCAATGCTTGCAAAGGTCAGTTTTTCTCCTGTTCTCAGCTAGGGTTTCTTTCTCTCCTTGCAAAGAGCCAAGAGAGCTCTTGCAGGTGCAAAGGGGGTTGTTTTATAAAGAGAGACCTTCTGTCTCACGCAGGGCCTGATGTGAAGGCTAAGAGCCGTTGGGGACATCTCCCCAATCGGTGAGCAAGCCCAACCCGAAATTTGCGGTCTGTTGCGCATAGAAAATCAGAGAAGTAGACGTCCACATCCATGGCCGTTTACCTCATAGTTGCGTCCATCGACATGGATGTTTACTCACATAGACGTCCATCCATGTTGACGCCAATTTGCTCTTCGTCCAGAGCATTAAACCATGCAGAAAACCCTATGTACACTATGTATATGCATGCAATACATATAGTATAATATACACACTACTAAACCATGCAATCATCCACTATTTACAATTAATTTGCACATGCACACGTAAGTACACCTAGCTAATATGTACATAGTTACCTACATATGCACACATGATATTTACACACAACCACGAACCCATACATGATATCAAATAAAACGACAAAAATCGAGGGCCTTACACCTCTCCCCCTTAAGGAAACTTCGTCCTCGAAGTTTAAACAACACTACTCAAACAAATGAGGATACTTCTTCCTCATCGCATCCTCAAGCTCCCAAGTAGCCTCCTCTCGTGAGAAGTTCGCCATAGAACCTTCACTGACGTATACTCTTGTTCCGGAGATGCTGGACCTTCCGATCAAGAATAGCTACTGGCTGCTCCACATATGACAGATCTGGCTAGATCTCCACTGGCTCGTGACTAATAACATGAGACGGATCTCGAACATACTTCCTGAGCATAGATACGTGGAAAACGGGATGAACACTAGCTAAAGCCGGAGGCAAAGCTAGCTCGTAAGCCACGCTACCTAAACGCCTGAGAATCTCATACGGGCCAATGAATTGGGACTTAATTTTCTATGCCTGCCAAACCTAACGACACCTCGAGTAGGTGAAATCTTCAAAAAGACATGCTCACCCACCTCGAACTCCAAATCCTTCCTCCTGTTGTCGGCGTAGCTCTTCTGCCTATCCTGCCGCAACAAGCCTCTTCCTGAAAAGCTGAATCTTATCCGAAGTCTCCTGAACTAACTCGGACCAATCAACTGCCTATCAGCGGTCACCTCCCAACATATAGGAGATCTGCAAGGCCTTCCATACAACGCCTCAAATGGAGCCATACCAATGCTCGCATGAAAACTATTGGTATGCGAACTCCACTAGAGGTAAATGGCCCTCCCAATCATCCTTCCAATCCAGCACACACGCTCTCAACATATCCTCGAGCGTCTGGATAGTCCTCTCAGACTGTCCATCTGTCTGGGGATGAAATGCCGAACTGAGCTTCAGCTCCGAACCTAAAGCATCCTGAAGACCCTTCCAAAGCCTCGAAGTAAATCTCGGATCTCGATCCGAAATGATCGACTTCGGCACACCATGCAACCTAATAATGCTACTGACATACAATCTAGCCAAGCTCTCTACTGACTACTTCTCTTCATAGGCAAGAAATGCGCAGTCTTCGAGAATCTATCTACGACTACCCAAATCGAGTCATTACCCGTCTAGATCGAGGCAAACCTGAAACAAATCCATAGTGACAGCTTCCCACTTCCATATTGGGATCTCCATCTTCTGCATAAGACCAGATGGTCGCTGCCACTCGGCCTTCACTTGCTGACATACTAGACACCTAGATACATAATCCGCTACATCTCTCTTCATGCCAGACCACAAAAAAGACCTCTTCAAATCCTGGTACATCTTAGTGTTACCCGGATGAATAGAGAATCTCGACCTATGAGCTTTGCTAAACATGCTCATGGACCTCCTCCTACTAAGAGCATCCGCTACGTCATTCACTTTCCTGGATGATATTGAAGATCGAAGTAGTCGTAGTCCTTGAGGAACTCAATCCATCTCCTCTGTCGTAGGTTAGTTCCTTCCGGGAGAAGAGATACTTCAAGCTCTTATGGTCAGTGAACACCTCAAATCTGACACCATAAAGATAGTGCCTCAAGATCTTTAGTGCATGAACCACTGCCGCAAGTTCCAAATCATGAGTCGGATAGTTAGGCTCATGCTCCTTCAATTGGCGAGAAGCATACGCCACTACCCTTCCTTGCTGCATTAGTACACAGCCTAAGCCAATCTGAGATGCATCCGTATAAATGGCAAAACCTTCAGCACCACTAGGTAATACCAATACCGGAGCGGAAGTAAGTTTAGCCTTCAATAATTGAAAGCTACTCTCACATGTCTCGGACCACACAAACTTCTCACCCTTTCTGGTAAGCTAAGTCAATGCGGCGGCGATGGATGAAAATCCCTCAATGAATCGCCGATAGTAACCAGCCAAACCAAGAAAATACGAATCTCCGAAGGGGTCTTGGGGGTCTCCCAATCCATAACTGCCTGGACCTTTGCTGGATCAACTGCTACACCAGCACCGGAGATAACATGCCCAAGAAAATGAACCTCACACAACCAAAAATCGCACTTACTGAATTTTGCATACAGCTTGTGCTCACGGAGAACTTCTAACACTACCCTCAAATGCTGACGGTGTGTGGCCTCATCTGGAGAGTAGACCAACAGATCATCAATAAATACCACAACAAAGCTATCTAAGTACGGCCTAAAAACCCTGTTCATGAGATCCATGAACGATGCAGGGGCGTTGGTCAATCCGAAAGGAAGGACCAAAAACTCATAATATCCATAACGGGATCTGAATGCCGTCTTGGACACATCCTCGCTCCTGATCCTCAACTGATGATAACCAGATCGCAAATCGATCTTAGAAAAGACTGATGCATTTTGCAGCTGGTCAAACAAATCATCAATATGAGGTAAGGGATACCTATTCTTCACTGTCACTTGGTTACTTCCTATAATCGATGCATAACCTAAGTGATCCATCCTTCTTCTTTACGAATAAGACAAGTGCGCCCCAAGGGGAAACACTAGGGTGAATAAATCCCTTAACTAGCAATTCTTGCAACTGCTTTCTTAACTTGGCTAACTCCGCAGGTGCCATCCGATATGGAGCCTTCGAGATAGGAGAGGTGCCCGGAAGCAACTCTATGGTGAACTCTATCTCTATATCCGGTGGCAATCCAGACAAATCATCTGGAAAGACGTCTAGAAAATCCTGCACTACCTCGATCTTTGCAAGAGTAGGTGACTCACCAGCCTCAGATATCAACACTACGCTGGCAAGAAAAGTGTCACAACCCTTGTTTACCATGCGCATCGCCTTCATGGCAGAGATGACCAACTTTCCCGCCAAGTTTCTTGGCAAGGGATGAGAGAACTCGTCCTCACCAGGAATGCGGAAAACAATCCTCTTCCGATGACAATCTACTAACGCATAGTGCTCCTCTATCCAATCCAGACCAAGAATAGCATCAAAGTCATTCATCTTTAGCAAGAAGAAACACCCTTCTAGGACTCTATCCTCAATGCACATAGGTAACGACGGAATACACTTCCCAGTCGATACTGTACCCGCGGGTGTGTGTATAGACAACGGGACTTCTAAATCTTCAGACTCTACACCTGACTCTAGAGCTAATTGCCTAGCGAACCACTCGGAAATGAACGAGTGAGTGGCACCCGTATCGAACAAAACCGAGCGTGCACACCTAGAAGTAAAACTGTACCTTCAGTGACATGCTCCGCCTGCTCGGCATCCTCTCGTGCTAGGGAAAACACTCGAGCTGAGGCTCGAGGCCTTCTGGTCTCCTAGCTGGCGCTGCTGCTGCTACCGCTGCTGGGGTTGGCGCTCTGCGCTGGACTCCCTGCTAAAGTCTCGAACAATCCTTGATCTTGTGGTCGCTGCTCCCGCACTTTAAGCATTTTCCCACTACCATCCAACACTCCGTACCACGTGTGTCTTCCCGCAGTGGGGACACTCCTTCTTCACACCAGGGGAATGTTGAGAAGGTACTGAGTACTGATGGCTGCCACTGGACGCTGCGGTGTTTGGTACGCTGCCTTTTCTTATCCTGCCGCTGGAAAGGGGCCGCAGGTCTCTTCTGCAAAGCTTTCTTCTCCTCGAGGTACTGCTCCATTTCACCCTCCTGCCTACAAGCAGCGCTAAGGGCCTCATCCAAGGTACGATGATCGAATGCCACTAGCCTCGTCCTCAGTGATGGCTTAAGGCCCATCACAAACTTCTTTGCCTTCCTGCGCTCATCAGCTACTATGTGAGTTCATACTTAGATAACTCAGCAAAACTGGCTCATACTCAAGTACAATCTTGGAGCCCTGAGTCAAGGAAAGGAACTCCTGCTCCATCCTGTCCTGGATATGCTCAGGGACGAACTTGGCCCGAAAGAGCCTCACGAACTCATCCCAAGCAACGTCAATAGCACCGTCCTCGAATCGAGTACGCAGTAAGAAAGCCACCACACATCAGCTCTCTCCTGCAACACAACCTTCAAGCACCAACTAACAACTCTAATTTAACAGGGTAGCAAACATATAAAACTAACACATACCTGTAGCATAGGTGGCTAAAGTGACCTTGTCCTCGTCCGCACACCTAATAGCCTGGAAGATCTTATCGATCTCCCTCATCCAGCTCTCGGCTAGTAATGGGTCGCTCTCCCCCTTAAAAGAGGGTGGCAACATCCTCTTGAATCTTTCCATGATGGAGGGTCCACCATGGTCCTGAGCCTGGGGAACTGGAACCTGGGCCTACTACAACAGACAACAAGCAATGTATATTCAACATAATATCATGCAATTAAATAAAACAGACTACTCTTTATTTTATTATTCCAACCTGAGCCTCCATCTAAGCCTGGAGTGCAGCCTGGGTGTGGGCCTGCGTCTGCATGGCCTGCACTAGACCCTGCATGAACACTCCATAATCCACAGGTGGCGGTGGGGGAAGTACAGGACCCTGAGGTGCTGGGGCCTGCTGCTCAGTCTGCTCCTAAAGCCTAGGCTCATCTCTCTCTGCTCGCCATCGCGAGTACGTACACCACCACGTCTACTGCGTGAAGCCATAAGCTACAATTAATGTAATCACTATCAGAAACTACGTTATTTAGTCCCTAACCACTTTCTTATCTATCTTTCATTCATTATTAATCAATTCTACACATGTGGACAATCTATAAAGACTTAGCTGTAATGGAGATGAGACTTATGTATATTTATACAATCTCAACCAGTCGGTCTCTAATACCAATCTCTGCAACGACCCTCCTTATACCGGTACGATTATACCATCCACGTCGGTATAGTGAGTCTCGTCACAGTGGGACATTTACCCAAACACTAACGCATATGATTGAGATGTACACAAATATGAATACAGAGTAGCGGAAGTAAAAGAACTATTGTCTTTTCATTTCATCATCCACATTAAACATACATGATCCATATAGCAATTTAAGGAACTAAGTCCACATAATGAAATACAAAATTCAAATTACATTGTTCGTCCACAATTACATAAGCTTCAATTTCATAAGTCTCAATTACATACTATGAAAAGAAAGTACAAGTCGATAATCCACCACAACTACTCTCCTCGCTCGGAGTCGCTCTCAACGGTCTCCTCCAAGGAAGTAGGATCCGCTGCTAAACCTGTACACCGAACCAAGGGTGAGTCTAAAAGACTCAGCAAGTAATTCCATATACATCATACATGCATACATCACAAGTAAGTTCTACATTCAATTTCATTAAGTCAAAACATATAGCATGGTTGAAACAATGATAAGAAACAACCTGTCATGATATTTCTACATAATTCACAACACATGATACAGGGTTTATGTCATTCCAAATTAAAATACCTACCATATGCTTTCTACTTATCTATCCACATGAGAGCTACATTTACATTTAAGCTACAATATGATAGCAAATTAAGCATGGGATTTTCACACACATAAAAGGAAATGCTCCTACATGGATTCTACATTTTTTGCACATGTAAAATATTGTTATAAACACATTAAGGTTGCTGTTTTGACAGGAATATAACATTTTCATATCATAATCACAATTTCACATTCTAACACATCGGGTTCACATGTTTACACATTTACACCTTCACATTGTTTACTTTTACACATTTCACATATACACATGTTCACACTACACAATTGCACATATACACATTCACATTTTCACATTTAGATGCCGTGACACATAGTCCAAACCACCACTAGAAGGACACATTCACATAACACATAGACGCCACCTAGGCAACACAGTGACGGCTCTTGGTACTGCGCAGACTGGGAGAAGAACTCTCCACCCTAACCAGTGGTACTTGTCCACCTCCAGGATTTCATCCTAATGCCCATAGGATTTTAACACATTGAACCTTTCCGTGGGGACTTTTCCACGGTACGGTTCCACAACCCTCTATGGAAGCAGTGTCACACACGGCACATTTTCATTTTCTGATTTATTATACACATAGTTCTCACACAATTGGACACATAACTTACATTTCACCATTTGGCATATGGTTCAGTTTTCCCTAACATGATGTTACTGTTAAGAGAGTTTAAACACTCAGGAATCTACACTAATCATGTTGGAAACTCATTAACAATCCATAACCATAATAAGCATGTTTTAATCACTCACTTTTACATGAAAATTTCACAATGTCATCTACTGTTGCCCAAATCACACGAAATTTTAACCACATGCTGTTTGCAGGTTTCAGATCACACATACACATTCTCATATTTTTCTGAGCTACATTGATTTTACAGAAATTAAAATACTCATTCACATGCCATTCATAAAATGTTTATCATAGAGGCACAGTGTCAAGGTTGGATTTAACAGTTCAATAACCTACATCTAACATTCAACTTATCACAGGAATTTTCCCCGAATTTATCAAGTATCATACAATTTACTGAAATTTAAAAACAACCTACACATGCTCCCTATTTTCCAATACAGAAATTATAACAAATTTCAAAATCATGGGAAAATTTCCAAATTTTCAAGACAAGGACTGACATACATACACATTGTCTGGAAATTTTATGGAAATCCAATTACACATGGATCATGTGAACAGTAAGCTACGATATCCAAGATCTTATCTCACATGCATTTCACATAATTCTAGCAATTTATACAAATTACAAAAAAAGCATGCATAGAAATCTCACAACACATTCCTTTATCTATTTACATAACATATAACATTTACAGTATATCCTCATGCGAAGAAATCCGAAAAATAATCATATATAAGGAAGAACAACTCACTATTCTGTCTGAAGAACTAAACGGCGAAGTCTGGCCGTTCAAGGAGGTTAACGTAGCATCGTCTGCCGCCAACTCAAGATCTTAACGGCAAGAGATCTTGCCGTTAAGTTCATGTCTGTGCAAAACACAGACCGAACTCCAAAGATTGGTGAATGTAGGTGTAGCAACTCAATTTTTACAAAAAATAAAATTTAAATAAAGAATTTAAAACCTAGCTAAATGAATATTTGAATAGAGAATTAAATAAAACCCATTAAATGGAAAAGAGTAATGGCTTTGCTTAATGGATCTTCTAGTATTTATTGGGTCAAAATATGAATTTACAAAGGGAGAATAATAGGAAAATACCCTAAATTCGTAACTAAATTATTACCTAAATAGAAAAGGGGTATTTAATACATTAAATAGGAAGTTAGAGTTGGAATTGGATTCCTAAACCTACCCCATATGGGTTAGCACGAATTTGGATCTTTTCAAGTCTAAATAGAGATTGGAAAGCAAGGAAGGAAGGTTAGAGTAAGGAAATTTCGTAATTAAGAGGAATTGGAGTAGTAGTAGGAATAGAAATACATACTTGAATAAATACACCTTCTAAACTCCCTTGGGCAACCCTAGCTCGTTGCCAAGAGTTGCTGGACGTGGAGAGGAGGCTAAGGAGGAGAGGATTTTATGGAGAGAAGAAGAGATTGAAGCTTCTTCCCTTGTTCTTCAAGTTGTAGCCCTAGAAGACAAATCAAGTCAAGGTAGGCATTCTCACAAGCATAAACCATGAAACTTTTTCTGTAGGT
The DNA here is from genome assembly GCA_014218235.1 of Colocasia esculenta. Taxonomy (NCBI): domain Eukaryota; kingdom Viridiplantae; phylum Streptophyta; class Magnoliopsida; order Alismatales; family Araceae; genus Colocasia; species Colocasia esculenta. Next base: position 66,656,111 of record CM024756.1, read on the forward strand.
TCTTCCTGCCCTCTTGAACGAACCCCCAAGTTTCATATTTTTCCATCCATCCTATCTTTTGTTCTAATTTTGAAGAACTGCAAACATGATAACCCTGAGGTGTCATGTTTAATTCAAATCTCTATGTATACTTGATCCCATGCTACGAAAGTTTTACTGTAGATACTTCATGTTGTTAGGGATCATTTGCCCCTAAAAAGCCTAAATTTCCTTGAGCATGTTGCTCGAATTAAATCAGTCTTGCTCTCTATGTCATGTTCTGTGTTACTTGTTGTTGTTCATGCTCAAACCATGTTCAAACCATGTTCTCTCTCGAATCCCTATTTATTGGAAGTACCCTTACATGTCTAGTTTAATTTGCAACTGGTTTCATGATTTTTCGTTCACTATACAATTAGTTATGATTTTTCAAAGCACCTGTATCATTCGATTTCAAGTTGGCTCGCAATCCAAAGCCTGGTCTGAATCCTGTCAGAGCCAGGTGCAGACCACCAGATTGCGAGAGGCCAATATGTCGCCTTCTGGGTCTGATTGCGACCATCCACTTGTCGCTTTCTCAAGTCATCATGACTCCTTCCTTGTCGCTTTCTGAATGCGACAGTACCTACATCGCGTTTGGCCGCCTGAACAGACAGCCATGTCGCAACCTGTACAGGACCCTGTCGCGTTCTGCCTGGCCCCTGTCGCAATGCTCATTGACCTATGTCGCCTTCTCAATTTTTTGATAAAAACCCATGAAAAATATTTTTGTCGCTTTCTAAATAATCCTTACGCCTTCTTACAGTTATACCCCCAGTAAAAAACCTACTTAAAAAGGATGCTATATTGAATGATTTAAAATATATGTTCACGACTTATTTCTATCTATGATTTCTCTTGCACTTGCACACACTTGAACCATCCATTTATGGCTGAAATCTTGCAGAAAATATCTCATAATGTATCTGGTAATTTATTGCAATAAAGTATATTAATTGCCCTATTTTAAAGGACTTGTATTCGTTTCTTGCGTTGTTTATGTACCGATATCGACGCTCCACTGTTCTAGAATTCCTCTAGAACGTCGAGCACCTATTTTATATACACACTTTACTTGGCTTGTGGTGAACTCTCCGTCGGATATTCCTTTCGCCGAACTAGTGAACTCTTGCACTAGGCCTCCGTAAGTCTCCTCTGATCATGGATTCCCACATGGTCGACGAGCCGGTTGTACCCTAATACCTATGACATCTTTAGGGATCTATATGATCCAAACGGCTATTAGAGATTCACTCTCGTCTTAAATCACGCCGGACCTCTGGACCTGTGCATAACAAGGCCAGTGGTAGGGTCGTGAGTTCCACCTGACTGCCAACACCAAGTGCGCGTGTTGTGCAACTGTTACTATCGCCTGATTACTCGACGTATTACGTGCAATGACCACTAGCTCTCATCTGTACTCTACTCGCTCGTCTATTCACGTTCACTCTACTTTCTCGTCTATTCATCTAGTGCTCTCATCTACTTCTTGGTACTCTATATTGGCCATTGACTGATTGTCTAAAGATAAAAATATAACCAATGCCTGGCAATATATAAAGGGCCCGATCTGGTCCTGGGATGTGCGCCCGAAAGTGCTAGTGCCCATGGGAGTTAAATGATCAGAGTGTTTGGCATTACACTCAAGTGCTATCTATCTCGACTATCTATATGACAATCAAAACACAAACGTGCTATACTCTCTCGATGTCTAGAATGACAAACAAGTGCTATACTCGTCGTGCTATTACTATACTTGTGCTAGTTGTGCTATGGCCATCCTGCTATTCGTGCTATATTCGATACTTGTGCTATTTTGGAAACTATACTCGATCTCGTGCTATTGTGCTATTGTTACCTGTTGTGCTATCTCTTACTATATTTGACTCTCTTGTACCTGCTATCTCTAGACACTCTGCCATTAAATGCGTTAATTATTTAAAGCCTGCTTGAGCCTGAGATTTAAGTCCTACTGGGCGTTATCGCTCACCCTACGTTATTTGATGTTGTGTTCTCAGGTGAGACCGAGGATGACACGTACACTCACGAGGAAGGGAATGAGCAAGAGTGAAGCCAGGAGTACCCTTGAGTCATTATGTTATCTTAGAGTTGTAGTTAGTTATTTCCCTCTTTGCAATGTAATTGGGCCCTTTAGAATGGCTCTGATATTAGTGGTTGTAACTAGACATTTGGAAAATTATTAATGAGAAAGATTTGCTTTAGTATTATTCAGTGTGCAATGGTTTGATGTCTAGTATACGCTCTATACCTTTTCTTGCAACTGCCTTCGCGCTCCGATATTCCGCGTTGGGGCGTGACAGTAGGGGTTCTAGGACACGAAATAAATCCCATAAAATGCCTAAGACCTACTAGACATACACATGGATGACGGGGATGAGTTACTTGCCTTTCTAAAAACCTCCAAAGGGACGAAAATAAGTGATGAAGCTCTCCTTGGGCAGTGCCATGAAGTCTCCACAAAATCTTCCCTCGGGTTCTAGGTCGAAGTAGCCACCAGTCCGAGGTTGGGGAAGCCTTCCCTTACATCCACACTATCCTCAGTTGCAATAGCTTGCAGGGAGAATCTTCAAACCGCCGGATCAAAGCTTGCAAAGGTCATTTTTCTCCTGTTCTCAGCTAGGGTTTCTTTCTCTCCTTGCAAAGAGCCAAGAGAGCTCTTGCAGGTTGCAAAGGGGGTTGTTTTTATAAAGAGAGACCTTCTGTCTCACGCAGGGCCTGATGTGAAGGCTGAGAGCCGTTGGGGACATCTCCCCAATCGGTGAGCAAGCCCAACCTGGAATTTTGGGGTCTGCTGTGCACAGAAAATCAGAGAAGTAGACGTCCACATCCATGGTCGTTTACCTCATAGTTGGCGTCCATCGACATGGACGTTTACTCAACATGGATGTCCATCCATGTTGACGCCAATTTGCTCTTTGGCCAGAGCATTAAACCATGCAGAAAACCCTATGTACACTATGTATATGCATGCAATACATATAATATAATATACACACTACTAACCATGCAATCATCCACTATTTACAATTAATTTGCACATGCACACGTAAGTACACCTAGCTAATTGTACATAGTTACCTACATATGCACACATGATATTTACACAAGCACGAATCCATACATGATATCAAATAAAAGGATAAAATTTGAGGGCCTTACAGGAGTTTTCAAGGGTTTCCTCATGTGCCACTGCCAAAAAGTATGGGATCGTCTAATGGTAATCTATGAAGGTACTTCTGAGGTAAAGGTAACCAAAGCCAACATGTTAATTTCTGAGTATGAGGCGTCTAAAATGAAAATTAATGAAATCATCTCAAAGATGTATGGCAGGTTAACTCTATTGACAAATGGCTTAAAGAATCTAGGAAAAATATACACTAAATATGAACTTGTTAGAAAAAATCTTAGATCCTTGGCTCAAATTTGGCATACAAAGGCTACCGTAGTTGAAGAGTCTAGAAACCTGTCAACTACAACTGTTAATCAACTGATTGGTTCCTTAATGACATATGAATTGTGTTTGAAAAGGACAGATGATGGTGTGAAGAAAAAGAAGCCACTAGCACTTAAAGCAAGTCTTAGTGTGAAAAAAATCTGAGGAAGAGAATTCATCAAGCTTAGAAAATGACTCAAGTGAATCAGCCTTGCTCACAAGAAAATTCAGAAAGTTCTTAAGAAAAGAAGGTAAAGGATTTCTTAAAAGAGATCTCAGGTAGGCAACTCTTTCAAACCGAAACAATTTGCTAACAAAAATTCTGACAGAATTGTTTGTTACAATTGTAGGAAATCAGGACATGTCAAACCAGAATGCCCTAATGCTTAGAAGAAGATTCACTCTATGTGGAAGAAAACAAGCCCAAAGCTATGATAGGTACTTGGAGTGAAGAAGAAGAGAATGAGGAAAAAGAAAATTTAGAGGATGATAGGATATAAGCAAAATATACTTGATGGCCAGGGAAAGCTCTAGTGGTTTGGTAAAATCCAGTGGCTCTCTGAATTCATGTTCTGACAGTGATGATGAAGAATTATCTTATGATGAATTGAAAAATCTTTGTGAACAATTATGTAAAAGAACCAAGAACATGCAATCTGAAAATAAGACTCTAAAACGTGAAATTTAGTCAAAAGAATCATCTTGGAAAGTTCTCAAACCCTTTCAAAAGAAAATGAAGACCTGAAATCTAAAAATCAAATTTTAAAAAATGAATGTGAAAAGGTAGAGAAAAGACTGAATATCTTAAAAGAGAACAATGAAAAGATTATTCAAAATAATGCTCAGTTGAAATCTGAAATTGAACAATTAAAGAAACAATTTCCAACATGACTCATGATCATCAAGTAAATGAAAAGCTTAAACAACTAGTGAAGAAAATTATCATTTGAAAAAAAAATTGAATGCTTATTTTCTGACAGAACATTGAATATGAATGCAACAGTCTAAAGAAGATGAATGACAACCTAAAAGCTGAAAAAAAAATTGACAAATGAACTTGAAGTTGTTATGAACAAAAATCAAATTATGAAAAGAAAATCTCTGATTGAACAAGATTGTTGATGGTCTAAAATCTGCTTTGTCTAAGTTTTGCAGGGTACAAACAATATGAAGAATCTTCTTGGAATGAAGGTTAATTTTGAAAAGGAAGGTTTAGGATATACCCTGTGAATAAAAAGAATTTTGAAAACAAAACAGAAAATCATTTGTCACAACTGCTGCTAACAAGAACTCCATCATGCCTAATGAAAAATCAGTGAAAGTTCTTGTTCAAAAAAGTACTCAGAAACAAAAAGAAATAATGAAGAAAAATAATATAAATAGAAAGAACCCTGTGACTACTAAAACCATAAACAAAAAAGGAAAGCAAATAGATTTCTACAAGGTTTCTCAACCTTCTTCATCAACCCAAAGAGCTCCAAGGCAACCTCAAATCCCATATCATGCCAAGAGCTACCATAGAGTACCACTTTCTCCTAACCCAGGAACAATCAAAGGCACTCTAGAGGGTTTCAAATGTTCCAGCACATGCACCAACGCAAAGGTATGTACTAGGTAAGGAATTCACAAGCCTGCTTCAATTGCAATAAACCTGGTCATCTTGCCAAGCATTGCTAGAACAAAAGTCAAAGTTTATATAGAAATGCCAAACAAGCTCAATGCTTTCATCGTTATAAATTTGGTAATATCTCAAGGGACTGTTGGCAATGGTCTGATCATACTGTGCATGCTCACAAGCCTCATGCTCCTAAATTTCATGCTCATACACATAGGAATAAACATCATGCTCATGATAAAAAGTTCAGAAATTCCATGTGTACATGAACAAAATGCTATACAAAAGAATTCTTATGCTCTTCATGTCAAAAATCTAAAAAATAGAAAATACCATGAAAACATAGGTGCATTGAACAAAACCAAGTGCATGTTTAGAACTAATACTACTCATAGTTCTATTAAACATAAAAATGTATCTATATCAAAAACAAAATCCTTTTGTATTGAAAAATCATGTTTAATGGTATTACTAACCAGTTTGGGCCAAACAAAGTTTGGGTTCCAAAATTTGCTGCTTGAATCTTAGTTGCAGGGATCCTTGTAGCCAACTTCAAGATGAAGACCTTATGACTATGGCTATAAGGAAAGTAAGTAGATAGAATGAAAGAAAATGAAAATCATACCAAGTAAACACTTCTGAAAGATTCCCTACTGAATAAAAATGTCATGATCACTTTTTATGTCCAATTGGTATTATAACTGTGTTATCATGCTTGCTTGAATGTGCCCATGACTCCTTCGTGAATTTCATCTGAATTCTTGCAATTTTTTTTTACATCATGCACATGCTTAGGGGAGCAAATTAGAAAAGGGTAAAAATGTTAGTGTAAAAGTTGCTCTTTAAAGTCAAAACTTGTTGGAACTTGAAAACCGCAAAAAAAATTTAACTATGATCATAATCAAGTCGACACACATCTGCTCATGTGTCGACACCAGTGGTCTTCTACTGTAGCACCCCGAAAATTTTATTATGAGAAAATTAGAAATAGTAATTTATAATAGTAAAATTTTACGTGCCATTATCATCTGTAGAAAAACACACTGGAAAATTCCATAAAAATCATAGTTAAACTCTAAATAATACTCTCAATGACCCACGAAGAAATTTGTACGAAGAAAAATCAGATTGGCCAAGATTAAGGTATTTTGTGACTTATTATCGTAATTAAGAAATAAGTCGGAAAATCATTATCACATACACTTAATGGAGTCCAAAAATAGAATAAAAATTATCGTTGGACTTCAAACAATGGGCATTGACAATCTAATGAAGAAATGGGCCAAAGGATGTACTTTGGGCCAAAAATAAATTCATGCTAAGAAAATGACCCGAAATTCAGAAATATTCACTAATGAACCATGATAGGGTAAATTCTCACCCAATAGACCACCATTTGACTTCAAACCAAGCCAAACCCGTGGTTACCACCAAAAGGGAGGTTTCCATAGGACTCCTACCATGATTGGGGAGAGAAATCATCCATTGAGGGAAGGACACCCAAATTCGTACCCATGAGTTTCCTAATTTAAATTAGGCAACTAAAGACCCACACCCCTTTAAATAAGCCCTCTCTCTCCCATGGGACGACCGAGGTCGTGCTTGGAGGCTCTGGAGGCTGGGAAACGCAAGGAGGAAGGCTTGAGAAGAAGCAACTCGTGCTCTTCTTCATCTGCAACCTGCACTTGAGTCCCTTCAAGATCATCACCAAGGTTAGTGAAACCTCGACCAAACTGTGCAAACCATACATCCCTGGAATGATCTTCGAGCCTAGTTTCTTATGACACTATTTTGCCCAATTTCTACCCAGTAGTTCATGAGTATGAAGCGTTCTCCTACGACTGGTCGAAACTAGGGTTTTCTGGAGGACGACTTTTCTTCCAACCAAAAGGTAGGTCTTCTCTGGGCCAAACTCTAATTAAACTCGTGCATGCTTGCATACATATGTTTAGATCATGTTATACTATTTTTCCCATTTTATGTCATATTGTGTAATCGAAATAAATCTTGTATCATCATAGTCATTTTTCTGCCTGATGAAACCCTTACACTATCTTAAGAGTCTTCTACCTCTCGTCTGACTCATTTTTAGATCAAGCACTCAACATGAATAATGTTCCCGTTTGAGTCTACTTTCAAACAAGACTGAAATCACTCTATTTCATGGTGTGTGTAGTGAGCAGTGACCCAAATATCTCTACTGTGTCAATTTTCTATGGTTTGTCCCATAGAGTCAAGTTGACCTAGTAATCTGATTGGTTTTCTAATTCCTCGTTACAGTAGTTATCTTAATGAGATAGCATTCCAATGCACTTAGTTTCACAATTTTTCATGCTCTATACAGCGAGTTATAAGCCTTAGAAGTGCCCTATATCAACCCAGTCCTAGTAGAGTCGAACCGGGTGCATTTGACAACCCAAAACCCCTGTCTAGAAGGCGACGTATCGTCCTGTCGCATTCAGAACACGACAGGTTTCGTGTCGCTACCTGGCTTCTGCGCAGTGTTTGCTTAAATGGCTATAACATTTTCTATAGACCTTAGATTAGCGAGCCGATTTTTTTGTTGGATTCCCTATTCAAAGGGCTTCAATATGGTATACTCATGTGTCAGATTTGCATAAGAAATCAGTGAATTATACCCTAGAAGTGAAGGGTTGGGACTACATCTGCTTTCTAAAAGGCATATGTCCCGGTTTCCAACGCTTTACGCCATTCTTCATATGGTGAGTTTTGATCTATTATAGAAAGATTCTACAAGGTATTATCATGTATTAATCAACCCATGAATAAGTGTTAAGATTTTCACATGATTCTAATTGATCTTAAGTGATTGATCATGCTCTCTACTTGCCAATTATTCTCTCTTTCTTGCCTTATTATCGAACTTGCTAAAATAAGCACATGACAACTTGCTAAAATTGGTAATGCATGATTTGTTTCCTATTATAGCATTCTTGTTACTTGTTCAATGCAGAGTTTCCATAATCAGATTTAAGAAAGTACTCACACACGCACATGAGTGATTCTCACGCGCGGCATGCGCATACACTCTTGCACAATAGGAAAGCCCCTTTCTTGGCTTGTGGTGAACTCTCCGTCGGATATTCCTTCTGTTAGACTAGTGATGTATCAACCCGACCCCCCCGAACCCCCGCCAGGGACCCCCGAAGGTCACGCCGCCACCCACTGATCCTGTAAGGCCCTCAAATTTTGTTGCATTATTTAATTTCGTGTAAATAATTTATATTGTGTATGCATAGATGTACATATCTACGTATGTATTAACTATTTATACTTATGTATGCATGTGTATAAGTTAGTTGTAAATAATGTATGAATGGTATGATGGTAGTGTGTACATGATAGCATATGTACGGCACGTATATAGGTATAAGTTGTGCATGGTTTCTGCATGTTTTTGGGTTCTAGCCGAAGGCCAACTTGGCGTCAAAATCAATAGACGTTTGTGTTGTGTCGGCGTCAACCATATGGACGCCAACACTAAATCCAGCGTCCAGTGATGTGGACGTCAATATCACTTGCTTGCATGCATTGTAGAGCCGGAAATCCCGGGAACAAGCTACCCCAACCATTGGGGAGTTGTCCCCAACAGTCTGAAAGGCTTTCTTGTCAAGCCTGCGTGAAAGGAGAGCCCCCTCTCCTAATTACCATGCCTTTTGCAACCCCAACAGCCCTCTCTTAGCTCTCTTTGCAAGAGGAGATGAAGGAGAAGAAACCTAGAGAAAACTATGTGAAAACCCCACCCTTTGCAAGCTTAAATCTAACCTTCTAGCTATTCCTGGCCATCTACCACGACAAGGAGCTAGCTGAAGTGAAGGAGGAGACTTCCCCGACCTCATCTTGGAGTCATCTTCGTCCTAGAACCCGGCATGAAGACTTCTCAGGAGCTTCTTGGGACTGCTCAAGGAGAGCTTCACCAAGCTTTAAGATCCATCTGGAGTATTTTCTACAGGCAAGTAACCTACCCCTATCGTCCATGTAGATGTCTAGTAGGGTTTTATGATTTTTATGTATTTTTCCTCATGTCCTGGATCCCCCATTCACCCCTTTATTTGGAGTTCGGTCTGTGTTCCTGCACAGACAGGACTTGGCGTCAATGCCTTGACGCCAAGATTCCCCGTGTGCGTCCAGCGATCTTGCCGTCCACTCCTGGAACGGCCAGAGACCGCCGTTAAGTTCTTCTGGGCAGAACAGTGAACTGTTCTCTCCTTATATATGATTACTTTCGATGTGTTTTGCGATGAGGATATATTGTAAATCTATTATACTACGTAATGTGAATGTTGGAATGTGTGGGAGAATGGTTGGACATTTATTTTGTGGATGTTTGAGTTATTATTTATTTAAAATGCATGTGGAATAATGGCCATGTATGTTCACCCATGATCCTAATAATCCATGGGAAATTAGGATGCCCTAATCCTGTTGAATCATGTCTATATACGTCAGTCTCTGTTCTAAATTTTCTGGAATTTTCCCATGTCAATGTGATTTACTGAAAATTATACTTGGGAAATAGAAAACATGTGTAGGATTGCTAAATTTCCAGTAAATCGTGTGTTGTGAAATAAATCCCCGGGAAATTCCTGTGGTGTTGTGTATATTGGGTTCAGGGTTATGACATGTTAAACTGAAATTTCATGTTACGCACCATGGTCGATTGAATCACGAATGATATAAAAAATTGATGTTTGATTTTCTGTAATTGTATCATGAGTCAGAAAATTCAAATTTTTGTATGTGAGGTCATAAACCCGAATCAGCATGTGGTTAAATTTTTAGGTCGTTTGGACAACTATATAGTGAAATATGAATTTTTCCTTGCAAAGATGCGAACAATGCATGTTAATGTGGGAATAATGTGACATGTGTGTGTGATCTGATTTATGCAAATTACTGAACATGTGATCCCTGTTAATTGTAGAATCATGTTAGGAAAACAGAACCCTTGTGTGAATGAGATATGAGCGTCGTGTGTAAAATGTGTGTAAAAACCGATATGTGTAATGTGTAAAACTGTGCCAAGTGTGATACTGCTTCCATAGAGGGCTGTGGAACCGTACCATGGAAAAGTCCCCATGAGAAGGTTCAATGTGTTGTGATCCTAAGGGCATTAGGATGAAATCCTAGAGAGGACAAGTACCACTGGTTAGGGTGGAGATTTGTTCTCCCGGTCTGCGCAAGCCAAGAGTCGTCACTGTATTGCCTAGGTGGCGTCTATGTGTATGTGATGTGATGTGTCCTTCTTATGGTAGTTTGGACTATGTGTCATGGCACTAAAGTGTAAAATGTGAATGTGATTGTGATCATGTGCAAATTGTGTAGTGTGAATGTGTAAATGTGCAATGTGTAAAAAGTGAAGTATGTGAATTAGAAATTGTGTAAAAATGTGAAACCAAAATGTGAGGATGTGAAATTGAAATCCATGATATGATGATCTGAAATCATGTTAGAACAGCAACATAAATGTGGTTATGATCATGTGTTATATGTGTACAATGCGTAGAATCCGCTAGGGACAATCCTTACTTATGTGTAACTCATTCCATGTGTGTTTACTCTCACGTTGTGGTTTGAATGAGAACATAGCTTTCATATGTTAGATTGTAAAGTGTTTAATCATGTCAAAACAGCAAGCTTAAAGCAGGTAAAATGGTTATGTGCATGCGTAAGAATGAGAAGTAACCATGTTAGCAATGTTTTCTTTCATGTATGTAAGCTAGTCATGCTAAATTGCTTTCATGTTTTAGCTTAATTGAGAGTAGAACTTTCATGTGTTGGAATGATTAGAGAGCATGTGATAGGAGATTTTAAATTAGGAAATCTGAAGCATGAATTATGTGTTTCATTAATAGAATTACCATGATAGGTTGTTAATTTCAATGACAAGCATGCTACATGATTGTGTCTTGTAAATGTGTATGTAAAACCTACTATGACATGTACATGTATGGTATGTCTAGAGTTAATTGCTGAGTCTTTTAGACTCATTACTTGCTTCGGCGTACAGGCATAGTTGGTGACGACACACTTGCAGAGGAGGCAGTGGAGACCGACTCCGAGCGTGGAGATTAGATTGTTGGTGTACTTTGCGATATTTTGATTTCATAGTATGTAATTGCAACATTGTACTAGCATTATCATGGAAAAATGATTAAGTGTGGACAATTATGTATTTGATTTTCAGAATTTAATTATGTGGACTTTTAGTTCTTTAATGTTATTGCAATCATGTATGTAAATGTGGGAGATGAATGAAACGAGACAGTGGTCTCTTACTTTCGCTACTCTGTAATCTATATTCACGTTATCTCAGCTGAATGTTATTGTTGGGTAAATGTCCCACTGTGGCAACGTTCACTATACCGATATGGGTTGGTATAACCGTACCGGTATAATGAGGTCGCTACAGAGATTGGTATCAGAGCAACAGGTTGAGATTGCACATGAATATATATACATGTCTTCATCCCCATTGCATGCTAAGTATGTCCACATGTGTAGAAAACACTAATAAGAAGTGGAAATGAGATAAGAAAATGGTTAGAAAACTTAGTAACCTAGCTAATGGTGGCTGAATTTATTACAGCCATGGCTTCGAGAGGTAGGCGTGGCGGAGCGCCGGCCCGTGAGAACGAGCCGAGACGTGATAAGCGGGCGGAGCAACAGGTCCTGTACTTCCCCCACCACCGCCTGTGGATTATGGAGTATTCATGCAAGGTCTGGTGCAAGCCATGCAGACGCAGGCTCATACTCAGGCAGCACTCCAGGCACAGTTGGAGGCTTAGGTTAGACTAATAAAATGATTAATAGTCTGTTTTATTTGCTTATGTGATATTGTGTTGATTGTGATTGCTTGTTGTGTACTGTAGCAGGCTCAAGTACCAGCTCAGGACCATGGTGGACCTTCTACCATAGAGAGATTCAAGAGGATGCTGCCACCCTCTTTTAAGGGGAGAGCGATCCATTGTTGGCTGAAAGCTGGATGAGGGAGATAGAAAAGATCTTCCGAGCCATCAGGTGTGCAGATGAGGATAAGGTCACATTAGCCACATACATGCTACAGGTATGCTTTAGTTTATATGCTTGTATGTTTTGTTAAGTTAGATTTGTTAGATGGTGCTATGAACGGTGTACTGCAGAAAGAGCTGATGTATGGTGGGCTTCATTGCTGCGTACCCAGTTTGAGGACGGAGCTATGATGTTGCTTGGGACGAGTTCGTGAGGCTCTTTCGGGCCAAGTTCGTCCCCGAGCATATTCAAGATCGGATGGAGCAGGAGTTCCTCTCTTTGACTCAGGGCTCCATGACCGTGCTAGAATATGAGGCAAGTTTTCTGAACTCTCTAAATATGCACCTCACATCGTGACAGACGAGCGCAGAAAGACAAAGAAGTTCGTGATGGGCCTGAAACCATCACTGAGGACGAGGCTCGTGGCGTTTGACCACCGCACTTTGGATGAGGCCCTCAGCGCTGCTTGCAGACAGGAGGGTGAGATGGAGCAATACCTTGAAGAGAAGAAGGCTTTGCAAAAGAGACCTGCAGCCACGTTCCAGCGGCAGGACAAGAAGAAAGCGGTGTACCCGACACAGCAGTGATCAGTAGCAGTCGGCAGTACTCAGGTACCTTCTGTACGTTCCCCTGGTGTGAAGAAAGAGTGTCCCCACTATGGGAGGACACATGGTGGTTCCGAGTGTTGGATGATTACGGGAAAGTGCTTGAAGTGCGAAAGCAGCGACCACAAGATCAAGGATTGCCCAAGACTTCAGCAGAGAGTCTAGCGCGGAGCGCCAGCCCCAGCAGTAGTATGGCAGCAGCGCCAGATACAGGAAGACCAGGAAGGCCTCGCCCCATCTCGAGTGTTTGCTTTAGCGCGCGAGGACGCCGCAGGCGGAGCATGTCAACGAAGGTACGGTTTTACTTCTAGGTGTGCACGCTCGGGTTTTGTTTGATACGGGTGCTACTCACTCATTCATTTTCGAGCGGTTCGCTAGGCAGTTAGCCCTAGAGTCAAATGTAGAGTCTGAGGATTTAGAGGTCCCTTTGTCTGTGCACACCCCTGCGGGTACGGTATCGACTAGGAAGTGCATTCCGTCGTTACCTGTGTGCATTGAGGATAGAGTCCTAGAAGGGTGTTTCTTCTTGCTAAAGATGAAGGACTATGATGCTATTCTTGGTCTGGATTGGCTAGAGGAGCACTATGCGTTAGTAGATTGTCATCGGAAGAGGATTGTTTTCCGCATTCCTGGTGAGGACGAGTTCTCTCATCCCTTGCCAAGGAACTTGGCGGGAAAGTTAGTCATCTCGGCCATGAAGGCGATGCGCATGGTGAACAAGGGTTGTGACGCTTTTCTTGCCAGCATGGTGTTAGTACTAGAGGCTGATGAGTCACCTACTCTTACAGAGATTGAGGTAATGCAGGATTTTCCAAATGTCTTTCCTGATGACTTGTCTGGATTGCCACCGGATAGAGAGATAGAGTTTACCATAGAGTTGCTTCCGGGCACCTCTCCTATCTCGAAGGCTCTATATCGGATGGCACCTGCGGAGTTAGCCGAGTTAAGGAGGCAGTTGCAAGAGTTGCTTGATAAGGGATTTATTTGCCCTAGTGTTTCCCCTTGGGGCGCACATGTATTATTCGTCAAGAAGAAAGACGGGTCACTTAGGTTATGCATTGACTACAGAAAGTAAACCAAGTGACTGTGAAGAACAGGTATCCCTTACCTCGTATTGATGATTTGTTTGACTAGTTGCAAGATGCATCAGTCTTTTCTAAGATTGATTTGCATCTGGTTATCATCAGTTGAGGATTCGGAGTGAGGATGTGTCCAAGACGGCGTTTAGAACCCGTTATGGACATTATGAGTTTTTGGTTCTTCCTTTCAGATTGACCAATGCCCCTACAGCGTTCATGGATCTCATGAACAGGGTGTTTAGGCCTTATCTAGATAGCTTTGTCGTAGTGTTATTGATGATGTGTTGGTCTACTCTCTAGACGGCCACACACCGTCAGCATTTGAGGATAGTGTTAGAGGTTCTTCGTGAGCACAAGTTGTATGCTAAGTTCAACAAGTGCGATTTTTGGTTGCGCGAGGTTCATTTCCTCGGTCATGTTATCTCCGGTGCTGGTGTTGCAGTGGATCCAGCAAAGGTCCAGGCAGTTATGGATTGGGAGGTTCCCAAGACCCCTTCGGAGATTCGTAGTTTTATTGGTTTAGCTGGTTACTATCGGTGATTTATTGAGGGATTTTCATCCATCGCCGCCCCTTTGACTCAGCTCACCAGAAAGGGAGTGAAGTTTGTTTGGTCTGAGAAGTGTGAGAGTAGTTTTCAATTGTTGAAGACTAAGCTCACGACAGCCCCGGTGTTAGTCTTACCGAGCGGTGTAGAGGGTTTTGCTATCTACACGGATGCGTCTCGGATTGGTTTAGGCTGTGTGCTAATGCAGCAGGAAAGGGTAGTGGCTTATGCTTCTCGTCAGTTGAAGGAGCATGAGAAGAACTATCCGACTCATGACTTGGAGCTCGCAGCAGTGGTTCATACACTAATGATCTGGAGGTACTATCTTTATGGTGTCAGATTTGAGGTGTTTACCGACCACAAGAGCTTGAAGTATCTTTCTCCCAAAAGGAATTAAACCTGAGGCAGAGAAGATGGATTGAGTTCTTGAAGGACTATGACTTCGACCATCAGTATCACCCTGGGAAGGCGAATGTCGTAGCGGATGCTCTGAGTAGAAAGAGGCCATTTCTCCAGTAGGATTGGAAGATGTTGGAGAATGCGGCTTGCGCGTTGACTGAGTTAGAGCCATCGCTATGCCAGGCTTTTGTAGCTCAGTTATCTCTTAGGTCCTCGGTTTTGGATGAGGTGATCGAGCAACAGAAAGCTGACCCTAGACTCTTAGAGCTAGTGGGCAAGGCAGGTATTGCTGTGATGAGGACGGTGTGATTAGATTTCATCACCGTGTTTGTGTCCTGATTTAGTAGATGTTCGTGAGAATGTGTTAGCGGAGGCTCATAGATCGCGATTCTCTATTCATCCGGGTAACACTAAGATGTACCAGGATTTGAAGAGATCCTTTTGGTGGTCTGGCATGAAGAAGGATGTAGCGGATTATGTGTCTAGGTGTTTGGTGTGTCAGCAAGTGAAGGCCGAGCGACAGCGACCATCCAGCCTTATGCAAAGGATGGAGATCCCAGTGTGGAAGTGGGAAGCTGTCACGATGGACTTTGTTTCGGGTTTGCCTCAATCTAGAAGGGGCAATGACTCGATTTGGGTAGTTGTAGATAGATTCTCGAAGACTGCTCATTTCTTTCCTATGAAGAAGAAGCAGTTATTAGAGAGTTTAGCTAGATTGTAGTT
>CM024756.1:66671680-67231052 GCA_014218235.1 Colocasia esculenta
TGCAGATCACTGTAGATTCGAGTGGGAAGAGCACGAGGTTCTCCTTGCTCCAGCCTTCTTTTCAAGATCTCCAGCCACCATAGCCTCCAAGCACAGCTCCAATAACCCTAGGGGTCGTCCCATGGAAGAGAGAGGCTTTATTTAGAGAGAGAGAGGCCTTTCTTGCCTAATTAGATTAGGAAACTTTTAGGGACGAATTTGGGTGTATCCTTTCTCAAATTGGAGATTTCTCTCCCCAATTCATGATGGAATTGATATAGAAACTTATTTTAGGTTGTAACCACGAATTGGGCTCAATTTGAAGTCCAATAAGTATGTATTGGATGAGTATTTAACCTTTAATCTTGATTCGTTAAGATTTCCAAATTTCGGGGTTATTTTTCTACTTGAATTTATTTGTGGTCCAAAATATATATTATGGCCTGATTCTTTCATTGGTTGTCAATACCCATGTTTAAGTCCATCCTAATTTTTATTTTAATTTATGACCCCTTTATGTATATGTGATAATGTTTTTTGACTTATTCCTTAATTAGATATAAGTCACAATAATTCTTAAACTCAATCCAAAAGATTTTATTGGCCTAAATTTCTTTATGGGTCACTAGAGAATATATTTAAAGTCTAACTATGATTTTTACGAAAATTTTTAGATGTGTTTTTACATCTGGGATAACGGTGTGTACGTATTTTAACTAGTTTAAATCATTAAGTGGCCATATTTTTTATTTATCTCAAATTTTCAATTACTATAATTCTCGGGGTGCTACAGGTGATCTCTATAGTATGGGTGATGTGGAAGTGTGGATCACTTATGGAGAAAATAATATTTCCTTGAAGCTGGAAGTAAGCTCACGTCAAGTACATGAATAAATACTAAAGACCTGAACTTCCACTAAAGATATGAACAAAGTGAAAGAAGAATAAGGAGTTCACACTTCTAACATCCTTACTAAACACAAGTCAAAGATAATACCAAGGTAAACGATTATCCTCAAAGATTCTGACAAAAGGTGGGAACAAGAGAAAGAAATTCCTATAGAGCATGGAACAAATAGGAAACATGGGTTCATACAGATGAAGAGACTACAATCATGCAGTTAAGAAATGGAGAAGAATCGTAGGAGGAACCTACTTAGCCAAAGGGGAATGCAAATCCCCCTATATCTAGGTAAGAAGATGCAACGATAGTAGTGGCAGCTCACAGGAGCTACGGTAGTAGTAGCAACTGCAAGAGTTGTAGCAGTAGCCTATAGCAGCAACATAGTAGGAACGATAGCAACAACAGCTACAACAGGAGCAGCAACAACAACTACAGCAGGAGCAGAAGCTACAGCTCCACAATGGTCGTAGCAACAATTGCAGCACAAGAGGAAGAAAACTCTTGTGGGAGCAACCAAGGGAGTTTATATAAACCCCAAGTTTACATGCATGGTTGGCACGTAATCCTCCAACCGTCATTGTAAAAACCCACGCGTTGAAGTTAAAACCCCCTACTCTCCTTTCTTAGCCATGTTCACAGTGAAAGTTCTTACTGCCAACACGTAACATGGAATGTGTAACCCATTTTAAACAAAGAGGAAAAGGCCTTGCATAGCCAAGGTTATGTAAGCATACATTATATCCGTGCATCACATAATTCAGGATATTTACTTTTCTAAAACCAACAACTTTTTCTAAGAATTATGGTGTTTTCGGATTTCAATTTCGTTACCGAATTCTGGTGGCGTCCTGTCGAAGTGGCACATCTGAAGATAGAACCGGATTACTTTAATAATGTAGAAATATTTCTAGAGTAAATATAATCAAGTTTCTAGTAGATATTTATGTGTTATGAAAATCAAAATTTTCTAATTTTTTTTCTATATCATATTATTATTTTGGTATTAAATTTTTGGGGTGTTTAAACTATGTCGTATATGAGCCTGCATGTTTGATCCAAAAATTTGATTTGAACCCTTTTTGATAATCTTCGAAAAGTACTATGTCTGATTGTCTTGGCAAGGTACTTTTACCCTTCTCTCTAGGGTGGTTAGGACTCCTCATGGTTGGCATCATGCATGAGTGGTCAGTCGTGACGACGGTTTCATCCTACAAGAATAACGTGGGTAGTTAGGCTTCAAAGTTGGGGAAATTTGAGTATGTATCTATATGTAACATCATTTCGACAGGTGGTTAGCTATATCTTATTCATCTCTATGAGAGCTTTGCTGATGCCATTTGCAAGATTTTGAATCCCTATCAAGCAATCATGTCCTTGAAATATGACTCATGCTTATCTGTAAACATGCGACTTGTTAAGTTTCCTTTGTGAAGAATCCTTGTGAAAATTATGTGTTTCTGCAATGACCTAAACTGTGTTATATTCCATGCTCTTATACTTTATGCTTTGCTGGTTTGCCTACTGAGTTCTTTAGAACTCATGCCTTCGTTGAACCCATTTCAGATTCTTCATCATGATGCGGTTCTCTCTTCAAGTCAACTCCTTTGCTGCATGCATGCTTCAGGCTAGGCAACCTTGGGGTTATTTTGTTAGAAACTGTGTTTATTCGTGGCTGTGCCACCCCTTTTGTATTTTGAAATCATGGCATGTAACTAATGGACATATTATGTTTTGGTATTCATAATTATATATGGCACTGGTGTTCAGTGCAGAAAGCTGAATATAGTATTTTACCATGTATAGTTCTTGTGTTTGGTCTGCTATTATATCGCATGCAATGCAGGAAGGCCTTCCCACAACCATATGTAAGATGCTTCCACTTTGTAAGTGTGCGTGTCACCTCTTTACCGACTGGGAGGGGTGCCATGGCACTACATTTAGCATAATACATCTTCAATATTTTTTTTGATTTAGTTTAAATATTTCCTTGACCAATTACTTTTCCCTTCTGATTATTTCTGAAAATTACTTCCCCCTTATCAGATGTAATTGATGAAAATAATTTCCTATCTCCTATCATGTGCTTGAGCATCCGCTATCTAAAATCCATTTAGTTGCTTTAGGCTTTCTTGAAAAGTAGAATTAATGAGAGTTTTAGGTACCCAAGTTCTTTTAGGTCCTGAAGGGTTAGTTGAACATTGTTTGGGTATCCATATCATGTGCTTAGTGGTGCAAATGACATTGGTGTGACCTAGCTTATTGCAGTGTGAACAACAGTCAATATCTTTTGTTTATAGTTATAATTGTTTTTCTTTTGTTTGTTAGGTAGGTTTATTTGCTCAGTCACTATTCTTTTTGTTTCTTTTACAAATTTTGGTAATGGATATTCTTAGGATTTTCATCTCTCTTAGGTATGTTGTGAAAGCAAAGGTAAAAGTGCATGCAAATATGTCATGAGAAGGTAAATGCATGTGTTAATGTGATTTATGTTAATTGTGATATCATGTTAGTACCATGTGTAGAAATATGTTAATTATGTCCATGAGTTAGAAATTACTTGATGAGCATGTTAGTAGTATCATGTTATAAGTTTTAATATAAGCCATGTGTTAGTGTTATGTGAAAATAAGAATTTCAAGCATGTGATTATATGAATGCTCTCATGTTAGTGACACCATGTTAGAAGTGACCATGTTTAGAATTCTTGTTATACATGAGTTAGTATAGCTTTGTTAATAGATTCCATATTTACATTATCCATGTTTAGCATGAGCATGTGTTAGTTTAATTGTAAATTACTAGTAAGTTAATAATGATGTGATAGCTAGTAAAGTGTTAAATTGTTAGAAAGCATGTGTGGTAAGTACGTGGTTTGAAGTTTTAAGTTGCTTGCTGAGTCTATTGCAAAGACTCATCCTTGCTAATATTTCAAGAGATTTAGATGCCGAGGAGTTAGCGAGATCTGACGTGGAGCGTGAAGAGTAGATTGAAGATTTATAGTTATTTCCTAGTATGTGATGCAATTGTAATATGAACTTTGGTTATTTTGTACTTGGAAATTGGATACATTTAGTGGATGTTATATTGTGTCATTTCTTTCTTGGACTATATAGACAGTGGTATGTGGATTATAAAGTTGATGGAATAAGAGTTGTTTATTTTTCCAGTGCAATATTCCTTTCTATTTGTGTATATCTCAGCCCATGTGACTATCGTTGGGTTTTCTCCCCTGTAACGACTTGCTCTTATCCGACGTGGGTTGGTATAATCATACCGGGTGGAAGTGGGTCGTTACAAGAAGAGAAAGCAAGTCCTTTCTAACCCATATTTGAATGTTTTTTCTTTAAAGTGTTGTTTGGAACAAAAGATTTAGTTCATTGTTTTTCAGATTTCTAAAAATTATACCTCTTAGCAGGTTTATTCCAATGTAAATCTTGGCATGAGATTCTGTGATAAGCAAGAAAGTGTGAATAATAAAAAGAAGGATTAAACCATTGGTGACCATAGTACTTTTGGTTCCAAGACTTATTCTATCTTGAGTTGTATGATGTGTAGACATTCTAATTTTCATAAGAAAAATGATTCTTTATATTTTTAGAATTTTTATGATTTTTATAAGAATTTTTATATACTAGTTTTCTATTTTTATGAATAACAAAGGTCGACCTAGGCAGTGTGTGTGTTGACCTCTCTTGTTCTTTCTGTTTTTGCATTTGATTTTTGTTTTCTGACAAACTATCCTTGACAATTTTATTAGAGGGATTTTTGATGATTTTTCTTTCTTTTCAGATGTGTCAGTTTTATTTGAATTTTGTGGTTTAAAACTTAGACCATATTTATTTGAATTCATCTTTACTCCCAGTAGAGCATTCAAATTTTCTTTGCCTTGTGAGAAGTTTTTGATGATCTCTTCTTTTTCTTTAAGGCATTGATTGAGTTTTTCAACTTGAATTACACTTTCTTGATTTCTTTGTCTTCAAATTTCTTAGCAGAATTAACAATCTCTTTATTTAATTTTTGAACCCTCAATTTCAAATTATCAACAAGATTTAGGAATTCATTATTTCTTTGATTTGGTCTGCAATTTCAACTTCTAATTCAGATATTTTCATATATTGATGTGTCATGAACAATGCTATCAATTTTCTTTTCAAATATCTATTTTATTTCTCATTTCAGAAAGATTTTCTACTAAATTACCATATGCCTCTTGCCAATCTTCAATGGTAAATAGTTCAAAAGAGATATCTACCTGTTCCTCACTGCTTCCAACCATGAAGCAAATTTCGTTTCCTTCTGAACTAGATGATTCTTCATTGCTTTCCATGCTTTGATCCTCATCTAACCATATAGCCACCATGGCTCTATTCTTCTTTTTGTGGAATTCCTTCTTGTGACTTTTGAGCTTGTCCTTTTTGGCCTCTGGACATTCACCCTTCATATGTCCAGACTTGTTACACCTGTAACAAACAGTAAGCTCATTATTTTTCTTGTGATCCTCATGTGAAAAGGAATATTTATTTTTACTAGTTATGATGTTTTACTTATTACCAAAATTCTTCTTGTTAGATTTCAAAAATGTTCTAAATTGTCTAGTTATCAATTCAAGTTTATCATCCTCAGAATCAGATTTTTCAGATTCATAAAACTCTCTAGATTTTCCTTTATTGCTAGAGGAAGCTAAAAGAGTAATATGTTTGGTTTTCAACATGTGTTCTTCAGATCTCTTTAGATTTAGTTCATAAGTCATTAAGGATCCAATGAGCTCATCCAATGATATTTTGGATAAATCCTTTGAGTCCTCAATAACTGTAGATTGAGTGTGCCACACAGGAGATAGAGAACGCAAAATCTTCCTTACCAAATCTTCATTTGAGTATTCCTTACCTAAGGCTCTAAGCCCATTGATGATGACCATAAACCTAGCAAACATCTTAGAGATATTTTCATCAGATTTCATGACAAACAATTCATAATCAAACACTAGCATGTTTGCTTTTGTTTTCCGAACTTGAGATGCGCCCTCATATAACAATTCTAGTTTGTCCCACATCTCTTTAGCAGACTTACACATTGAAATCTTTGAATACTCTTTTGGATGGATGGCACATTGTAGCATGTTCATGGCACTGTAGTTCAAGGTTGCCTTTATGATCTGCTCCCATGTCCATGTGTCTTCATCGGCAGTTACTACTACTGGTCCTTTCTCAACGATTCTCCAGACTTCATGGCTCTGTGCTTGAAGAAATACCATCATCTTGTTCTTCCAATAAGTGTTGGCCCACTTCGTATGGTAGCAAGACTAACCTAGAGGGGGGGGGGGGGGGGTGAATAGATAATCTGAGATCTGAAATAAAAATCACCACTAAAAATGTTTGGTTAGTCTAAATAAGCGTGTGCAAAGAAAGTAAAGGCGCGGAAGCAAGCACACAAGGAACACAAAGGATTTATCCTAGTTCGGCCCTTCCAAATGGAAGTCCTACGTCCAGTCCCCAAGCAAACTCTTGGGATTTCACTAACCAAGGGTACAGTCCCTCTTAAGGACATAAGACACCCGGCCCCTGCTGGTCTTCTTCTCTTTTCGGGCAAGAAGGCAGCCCACTGTTTCACCTCAGTCAGGTGCTTCTTTTACGAGCTCAGAAACAACTCACTGGTACACACCCCAGCAGGTCTTCCCTTCTAATCAAGGGGAACACTGTGTATTGTCCCATAGCTAGACAGGCACCACCAGCACCCTGCTGACCTCCCTTCACATAGGAAGAGGAACACTTATGAACACAGAAGCAAAAATCTGAAGCCCCTAGATCAAGCTCAAGATACACAATGAGATGGTTGATCCGATACTGAGCCTAAGAAAGAAAGAATTTACAGGACAAGACTCTTCTTAGACTAAATCCCCAGCTCTCTCTCTCTCAAATACACAGAGACGCACAAAGAGAGAATGAGGAAGGAAGACGACGACTTGAAAACTTGAACTTGAGTAGGCTCTAGCTCTCTTCCTTTCTTGCTTGAGTGTGTATGGAGTTGGAGCTTCTCACAGGATGTACACTCCTTGAAAGATCTTCAGGTTTTCTCTACAGATTATATCTTCTCTTTTTGCTTCTTCCTTTATATGGAGCAGCTTTGAATAAATGCTTTGACTGATAGCCGTTGGAGCTTTCTGAACCGTTGCTCTTCTTCTTCTTCATCTTCTTCCCTTTGAGTCTAACGGTTTACTTGTTGTGCCTACTGGCTAATTGGAGTGGAGGAGGATGTTCCAGCTGGTGTGCACTTCCAAGGATGCCAGCAGCAGGTCCAAGATGTTGACTCTGTGTAGTGGTGGACCTGCAGGCATTAAATGTAAGGCAGATAGTTAGACTCGTGAAGTCCTTTGTCAGATGGTTCATACCTCTTTTTGCTTTCTGTCTGTATATCCTGCAGATAGCTAGAAATGGAATGAAGGTGCTTTTCTTTTGTTGTAGGAGGAGAGAGATCCTATCAGACAAGCAAAAAGATCTTCAGTCAGAGAAATAATATGTTTAAAGCATAAGAAGTGCATTTGAATTTTTATTTGGGCACCAAAGACATTTTGAAACATTTGAAATATAGAGGAAATCAATGTTTAAGTATAATAGAGTCGATGTGAAAGACAATCGATGTTCCAATGTAATCGTTGATTCAATGTAATGCATGTATGTAATCAATGTTTAAGTGTAATCGATGTTTCAATATAATCAATGTATGAAATCGATGTTTGACTGGAGTCGATGTTTAAGTTGAAATTGTTGTTGAGCAAAATCGATGTTCAAGTGAAATCGATGTTCTAATAAATCGATGTTTTAGAGAAGTCGATGTTCAACAGAATGAAATCGATGTTGAAGGAAGTCGATGTTTAAGTGAAGTCGGTGTTCAGCTGAAATCGATGTTATAATGAAATCGATGTTAAACTAAAATCGATGTTTAAGTGAAATCGATGTTGAACTGAAACTGATGTTCAATAGAGTCGATGTTTAAACGTAATCGATGTTTAAGTGAAACGTAATCGATGTTTAAATGAAATCGATGTTCAACTGAAGTCGATGTTTGAATGGAATCGATGTTGAACCGAAATCAATATATGAGTGAAATCGATGTTCAACAAAATCGATGTGGCACTTAGTCAGTGATCGATATGCATTGAACAGCAATCGATTTGGCTTTCCAGTGCAAATCATGAAGCGATAGTGCCATAATTTTATATTTATTATGAAAACATGATATTAAATATATTTATGATATTTAATTAATCATGTGTAAGGCCCTCGAACTTTGTCCTTTTATTCGAACTTTATTCATGTTATATATGTATATATGCATATAATATTGTTGTAAGTAGCATGTTTATTCTATTACTTATGTATATACATGCTTAATTATGTACATATTGTCTTTGTTCAATGTTGTACATATTATATTTAAATAATGTTATGCATAGTGTATGTACATATTGTGTGTATGTGTGTTTATTGAATTTTCTTGTTTTCTGCCGAAAGTCCAATTAATGTCAATATCCCTTGACGTTAAGGGCATGTTGACGGCAAACAGTGTGTCGTTGACTCAGTGTCGACGTCCAGATCGATGGACGCTAATTTCCTGTAAACGGTAGCAAAGTGGCAGTCTACTTCTCTATTTGTGTTGCGATTTCAGATCTAGAAACGGCCGCATTTTCCCCGGTTCTAGATTTGGAAACTACCCTCCAACCGTAGGATTCCAACCTACGCATTACCCTAACCCATTGGCCCTATAAAACACCTAGCTTGCGCTCAGAGTAGGTCTTTTGGACTCTTGAGAAAACTAGGGCTTTTTGTGAGAAAAAAACTAAACTTTGGAGTGATTAATCTTGCGATTCTGTGCGTCTTTCGGTGATCTTCATCGATTGGGAGGTGCACCTAGCATTGAGGAAGCTTCCCCAACCCCAGTGATCAATCTACATCGACAGAAGGACTTGATCTGGGAGGAAAATTGGGCATCTTCTTGGCTTGGCCGAGGAGAGCTTCAACGACTAAATTAAACCATTAGACAATTTTTCAAAGGCAAGTAATTGTGGGATTTCATCCCTACACATGTCCTAGGATTTTTGTGGACTTTTCTTCGTGTCCTGGAACCCCAAATTCTCATTGAGTATTGCGTTCAGTCTGCACTTCTGTAGATAGGAACCTAACGGCAAGCTGCTGCCATCAAGTTCTTGAGTTGGCGGCAACATCGTGTGCCGTTAACCCCGGTTGGCGGCAACCCCTTTTACCGCCAAGTTCTTCAAGTTTCTCAGGAATGTGGATTTGATCTATGCACTGTGATTTCCGGACTTATGGTTGTTTGTGCATGCTGTGTAATTTATCTCTGGTCAAGTACAGTCAGTAGGTCATGTCATGAGGATATGTCAAATTTCTGTACAAAGTTTTATTTATTAAAATTTCTGTAATTGGACAATTAGCATGATCTGACCATGATAAATTCTGAATAAATAGATCCATTGTATATTAGGAATTCAGAAATTTTATATGATCTTAGGATGACTATTTTCAGGTTTAGGAACTATTAGAACCGACTGTATTGATGTGAACCATGTTTTAATGAATTTCTTGATAAATAGCATGAGATCTATTATAATTGTTAAAATTTGTTTACTATCTCGAAAAATCTGAAAAATGAAGTATGAGATATATACCCTGTGTGATACATGTGAAAAAAATTTCAAGTTGTTTTGACCACAGTAGGTACTGTTATTACTTTAACAAAGGTAATTAACCATGATGAGCATGTTTAACTTTGATCATGTGAAACTCAGTATTTAGTAGCACAATTAGAGCTCTGTTATGATTTAATTATCACTGTGAAATAGAAGTATCATGTTATGTAACTGAAGCATGTGTAATTATTTAAAAGTACATGTAAATGTGTTAAATAGTGCATGTGAATTATGTAAACAATGTGATAATGTGTAAAATTGTGCTGATATTGACACTGCTACCATAGAGGGCTGTGGAGCCATACTGTAGTAAAGTCCCTATGGGAAAGCTCAATGTGTGTGATATTCTATGGGCATTAGGATGAAATCCTAGAGGTGGACAAGTACCACTGGTTAGGGTGGAGAGGGCTTCTCCCAGTTCTGCACAGTTAACCAAGATTCGTCACTGTGTTGCCTAGGTGACGGGTATGTGTATGTGATGTGTGTCCTTCTTATGGTGGTTTGGACTATGTGTCACGGCAACTAAGTGTAAAAAGTGTGAATATGAACATATGAAATGAGCAAATGTGAAAAGTGAATATGTGAAAATGTAATGTGAATATGTTAGCATGTGTAAAAATGTGAATTTATATGAATGTGATTTATTATAGTAAAACAACAAGCTAAATGTGTGGATAAGTATTATATTTGCATGAGGAAATGATTAGATGTCATGGTAGGGGTGTTATCCATCATGTACATAATTGCATGCTTTAATTGCGTATACTTGTGAAATGATTTGAACCTTTGAATCATGTTGGATATAATGTGTAGAAAGCATGCTATAGGTTTTCATGTATAGTGGCTTAATTGATATGAAGCATGCAACATATGTTTCTTTCATGTTTAAAGAACTAGCATGTGTATGGACAAGAGGAAGGAATTATTGTGCATGAAGAGATTGGCAGTCTCTCTCTCTAGGCGATTCTAGAGAGAGAAGCTCTGGGGATTTGGCGCCCTTGGGGAGTTCTGTGGGGTTGGCCCCTGGGGGGCGCATGGAGGTCATTCCTCCGGGTGCCTCCAATGGCCAGGTGATCACCGCGGTAAGAAATCTTCATCCTGAAGGTGTTCTTCCACAAGGTGATACCCCTATCCCTCCCTCTTCTTCTAGGGGTCGTTCCTTAGCTCGTGGAGGTGCTCGGTCCATGAGATCTCATTCTAGAGTATCTCTTGCTCGCCGACCTTGGTCTGCTCTGTTCGAAGGAGGCAATGGCAAACCTGCTGCGGTTAAAGAGGATTCTCTGGAGTTCATCGAACCTGTCTTCCTCAATGACAGGAAGTTGGCGGTGTTCGAAAGTGAAGATGCAAAGGAGTTGCAGGAGTCGTGGAAGCTCGCCATAATGGGGTATTGTGTGGGAATGAAACCTATCTTCTCTGCACTTCATGCTTATATTCATAACTTCTGGAAATCGAAAGGTGAGGTTGAGCTGTTGTTGCGTGAAGGGGGGTTTTTCCTAGTTGTGTTTAATCAAGAAGAAGATATGAGAAGGGTGCTTGATGGGTTCTGGTGCATCAAAGGCAATCCTCTCATTATTCGAAGATGGAGCCCAGATTTGCAGATGGAGAAAGAATATCTAATTTCCATGCCGGTTTGGGTGAGGTTCCCTGGCCTCCCTCTCAAATGGTGGACGACGAGAGGTATGAGCAAGCTGGCCAGCCTTCTGGGTCGGCCTCTTCATATGGATGGGTTGACACCTTCTAGGAAGCGATTGTTATTTGCCCGAGTTTGCATTTTGATGGATGTTGAAGCTTCCTTTCCCTCTGAATTGTCCGTCATGGATGTTGATGGTTCTATCGAATCCATTCCGGTGCATTACGACTGGAAACCAGTTGTTTGCGCGAACTGCAAGTCTTTTGGCCATGGTGATGGAGAATGCCGGCCCTATGCTGGTGGCAAGAAGGTCATGGTTTGGAGGCCGAAGAGGATGGAACCAGGTGTCTCTGGCATCGACTCTGTTGCTCCTGATGGGAGGGAGGGCTCGAGAATTACCCGACCTGGTGGTTACTCGGGAGAGGTGCTTCAGGGGACTCACGGTCCGGTGGCTAACATGACTGCACTAGCTCACGGAGATATCGTTCATTCAGCAGGTTCTCTTGCAATGGTTAACAGATTTGCTGCTTTGGATGGTGACATGGATATGGATGGAAGTGAGGATTGTAGTGAATCCAGGGCTTCCTTCCTTGACCCTGCTGACCGTGTCATTAGAAGGAAGAAGGCTGTCCTTGGAAGTGAAGCTGGTGCGTGTCCAAGTTCCCACAATATGGCAATGCAATCTAATGAGATTAGTAAGGCGAGCCTTTCCATTCTTAGCGGGCAAGATTTTTCAGAAGAAGGTCATGACCGGGGGAAGGAAGTTTTGTTGCATGGCAAAGTTTCTGTAGGTGCACATGAGATATTCACGGACTCCTTTTGTGCGCCGGTCTTTGAGGATGGAAATCAACATACTTCCTTGCAAAAAGATATCTCCTTCCATTTCTTCAAAGACGCAAGGTGCTGCTTCTACGAAGTTGCATGTTTCGTCTTCAGCGGGACGTGAAGTGGGCTCCTCTTTGCATGGCACTTTGCATGGCGTATTAAATGCTAACATTACACACCATACTGGAAGGCAGGAACGTGGGGGACGTAACGGAGACCCACAAGCCACTCATGCAATGGTTTCAAGTACGCCTATGGAGCATACCATGGATAGCTTCAAGCTCGTATACGATCTCTCTCCAAAAGTTAATTATGAAAATTCTTTCTTGGAATGTTCGTGGTCTTAATAAGAGGGAAAATAGAATTAGTGTTAAAAATTCTATCTCTTGTTCCAAAGCTGATGTTGTTATCCTACTTGAAACCCGTGTTAGAGAAGATAGAATGGTCAATCATCGTTTATCTATTGCTGCTGATATGAACATGATTCACAACTACTCTGAGCATAGGGGAGGTAGAATCTGGGTCATCTGGAATGGTAATACTACTCAGATTCAGAGTGTCAAAACCACTTCTCAGCTTATCCATATGGACTGTACTGAAATTTCTTCGGGGAAATTCTTTCATTTGTCTGCCATTTATGGGTCGAATCTCTCCTTTGAAAGGAAGCTTCTTTGGCGGACATTGTTGATCTCTCCACTACAATTACCTCGCCTTGGCTTCTTGTGGGGGATTTTAATTGTGTTCGCTACTCTGGGGAGAAGATTGGGGGACGAAGTCTAACTACTTCCATGCTACGAGACTTCAATAATTGCATTGACTTGGCTTCTTTGCTTGACTTGAAAAGTGTGGGCAGCACATTATCCTGGTGTAATCGTTCTATGGGGGCCAAAAGAATTGTTTGTCGTCTGGATCGTGCTCTTATTAATCAAAGTTGGTTGGATTACTTTCCTGATAGCTATGCACTTTATGGAGACCAGGTTCTGTCTGATCATGCTCAGCTTACAGTCTGTAGCGAAGATGTTGTTGCTGGTGGTCCAAAACCCTTTAAGTTCTTCAATATGTGGGCGAAGCATACAGATTTTATGCCAATTGTGGAGAAGGCGTGGGCTACTCAGATTCGGGCACTCCTCTCTTTGTTCTTTGTCAGAAACTTCGGGTTTTGAAAAATGCGTTAAAGGTGTGGAACCGGGATGTGTTTGGTAGTATTTTTCAGAAGGTTGCTTGCGCTCGTAATGTGCTTCATAAAGCCCAGGAAGCCTTAGTTGCTGACCCTTTGAATGAGAGGTGCATTGACAGTGAGATCCAGGCAAGGGAGGCCTACATTTCTTCTCTCAAAATGGAGACTGATTATGCTCAACAGAAGGCTAAACAGCACTGGATCACTCAAACTGATGACAATACAAAATTTTTCTATGCAAGTATCAAGGGGAGGCGGATGGTTAACTCAATCATAAGGTGTAAGATGCCGGATGGGAATGTTACGGATGACTTCGAGAAAATCCAATCTCATGCAGTGGAGTTCTACAACAGTCTTCTCAATCAGCAAAAGAATTACGACCTACCAGATTTTCTTCCATCCAGAGTGCTCTCTGATGCTGATAGATTCTCTATTATGAGGCCCTTCTCTAATGATGAGATAAAGGATGTGGTGATGAATGCTCCTAAGAACAAGAGTCCTGGCCCGGATGGTTTCCCGGATGATTTCTATCAACTGTGCTGGAATATTGTGGGTTGTGATGTTATGGAGGTGGTTCAGTTTTTCTTTAAGGGAGGCAATTGGCTTCGGCAGATAAATCATACTTTTATCTCCTTAATTCCTAAATCTGATACTGCTGATTCCTTTGACCAGTTTAGACCGATTTCCCTTTGCAAATTTCTCTACAAGATTATCACCAAGCTGATGGCTAACCGTATGCAACAATTTATGCCTCACCTTATTAGCAAGCATCAATCATCTTTTATCAAGGGGTGGAAGATTCAGGATAGTATTATGCTTGCTAATGACATTGTCAGGGATATCCACTCCAAGCATCGTGGTAATCTTCTTTGTATGAAGGTGGATTTGTGAAAAGCTTTTGATACAGTTCATAGAGGTTTCATTCTTTATCTACTAAGGAAGATGGGATTTCCGGATCAGTGGGTTGACTGGATTGCGATTCTTATCAATTCTGCTGCTTTCTCTGTTCTCCTTAATGGTAGTCCTAAGGGCTTCTTCCATTCAGATAATGGCATTCGACAGTGGATCCTTTGTCTCCCTACCTGTTCTGTGTTTCTATGGAGGGGCTGTCTATTTTGATTGAGTAGAAAGTGGGAGAAGGCTGTTTACAAGTTCCTAGCTATGGTAATGTGAGGTTGTCTCATCTGATGTTTGCTGATGATTTATTGCTTTTTATGAAACCAACCATTGCTTCAGCTCGCTGCATCTCTAGTATTCTAGAGACTTTCCATGGATGTTCTGGGTTGCAGTTAAATGCAGCAAAAAGCAAGTTTTTTGTTGGCGCAAGAATCCATCATAAAGGCCGCTGCTCAGAGCTTTGGGTGTTCAGGAGGGAAATTTACCAACTACTTATCTTGGGCTTCCTTTATTCTCCACTAGAATTGTCAATTCGCACTGCACCCCTATCATTCAAAAGATCAAAAACTGTATTGCTTCTTGGAAGACTAAGTTACTTTCCAAAGCAGGCCGCCTGGAGTTGATTCGATCTGTGCTGAACTCTTATGCGATCTATTGGGTTGTTGCTTTTCTCTTGCCTAAGAAGTTAATTGGTGAAGTGGAGAGATTACTCAGGAATTTTTTCTGGCATGCTTCTGGTGACTACAAGCCTTTCCATCTCATCAAATGGGAATGGGTGTGTAGGCCGAAAGAAGAGGGTGGTCTGGGCATTCAGAGACTTGATGTATGGAATTCCTCAGCTATCACTATGCAGGTTTGGAGGATTATTAGTAACCAGGATACGTTATGGACTGATTGGATCAAAGGCCGTTATCTTCACAAAATTTCTATCTGGGAGGCGAAGGTTCACTCTTACCATTCTCAAGCTTGGAAAGGAATTTTACAAGCTAGAGATTGGCTGCGTCCTCATATTTCACTTAAGATCGGTAATGGTTTCACCTTTAACCTCTGGAATGACCCGTGGATTGATGGTAAATCAATTATTTCTTTGGGTGGTGACTATATCAGATTTCTGCTGGGCCTTCCTGCTAATGCCACTGTCAGCGCTTTTATGCATAATGGGAGATGGAATCTTCCTCTTCCTACCTCCAGAGAAATGTTGGATCTTTGGCCTCAGATCCAGTGTATACCTATTCATCAAGGCTGTGAAGACTCCATTGTGTGGAAGCACAATAATGGTAAGATTAGTAACAAACAGATCTATGATATGAAGAGGACTGTTTATCCTCAAGTCCCATGGTTCCAGATTGTTTGGAAAAGGCCTACAAGTCAAAAGCATTCTACTCATGCCTGGCATTGTGTTTTGGGGAGAATCAATACCTTTGATGTTCTTCAAAGGCGTGGATTTCAGGGTCCGAGCATATGTGTTCTTTGTAGACAGAATGGTGAAGATATTCATCACTTGTATTTCCAATGCAATTACACTTCTTGGATTTGGATGCAGATGTTGCATAGAATGGATATCCACCGCCGGCCCAAGGACACTATCATTGCTGAATGTGAGAGTCTGCTCAGGAGTTTTCATGGTAAGGGAGCTGCTACTACAGTGGCTTATGCTAGTTTTCGGGCCACTTTGTGGTAGATTTGGAAGGAAAGATGCTCTAGGATTTTCGACTCATCAGCTCATTCCAACACCCATGTGCTCCTTTCAATCATCTCTGATGTTAGACATATTACTGAATCTCATTTTCAGGGGACTACTCAATCCATTAGATCCAAAGAATTCTGAGGAACTTTAATATCTCTTAGGTTTGGGGCCTTGCGATGTGCTATCTTGTATTTCCTTTGCATCGCTTTGGAAAGCTTTGCCTTTGCTTCTTTCATAGCTATCGATCTATGATAGCATGAATCCTCTTTGTATTGGTTCTTTTTCAATCAATACAATTCTGGTATTAATTACCAAAAAAAAAAAAAAACTAGCATGTGTATGAGATATGCGTAAGGATGCTATCTTTGGATTGCTTACTGGGTCTTTTTAGAAGACTCATCCTTGCTTTGACATACAAGTGAGACAGGTGCCTCCGTTCTTGAGGAGGACATAGTGAGGAGTGACTCCGAGCGCGAGGAGTAGCTACCTTTGTAGAAGATTACTACGTTGTTACCTTTTCTTTCATAGTATGTAATCAAATGTAATGATCAATGTATTTTATTTGGAATTGTAATAAGATGGACATTGTTATTTCTTTTACTACTATATAGACTGTGGATTATGTGATGATGATGAAATAAGAAAAATTATTTATTTCCGCTGTAATCTTTTGATATTTATGTACATCTCAATCTATTATTTAGTGTTGGGTAAATGTCCCACTGTGATGGCGTTCTTTGTACCGACGTGGATTGGTATAATCGTACCAGTATAAGGAGGGTCGTTACATGATGAGTTTTGTAATCACCAAAATATAAGGGTAAAATATAGAGTGGTTCAACAATCTCCCCTTTTTGGTAATGACAAAACTTATGGGAATTTTCTGACAGAAATTATTCAAAAGCATGGAATAAATAGAAAATTCTAAGTTTAAACTTACTCTCCCACTTTTTGTCAATAACCAAACATGAAGGATCTTACCATGTGCATATTCTCCCCTTAAGGAATATTCTTACCAAGTTGAAGGAGAGGGGTTCAACAATATATTTACTGCGGACATTGATTACTGCTCCCCCTTAGTGTTTGTTTCCCTTGAATGTGAGGCTCCCTTTGAATGTGAGGCTCCCCTAAATGTGAGACTTGTGAGTCTTCATGAAGATCCCCTGCACAGTGCTATAAAGGAGACAGAAATACTTGCAAAGTTGTTAGTAGCATTGTAGTTAAAAACATAACAAAAATAAATGAAATAACAAAAGTAAGAATGACTACTTCTTATTTAGATAGAAATGAAGTGAAGAGTAGGTAGTCATTAATTGGATCCTTTTGAGCATCCTCTAACCATACCCATTTGAATGCCTTTTTGTTATTTTGTTCATCAGGAGCAAATTGACATTCTCTTCATCCTTTTCTGTGCTTGAGCTGTCTGAGGAGTTATCCCATGTAACCGTGAAGGTTTTCCTTTTGTGTTTCCTGTGTTTCCCCTCCTTTCTTTTCTTCTTTTTCTCCTTGCTCTTGGCTAATACTTTTCGGATGATTTCTTCTTCCTCACTGTCACTATCACTACTCTCACTAGCAGTGTCTTCATCCGCAGTTCTCTCCTCAGCCTTGAGTGCATTATTTGGCCTTCTTCTGAAAGAGCTTTCTCCTAATCTCTCCATGTTAATCTCATGAGCCATGAGAGATCCAATGAGCTTTTCCAATGTCATGGTGGAGAGGTCATTAGCTTCTTCTATAGCAGTGACCTTTGGAGTCCACTACTTTGGGAGAGATCTTAGGATCTTCCTGACCATATCTCCCTGGCTGTATTTCTTTCCTAAACGTACGAGTCCATTGATAATTTCAGTGAAGTCATTGTACATCTGAGATATGGACTCACCTTCCTCCATTTGGAACTTCTCATATTTTGTCACCAAGATATCAATCCTGGTTACTTTTACTTAGCCAGTCCCTTCATATGTGAGCCTTAGTGTTTCCCACATATCCTTTGCTGTGTTGCATGCAGAAATTCTGTTGAACTCTTGCTTGGTCAGTGCGCAACACATGAAGCTCTTGGCCTTGATGTTCAAGGATATCTTGTTCTTCTCTTCAGCTGTCCATTCTTCCTTGGGCTTGGAGATTTGGAGATCACCATCTTCTATGATGCTCCAGATTTGATAGTCGTAGCCTTGTAGGAAGAACTCCATCCTAGTCTTCCAGTATGGGTAATCTTCTCCATCAAATAGTGGAGGCCAGAATTTGGATTGACCTTCTACAAATCCTTGAGCTGCCATGGATCTTTGCTCTAAGATTGTTGGATCTTCTTTGAATAGTCAGAGACCAAGGCTCTGATACCACTTGTTGGCCCACTTCGTATGGCAGCAAGACTAACCTAGAGGGGGGGGTGAATAGGTAATCTGGGATCTGAAATAAAAATCACCACTAAAAACATTTGGTTAGTCTAAATAAGCATGTGCAAAGAAAGTAAAGACACAGAAGCAAGCACACAAGGAACACAAAGGATTTATCCTGGTTCGGTCCTTCCAAATGGAAGTCCTACGTCCAGTCCCCAAGCAAACTCTTAGGATTTCACTAACCAAGGGTATAGTCCCCCTTAAGGACATACAACACCCAGCCCCTGCTGGTCTTCTTCTCTTTTCCGGGCAAGAAGGCAGCCCACTGTTTCACCTCAGTCAGGTGCTTCTTTTACGAGCTTAGAAGTAACTCACTGGTATACAACCCAACAGGTCTTCCCTTCTAATTAAGAGGAACACTGTGTACAGTCCCACAGCCGGACAGGCACCACCAGCACCCCGCTGGCCTTCCCTTCACACAGGAAAAGGAACACTTTTGAATACAGAAGCAAGGATCTGAAGCCCCTAGATCAAGCTTAAGATACACAATGAGATGCTTGATCCGAGACTGAGTCTAAGCAAGAAAGAGTTTACAGGACAAGACTCTTCTTAGGCTAAACCCCCAGCTCTCTCTCTCAAATACACAGAGACGCACAGAGAGAGAATGAGGAAGGAAGACGACAGCTTGAAAGCTTGAACTTGAGTAGGATCTAGCTCTCTTTCTTTCTTGCTTAAGTGTGTATGGAGTTGGAGCTTCTCACAGGATGTACACTCCTTGAAAGATCTTCAGGTTTTCTCTATAGATTATATCTTCTCTTTTTGCTTCTTCCTTTATATAGAGTAGCTTTGAACAAATGCTTTGACTGATAGACGTTGGAGCTTTCTGAACTGTTTCTCTTCTTCTTCTTCTTCATCTTCTTCCCTTTGAGTCTAATGGTTTACTTGTTGTGCCTACTGGCTACTTAGAGTGGAGGAGGATGTTCCAGCTGGTGTGCACTTCCAAGGATGCCAGCAGCAGGTCCAAGATGTTGACTCTGTGTAGTGGTGGATCTGCAGGCATTAAATGCAAGGCAGATAGTTAGACTCGTGAAGTCTTTGTCAGATGGCTCATACCTCTTTTTGATTTCTGTCTGTATATCCTGCAGATAGCTAGAAATGGAATGGAGGTGCTTTTCTTTTGTTGCAGGAGGAGAGAGATCCTATCAGTTAAGCACAAAGATCTTCAGTCAGAGAAATAATATGTTAAGCATAAGAAGTGCATTTGAATTTTCATTTGGGCGCCAAAGACATTTTGAAACATTTGAAATATAGAGGAAATCAATGTTTAAGTATAATAGAGTCGATGTGAAAGACAACCGATGTTCCAATGTAATCGTTGATTCAATGTAATGAATGTATGTAATCAATGTTTAAGTGTAATCGATGTTTCAATGTAATCCATGTATGAAATCGATGTTTGACTGGAGTCGATGTTTAAGTTGAAATCGTTGTTGAGCGAAATTGATGTTCAAGTGAAATCGATGTTCTAATAAATCGATGTTTTAGAGAAGTCGATGTTCAACAGAATGAAATCGATGTTGAAGGAAGTCGATGTTTAAGTGAAGTCGGTGTTCAGCTGAAATCGATGTTCTAATAAAATCGATGTTGAACTGAAATCGAAGTTGAACTGAAACTGATGTTCAACAGAGTCGATGTTTAAGTTAAACATAATCGATGTTTAAATGAAATCGCTGTTCAACTGAAGTCGATGTTTGAATGAAATTGATGTTGAACCGAAATCGATATATAAGTGAAATCGATGTTCAACAGAATCGATGTGGCACTTAGTCAGTAATCGATATGCATTGAACAATAATCGATTTAGCTTTCCAGTGTAAATCATGAAGCGATAGTGCCATAATTTTATATTTATTATGAAAATATGATATTAAATATATTTATGATATTTAATTAATCATGAGTTTTGTTATCACCAAAATGTAAGGGTAAAATATAAGAGTGGTTCAATAATAAGGGTAATCAGTACCATAAAAAATGGAGACTTATTAATTGAGTGACTTTCTGCAACAAATCCTCTAGAATCCATGATCAAAGTAATTAGATGAAACTAAAAACACAAATTGAGCAAGCGATTAAATAAAAAAAAAACACCAAAAACACAGGCAATTCAACAAACACCTCAAAGTATGAACTCTGCCTGCTCTGATACAAGATATTGGGATCGAATAACGTGTATGTGAGTGTGAATTAGTAGATCTGAGTGAATGGTAGTGGAATTAAAACAAGTAACTCACACAGATTAACCAGATCAATTAGTGGTGTGTGGATAGAGTGTGAATCAAGACAATAAACCACAATCAAACCACTGCATAGAGAATTTTAAGGTGGTTCGGAGAACACAACTTGTGTCTCCTACATCCACCTCCATACGACGAAGGAACCCACTATGCAATTGCAAGTACACAGATCGGAGTACGATGGCTCCAACACCTTTTGAGTATGACGACTCAAAACCCCTAAGCACGACAGCTTATAAAACTTGAGCACGATGGCTCAAAAACCTGAGCACTGTTTGGACCACGATGGATCCAAGAACTGCTAGAACAAGCTCAACAAGGGAGTAGATCCTCTAGCAGGATCTATCCCAATACAATTATGAAAAGATAACAAAAAAAATCACGTGATCTATGTAGAACACTTACACAGATCACATACAATGAAAATACCCCAATTCAAGAATTACAGATTCTGAAATACTTATTTAACTTTCAGATCTATTTTCAGCTGCAAAGGCTTCTCCCCAGCACAAGCTTCTCCTCTTCTTCTCCTTCTTCTTCTTCTTCTTCTGATCAACAATTTGACATATTGCTCTTCTTCTTCTTCTTCTTCTTCTTTCTTCTTCTTCTTCTTCTTCTTCTTCTTCTTCTTCTGCTCCTCTTTCTCTTCTGGCGGCATTGTTCTTCTTCTCTTTCTGGGCTCTCCCTTTTCCGGCCTCTTTTCCACACTCCTCTTTTTAGCTGCACACTCTTCGCAAAGGACAAGGGCACATTTATGGCCAGATGTCCAAACCTCATACCTAGGGTTTTGTGTACCCCAAGCCCTTAAGTGAGACACGTGCCAATCACATATATCCTGCACGTATAGCATCTTTAACTATTCAGGAGAAAAGACAATTATATGCTTCAATTTATAACAGCAATCGATGTGAGACTTACAACAATCGATATGAAACTTAAGGACAATCGATATAGACATGGTAATCGATGTGAAGCTTACAGTAATCAATGTTTGAGTTGATTAGCAATTGATGTTATGACAATTGATGTTTAACATGAGGCAATCGATGTTTAAGTTGATTAGCAATTGATGTTATAACAACCGGTGTTTAACATGAGACAATCGATGTTTAAGTTGATTAGCAATCGATGTTATGACAACCGATGTTTAACATGAGGCAATTGATGTTTAAGTTGATTAGCAATCGATATGCCAGACTTCGACTGTCAGAGATACAATGTGAATATCAAAAGTCTTAGCTCTTCGATTGGCCAAGACTAAATCGTGACATCCGAAGTCAAGGTGCTTCAGATTACAACGACCAACACAGGAATATATAAAGTGCCATTGCTTCGACTGGCCAAGAGTAAATGTAAACATCCGAAGTCAGAGTGTTAAATTTGTCTTGATTAGTTGAATTGACTTCCTCATATCCGAAGCTTAACTTCATATATGACAAAGTTCCACTTTGTCATATCCGAAGTCTAACTTTGTATATGACAAAGTTCTACTTTGATTGACAAAGAACAAATGAGAACATCCGAAGTCATCGTGTTAAATTTGTCTTGATCGGTCGAAGTGACTTCGTCATATTTGAAGCTTTACTTTGTATATCATAAAGTTCTACTTCGACTGACAGAGAATAAAACTGCACATCTGATTGTCTGTGTTTTGGCTGACTACGACCTAGTTTGAACATCTGATGTTCATTTAATAAAGTTTTCATTGTGGCTAGTCTATCTATGAATTGCAATGATTATTTAAGAGATCTTCAACATGAAAGCACTTATGTTCCTGAACAAAATAATGATATTATGATATCAACAAGATGAACAATGATTATGTCATCATCAAAACAAATCAAAACAATCATTATCAAAACAATGATTATGGTTATTCACATAACCATAACTCAACATAAGATTCATATCGTAATGCCTTATTGACTGTCCTAGGCTCTATTTGAGAAACAAAATGTTAAATAATCAACAAGGATAGTCATTCCTCTGATTTTTACATTATCTTATGGATTGCCTATAATTTTTTCCATGGGATGATCTCTGTGAAACTTCCATTCTTGAGGTAAATCTACTCTGATTCATCTCTTTCTTGTAGACTCTCCAAAGGTGGATCTTCATCCTTCTTGTCCAATGATATTTGCTCCCTTTCCTTCCTAAGATCATTAGAAAAATCTTCTTCCTTCCTTTTTAGAGAAGGTTAGTTTCATCAAATAAAACATGAACAATTTATTCTACTAACAAAGTTCTCCTATTAAAGACTTTATATCCTTTTGGTTTTGATACATACCATAACAGAATTCCTTCATCATTTTAACATCTAATTTACCTAAATTATATTTCCATTATTCAGAATAAAAAAATTAAAACTAAAAGGTCGAAGGTGAGTGATACTTGGCTCTTTTCTTTGTAGAGCTCATATGGACTCTTCTTCAGAATTAGTCGGATCATGGCTCTATTGATGATGTAGCAGGCTGTGTTGACTACTTCGGACCAAAAATATCTTGATATGTTGTAATCAGATATCATTGTCCTAGCCGTATCTAACAGTGTTCTATTTTTCCTTTCTGAATACAGCGTTCTGTTGAGGATTTCTTGAAGCAAAAAAATTATGTTCAATTCCATTTTCTTCACAGAACTGAACAAACTCATCCTTTTTAAATTTTTGACCATGATTTGATCTTATACTGATAATTGTATATTTCTAACTTTTCTGAACAACTCTACTAAATTTGAGAAATGCAAAAAAGTTTTTGACTTTGTTCCAGAAGTGATACCCATATATATCTTGAATAATTATCAACTATTACAAAGTCATACCACTTTCCTCCAAGACTTCTTGTTCTCATAGGTCCAAAGAGATCCATGTGGATTAACTCCAAAGGTTTTGAAATTGTCACTGTATTTTTAGACTAAAATGATGTCTTGGTCTACTTTCCCTTTGCACAAGCTGGACAAATACTAGAATTCTTTAGCTTCAGCTTTGGAAGACCTTCAACTAGATCATGATTTACTAATTCTTAATCACTGATGTACTTGCATGACCCAATCTTCTATGTCATAAACCAGTCTCTTCTTCCTAACTACTTGCAAAACATAAATATACTTCCTCTAGTTTTGTGAGACCCTCGAATTTTGCTCACACTATATTTGTTTAACTTTGTGCATAATATAAGTATTTAATTACTTATGTGTATATGTATGTATATATGTATATATGTACTTATTTCTATGAATAAATACTTAGCTATTTTTGTACATATTGTACTTATTTAAATTCTATGCATATTGTATTCAAATAATGTTGTGCATATAACATGTAATTATTGCTATACATCTTGTATGTATATATGAGTTTATTATGTACATATTACTTTTATTTAGTTCTGTGCATATAGTATCTAATTATTGATGTGCATATTGTATTTATTTATTCCGTGCACATTGTATGTAATTATGTTGTGTGCATATGTGTGTGTGTGTATATATATATATATATATATATTCTGTGCATATGATATCTATGTTTTCTGTATACATTAAATTGTTTATGACGTATAAGTATATCTGTTTTGATGTATCTTTGTGTTCTGGCCAAAATGCCAGTTAACGTCAACACACATTGACGTTGATTGCAGGTTGACGGCAGCATGTGTGCCGTTGACTGCATGGCAGGAGAGGTTGACGTCCAGATTGATGGACACTGACTTCTTGTTAACGGTAGAAATGTGGCCGTTCACTTCTCCGTTTTGCTGCAATTTCAGATTTGGAAACAGCTGCATTTCTTGCGGTTCTGGATTAGGAAACCTAACTCTAATGGTAGGAAACTTAACCTAATGCGTACCCCGACCGTTAACCTATAAAACACCTAGTTTCTGGAGAGATTAGATCTTTTTCACTCAAGGGAAAAACTAGGGTTTTGCTGTGAGAAAAATGACTCTTTGCAAGCTTGATCCGGCGAATTGGGGAGGTCTTCTGGCGATCTACATCGACTGGGAGAAACTCCAAGCATTGGGGAATCATCCTCGACCCCGGAGATCCATCTACATTGGCAACCAGACCGGATTCGGGAGGAGATTTATGCACCTTCTTGGCTTGGCCGAGGAGGGCTTCACCAATGAAAGTAGACCTTCATAGATTTTATTTCAGGCAAGTAATCGAGGGATTTCATCCCTGCACATGTCCTTCAGGTCCTAGGATTTTTGTGGATTTTTCTTCATGTCCTAGAACCTCAAATTTCCCTTGTGTATTGCGTTCAGTCTGCACTTCTGTAGATAGGAGATTGACGGCCACTTGTGTGCCATCAAGATCCTGAGTTGGCGGCAACATCGTGTGTCGTTAACCCCGGTTGGCGGCAACCCCTTTGCCGCCAAGTTCGTCTATTTTTCACGGTATCTTGATTTTCATGTATGTGTGATGAAATTTGTATTTCTGGAGGACTATACATGCTGTGAAAATTATGTGTGGTCAAGTATAGTCAGTAGGTCATATCATGAGGATTTGTCAATTTTTCGAGTATGATAGAAATTAGGGTAACTTCTGTAATCGG
Organism: Colocasia esculenta; assembly: GCA_014218235.1. Lineage (NCBI taxonomy): Eukaryota > Viridiplantae > Streptophyta > Magnoliopsida > Alismatales > Araceae > Colocasia > Colocasia esculenta. The sequence goes on from CM024756.1 coordinate 66,696,657, forward strand.
AAAATAAGCATGATCTACCTGTGTTAATTCTAAATAAATTGATTCATTGCAAGTTAGGGTTTCAGAAATTTTATGTGATCTTATGTTGACTGTTTTCAGGTTTAAGAACTATTAGAACCGACTGTATTGATGTGAGCCATGTTTTAATGAAATTCTTGATAAATCTGTATGAGATATGTTTTAAATTGTTGAAATTAGTTTACTAATGTGAAAAAAATCTGAAAATTTAGGTATGTGATGTATAGCCTATGTGATACCTATGATAAAAATTTCATGCTGTTTTGACAACAGTAGGTACTATTTTTAGTTTATCAAGGGTAATCAACCATGATGAGCATGTTTAACTTTGATCATGTGAAATTCAATGTTTAGCAGCATGATTAGGACTCTGTTATGATTAATTATTATTGTGAAACAGTATGGTTAAGTTCTGTAACTGATCCATGAATATATGTTAAAGTGCATGTAAATGAGTTAAAGTGTGTATGTAAGTGAATGAAACATGTGATAATGTGATAACGTGTAAAATTGTGTCGATATTGACACTGCTACCATAGAGGGCTGTGGAGCTGTACTATAGTAAAGTCCATATGGGAAGGCTCAATGTGTTATGTGTATGTGTTATCCTATGGGCATTAGGATGAAATCCTGGAGGTGGACAAGTACCACTGGTTAAGGTGAAGAGGGCTTCTCCCGGTCTGCGCAGTACCAAGATTCGTCACTATGTTGCCTAGGTGACGGGTATGTGTTATGTGTATGTGTGTCCTTCTAGATGGTGGTTCGGACTATGTGTCACGGCAAATAAGTGTAAAAGGGTGAATATGTGTAAAATGTGTAAAGTGACATGTGAATGTAGCACATGGTAAGTGCAAAGTGATGTGACATGTGATACGTGAATGTGCAAGTGAAAACTATGTGAAAACTGTGTGAAATCATGTGTAAGTGAAAGTGAAGGTTAATATGAGAATAAATGCATGTGAAAACTAAGGTAAAAATGCATATGTTCATGTTATACATGTGTTAATGTGATTTATGTTAACTATGATATCATGTTTAGTATCATGTTGTATATCCTAATAAAATCCATGTACTAGTGTTATGTGAATGTGATAATTTTATATTAAGACAACAAGCTTAAGATGCGAATAAGTGTGATAAATACATGTGAAAATGATTAGATATCATGCTAGGATTGCTAGTTACTTGGTGCATCTTTCCATGCTCAAATTGCGTAGAATTGTGAAGTGATTTGAATAGAATTTGAAACCATATATCATGTTACATACTATGTGTAGAAAGCATGTTATAGGTCATTCATGGATAATCGCTCATTTTAATAACATGATTGATATGAGTTATGAATTGCAACATGAATCAAGTTAATTATCATGTATAGAAAGTATGTGTAAGTTGTTATGGATAATTGTTAATTGTTATAAAGCATGTGCCATGTATTTCTTGCATTGTTTAAAAGATAGCATGTGTTTCCTTATTATTTAATAGTTTAGCATGTGTGTGATATGCGTAAGGATGTTATCCTTAGGTTGCTTGCTGGGTTTTGTTGAAAGACTCATACTTGCTTTAACATACAGGTGAGACAGGTGTCCATGTACTTGAGGAAGCCATAGGGAGGAGCGACATCGAGCGAGAGGAGTAGCTACATTTGTGGAGTGCTGCATAGTTGTACTTTCCTTTCATTAGTATGTAAACAATGTCATTATATATTTCATATGGACAATGTATTTCATTTGGAGTTGTAATAATGTGGACATTTTAATTTCTTTTATCGCTATATAGACTATGAAATTATGTGGATGATGGATGGAATAATAAGAGTTATCTTCTTTTATTTCTGTTGTACTCAATTGTATACATGTACGTTTCAACCTATTGTATATTGTTGGGTAAATGTCCCACTGTGATGGCACCCTTTGTACCGACATAGATTGGTATAATCGTACCGGTATAAAGAGGGTCATTACAAGTTTTGCTAGTTGAAGTGTGTATAAATTCTTTACTCTACTTGCTTCAAATACTACTTGATTATCTTTTAGGATTATGCAATTGTCATTCTGAAATTGAACTAAGTGACCTTTATCACAAAGTTGACTGATACTTATCAGATTATGCTTGAGGCCTTCAATTCATAAGACTTCTTCTATCAGATCTTTGGATTTTGTTCCAACTATTCCACATCTAATTATTCTGCCTTTTCCATTGTCTCCATATGTGATCAAGCCTTCTTTTGATCTAAATGTAATGAAGAGTCCTCGGTCACCTACCATGTGTCTTGCACATCCACTATCCAAGTACTATTTAGATGCTTTCGGGCATTCTTGTAAATAAATTAAGTTGAGATTTTAGATATCCAAATCTTTTTGGGTTAGTTGCAGTCTTTAGAATCCATAACAAGTGTCCAGTGGTGCAAGTGCTAACAGTGTGTCCTAACTTGTGACAATGTGTGAAATAGAGAATGTGACTATTTTATGTTGCATTTGATTATAATATTTTGTTTGCATATGGGTTGTTTGACTCTTTTTGTTTTATTTATTAACTTTTTTTTTACAAATTTAGGTGTAGGATATTCTTATAGAAAAATAAACTAGTTGAGCACTTGAGCGATGCACGACAATTGTTTATAAAATATTAAAGTGAATAAAACATAGTAAAATATTAAATGGATTGAAAATAGTTATATTACTATAAAACATAGTAAAAAAATGAAGATGAATTGAACAATTAAATAATAAAATTTATTAAAAAAAATACTAATCATTTTTCTATGAAAGCTACTAGGTCAGATGCAGTGGATCCTTAATTAAAGCAGTTAGAGATAAGGAGAAATAGATCACCTTTATAAATACATTGTAATGAGAGTTGCAATTAATTTTTAGAAGATATATTGCATACCTAGATAAATCGAAATAAGGAGAGAAGGAAAAAATAATAATACAAATCAAGAGAAATTACTTCTCAGATGGTGCTTATAATAAAAACTTTGACTTTCTTTTGAAAATAAGAAATGGTGATTATATTAGTACTTGAAAACACCATTTGGAAGTGCTTTTAGGCCGATTTTTGGGGAGAAAATCACTGACAAAAGCTACCGCAGTTTCAAACATTTCCACCTTTTATGGGATTCTATGCGCACAACTTTCCACGTTTAGGAGAAAGATAGACCCATTGTATTTTCTCTCTCCAACTCGACAAAAGTGAGCACGAGGCCGCTTCTATGCACATCCAGCCGATTTCGCATGCAAAATACCATCGCTACCCATCAATTTGTTTCACATGTTACATCCCTAACTGGCTTGTCTTCTATTTCAGAAGAGCAAAAATTGGGGGACGACGAGAAGACAAAGAAGAGAGGTATATGCTCTCTGGAGATGAGCAAGATCTAACGGCCAGCCTCTACGCGATCATCAATGACGTTGTGTTCCTATGAAAGGTAGAGCTCCTTTTTGATATCCCCTCGCTTGAGAGGAGGCCCAAGCACTAAATGCGTGAGCTTGAAGGGTTTGGTTGATGGGTTTTTTTGTTTTTCTCTACTTCAAATTTTATCCCATTTCCTTGCTCAAAATGGGTAGGGAAAATTTTCCATTGTGTCTCTACCTTGCATTCTATGGATGCATGAAATGGGCTGCGCCATTAGGGTTCTACCGTGGGACCCTCAATGGTGTCGGAAGAAAACCCCTCTACCATGAGGTTCTTCCACCCTTCTGGATTCACCAAGCTTCGTGCCACAAGCATGATGTAAATGTTGGGTTGTCACATGTATGTTGCATTCATCTACAATGACAAAAAACCCTTGATGGGTCCAGGCCATGGATCGGTTTCGTCGGATGCCCGGAGAGAGAAGACCGTTCATGGATGAGAAGAGGGCAGAGAAGAGGGCAGAGAGGGTGCTTCGTGGACTCCAAATGTGGGTGCTGAGGACCGTATGCGGGTGCCAGAGTACCCATTCTTTCATCAAGGGACGATGAACAATCTGAATGCATTTTCTGGAAACCAAGGAGTGTCAGGTGTGCCATATAGGAGCCCATCGTCAATGGAACGTATTGTTGATTCCCCCTACACCCAGAGTTCATCTTTGGGCACGTTCAACACTTCTACTCCAATGGAGGTAAGTGTTCTGTGCCTTACTTCTCTTATAGTACATACCTTCTTTTAATTATCAGTGTAGATGCACCCCCTTCTTCATGCACTATAATGCATTTGCACACAATAGTCCATGAAGGATGTATGTTGCTGCATGACACTCATATTCAGCAATATCATGTTCTTTAACAACCTCATAACTGGCCCATTTGCATGTTCACAAATTCTTTAAACAGTAGCAATTAAAGAAAACAAGTATAGCACAGTGTTGGTTGGGGGTAAAAACACATGATCTACCGGGTACTTATTAGCTACTCCTAATGGTTATATTTTGAATGTGTTTCGAAAGTAATTCTAACATTCACATATTTTTGGACTCTTTTTAGATGTCAGATGACATAGGATATGGTAGAGTAAACGAAAAGGTGCAACGTAAGGGAAGGATGGGCAAAGAACTTGTGCATTCAGAAAAAGCTATTTGGAATGAGCATAAGCATGTTATTTTTGTGAGGTTATGTCTAGAGTAGAAAATAGCGGGTAACTAACCGACGAATACCCTTAACAAGGTAGGGTATGAGAACCTTGAGAAGGAGTTCTTTAGGCAAACTGGGACACATTATGTGAGGAGTCAACTTAAGAACCATTGGGATTCAACAAAAAGATAGAGGTTAGAGATGGAAAGCCCTAGGAAAGCAAACTGGAATAGGATGGGATGCAATTAGGAAGACCTACTCACATACTTTTGAATGGTGGGGGAAAATTTTGGAAAGGTACTCATGTCACATTGAATATCTCTCATGAAATAGTAAAGTTTAACCATGAACTAATACATTGGAAACTTTTTGAATATGATGTAGACTTGGCCAGGAGCAGAGAAGTTTGCGCAAGCACCATTGGCACATGAAGGTGAATTGGATGCTCTATTTTGGGAGGGTGCAACGTTGGGAGAGAATATGTACATCCCATCCTCTGGTGTCATTCCGCCAAAAGATCAACAGAATGTCAATGAGGATGTTGCAGTGAGTATGGAGGATGAGTCCATATCCATTGATGGGTCTGTTGGCATAGGGTCACCTATTGAAGGAAATGGCAGGGAGGGAAGCCAAGAGCAATCTATTGATAGGAAGAGGAAACCCGCTGCATGTTGATGGACACTGTCACAAGCATGCATATCATGACACTTTTGTTGTACATTATTGAAAATCATGTAGTATGTCATTTGATGTTTTGTGAAATTGTTGCTTACATGTCAATTATCTGATGGGATACATTATTAACAAACTTATTTTCTTCATTAATGTTTTATCTTTAGATCGATGGTTTGGAGATGAAGAAATGTTGATAGATGTGCTACTTGTACTAATCTTATCATCCCTTTATCTTTACTGGCGGTAATTCATCGGTAAACAACTTGTGTATGATGAACCATGCCGTGGAAACACTATTGTTCAAAAAATGTTGAACGGCCACTGGAAACCCTACTACAGTACATGCCGGATGTACCCATACATATTTAAACAATTATGTGCCATATTTAGAGAGAGAGGCTTCCTGAGGAGTACACGAAATGTGACAGTTGAAGAGCAAATGCGTATTTTCCTCCGAACCATAGCACACAACGAACGGAATTGTAACATGCAAGATATGTTCCACCATTCTAGGGAAACAATCAGTTGTTATTTTAATATCATTCTCAAAGCATTTTGTGTGTGGGCTACCAATATGATACAACCTAAGCAGTCATTACATATAGTGCCTGACCATGTGTAACATTATGGAGGAGGAAAATATTGGCCCTTCTTCAAGGATTGTGTGGGGGTTTTGGATGGAACCCATGTCAGTGCACGTGTTCCTGTCGACAGATAGCCTGAATTTTGGAACTTCATGCTTATTTCTTCACCCATTCAGTGAGCAAACTTCATGATAACATATAAGGTGTCTATAAGGTGATAATGCATGTTTGACCACATATACACATGATATTTAGGCTATTCTTTATCCCACTATGATTTTTACATACTATTCCTGTTTGGATTTAGGTTCTATCATTTAGGAAAATTTCATAACTCTAAAGGATATCCACCTCATTCCTTTACATTCATTCTTTGTGGGCACACATAGTCTCAATTACTTGATAAGCCTTTTGGTCAGAAAGTGCATGTTTAATATTGATAGGTAATCATATCACCTATTTGATATGGTTTTTACAACAATACTGGGAGAACAGCTACCTATTTTTGAAAAAATCTTCTTAAGTAGACAAAATAAAATAATATAAATCAATTTTAACTTGGATGAATATAGAGCAATGTTGGGTTATACTGAGTAACCGGGTGATGGGCATCACAAATGTCGCCCTCGCGTCAAAAGGCTAACTCATCATCTCTGTACAACGGTATGATAGAAACTTCCACTGAGAGTAACTGGGGGTATGGGCACATGTAATGTCTACCCTCACGTCAACAGGTGTGACGTCTTCTTAAGTACCATTTCTCCCATTGTTTTTTCTAAATTTCAAAAAAAAAAAAAAATAGTGTGTAGCCTCCACTGAGTCATAATTTCCAAGGTCATTGGTCTTGTGATTGTCTTGACATATAGATATCATTTCGTGCATCATTGGCCTATCAATAAAATAGGGATTGTGTTGTCTTACATGCATTTAAACAATGAAGGGTGAGTGTGCATTGTTCTTATTTACTTTAGTGTTTTCTTAATGCTTTAACCTTAAATTCCTTGGGGTTATGTTAAAACCATTTGGGAAAATGATATGGTTTATTATATCCTTGCATATGGTAGGTTAACATACATGATTCACCCCTTTACACCTTCATCTAACACCTGGAAGACATTGCTCAGAGATTTAGTTCAAAAAAAAAAAAAACACCAAAAATCACAAAATTGGCCCATTTTCTGAAAGGGCCTGTCGACAGGCAACAAGGGCCCTGTGCGACAGCAGATGGCCAGACCCAAACAGGAAGCCCAAAGGGCCAGGGTTTAAACTGGTGTTTTTTGTGGGACCAACCTTTCAAATCCTTTCTCAACTATTTAACAAGGATCCCACACCCTTTCCCCACTCTACCTCCTTCCAAAAAACCTCCTTCCTCCTTCCACCCAAAAACCCTCCCTTTCCAGGGCGCAGGTAGAGATCCCGCCTCCCTTGCGGTTTCTCTCTGTCCCGTTGTCTCTTCTTCCTCCACCCTCTCCCTTCAACTCGTGGATCAACATTCATGGCTCCACAGGCGAGAAGATGGCGTCTCGTCGCCGTGCAAGATCTCCCGAACAAGGCCAGGGCTCCAGGGCGACCTCTGAGCGTCGCATGAAGCACCGGGAGGATCGCTTTCCGGAACTCGTGATCCCGCAAAATCTCCAACTCCTCAACGTCCATGGCATCTTCACCAAAGTCGCGCAGCCTCGCTACGTCGACTTCATCTCTTTGCAGGACATGTTTCCTGGCTTCTACCTCTATTTGATGTCCAGGTTGGTCACCTTCTGTTACGATCACAAGCGGTACTCTCCCACTGCTGTGACAGACTTCTATCACAACCTTCTATTGTCCAATGATGGCCAGCTCATCACCAAAGTCAAAGGCACTACTTCTTTGTCACTCCAAACTTTTATCCACTGCCCTACAAATCCCCAATACAGGAGTTGACATTAAATCCTTTCACCATCTCCCGAGGAATTCCACACTCTCGTCGTTCGGCAGCCATACGACCACACCAGTCGTAAGAATTTGAATGCCAACTCTTTTCCTCCAATTCATCGACTAATTCACCACATCTTCACCACACTCATTGTTCCAAAAGATGGAAGCCGTGAACTTGTGACTTCTCTTCACAAGTCTCTGCTTTTTCAATTCCTCCAAACTGAACTCATCAACCTTCCACTACTCATGATCTCTATCTTTCGTCAGTGTGTTCGAAGTTCAAAGAGATCAATGCCCTATGCTGCCAACTCACCTCTCTATTCCTCTTTATTGGCATCCACATCCCACAGGAGGAGATGACCAATCTTTCTTCCCGTAGCTCCTATGACTCACTGCCGCTCAGAGGATGGGCTACAAGATAGTTGAGGGGGTAGTTACAAGAGATCTAAAGGGCAAGGGGGCAGCTGTACTGAAGAGGGTGGTGCTGATGTTGAAGAAGTAAATGAAGATCAAGATGAAGCTGAGGAGAAGATGCTGAAGATGAAGATGACTCCAACACTGAGTCCTTTGATGCTCCGGGATGATGTCACTGTTGGTGCTACAGAGCCGTCCATCCGCCAACTGCTAGCTCAGTTGCAACTTCAGATGACTAATGGTTTTGCAAGCCTCAATGCAAAAGATGGATACTATGGAATCTAGCATTGCAGTTCTCGATTCACGTCTGGACCACATTGCTCCTAAGCGTCATGCTGATCAACAGCTCCTTCACAGCCCGCTGATAAGATGCTTAGATAGCTTAGTTGTCTAGGATTGGGGTCAAGTCCGTAGTCTAAGTTCATTTTATTCATGTCATGTTTCATGTATTTTTGCTTTTACTATGGTCATCATGCCATGGCTTTCCCTTTACTTCTAATTTCCTTTCATTAGCAACAATGTCATGTGTATGCACTCATGCAATTCAATGGAAATCTTTACTTTGTGCATTCTACTTGTGTCTATGGTGTGCTTGTGGATGTTGTCAAGAAGAAGGGGAGAGAAGAACAACTCATTATTGTGCATTAATGATTAGTTTGGCATCATCAAAAAGGGGGAGAATGGGTTGGGTCTCATGTTGAGAAGATTGAGCTCACACTCTAATTAATCAATACAACATGTTTTTGATGATGAACATTGATAAACATTGATGTGCAATGATGTACAATGCAAGCAAGTAAAAAACAATGTGAATTGAGTTTTAAATGCATGAGATCTTCAAACAATAACTTGTCATAACAACTTGGCACAATGCTTGATTTTATGTTCATAATATCTCACTAATCATGTTTACTTTTGTAGGAGATATACCATGCAAGACATGTGCCAAAAACAAGCTTGAAAGTTCAAGAAAAAGTCAAAAGACAAGGTACCTGTCGACAGCAAGCAAGGACCTGTCGACAGATACAATCAGTCAGAAAGAATCAGGTCTGCCAAGGCATTACCTGTCGACAGCAGGGGTTTTCCTGTCGACAGATTCAATCAGTCAGAAACCAAAAGCTCTGGAAGGCCTGCGCCTGTCGACAGCAACAGAGCACCTGTCGACAAATGCACACAGTCAGAGCCTTCAGCCTTCTGGTTCTTCACAAGCTGTCTTCGCCTGTCGACAGCAGATGGAAGACATGTCGACAGACAAGCGGAAAAACATATTACGGGAAGTTTTGTAAGTTGCCAAACTTAGTGTTTCTATGGAGTACGACTCTCCATATGTAACACTCATATATAAGCAACCTTTTACAACAAATCTCGTACACAAGCAGCCTCCAAGGAAAAAACCTAAAGAGTTCTCACAAGAAGCCTTGTTCTGCTGCTCTGCTTCAACCTACCGCCCAGAACCAAGAACGAAAGTCTCTTGCAGCGGAAGGTGAAGTCCAAACGTCTTGGATTCAAGCATCTACATCAACATCTGATCTCAAAGTCGAAGCTTGGACTCCAGAAGGACGTTCAGAGGAAGAGTTTGCTTATTGGATTTGTTCTTCAACTCTCAAAACCCTTACCTATTCTTTCTATTCCACTTGTGTGTGTGTGGTGTTTCAAGTTGTTGTTGTTGTGCTTGATACACGTGGTGTGTATTAATCTGATCGTGGGTTCACATCAGATAAACACGTGTGTGAGTTGTAGTTCGTGAACTAGCTCATAAGCAGGTGATTCTGCGTGGTGTGTGGCCCGTGGATGTAGGATACACGAGTTGTGTACTCCGAACCACGTAAAATCTACGTGTCTCGTGGTTTGCACGAATTTGCATTAGATGTTTGGTAGGCACGACACTTTTATACACGTTTGAGTACTTGCTTAACATCTATCAATCACTCACACACATCCACACATAGTCTGATCTTTGCTAACACTTTAATTGTCTGTGCTATTGTAAAAGAGGGCGTTAAGCTTTTAAATTGTCCGTAATCTATTCAACCCCCTTCTAGATTACCATTTAGGGAATTCCGCATCTCTTCAATTGGTAAAGAGCCTCGATCAAATAGAGTCTAACAAGGGGTACAGGCTGAGGGACACTCGGTGACCCGGCCACCCTTCTTTGATGGCACTGACTATCCTTATTGGAAAAATCGGATGCAGGTTTTTCTCCCCGCACAGAATTTCGAACTATGGAAAATAGTCAAAGAGGGAGCATACGAACTGCCTCAGGACGAGGATACCTGGACGAAGGACCAATCTCAAAGGGGACACTCAACTGGAGCGCCCTCAATATGATGCAATGCCCCGTCCACCAAAGGAGTACTCAAGAGTCTCCACATGCACCTCAGCTATGTGGGACAAGCTTGAGCTCATCTATGAAGGTACGTCCGAGGTAAGAGAATCAAAGGTAAGCATGCTGGTTTCAGAATATGATGAAATCTTCAAAAATGAATAAATGTGAAACCATTCAGACATGTTTGCTAGATTCATGATAATCATAAATGGATTGAAAGGTCTCAAAAAGGAATACTTAGAAAGTGACTTGGTGAGGAAGAAGAACTTCGGTCTCTTCCATCCTCTCTGGAACACCAAAGCCACTGTCATTGAAGATTCCAAAGACCTCTCAAAAATGAAAGTGGATGAAATAATTTGCTCCTTGATGACTTATGAATTGAATGTTAAAAGAAAAGAAACTGAAGAAAATCTAGGAAAGCACTTGCCTTGAAGGCTTCCAGGAGGACTTCTTCAGTTTCCAAAAAGGAATTGATTCAGGAAAGTTAAGTCAGTGAATCGTCTAGTTAGTGAGACAATGATGAAATGACTATGCTCACTAGACAATTCAAGGAAATTTCTGAAGTTCAAGAGGAGAGGTACAGGTAACTCTAACCTTTCCAAAAGAAAGACTTTCTAACAAGTTGATTCTAATAAAAGGTCTGAAGTGTTTGCTATGAGTGCAAGAGAAGCAAGGGCATATGAGAGGGAAATGCCCCGGAGCCAAAAGAAGCTTAAGAAGGACAAAGTCACCTTCAAGAAGGCCAAGGCAATGGTGGCCACTTGGAGGTGATGAGGATGACGACTAGAACAGCCAAGCTACCTCCGGAGGGATGATGAAGAAGGCCCACTATCTCATGGCGAGAAGTGATGACTCGAATGAGGTAAATTCTCCTTTGAAACATACTATATTATTCAATGGGAAGAAGCTTACACTGTTCTATATTGAGAAATACTGTGAATTCAAGTCTGAAAATAAAGCACTCAAGACAAAATTCAATTCCCTTGTTCATGAGTCAAATAACCATGATGAAATTGAATCCTTGAATAAGGTAATTGAAATGATGAAACTTGATGAACAAACACACAGTGATGAATTGGACAGCATGAAACTAAATTTTAAGAAGTTCAAAAGAAAAGAAGATGAGATTAATGAACTCTCTTGAAACCCTTAATAGTGAGCATGAAAAGCTAAAGGAGAAATTGGAAAAAGCTGAAAATGACTTAAAAGGTAAGTCAAAAGATTATCTAGTTTGTCAAAAGTAAGCAAAATCTGGATGCTATTCTAGGTTCAAATGTTTATGTTGCTAGACATGGGATTGGGTTTCAAAAAGTAAAACCAAAGGAAATTGGCAAAAATCTGTTAACAAACTTCATTGATACCAGCCCAAGTTCAAGCAAAACGAACCCCTTCAAAGAATAGGAAAAATCCTTCCAAGGGAAAGAAACAAGAATCTAAAATGGTCAAGTTTGCTCCTGGCCAATCTAAGGAATTTGCAACAATCTCAAACAGGACAAACAAGCAAACTCCTAAAGCTAAATTTACAAGGCAACAAAAAGAAAAAAATGCCAATGCATGCTCCCACAAAGGTAAAGCACAATGTTGTTCAAAAACCACCATCATGCAACATATGTAAAAAGGTTGGGCACACTGAAAAACAATGCTGGAATAACCAAATCAAATGAAAATCAAACAAGTTTGGATTCCTAAGCATTGTTATTTGGCATGAATGATACAATGGGACCCAAAGTAATTTGGGTACCAAAACCTCTCGTCTGATCCACATGTGCAGGAATGCCTAGCAGCCCACAATCAAAACAAATGGTACCTGGACATGGCTGCTCGAGGCATATGACGGACGACAAAGACAAATTCAGTTTGCTCGTGGAAAAAAGACGGAGGTCAAGTGATCTTTAGAGGTAACAACAAAGGCCAGATCATCGGCTCAGGTAAAGTTGGTAAGTTTGCCTCTAACTCTATAGACAATGTGCTACTAGTTGATGGCCTTCATCACAATTTGCTTAGCATAAGTCAATTGTGTGATAAAGGTCATAAAATTGTCTTTGAATCCAATTCATGTCAAATTCTTGATAAGGAAACAGGAAGCCTAAAATTTTCTGGAAAAAGAATGAATAACATCTACATGGTGACTTAGATGATCCAGAAAATAACAATTTGTGTCTTGTAGCAAACAAACAGGACGAGCTTACATTGTGGCATCGTAGGCTCGGTCATGCTAGTTACAATGTATTGCACAAGATCATGAGGCTTAAGTTGGTAAGTGGTCTTCCTGAAATTCCCTTTAACAAGAATGAAAATTTTTGTGATGCATGTGCACAAGGAAAACAAACCCGGAAATCCTTCAAATCAAAGGCACCGATAAGTACTTCCAAAGCTTATGAACTCTTGCACATGGACCTATTTGGACCTACGAGAACACTCAGTCTCAATGGCAAGCGTTATGGTTTTATCATTGTGGATGACTTCTCTAGGTTCACTTGGGTAAAATTCCTGGCTCACAAGAATGAAGCATTAAGTGTTTTTGAAGAGTTCTTCAACAAAATTGAGCATGGGAATGTCAACAAAATCTGCTCCATCCGCACTGATCACGGGGGAGAATTTGACAATAATTCCTTCGCCGAATTTTGCAGGAACCAAGGCATAGACCACCTGTTTTCCTCCCCGAGAACTCCCGAGCAAAATGGAGTTGTGGAGAGGAAAAATAGAACCTTGGTGGAAATGGCTCGTACGCTTCTGGTCGAAAATCAACTAGCACGAACTTTTGGGCAGAAGCGGTAAATACATCTTGCTACATCCTTAACCGAGCCATGGTAAGACCAGTATTCAAGAAAACTCCTTACGAACTTCTGAAAGGTAAGAAACCCACCATTGGGTACTTTAAAGTTTTTGTTCAAAGGTGTTTATACATAACAATGATAAAAATGACTTGGACAAGTTTGAAGCCAAAAGCGATCAAGGTATTTTTCTTGGATACTCTGAACATTCTAGAGCATATAGGGTGTTCAATCTGAAATCTAGAACTGTGGAAGAAACTCCACATGTTATCTTTGATGAATCTCAACTCAAGCCTAACATTGTAAATTCCTACAGGTTTGATGACATGGAAGGAACAACACTTGAGGAATTTCAAAGAAAAGAAAAAGGAAAAACTCAAGTAGTTTCAAAAGGAAAGAGTGAATTTCTTCGCAGGAACGATGATGAAGATGACGGTTGTTTGATCAGAAATCATGATGAAGTTCCTGCTGAAGATCCACAACAAGAAGAACATCCTCAAGATGAAAGTCCTCCAGCCACCCCTCCTCCAGAACATCCTCCTCAATTGCAAGATCAACCAGGGCCTTCAACAATCACGAATGTGTGGTACTCTAAAGCTCATCCACTTGAGAATGTCATAGGTAACATAAATGATTCCGTTCAAACTAGGTTTCAGGTAAATCAAATAGTTGAACATGATCATTTAGCCTTTGTCTCTCAAGTGGAACCCAAAACTGTTGAAGAAGCACTAAAAGAAAATTCTTGGATTGATGCCATGCATGAGGAGCTTGGGCAGTTTCAAAGAAATAATGTCTGGAGTTTAGCTCCTAGAACCCCTGAAATTTCTGTAATAGGGACAAGATGGGTCTTTAGGAATAAACTAAATGAAGAAGGTAAGGTGGTTAGAAACAAGGCTAGACTAGTTGCAAAAGGATACAATCAGGAATTTGGTATAGACTTTGAAGAATCCTTTGCACCTGTAGCTAGACTAGAAGCAGTTAGGATCTTGTTAGCATATGCATGTTCAAACAGTTCAAATTATTTCAAATAGATGTCAAAACTGCTTTCTTGAATGGCTACATAAAAGAGGAAGTCTATGTCTCTTAACCACCTGGCTTTGAGGACCATGATAAACCAAACCATGTATTTAAATTGCACAAAGCTCTCTATGGTTTGAAACAGGCACCCCGAGCTTGGTACGACAGGCTGAGTACCTATTTGGTAAGCAAAAACTACTCAAGAGGTAAGGTGGACCAAACTCTCTTTACAAAGAAAGTTCGCAATCACATAATTGTTGTTCAAGTTATGTGGACGATATTATCTTTGGTTCCACTAATCCCACACTGTGTGAAGAATTTTCACAACACATGCACAGTGAATTTGAGATGAGCTTAATGGGGGAGCTTCAATTTTTTTCTTGGTTTGCAGGTCAAGCAGCTTAAAGATGGATTCTTTATAAACCAAGAGAAATATGTAAAAGAACTACTCAAAGGTTTCAGTTCGAACAAGCCAAGCCCGCTTCAACACCAATGAGCACAAGCATTAAGCTAGAATGTGATGAGAAAGGTAAACCGGTAGATGCCAAACAATTTCGAGGTATGATTGGCTCACTCCTTTATCTTACTGCAAGTAGACCGGACATACAATTCAGTGTTTGCCTTTGTGCTAGATACCAATCTAGTCCAAAGGAAAGCCATTTAATTGCAGTCAAGAGAATCTTCAGATATCTCTCAGGTACACATGCCTTGGGTCTTTGGTATCCAGCTGGTAGTAGTTTTGAATTGATTTCTTATTCTGATGCAGACTAAGCTGGTTGTAAAATTGACAGGGAAAGCACTAGTGGCTATTGCCAAATGCTTGGTGGTTGCATGGTTTCGTGGGCATCCAAGAAGCAACACTCGGTTGCACTCTCTACTGCAGAGGCATAATATGTTGCTGCAGGGAGTTGTGCAACACAAGTGTTGTGGATAAAAAGTCAGTTGTGTGACTATAACATCGATATTGGATGCACACCTATTCTATGTGACAACACTAGTGCAATCAATCTATCAAATAATCCCATTCAACATTCCAGGACGAAACACATTGAAATTCGTCATCATTTCTTGAGAGATGAGGTAGCCAATAGATCATTGGAAATCAGTTTCATACCTACAGAGAAACAATTGGCTGATATCTTTACCAAACCTCTAGCTGAAGATAGATTCACCACATTGCGAAGAGAGTTGGGGTTGTGCAAATTGCAATGAAACTTAACACAAATGTTAAGCATATGTCCCTTGTGTGCACTACCTGTGAGGTATATCAAATGGTGATGTGTGGAAGAACAAGTCATGCTTGTTTGGAAACTCTCATTATGCATGAGAAATATTCTCCGCCAAGTATCGATAGTTATGTGACATAAAAGGGACATGTACTCTATATTTGGAACTAGTCTCCTTACACTTTTGCCTATTCAAAACTCTCTTTAACATTTTGAAAACACTTGATGGTTTGTCTTTCTACGTGCTTGGTGTTCTTAATTGCTTGGTCTTTGTGTGCATATTTGTCTTCATGAACTTGAGTCCTTTTGTATCAAATGGCACACATTATGGGGGAGCAAGTTAGGGTTAGATGAATGCAAACGTGAAGGAAATTGTTCAACCTCTGTCCATCTCAACTCACTCACAACAATTAGTCAATTCAGACTTTCATTCTACCCTTCAAACTGCTTTGACCATGTCCCTGTCGACAGCCCAGCCCAGACAGAACTTTCATTCTTCTGTCTGTGTATATCTGTCGACAGGCCTTCTACCTGCTGTCGACAGATGAACACAGTCTTTGTCTACCCGAAATCTCCAACTTCTGTCTGTGTACTCCTGTCGACAGGCCATTTCTCCCTATCGACAGATAGCCTGAATTTTGGAACTTCATGCTTATTTCTTCACCCATTCAGTGAGCAACTTCATGATTAACATATGAGGTGTCTATAAGGTGATAATGCATGTTTGACCACACTATATACACATGATATTTAGGCTATTCTTTATCCCACTATGATTTTTACATACTATTCCTGTTTGGATTTAGGTTCTATCATTTAGGAAACATTTCATAACTCTAAAGAATATCCACCTCATTCCTTTACATTCATTCTTTGTGGGCACACATAGTCTCAATTTACTTGATAAGCCTTTTGGTCATGAAAGTGCATGTTTAATATTGATAGGTAATCATATCACCTATTTGATATTGGTTTTTACAACAATACTTGGAGAACAGCTACCTATTTCTGAAAAAATCTTTCTCAAGTAGCACAAAATAAAATAATATAAATCAATTTTAACTTGGGATGAATATAGAGCAATGTTGGGTTATGCTAAGTAACCGGGGTGATGGGCATCACAAATGTCTGCCCTCGCGTCAAAAGGCTAACTCATCATCTCTGTACAACGGTATGATAGAAACTTCCACTGAGTAACTGGGGGTATGGGCATATGTAATGTCTACCCTCACGTCAAAAGGTGTGACGTCTTCTTAAGTACCATTTCTTCCCATTGTTTTTCTAAATTTCAAAAAAAAAAAATAGTGTGTAGCCTCCACTGAGTCATAATTTCCAAGGTCATTGGTCTTGTGATTGTCTTGACATATAGATATCATTTCATGCATCATTGGCCTATCAATAAAATGGGGATTGTGTTGTCTTACATTGCATTTAAACAACGAAGGGTGAGTGTGCATTGTTCTTATTTACTTTAGTGTTTTCTTAATGCTTTAACCTTAAATTCCTTGGGTATTATGTTAAAACCATTTGGGAAAATGATATGGTTTATTATATCCTTGCATATGGTAGGTTAACATACATGATTCACCCCTTATACACCTTCATCTAACACCTGGAAGACATTGCTCAGAGATTTAGTTAAAAAAAAAAACACCAAAAATCACAAAATTGGCCATTTTCTGAAAGTGCCTGTCGACAGGCACCAAGGGCCCTGTCGACAGCAGACGGCCAGACCCAAACGGGAAGCCCAAAGGGCCAGGGTTTAAACCGGTTTTTTTTTGTGGGACCAACCTTTCAAATCCTTTCTCAACTATTTAACAAGGATCCCACACCCCTTTCCCCACTCTACCTCCTTCCAAAAACCCTCCTTCCTACTTCCACCCAAAAACCCTCCCTTTCCAGGGCGCAGGCAGAGATCCCGCCTCCCTTACGGTTTCTCTCTGTCCCGTGTCTCTTCTTCCTCCACCCTCTCCCTTCAACTCGTGGATCAACATCTCATGGCTCCACATGCGAAGAAGATGGCGTCTCTTCACCGTGCAAGATCTCCCGAACAAGGCCAGGGCTCCAGGGCGACCTCTGAGCGTCGCACGAAGCACCGGGAGGATCGCTTGCCGGAACTCGTGATCCCGCAAAATCTCCAACTCCTCAACGTCCATGGCATCTTCACCAAAGTCGCGCAGCCTCGCTACGTCGACTTCATCTCTTTGCAGGACATGTTTCCTGGCCTTCTACCTCTGTTTGATGTCCAGGGTTGGTCACCCTTCTGTTACGATCACAAGCGGTACTCTCCCACTGCTGTGACAGACTTCTATCACAACCTTCGATTGTCCAATGATGGCCAGCTCATCACCAAAGTCAAAGGCACTACCTTCTTTGTCACTCCAAACCTTTTATCCACTGCCCTACAAATCCCCAATACAGGAGTTGACATTAAATCCTTTCACCATCTCCCGAGGAATTCCACACTCTCGTCGTTCGGCAGCCATACGACCACACCAGTCGTAAGAATTTGAATGCCAACTCTTTTCCTCCAATTCATCGACTAATTCACCACATCTTCACCACACTCATTGTTCCAAAAGATGGAATCCGTGAACTTGTGACTTCTCTTCACAAGTCTCTGCTTTTTCAATTCCTCCAAACTGAACTCATCAACCTTCCACTACTCATGATCTCTATCTTTCGTCAGTGTGTTCGAAGTTCAAAGAGATCAATGCCCTATGCATGCCAACTCACCTCTCTATTCCTCTTTATTGGCATCCACATCCCACAGGAGGAGATGACCAATCTTTCTTCCCGTAGCTCCTATGACCTCACTGCCGCTCAGAGGATGGGCTACAAGATAGTTGAGGGGGTAGTTACAAGAGATCTAAAGGGCAAGGGGGCAGCTGTAGCTGAAGAGGTTGGTGCTGATGTTGAAGAAGTAAATGAAGATCAAGATGAAGCTGAGGAAGATGCTGAAGATGAAGATGACTCCAACACTGAGTCCTTTGATGCTCCGGGAGATGTCACTGTTGGTGCTACAGAGCCGTCCATCCGCCAACTGCTAGCTCAGTTGCAACTTCAGATGACTAATGGTTTTGCAAGCCTCAATGCAAGATTGGATACTATGGAATCTAGCATTGCAGTTCTCGATTCACGTCTGGACCACATTGCTCCTGAGCGTCATGCTGATCAACCGGCTCCTTCACAGCCCGCTGATGAAGATGCTTAGATAGCTTAGTTGTCTAGGATTGGGTCAAGTCCTGTAGTCTAAGTTTCATTTTATTCATGTCATGTTTCATGTATTTTTGCTTTTACTATGGTCATCATGACATGGCTTTCCCTTTACTTCTAATTTCCTTTCATTAGCAACCAATGTCATGTGTATGCACTCATGCAATTCAATGGAAATCTTTACTTTGTGCATTCTACTTGTGTCTATGGTGTGCTTTTGGATGTTGTCAAAAGGGGGAGAAGAACAACTCAATTATTGTGCATTAATTGATTAGTTTTGGCATCATCAAAAAGGGGGAGAATGTTGGGTTCTCATGTTGAGAAGATTGAGCTCACACTCTAATTAATCAATACAACATGTTTTTGATGATGAACATTGATAAACATTGATGTGCAATGATGTACAATGCAAGCAAGTAAAAAACAATGTGAATTGTGTTTTAAATGCATGAGATCTTCAAACAATAACTTGTCATAACAACTTGGCACAATGCTTGATTTTATGTTCATAATATCTCACTAATCATGTTTACTTTTGTAGGAGATATACCATGCAAGACATGTGCCAAAAACAAGTTTGAAAGTTCAAGAAAAAGTCAAAAGACAAGGTACCTGTCGACAGCAAGCAAGGACCTGTCGACAGATACAATCAGTCAGAAAGAATCAGGTCTGCCAAGGCATTACCTGTCGACAGCAGGGGTTTTCCTGTCGACAGATTCAATCAGTCAGAAACCAAAAGCTCTGGAAGGCCTGCGCCTGTCGACAGCAACAGAGCACCTGTCGACAGATGCACACAGTCAGAGCCTTCAGCCTTCTGGTTCTTCACAAGCTGTCTTCGCCTGTCGACAGCAGATGGAAGACCTGTCGACAGACAAGCGGAAAACATATTACGGGAAGTTTTGCAAGTTGCCAAACTTAGTGTTTCTATGGAGTACGACTCTCCATATGTTAACACTCATATATAAGCAACCTTTTGCAACAAATCTCGTACACAAGCAGCCTCCAAGGAAAAACCCTAAAGAGTTCTCACAAGAAGCCTTGTTCTGCTGCTCTGCTTCAACCTACCGCCCAGAACCAAGAACGAAAGTCTCTTGCAGCGGAAGGTGAAGTCCAAACGTCTTGGATTCAAGCATCTACATCAACATCTGATCTCAAAGTCGAAGCTTGGACTCCAGAAGGACGTTCAGAGGAAGAGTTTGCTTATTGGATTTGTTCTTCAACTCTCAAACCCTTCCCTATTCTTTCTATTCCATACTTGTGTGTGTGTGTGGTGTTTCAAGCGGTTGTTGTGCTTGATACACGTGTGTGTGTGTTAATCTGATCGTGGGTTCACATCAGATAAACACGTGTGTGAGTTGTAGTTCGTGAACTAGCTCATAAGCAGGTGATTCTGTCTGTGTGTGTGGCCCGTGGATGTAGGATACACGAGTTGTATACTCCGAACCACGTAAAATCTACGTGTCTCGTGGTTTGCACAAATTTGCGTTAGATGTTTGGTAGGCATGACACTTTTATACACGTCTGAGTACTTGCTTAATCATCTATCAATCACTCACACACATCCACACATAGTTTGATCTTTGCTAACACTTTAATTGTCTGTGCTATTGTAAAAAGAGGGCGTTAAGCTTTTAAATTGTCCGTAATCTATTCAACCCCCCTTCTAGATTACCATTTAGGGAATTCCGCATCTCTTCAGTCGCATGTATGATTCTGCATAACTTCCTCATTGAGCAGAAAATGAGAGATTCTGTAACGTCACGCATTTTTCGGATCCTCGTGGATCTTCATTTAGTGGTTGTGATGGCCAGTGTGTGGCCAATGACGTGTGTACAGGTGTTTATGCAGGTTTTTGGGGCTTTGTGGGCTGACAGTTCGGGCCCAAAGCAGCCCTCTGTTCACTATCTGTCAACGCGACAGGGACTAGCGTCACGTTCTGAACGCGACGGTCCTGGGTGTCGCGTTCTGGTTGCCGCCGCGGAGTGGTCTTCATCTGCATGTCCGCCATGTGTCGCGCGGTTGGCGACTTGCTGACGTCGACCTTGGGAAGGCGATGGTCTCCTATGTCGCGTTCTTGTCGCGACGGAGGGCTACGTCATGTTCCCAACTGTGATGCATTTTTATGTTAGGTCGGTCAAACAGAGCTTCCACAAGCTCTGCTCGGCCAGGGGAGATTGCTGTGGAGGTTCCTTGGGCGATTCGATGATTTGGCAGTGTTTTTGGCCTGTTCTTGCTGCGAGGACGTTGCACGGAGTGGGGGAAATGCCGGGTGGCTGTCGTTCTTCGCGTTCTTCGCAAAGGTAGGGAGATTCTACCCTATTTTGTGCTGTGGATTGCATGTAATGCATGTTTAGACTGTTATTCACTTTATACATGTTAGATACCATGATAGGGCATTGAATGGTGCATGAAAAATGGATTTAAACATGGTTTTGCATGGTTTGTGGGGGTGATCCGGGGAGGGTGTCCCGGATTAGGGTTCCCGCCTGTGAAGGCGACGGACCCCTCTATCGCGTTCTGAACGCGACAGGCCGACCCGTCACATTCTGTTTTTGACTACGACATATCGAAGGGTCGCGTTCAGAAGGTGACAGGAGCCTATGTCGCGACCTTAGTTCCGAGAACCTGTTGTGCATGTTTTATGGCAAGGTTATCCAGTTATTGTTATTTTATGTGTATGGTTTTGGTAAGCAGTGCACTGGCACCTGTAGCGCTCTTTGAGCGTGCTGTTCACGTGGTTAGCATGGTGTTCACATGGTTGACATGGTGTTTATGTGGTTTGAGCACTATGCATGTGGTTTGTGTATGCATGGCGAATAGTTCGAAGTTTGTGCTCGTCTGTGGTTAGTTTGTGGTAGTTGGGCAGTGAGGTTCCAGCATGAACCTAGCCTCGGTCCTTTGATATCTTCTATAGGTTATTTGCGATGGTTTAATTAGTAAAATATGTGTAGGGTTGAGAGTTAGTGTATGATTATTAAGTGATTAATGTGTATTGTGTTTAATGTGGCAATGGTTGTCGTGAGACGACCAATGACAAGCCAGTTTATTATTCGTTAATGTAGTTCTTGTATGCGTCTGTGTAGGTTAGCTTGTAGGTCACATAGTGACCAGGGGCAAGCTATTCCCGACACTTATAGTGTGATTTGTAATAAAGATTATATATGTATGTATAGTGGTTTGTGCATTGCCGAGTTTGGTGGTCTGGCGCCTATTCTGGAATACCTCTTCAGTTGGGTACCCCAGGTTCTGTGTGAGCCAGGCACGTGTGTTTTGTTGTGCTCGAGGTTTGTCCCAGTACTGTGTGTACCATTGAGGTCTGTGTCATCTTCCTGAACACCCTCACTCCTGTGTTTGAGTTGTACGTCCAGCTGAGGGAAAGACGACAATTGGGCAGCGACTTGTGTGTGTTGTGGTTGTACTTGGTCACTTGTAGCGCGCTCGTGGTTGGGGGTTACAGACACCAGTAGATGTACTGGGCCCCAGCAAGTCCTGTTTTCCAGTGCCTTACTTTAGGGAGCTCGGGCCAGAGTCCCTAAAGGTGTCAGGCATGGGCCTGCAGTTGTGTGTGGTCTGCAGGTGTAGTGTTAGTTGGTCTCCACTGTTCTTTGGCTTGTGCTTGTGGAGCGGAAGTTGGACCTTTCGTCCATGACTGCGAGACTGAGACATGGTTCTTGTGTTGTGTTGTCCGGGTTGGATACTGGCGTCATGAACCAGTAGTCTGTTCCCATGTGGTGGCATCGTTCTTTCCAACTCGTGCTTTGCCACTGGTTGTGGTTTGTGAGTGGTGTCTCACCAGATGTGGTTTGACCTGTTGTGGTGTGCCTGGTAGGAGGCACATTTGTAATGAGACTTTGTGGTGGTACCTCGTGGCGGTAGGTACCTATACCCTTCGTGGGTATCCATTTCTCGTGGTACGTGGTGTACCAGCCTTTTCAGGTGTTGAGGTGGAGCTGTGCTCCGTGGAGGTCGTGTGGTGGGACCTTCCACTCATTGTGTTTTACCCTTCTTCAAATAAGCTTTTGATTGTAGTTTAAGTGTGTGATCGATTGGCTTGTTGATGCTAGTCTTATTGCCTTTGTGGGTAAGTTGCCTATGTGGCTTGAACCCTAGGCGACAAGTAATTGTAGTAGTTTGCCTGTGAGGCTGTGGCTTAGGCATTACAGTTTTTAGGTGGACTAGTGGTACTGTGTTAGTCCTGTGGTTCCTCTTTCTTTCCGAGGATCATGTATTTGTTAATGTGTTACTGTTTTAGTTGTTGCTTAATACGAATGTTGTGAGTATACTATGGTTGGGCTATCGGTGTTGCAAGTGAGACCCTTTGGGGTCGAGGTCTCTTTAGTTTTGTGTTTTGCTTTTGGGTGGCCCCTACTGTGTCACGTCCTAGTAAAATTCCATTTACTGAATATGACAGATATTAAATACGAGAACTAACATAAACATTTGTTTATAAACAACTAGTTTGGCGGAAGCTTATTACAATATACCCCTCATTATAGTCTGAATGAGGAGCAAACAAAAGTGAACTGTATCTTTATTACATTTCCATTTATCTACAATGAAAACAAAAGATGACAACATTGCTTGACGTAGTGTGGTCCGCTCAACACACAAAACCCCCTTAGGCTTCATCTCCACTTTGTCCACCTGAAAATGGTAAATTGAATGAGCTAACTAGCCCAATAGAATTCAATTCCTTGAAATAGAAAGGATTGACATGTATAATCTCAAGAATAGGAACATGTACATCACTAACACTAAGTGCTTAAGATAATGAACGAGTGAGTCAATTCAGTAACACATGTAGAACAAGAATAGTATAGATCATGATTGATAACTCAAGATGATACTTAAGTTCAGTATTAGTCAAATATTCACACACACACATGTATGAGATGATGACTAATCAAGCAGAACTGATGTATGCCACATCCACGTGTCCTCATTGCCCCCGCACGGCCACTGACAAATTCGGGTGCTCCTCCCAGGACTGAACCAGCCCTATTTGCACAGGCATAATTCTCAAATGAGCCCAAAGACTCACAACTTGTCATCATAACACACTCACTCTTACACTGGATCAAGGATTTATAGGTATTTAATCACATCTCACGCACAAGAACTTGAAAACTTTGTAATTTCTCTAATTACAGAAGTGGATAACTTTATTTGCATCAATTGACTTGGAACTTCTAAGAGATGATTCAAGATAAAGATAGAAGAAACTTGAGTGATTTTAGTAGGTGTTTAGGTGGTATAAACATCAAAGATTAGGTAGGCAAAAGATTAGATTAATTGGGTGTGGTTTCAGCAAAGATTGGAACAAGGTAAGTGCTGGAAACAGGGTCTTGGCAGTGCCTGTCGACAGCTAGGAAGTTTTTATCGACAGGTGCTGCTTTCCCAGAAATAGAAATGAGGTTCTGATAGTGCCTGTCGACAGCCAGAATGTATCTTTCGACAGCCACTATCAGGGAATATTTCCTGGGTTCAGAAAACATGGCCCTGTCGACAGCTAAAAGCATGGTTGTCGACAGGTACTGTGTGGGCATCCAGAAAGTGATCAAAATCATCTAGAAATTGTTCTACCAAGATCTCCTATAACTCTTAACATGATTAGGACTTTACACAAGTATGAACTCAGCCTCAAGAATCAAACCAACGTTACAAGAAAGTGAAAGAAAGAACATGGAACATGGTTCACATGAATGATCAACAAGAAGATAACTCAAGGGAGAAAGATTACTAGAAAAGCAACTCTCCTAGAAATCTCTTCTCTTCTTCTATCAATAATTTCTCAAGATCCACATACTCAAAACTTACATGGTTTCTCATTGATGCAATGTAAAGGAGGTAGAAAGAACTGTCATAGCTCAATCTACACTACATGGTGAGATCAACATGGTTTCAAATTAAAACAAGTTGAGATAGTAGAAGTTGTGATACGTTGCCTCCCTTGATCAAACACTAACTTGAACATGATGGAAAGTGCAATTCCTATCATGGAACTACTTTCCAAATCTGGAAATTGACATACACACGATGAAGAATTACTTCAACTACTGATCCAGTCTGAAATGTAGGAAGAAAGAAAAGGGGATAGGAAGTGAATCCTACCTAGCTTGAAGAAGATGAAGAAATAACCACAAGTAAGGAAGTGAAGCAGCTGAAGCTTGTTGTTGTAGTAGCTATAACCCCCAAGATGGCTCCACAACCCCTTCCCAGCGATAGCTCCAGCAAGAACTCCAGCAGTAGCTTGAGCAGAAACATGGTACAAGAAGAACAATAGCTCCAGCGACACCCCAACTGTAGAGCTTCGTACGTTCCACAACAGCAGCAAGTGAAGAGTTTGGAAAGATGGGTATGAGGCATAACGGGGTATATTTATAACCCAGGGGTCTCTCCATTCACAGCAACACGTTGGCGGCTAATGTGTCATGGTAAAAACCAGTTGGTTTTTACCTCAACACGTAGTTCATGCAACTTTTCCCATGCTTACACATAGGTAACTAACGTGTTACCTTCACCCTCAAGTGCGCTGGCCTCCCCCAGTGCCTCCACGTAGGCAACCTAAAATTCCAGGAAAATGGCTACCGTAATTGACCCAAAATTCAGCTGGCCCATTAAACTTGATGTAAACATGTTCAAAGGGTATCCATTTGTCTTGAAATTTCAACCATAGACTAATATGATAGTTTTACAAATTATGGTGATTTTTATTTAATTTTTAGATTTTATTTTACACTGGGCGAAAAATCGCCCAAAAAATAGTTGCATCAACTTAACCTTGAAATCCGCATGTCAATAAATCTGGATATTTACATTTCTGATATCTCCACATTTTTTTGAAAATTATAGTGTTCTCAGATTTTTATTTCGTTACAGTTTTTTAGTGTCGCCCTGTGGGAGCGCGCACCTCTGTGTACAACACTGGGGTAATGTATATTACCACTAATTAAACCCAAATTCTAATTATCTCAATTTAATGATAATAATAATGTATAATAACCACATTATTCATATTTTTCTAACACTTTAAATTTTCGGGGCGTTACATACTGAGCATGTGACTTGTTGAGGCTCACTCCCTTACAGTTCCTTTCAGGACTTGCTGTTTGTGTGGCTTGCGAAGGCGTTGTGGCAGACTTGTACCACCAGCAGTAGGGTTAGTTGTGTTGTGTGAGCTTGTGCTCCCTCGGGGTATGCCCCAGGTAGTTGTACTCTTTTATTGGACATGTAATAATGTATTAGGACAATTGTAAATTGTTATATGCAGATATGAGCACATGTACTTTCTTGTGTCTTATACTATTGTGGTTGTCTTTTATATTCTTACTGGACATGTGTGTGAGCTATCCCTTGCAAGACTTCAGTCCGATCGCGGGAGGCGGACTTGGATACGAAGCCTTATTAGGCATAAATATCCAGGGCCGTTACAGTTGGTATCAGAGCAATGGTCCAGTTAGAATATGAAAAGACATTGAAGTTATAATGTCCCAAGACATAGTTTAATGTCCACTGCTGGTAGTAAGTCTGCAGTTTTATGTGGTTCAAAGTGGTTTTTACATGAGTTTTTGATATGCGAAATATGTAAGGTTGTTTGCAAACTTGGCAGTTGTTAGTAGCAAAAAAATGGTATGATTAGTGGTATAAGTTGAGTAATTATATCAGTATGCCAGTTTGCAATTATAGTGTAGTTGTTTAAAAGTTCTCAATTATAGAAATTGGAGGGATTAGTGGATTCAATTATGGAATTCAGTGAAGGTGTATTAGTGAGGTACATAGTTGGCAGAGATAGGCATAAGGTAATGATGTGATGGAATAGCAAAGGGAACAACGTTATAATGAGGAATAGAACAGTGTAATAAGGGTTATTAAGTGTGCGAATTGGGGTGAGAACCTTAGCAGAGGTAATTATTGTGTTTGAGATTTATGTTAATCAGTGTTAAGGAACAGTGTGAATAATAATGTGATTAGTGTTATGGAATGTTTGGAATAATTGTATGAGACAATTCAGTTTGAGATGAGGTATTGGTAAACAGAGAAGCAGCAATGTGTGGCAGTCAGATTAAGTGTATTTGTGATTAGAGATGGTTGCAGTAAAGAGCTTGGGAGTAGTGCTGTTATGAATTATGATGATAATGGAAAATTTGATATAGAAATCCATGTAAGTGTGTGCTGAGGTGACTAGTTGAATAAAGAAAGAATAAGGGAAGAATAGTGTTGTTGTGAATAGTGGTGGTAATAGGAAATTTGATGAAAAGATCAGTGCAAGTATGTGCCGAGGTGATCGGTTAGGTAAAGAGAAGGTAAGAAAAGATCAATGTATAATGGATTTTCTGAGAATCCCAGAGGATAGATATTTAATTGATAGGTAGTAAATTGTGAAGACCCCACAAAATGAGTTAATGAAGATTGCATTGCTAAAGATAAGATAAGTGAAATTTAGCAGTTGTGAGCAATTTGGGAAAGATTGAGGTCAAGATTAAGAATAATTGAAAAGAGTTAGAATTATGTGAATCGGAATAGAAAGATGGATCAGTTGAGAAACAGTTAAAGAATATTAGGCTGAATGAAATAGCAAGGCAGATTGCATAAGGAATTCAAGTAAGGGTTTGAATGAAAAGGATAATAGTGAGTATGTTGTAGCAGTGATATTTTTAGTATTTGAGAATAAAGCAATAATGTGGAATCAAGGAATCAGGCAGAGCAAGTTATTGCAACTAAAGGGATTGGTTTCAAGTTCTGGTTTTCAATAAAGGATGTTTGTATATCAACCAGAATTGCAGAATGAATAGTACAATGAGATTAGTCAGATAACAGAGTGGTTAAGAGAAATATTTTGTAGAAAAGATATAGTTGGCAGGTTATTAACCAGAGAAAGAAAGAGTATAGCAAGTTATGAAACGAATATAATTAGATGGTTCAAGAATTGTTCAACAAGAACTTGCATGTCAGTGCACAGAAAGTAATTTGGTTAAGTAGAGGTTCCTATAAAGGTATCTCAGAGTTTGATGTAAGAATAAAAGGTAGATTAGTTAAAGAATAGTAAGCAGATTAGAGTATGCCAGAATAGAACAGAAAGAGAAAGAAATGCATAGAAATCAGAATTAGAGTGTGATCAGTTAAGCAATGAACATTTTGAGGCCAGGTAGCACTTAATTGACAGAAAGAAGGTAGAATATGTGCAGCGTTAGCGGAGCAGTTTTATTTTCCTAATAAAGAGAGTGCAACACCATGGCTATAATAAGAATAGGTATTTTGAAAGATTATGGAATAAATTTGGTTAAATCAGCTAGAGGATGTTATTAATGCAAGAAAGGTATATGCAGAATAAGATATGTTAATAGCAGTATAGCAGAATTCAGAATTCAAGTATGTGGCACCATTGGAATTAAATTAAGAAGAAAAAGTAAATCAGAGATTCCGGTATATATTCTTGCAGCGTTAATTGATTGAGTAAAGAGATTTAAGAAGCAAATACAGTTAGAATTGAGTTCAGCTGAAGTCAGAATATTAGAGAAAATGGAAAGTAATTGAAAGCAATAATAAGAGCAGGATTTATGGAATATTTTATCAAGTATTCAGAGTAATCAGAGTAGCGCAGCGGAAACGTGAATGATTTAATATTCACATAATATCCGAGGTTTAAATGATTAAAAGAAAGATTAAGATTTATGCACAGTTGGATAAAGAGGCAGTGGCTTTTGGCCAGATATGAGTTATGGTAGCATGAGCAGAATGGTATATAAAGATAGAAATTCAGTTATGGTAATGCGATTTCCTTTAAGAGATTGGCAGTTGAGGGTGTGAATAAGGTTGAGGCAGAATAACAGATGGCAGTGAAAGACAAATAATGAAGTGGCACCGGAAAATTTGAGAATTTAAAGTTGGTTTTCATGGCAGAACACCTAAGGGTAGCAGAGTAAAGTAAGAGGATTCGAGTACATGAAATGGGCCAGAAAGAAATGTGGTAAACACATCCGGAAAAATGTGGAAGCAGGTTGAGTCAAAAGAGATAAAGTGCCAACAGCAGGGTAGAATCGCCTACGGTTGAAAGGTAAAGTGAGTCAGTTTGGTAACTGGGCAGAGCAGGTGCGGAATTGAGCAGATTGAGTTAGCCAGTGTAGAGTGGCTTGAAAAGCAAGCGCAGAGAAAGTGTATCCTACTTGTTTTGTTTATAGTTTACTTTCTTTTTAGGTGATAGTTCGGTTTGCTGTGGTTTTATTCTGAATGTCGAGGACGACATTCCTTTTTAGGTGATAGTAATTTAACATCGCATATTTTTCGGATCCTCATGGATCTTCATTTAGTGGTTGTGATGGTCAGTGAGTGGCCATTGATGTGTGTACAGGTGTTTACATAGGTTTCTAGGGCTTTGTGGGCCGACAGTTCAGGCCCAAAGCACCCCTCTGTTCACTGTCTGTGAACGCGATAGGGACTAGCATCACGTTCTGAACACGACGGTCCTGAGTGTCGCGTTCTGGTTGCCGCCGCAGAGCGGTCTTTGTCTGCATGTCCGCCGCGTGTTGCGCTCTAGGCGACTTGCTGACGTCGACCTTTGGAAGGCGACGGTCTCCTACGTCGCGTTCTTGTCACGACGGAAGGCTACGTCGTGCTCCCAACTGTGATGCGTTTTTATGTTAGGTCGGCCAAACAGAGCTTCCACAAGCTCTGCTCGGCCAGGGGAGATTACTGCAGAGGTTCCTTGGGCGATTCGATGATTTGGTGGTGTTTTTGGCGTGTTCTTACCGCGAGGACGTTGCACGGAGTGGGGGAAACGCTGGGTGGTTGTCGTTCTTCACATTCTTTGCAAAGGTAGGGAGATTCTACCCTATTTTGTGCTGTGGATTGCATGTAATGCATATTTAGACTGTTATTCACTTTATACATGTTAGATACCATGATAGGGCATTGAATGATGCATGAAAAATGGATTTAAACATGGTTTTGCATAGTTTGTGGGGGTGATCCGGGGAGGGTGTCCCGGATTAGGGTTCCTGCCTGTGAAGGCGATGGGCCCCCCTGTCGCGTTCTGAACGCGACAGGCCGACCCGTCGCGTTCTATTTTTGACTGCGACATATCGAAGGGCCACGTTCAGAAGGCAACATTAGCCTATGTCGCGACCTCAGTTCCGAGAACCTGTTGTGCATGTTTTATGGCAAGGTTATCTGGTTATTGTTATTTTATGTGTATTGTTTTGGTAAGTAGTGCACTGGCACCTGTAGCGCTCTTTGAGCATACTGTTCACGTGGTTAGCGTGGTGTTCACATGGTTGACGTGGTGTTTATGTGGTTTGAGCGCTATGCATGTGGTTTGTGTATGCATGGCGAATAGTTCGATGTATGTGCTCGTCTATGGTTAGTTTGTGGTAGTTGGGTAGTGAGGTTCCAGCGTGAACCTAGCCTCGATCCTTTGATATCTTCTATAGGTTATTTACGATGGTTTAATTAGTAAAATATGTGTAGGGTTGAGAGTTAGTGTATGATTATTAAGTGATTAATGTGTATTTTGTTTAATGTCGCAATGGTGGTCGTGAGACGACCAATGACAAGCCAGTTTATTATTCATTAATGTAGTTCTTGTATGCGTCTGTGTAGGTTAGCTTGTAGGTCACATAGTGACCAGATGCAAGCTATTCCCGACACTTATATCGTGATTTGTAATAAAGATTATATATGTATGTATAGTGGTTTCTGCATTGCCGAGTTTGGTGGTTTGGCGCCTATTCCAGAATACCTCTTCTGTTGGGTGTCCCAGGTTCTGTGTGAGCCAGGCACGTGTGTTTTTTTGTGCTCGGGGTTTGTCCCGATATTGTGTGTACCGTTGAGGTCTGTGTCGTCTTCCTAAACACCCTCACTCCTATGTTTGAGTTGCACGTCTGGCTGAGGGAAAGACGACAATTGGGCAGTGACTTGTGTGTGTTGTGGTTGTACTTAGTCGCATGTAGTGCGCTCGTGGTTGGGGGTTATGGACACCAGTAGACATACTGGGCCCCAGCTAGTCCTGTTTTCCAGTGCCTCACTTTAGGGAGCTCGGGCCAGAGTCCCTAAAGGTGTCAGGCATGGGCCTGCAGTTGTGTATGGTCTGTAGGTGTAGTGTTAGTTGGTCTCCACTGTTCTTTGGCTTGTGCTTGTGGAGCGGCAGTTGGACCTTTCATCCATGATTGCAAGACTGAGACATGGTTCTTGTGTTGTGTTGTCTGGGTTGGATACTAGCGTCATGAACTAGTAGTCCGTTCCCATGTGGTGGCATCGTTCTTTCCGACTCGTGCTTTGCCACTGGTTGTGGTTTGTGAGTGGTGACTCACCAGATGTGGTTTGACCCGTTGTGGTGTGTCTGGTAGGAGGCACAGTTGTACTGAGACTTTGTGGTGGTACCTCGTGGCGGTAGGTACCTGTACCCTTTGTGGGTATCCGTTTCTCGTGGTACATTGTGTACCAGCCTTTTTAGGTGTTGAGGTGGAGCTGTGCTCCGTGGAGGTCGTGTGGTGAGACCTTCCACTCGTTGTGTTTTACCCTTCTTCAAATAAGCTTTTGATTGTAGTTTAAGTGTGTGATCGATTGGCTTGTTGATGCCAGTCTTATTGCCTTTGTGGGTAAGTTGCCTATGCAGCTTGAAGCTTAGGCAACCAGTAATTGTAGTGGTTTGCCTGTGAGGCTGTGGCTTAGGCATTACAGTTGTTAGGCGGACTAGTGGTGCTGTGCTAGTCCTGTGGTTCCTCTTTATTTCTGAGGATCATGTATTTGTTAATGTGTTACTGTTTTAGTTGTTGTTTAATACGAATGTTGTGAGCATACTATGGTTTGGCTATCGGTGTTGCCAGTGAGACTTGTAGACGGTGTTTTTCCTCTACTCTTCGGAAAACACTGGTCCCACGATAGGAAATATGGAATTTAAAAGAAAAGTGACTAATGGAAATGGAGATGGAAACGTGGAAATCGAAAACGTGCATGTGTGCACGAGGAATGTGTCGTGATCGCCAGGTGCACGTGGGCACCGAGTGTAACAGGCGGAAAGGAAATGACGTGGTGTACTTACCTCCACCCGAAGAAAAGCACGGGAATGTGTGGTGGATTCTCATTCCTTCTTCCGCCGGCCGGCCGACGAAGAAGATTTGATGCCGGTTACCTTGTAAGAAGAAAAAGACAGGAAAACACGTGAAAGAAAATTGGACTGTAAGGTGTAGTGAAATGCGAAGGGTACAAAATATAAAAGACATACAAATGGAGGTTAACACACCTTGTGGAGGTGGAGTTAAACCCCTAAAATTGGTAGGACGAAAGTGTGATGTATGTGCATGTGTGGAAATTCGGTGAAATGTATGCAACTAAAAAAAGACTAAAAGAGGAAGGGATGGAGGAACGGAGGCGGCGGCGTAGCCCGGTGGTGGCGAGGGACGAGGGGAAATGAGAGAGGATATCGGTGGAGTCCCTCCCACTGCTAATCCTTCGCGTGGGAACTCCGGCTCGCAAGGAAGGCGACGCGAGGATGGCGCACGTACTCCACCTCGACTTCGGAATGTGAGCTCCCGATCCGACAGAGTCCCGCCTCGAAGGGTTGGAGAATTGAAGCTCGTGGGTTGGGGTGAGAGTTTGGCAGGGCTTCGCCGTAGTTGAGATTGGATACCAAATGAGGGCCCCCGGGGTCTGCATTTATAGCCTAAATTGCGTCCACTACAGTGGACATCTATTAAGCATGAAATGCGTCCGTCTGACATGCCGCGATTCAGAAGGTCACTTGATTTGCGATTGACTTGACATTAACATGATGATCGTAGCTTACAGCTACATTATGAATAGCGTCTGGGTGACACGCTGCGCTTTCTTAGGTAAATCATATTTCTAACAAAATTTGATTTTAATTTGACTGTTTGTAAAACGCGGCGAGCCGCCCGGACGCGCTTCTAACAAACATCATGATTACTGACGTGTCGCCTCTTAAATGGAGCTGACAGGGCGCAGCTTGAGGATTTGACTTTTAATCACGGCGGGTCGGTAGGAAGCGCATTAGAAGTGTTTTTCGCAGCGACGACTGCCGACGCGGATGAGAACAAAAGGGCGTCCGCTGTTTAGGACGTGATTCATTGAAGCTCAACAAACCCTTATGGAGAAATCCCTAGAAATCTAGAAAGATAGGGAAATCACTCAAGAGATTAATTGAGAAGAGCCACTTCGAGGCATCGTGGTATAACATGAAATCTGCTCGATGTGCTACCAAATTGGCGTGTCTACAGCTGCCTCACCTTGGCGTCTGCTTTGCAAGGTAGTGAGGTGAAGTGATATGAATGAAAGAAATGAAGTGGCGTGAATTGAGTGGAACGAAGTGGAATGACTGAAAAGTAGACGCCAAGGTGTGATGAGACACGCCTCAACAACACATGACAGGAGCTGTTCTTCAGTCCAGAATGAAGTGGTTCGTTGACAATCTCAAGAGAAAACTCAATGCTTCGGAGAAAGGGGTGTGCACGTGGGCACGGAAAAGGAGAAAGATCAACTTCCAGCGTCGGGGAAGTACCTAAGGACACAATCCGTTAGGTTTCACCTTTGGGGGCATCTGCCACTGCCGCAGGTGGATCTTTGGGAGAATAACTAATTTGAAAGAAATCCAAGGCAGCGAGTTTCTCAAGCGATGATCTTCAAATAACAACACAATGGACTGAGTACTTGACTTGGAGTGGAATATTTCATGTTATCTGGAATCGAGGAACAAGTGGCTCTCTTCAGTTAAAAATGAGAGTGATTTTCCGGAGTTATGCTCAAAAGGTCCTATACGATGCATGCTGGGCTAAAAGGAAAACATAAAACAAAGGAAATATAAAATAATCAAGGATAATATTGTCATGCTGTAGAAGTCAGGATACTGGACGGAACCATCGTCCCCCCACAGCATAACGGCCTATCCTCAAGTCATAAGACTCCTATGGAATTGTCATTATTTTTGGCGGAAGAGGGGAACTAAAACTCCAGTTTTGTCATAGCCTCGAGGTCCTTGATGTGCTTTAATAAAGTATATCATATAGTAAGATGCAATATGTACAATACTGAGTTGGTGGTCGCCAAGGATGATCGTGCATTGTACGGTGAAGGTCGTTTAGATCCTGCACTCAAAACAAATTAGAATTTGACAAGCAACAGATAGCAAAAGCATGTAAACAAAGTTACTTGTAAATCGCGGCGTTGTAGATGGACGCGTTTAAATCTTGAATCGCAGTGACCTAGGCGGACGCCTTTTAATCTGATCTAAAATGCCCAGTCGGGAATGTTTCAACATGATTATCATCACAAAGTGTCCAGAGGCATAGGAGGCTGACTTGACATGCCTCCCCATACTTCACAGCAAAGTGTAAAATTTTTGCCAGCATCGCTAATCCTAACGCTCCGAGTTCTACAGAGAAGGGTAAAATAGTGTGGCATGTGTCAAAATTTTCACGATGAAGCATCTGGTGAGCCTTCACCCCTTTTTACGTGGCGTCGCCAGTTTAGTTGCAAAGCCAGGAAGCAACGCCCTGAAGAATTTGAACGTGCGAGGATCAAGACAATTTTCTACCCTTGCTTCTCATGTAGTCAGAGTGCCGATCTGAACTCTCTTAGCTTTCATGAATTGGAAATAAGCTTGTGAAGACGTCTTATCTGCATCCAGTTGGGACGCCGTGTTATTTTTTATTATTATTTTTTTTTACAAATCACGTCCGCCGCCCAGACGGCTTTCAAGAATAAATCACGTCTCCTGATGCGAACGCGATTAATGTCGTCAATTTGATTGAAAGTTTTGTCTTTCCTTTTTCAATGGAAACATGGGGGGTATGGGCAGGTGAAGGAGATAACATATCTCTGGGATTTTCTTTTCAAGCCTTCATGCTTCCCCCCTTCTACTTAAAGGCCCAAGCTCCCTCCTTTGAATCAAAGAGAAGGAGAAAGGAGGGTGAAAGGAGGGGGAGAAGTCTTTGGAGGAAAGGAAAGAAGGGTTTTGGAGAGAGATGGAGGGTTTCCAAAGATTAAGCCAATTGGAGGGCCACATTTGCAAACTTCTCCAAGCAAAGATGGTATGTTGGTGTTTTTGATCTTGATTGATTTGCTTTGACATGCTATTAACATTTTGTTTGGTGTTTTTCCCTCTTGGCTTTCTTTCTATTCTTCCTACCTCTTCCAAATGACCGGATCTTATCCCGCATGATCATTCCATACCGCGGCTACCCATGTAGGATTACCCGCTCTTCCCGGGCAACCGGCGTTTCATGCGCCTCCCTTGGCTCCAACAATTAACTTCCGCCATTAGCCCGGACATGACCGCTATCCTTAGACGATGGGGGATTAACAATCTTGTTGTTCATGCTAAGAGGTACCATGAGATCCACCTCGATTGGGTAGCTTTCGAGGCATTGATTGAATTGTGGCACCCTCAAACCAACACATTTCTCTTCCGAACCTTTGAAGCCACTGTTCTTTTGGAAGAGGTTGAACTTTTGTTAGGTTTGAAGCGAATGAAGCAGGGCGAGGAAGAAAGAATGGCGATCATGCCAAGGTATTACTTAGGCAAGGCGGTGCTCGAGAGCTTCATGGACTCAAGGGAGGCACAAGGTATCCGAGCCGACAAAGGGATCAACTTACAAAAAATGGTGGCCTGGACCATGAGGGAGATATCGAGAACGAGGGACGATGAGAGGCTTGAGCAAGTAATGAAGGGATTCACCATCTGCGTGGCAGGCGCGCTCCTCTTCCCTTCGATAGACAATATTTTGGAAGAGGATCAACTTGGCGCGGTGTGCGCCATTTGGGAAGGAGAGAGGCTGGGACCGGCGGTGCTAGTCTTCCTCTACAGCGGGCTCACGGTGGCGAGTTTGGGTAGGCCTCCCTATGGATCTATGCTTTTACTAACATACTGGACTGACCTACACTTTAAGTTTTGTCTAACCAATGAAATTACAAGCTCGTCTCGCATCTTCTCCAAAAGTCCGCTTAAGCACTTGGATCATATCGTGGGCTTAGAAGGGCGCGTGGCGAACCGAGCGCCACAACTCAAGACGCGGGCAGATTGGCGTGACTTCTTCCGAGATATGCCCGAGAGTGCCTTCACTTGTATTCTGGCACCACTTCTTGCCCGAGATGTGCGGACCCGGCTAGCACCCGGTGTGGACTTGCAGTTGATTGGAGCGTCCGAGTTTGTCCTCTACAATCCACACCGCTGCCTTCCTCAGCTCGGACTTCCACGGTGCATCTTCGAAGGACCATCTCACCTCCCGCTGATCAAACGGCGCGACATTCGGACCAACAACGATGGCGAGGAGGTGAATACTATCAAAGCTATATGGAAGATTTGCACCTTCAGGAGGCCGGTTCCAAATGTAATGGAGATTGAAAATGATTGGATGAATTATGTAAGGGAGCTTAGGAAATTGTGGCCCAAAGTGGCCGTTTGTAAACGGCGCGATTGAATCACCAATGAGAAATAAATCATTTCCTTAATATGGCCAAGAGTGTCCCTTGAATGTGATCATGTCATCCAAAATACATGAAATTTCTACTCAAAACAAGGCCTCGGTGGTACTTATAACCGCGTCCACCACAGAGGACGCCTTTCACATGAATAGCATCCACTATGTTGGCCGCGAATCAAACTTTCAAACCGGGCACGACAATTAGGCTTGTCTTCTCCTTATGGTGTTTGATGAGAGGGTAAAAGGGTTAAAAAGTGAGACATATATCAAATTCCCTCCGATGAAGCACTTGGGGACTCTTATGTGGTGCCGCCAATTTGGTGGCGAAACCAGGAAGAAAGACCCTAAAGAACTTGAACATGCCAAGATAGACGCATGTTCTTAAGTTATGGCGAGGTCCTGCCCCTGCTTCGACTTCTTGCTTCTCTTAAATGCCATCCCCATATGCTTTGCCAAGGCACTTCCCTGAAATTGCGGCGTCCCAACTAGCTGTCAATCAAACACTTTAATCGCGTCGCATGGTGACACAGCGCTTTCTTTAAAATACGTCCATTCTTCAAGCCGCCTTTCTAATTATCTTTTCAAATTTCAAATGGCACACCCCCTCAAACTCCGTGCCGAGCAATGATTACTTCTGAAACACGGCGAGCATTGCGGACGCCTTTTAAAATAACTTTTCAAATTCGCGACCGTTTCTTTGGACGCGCCCATTTTTCAAGTTTGACCGCCTAAAGGTCCGCACCAATGCAATGATGAGTTCCTTAAACGTGGCGTCCGGACCGGATGCAATTAAAGTCAAATCCGCATCTTCCTGTTCGGCTGTGATTTCAGACCGTTGCTGGAGGCGGCAAAACCGCCCGTGGGGCGACTATTCCGGCTGTTTTTGCCACCGGCGCCTCTTTCCCTAATCCCTCTCTCGATCTCTCTCATCATCTTCTCATCTCCTCTCTCTCTCTCTCTCTCTTTAATCTCTCTCTCTCTGCTTCCATGGAGAAGGCGACGGCGGCTAGGCACCGGCGAGGGGGCGATGGGTCGCCGGTGGAGGAAGCAGCGACGACGTCGGCGACAGCGGAGATCTCCGCCATGGTCACGGAGATGACTGCGGTGCCCGGCGAGGAACTCGCCCTCGTTCCGGTGGGCGGAGTGGCGGCGCCGGCGGCTGAGGGGGGTGGCACGGCGGCGGAAATGGAGGAAGATCAGACCGTGGCGGGGGCAGAAGATGAGGCGGCGGAGGCTTGGGCATCACGCTGGCGAGGGAGGCAAGGCCGCGACACCCCCGCTCGACCGGAAATGGTAAGCCCCCAAACTACTCCTTTGGTTTTGGGGCAGAGAGGGAGAAGGGGGAAGGCGGTCGACGCCGGAAGAGAGAGGTGTGAATCACGTCCAATGCAGAGGACGCGGTTCACACAGATGAAATGCGGCCAATCACTTGGATGCTATTCAAGGCCCGAACCGCGTCCTCTATTTTGGACGTGATTCAGATGGCCACCCGAGGGTCCTGAATCTGGCTTCATTCAGCATAGCTTTTATTCCCTTTAATGTGCTCTAACTTAGGTTTAACTTGTTTGTATTTTGCAGGGAATTATGAAGCCAAGGATGATGTGGCCCCTCGTCCTGGGTGCATATCAGGGGCTCCCGGACTTCCAGAGGGAGAGAGTCCGGGGGATGGGGTTCGAGCCGATCCTGGAGATCGATCCCTTCTTTGTTGACAGCCCCCTGATCCAGGCGATAAGGGAGAGATGGGACAAGACGAGCTGCGTGTTCCTTGCCACGTCCCGTCATTTAATATGTCTATAAATGACGGAACGCGAACGAATGAGAAATCAAGAGTAAAATTGAACTAATTGAACATTAAATTTGCTCAGAGGCTTCACTAACTAGAAATTATTATTCACCATTCAATAGGTGTTACATGGTTCTTGATTTACATTGTAAAAATAAAATGCCACCATGGTTGGTCTCTCCACACACATATCCCGAGTCCTGCCTTCTAGATCTGTAGATACCTGAAAAAGTAGGATTTGGTGAGCTAACTAGCCCAGTAGGATTCAAATTCTCAATTCAAAGGAT
The DNA here is from genome assembly GCA_014218235.1 of Colocasia esculenta. Lineage (NCBI taxonomy): Eukaryota > Viridiplantae > Streptophyta > Magnoliopsida > Alismatales > Araceae > Colocasia > Colocasia esculenta. The sequence goes on from CM024756.1 coordinate 66,734,876, forward strand.
TAAATTGTATGATGATCAAGGAAAGACTTGACTGATATCAAAGATGAACGAATCAAGTATCTTAGTATGATAGTGAAATTGGAACAGTAGTACTGAAATACAAATGTGCTCAGGAATTCACAGTGAATCTCATAGTCTGGTTCATATATAAATTCTCACAGGACAGGTAACATGATGACCATAGTCAAAAAGTATTTGATGCAATGCCAGACATCCCGACGCCCTTTATCATTCCACGTGGTCTGAAATGAATTTGGGTGCTCCTCCCAGGACTGGACCAGCCCTATTTGCATAGGCATATTAATCAAGGGGGTCCAAGGACCCAATAAATGTCATCATCACCAATTAAACATATCTCACATGGTGTTCAAGCATTTGAACTCTCAAGACATCAGGTTATGTGAACTCAATTACCGAATACAGGAGAATGGACTCAACGGAGTACCATTCGTAGTTGACGACTTCAAGGATAATTCAATGGTGAGTAAGGTACTTCAAGTGGGTAATCTTTACAATAGAATGATAGCCAATACCCAAGTAATTAAGGGGGGTAACTTGGTAGGCTATTAGGATGAAGTTTAAGCAAGAGTTTTATCATGAAAAGTTGCTGAAATACAAGGCAGGATAGGTGCTGTCGACAGCCAGGAGGGGCTGTCGACAGATGGCAACAGATAGAGCTCAGGTTTTCTGGGTCTGTAGGTATCTGTCGACAGCAACAAGAGGGCTGTCGACAGATAGACACAGTCCAGAAATCTGGAGTTCTGGAAGGCATGCGCCTGTCGATAGCTTTGGGCTGGCTGTCGACAGGTAGCAGTAGAACTTTCAGAAATGATGTTTAAATCCATTCTAAACACCCTAACTATAGAACTTATAAACCAAGGCGTGGTTTGTATCAAATGGAAGAGTCTAATTGGAGTTCTCACAGTGGTTTATAAACTGAACAAGCGAGATGAAACGAGAGATTTGCAATTCAAGCTTGTCTAGCTAGAAACTAGACATAGTATAGTGTTGGAAGTGTGGTCTTGATAGAAATGGTTTGTTGGAAGATTCCTACAAGATAAATACTAAAACATAAAATGTTTCATGGATCTAAATCAAGGCATGAAGTACCAAACATCTTGACAAAAGTTAGTCACAAGTTCTAATGGTATTGTGACTTCTATCAAAATTCTATAACGTATACAAGGATCAAGGGTGGAAGAAGAAGAAGAAGAGATGATCTGGAAGTAAAACAAGTATCTTCTCCTCCCCCAACGTAAGAATATTCATCAAAACTAGAGGAAGAACAGTAGGATTACAGATATATCAACTTGACTACTCAACACGAGTTATTTATCATGTATGGAGAACAAGATTAAGGAAAAGGAGATGAATCCTACACTTGAATAGCTAGGAACCTACTACAACATGATACTGGAAGGAAATCCTTTCCAAACAGGGATTATGTGAACTCAAAGAGTAGCTTCTGTAGCAACTCAAAACATACATATAGTGCTAGAGGTGTTCATGACACTAGAGCATAAGTTTGGACATCCAAACAGTAGGTTCTAAAGCATGTCCAAGAACATGAATTAGAGAAGAAGGAAAGAGGGTTGAATTCTACAAACACACATACTAAAACATAATTATAGGAAATGGACACACCAATTCTTAAGAGAACTCTCAAGTTCAAAGGCAGGTATGTAGGTATTCATGAATTCTTTAGCAAAGGTAGGAGACAAGGATTAAGAAGGAAAAGAGAAGAGAATAGACTAGAGAAGAGAATCCTACCCAACTGGAGAAGGATGAAGTTCTTCTCTTCTCCTTAACGAAGGAGTCCACAGTATCTAGGAGAGGGAAACTCGTAGAGGCAGCCAGAACAACTTCAATTGGAGCAGCTCATCACCTCTAGGAAGCAGTAGCACACAATAGTAGAAGTTTCCTCCAAGCAATGACAGCAGCCCACTATGGAAGGAACTACTCCAGCAGCTCCCTCAGCCACAGCTCTAGCTAGCAGCAAGAGACAGCAAGTACAAGAGTGGGTGCAAGAACAGGGAAGGGGCTAATGCTGGAAAGGTTCACAATATGGTGTGGAGATCTTCTTTTATAACCCAGCAAGGTTCCATGCACAAGGGCACGTTGGCCGCCCATGTGTCACTGTAGAAACCATTTGATTTCCATGGCAACACGTCTCACATGCATACTCTTCAAAGCTTACACCTATAGGGTTAACGTGTAGGCCTCACACCAAGGTAAGGTGGCTCACACAGCCCCTAACACGTAGGCAAATAAAATTACCCAGAAAATCACCACCGTAAATAGCCCCTAATTCGGCTGGCCCAAAGATCCTCATGTAAACATATTCAAATGATGTCTATTTGTGTTGAAATTTCAGCCATAGGCTAATATGATGGTTTTACACATTATGGTGATTTTAGTTTAATTTTTAGAATTTATTTTACAACAGGTGAAAAATCACCCGTAAAATAGTTGTGTCGGCTTAATCTCGAAATCCATACGTCAACAATTCTGGATATTTAAATTTCTAATATCACCATATTTTCTAAGAATTATGGTGTTCTCGGATTTTATTTTCGTTACAATTTTTCGGTGTCGCCCTATCGGAGCGTGCACCTCTAAGTACGACACTGGGGTAACGTTAGTTAATACTAATTATATCCAAATATCAATTATTTCAATTTAAGACTAATGCTTAAGTCTAATAACTTTATTATTCATATTTTTCAACAAATAAAAATTTTTCGGGGTGTTACAACTCTCCCCCACTAAAAAGAGTTTGGTCCTCCAAACTTCTTGACTAGTTTGGATGGATCACAAGGACTTAAATTTTTTTTTTAACCTTTTAAATTTTATCTACTCCACATTAGTCTCACAAATCTTGTCATGATTATCATATCATACAATGTATACATTCTTTATATATCCTGTTATCATGACAATGTTTGTTGATGGAAGTCTGAATATTAGTCAGCATTTTATAGAATCTAAGAAACCATGTTGTGATCATGGGTTCAATCAGACGTATTTGCTACTATGTTTTTTTTTCTTTCTTTCTGGCAGTAGTATATTATTCTTAATATCTCGTTTATCAAGGAATAACTTTAACCCTTAGAGAGTTATATGAATACATTTTCCCTTGAAAAGGGTAATAATGTATGACGAAGTTGATAAGTGTGAAAAATATGAACATAGACAACAATGATTTTATTTCTCACATAAGGTTTCTATTACAGAACTCCATAATCAGCCTTGCAAAATTACATTGATTGGCAAAACTTACCAAGTTTTGTCATGCTATAGCAACTAGATTCAAGCACTTCTCGCTATACTCCAGTCCTATTGACTTTTACATAAAGATTACTTCTAATAACTTCAGTCCATTCCCCTTATGGCTTAAGGTCTTCCTGAACTCTTGTCTTTATCCTAGGGTGATTTGGACAATTGGAGATCTGATGCTGTAAACTGCCACACCTTAAACATGCTCCTATTCTCCACCAACAGTTCTCTTTGTCATGGCCTGGTGTGTGACAACACGTACAAACTTCCTTAGGTTGTGCCTTAACGTTCGCTTGCTTGTTGGCCTTCTTACTCTTTTTGTTCTCTTTGCTCCGCTTCATCTTCTGTTTTCCAGCTATTTCTCTATTACTGGGGAGAATTGTCTTCTTCTGTACAGACACTATAATATTCACTATTTTTTGAGAGTTTGAATTACTAATGCTCTTATACCGTTTCATTTTTCCTTGGTCATCAACAGGAACTACCCGTTCTAAGGACTGAGGAAGGTTGTCGATTGCATGTTGAACCTCTTTCCATTGTGTTTCTTCTCCCATTACGCTGGCTGAGCAAACAAATTTAAGTTTAGTTAGTCAATCATGTGATTTAAAACTCAGCCTTTCTAAATCATATTATTAATACAATTGTTACAGTATGTATCTAATTATTTGATACATTAATCTCTATGATGATGTCTTTCCTTGTAGGATTTTGAGATATAACAAATGATTTATGTTGTGTTCTTGGTTTTGATATAAGCAAAATATAATAAATATTTAACACAAGTCTTTTATACTATAAGAAAGTTCATAAGGTCAAAAGGCCTATTAAGTGTATTGACCCAGGTTACTTCTTAGGTTGACACTTCATGGAGATCAGGTTAACACTAGTTAAGTTTCTAATTAATACTTAGAAAAATATACGGCTTGAGGTTAAGTCCAAATGGAGGTTAGGTTGACTCTACTCATATGTGAGGTTGACATTAAGATACTCCAAGACCAATTCTACATGATGGACAGTTAATCAAAACTGTAATCACCTGATTTAGGTCAATTCTAGAAAACATGGAGTTGATTTTTCTAACACTTTCCTATTGGCCGAAGTCAAATTGTTTGGACAAGTTGACACACCATGTTACAGATTAGTTGAAGCAAAACTTTGGGATTTAACTTAACGTTAAGATAATTGATTCTTCTGTTATAGTCGAAAAAGAATTTCATGAGTTCAACTCTATAGAGGATGTAATTGGAAGTTCAAGGAGTCATCTCACTAAGTCCAATTTCTAGTGCAAAATATTTGCATATCCTCCATTTCTTCAAAAAATTTCCCTAGTTGGATTTTTCTTACTTTTCTTCTTCACTAATTTGTTTGGTTGTCTACTCCAATAGAAGTAAACAATTCAATCTTACACTGTGTATATAAGGTTTGTGAGATTTAAAACAATCTTAAAATTTGGAGTCATCAATTGTGTGAGTGTTCCACACATTTGAGTTATTAAAGATGAAAGATTTGCGGAATCCCAATATGGTAATCTAGAAGGGGGGGGGGGGGTTGAATAGATTACTATCAATTAAAAGTATGAAAGCAACCCTTTCAATCACAACAAAGTCTTTTGAATTTTCTGTAGAAACAACGTGAGATTTAGATGTGTTGACGATGTGTAGGTGAGTTAGCAATCTATCTAGTGTGTGAATGCAACGTGCCTATCAAGCATCTAACGTGAAAATCATTCAAACCACGAGACACGAAGATTTACGTGGTTCGGAGTACACAAATGTGTATCCTATGTCTACGGCACACACACACACACAGAGAAAACTGCTTATCAGCGAGTTCGGTGACTACAACTCACACACACACGTGTTTTCTGATGTGCACCCACGATCAGAACAACACACACACGTGATCTCAAGCACAAGGATCGCTTGAATCACCACAACACACACACATATGGTAAAATATGAAAACAGAGAGAGTTCTGAGTGAGAGAAATAAATCCTGGTGAAGAACTCTTCTGAGGACGCCTGGAGGAAGTTCAATCTTCGACTTGAATGCTTTGAGTCGATGGAGAAGGTTGAATCCTCGACGTTCTTCTTTCAGGAACTGCTGGATCAATGGATCTTTAGGGCTCTGTGCAGCAGTCTGAAGCAGGGCAGCAGCAACTCTTGTGAAACTTGGAGTAGCTCTAGGGTTTTTGGTTGTGGCTGCTTCTCTGCGAAATTTCCTTCTAAGAGGTGTTTAAATATAGGAGTTCTCACATGGAGAAACGTGAGAGTTGGAAACACCTCCTAGGATAACTTAGAAACTTTCCGTAATTTGAATTGTACTCTATCTGTCGACAGGTCTTGGCCATCTGTCGACAGGCGACAGTAAGACAGAAGTATGGATCTTCAGCTCTGTGAGATCTGTCGACAGTCGAAGACCATCTGTCGACAGATGTGCTCTTTTGTGTAAACGACAGAAGTCTGGATATCTGGACTGTGAGATCTGTCGACAGCCGATCTGTCATCTGTCGACAGATGAAGCATTTCTGAACTATGGGTCTTCTGGCAGACCACACCTGTGAGATCTGTCGACAGGTCTTTTGTGTCTGTCGACAAGTAATCTTGTTTTTGCTTTTTGTGATCTTTTTCACTTGCTTGGAGAGAGCTTGACTTTGTGCATTTGTACCTACATGATGAAACATGTAAAACTAAGTATTTTGAATACACAAATAATCAAGTATTGCATTGGTTTCTATTTCATGTGTTACATGTATCAAACCTCAATTGAAGTTATTCATCATCGAAAAACATGTTGCTATAAATGTTAGAATGAAAACCCAACATTCTCCCCCTTTTTGATGATGACAAAATTTATCAATTAATGCATTGAGCATTGAGGTTTCTCCCCCTTTTGACAACATCTAAAAGCATTCATCAGACAAACATATAGACAACACATGCCACTGTGAATTCATTGATTTGAAGGAGGCATACACAGTACAAAAAGTTGTTTGACTGAGAGTAAACATGAAAGAGAAAGAAGATACATGACCACAAAGTGAAATAAAAAGACCATAAGACTCAGAAAAGACAAGACATAGACACTACGTGAAGACCCATTCCTAGACATAAAGCCTATCTAGGCAGCATCATCAGCAGGCGGAGCTGGAGCCTGACGAGTGTTATGCATCTCTGTCTGAAGCCTTGTCATACGGAGCTGGAGCTGGACTTGAGTGTCCGCAAGTGATTCCAGACTCGAGTCCACTGTATCCAATCTTGTGTTCAGGTTCTCAAATCCAGTGGTCATCTGTTTTGTAACTGTGCAATCAAATCTCTGATGGATGGTTGAGTTGGAGCATCACTAACAATCTCAACTCCCGGCATACCATGTGATTCAGACTGGGAGTCGTCATCTTCTTCATCTTCAGCATCATCAGCAACATTCTCATCTTCGTCTTCAACATTCTCCTCTACGGCATCAGCAGGTGCTTTACCCTTAAGCTCCCGGGTAACAACTCCATCAACAAGCTTGTATCCCATGCGATGTGCTGCAGTGAGATCAAAGCTGTTGCGAGAATTTAGCTCTATGCACTCGCTGTCTGGAATGTCAATGCCGATGAACCTCATGAGGGAGGTAAGTGGACAGGCAAAGGGCATCGACCTCCGGGGTTGGTAGAATGTTTTTTGATAAGACCAAGCATCAGAAGTGGGAGATTAATGGGTTCACAACTGAGGAAGAAGGTGAAGAGAGATTTGTGAACATCGGTGACCAACTCCCGACTGCCATGTTTAGGCGCAATCATGGTAGTGAATATGTGGTGGATCATCCTGATCAATGGAGGAAATGAGTTTGCATTGAGTTTAGAGATTTTCTTGGTGCCATCATAATCCTCAAGTGTGAGGAGAGGATAGTAGACAGAGGCATCCGGTTTGTGGCTTAGGATATCAACTCCAGAATTGGGGATTTGAAGGGCTGTGCAAAGAAGATTTTCAGTGAGTTGAAAAGTGGTGCCCTTGACGGTGGTAAAGAAACGATTATCTGGAGTGAAGCCAAGGTGATTGTAGAAGTCACGAACGGCAGAAGGAGAATACCGCATGTGACAGTAGAGAAACGGAGTCCAGCCCTGACTGTCGAATAGGGGTTGGAGATTAGGAAACATGACAGCCAAGGACTCAAACTCTACATACCGTTGCTGAACAAACTTGGTATGCATCCCCTTTGAGTGGGTGAGGTGAAGACGGGGAGCACCACAAGCTCGGGAAGACGATCGTCCCGATGCTTTGTCCTGCGCTCAGCCTCAGCCCCGTCGGCCCGAGAAGAGGAGGGACGGCGGCGAGAAGCCATTTCTTGGACGGCCTGGAAGACATGAGGAAGGCTAGAAGAAGAAGGATGAGCGTGAGAGAGAGACGTGGGTGAGGGCTCGGATGAGAGGAAGGAAGACCGGAGGAAGGTAGGGTTTTCCCGTCCAGAACAGGGGATGGAGATTTGGAGGGGAGTGGAGAGGGGTTTTGGTGGTAGGAGGAGAAGGGTTCCTATGGATGCCTTTTTATAGAAAGAGGAGGGGATTTTAAAAGGCAAGCCCCACCAAAAAAGCCCCAAACGGCGTGCCCGTTGGACTTCCCAAACTGGGTCTGCCGCCGGCTGTCGACAGATAATAGGGGATCTGTCGACAGATCCTGCAGAGTTTCTGCCAGTGATTGATGTGGATTTTGAAGAAAGAAATGGGAGCAGTGGTTACATGAGTCATATTTGTAAGGTGTAAGATGGGTAAACACATATTGTAACCTATCATTGTCATGGACATTAAGGCTCTCCCACTTACCTAAATGGTTTAAACATAATACCCAAGGGACTTAAAGTTAAAGCATTAAGAGAACATTTTCCATTCGTTGAGAAAAGGCACCATTACCCTTGGTTGATTAAGGACATTGTAGACCAACACTATCCCAAGTTTATGATGATCAAATGATGATTGAAATAAATGTCTAAACTTCTGGATAGCCATAGACAGTACATGACCTTTGATTTGAGACACTTTGGAGGCTTCACACTATTTCACTAATTTTTTTTTTTTTTTAGACAAGAATGCAATGGGAAAAGTGATATTCAAGATAACTTCACACCTTTTGACATGAGGATAGACATGACAAGTGCCCGTATCCCCAGTTACTCAGTCGAAGTTTCCATTATACCGTTGTATAGAGATAATGAGTTTGGTTTTTGACGCGAGGGCAGACATTTGTGATGCCCGTCTCCCCGGTTACTCAGCAAGACCCATCATAGCTCTACCTTTATCCCAATTTTTTTTTTAAATGATGTTGTATATATTTTCTGAAATAGGTAGCTTTTCTCCATTTCAGCTTAAACTTAAGATCAAGGAGATGTATATGATGATCCTTCAGTTCAAAACATAAAGTTCAATGACCATAAGATTTTTCAATTGTATTGAGAATGGTGTGAGCCTACAAGGAAATTATTCAATGGAGTTTAGGTGTTAATCCTCTAAGATAGTTCAATGTTTTCAAAATGATGTAACATAAACCCAAGCATGAGTAGTATGTCCAAATCATGGTGGTTTAGGGGATAGCATCAATATCATGTATATATGATGAAGTTAAACATGTATATCCACCCAATAAACACCTTAGTGAAAGTTCATGAACCTGCTGAACAAGTAGGATGTGAAATAGGCATGAATTACTTGAAGAGTTGGTGTCTGTCGACAGCTAGAGAAGTGCCTGTCGACAGATCACACAGACAGAAGAAAGGCCAGTTCGGGCAGAGCAGAACCTGTGAGATCTGTCGACAGATAAGTTGTCGTCTGTCGACAGATTGCACAGACAGAAGAATTAGAGTTCTGTGAGGCCTGATCTGTCGACAGATGGAGTTGGAGCTGTCGACAGATGCCTGTGCAAAACTGGTTTAAGATTAGAATGAAGAGTGAGATGATCATGACAAGTGAGGGAATTGAAAATACACATGGAATGAGTGATTCTCCTCTCATGAAGGACATCTAACCTAACTTGCTCCCCCATAGTGTGTGCTCATGTGAAAACAAGCAATTGAGTATTCAAGACACACTATTACAACTGGACCAATCATGTGAGCACACCAAGCTTTCAGGAAGACAGATTTTTAAGTTTCACTGAAGTGGGCAAATTGTAAAGAAACTCATCCCTATATAAAGTACATACCCCTTACATGCATGTCAACTATGGATACGTGGCGGAGGATCTTTCCTCTACGCATAATGAAGTTTCCAAACAAGCTTTACTTGTTCTTCCACAAACACTATTTAATATACCTCATAGTTGGTGCACACAAGAGACATATGCTCAGTATATGGATAAGTTTCACTGCAATTTACACAAGCCCAATTCTCTTCTCAAAGTGGTGAATCTATCTTCAGCTAGAGGTTTGGTAAAGATGTCAGCCAATTGTTTTTCTGTGGGTATGAAACTGATTTCTAAGGTTTTGTTGGCTACCTCATCTCTCAAGAAATGGTGACGGATTTCTATGTGTTTTGTCCTAGAGTGTTGAATGGGATTCTTTGATAAGTTGATTGCACTGGTGTTGTCACATAGGATAGGTGTGCATCCAATATCAATGTTATAGTCACACAACTGACTTTTTATCCACAACACTTGTGCCGCACAACTCCCTGCAGCAACATATTCTGCCTCTGCAGTGGAGAGTGCAACCGAGTGTTGCTTCTTGGATGCCCACGAAACCATGCAACTGCCAAGGATTTGGCAATAGCCACTAGTGCTTTTCCTGTCAATTTTACATCCAGCATAGTCAGCATCAGAATATGAAACCAAGTCAAAGCTACTACCTGCTGGATACCAAAGACCCAAATCAAACGTACCTGAGAGATATCTGAAAATTCTCTTAACGGCAATTAAGTGGCTTTCCTTTGGACTAGATTGGTATCTAGCACAAAGGCAAACGCTGAACTGGATGTCTGGTCTACTTGCAGTAAGATAAGGAGTGAGCCAATCATACCTCGAAATTGTTTGGCATCTACCGATTTACCTTTCGCATCACTTTCTAGCTTAATGCTTGTGCTCATGGGTGTTGAGGCATGTTTAGCTTCTTCAAACTGAAACTTTTTCAGTAGCTCTTTGACATATTTTTCTTGGTTGATGAAGAATCCGTCTTCCAATTGTTTGACCTGCAAACCAAGAAAAAATTGAAGCTCCCCCATAAGACTCATCTCAAATTCACTGTGCATATGTTTGGAGAATTCTTCACACAGTGAAGGATTAGTAGAACCAAAGATAATGTCGTCCACATAGACTTGAACAACAATTATATGATTGCGGACTTTCTTTGTAAAGAGAGTTTGGTCTACCTTACCTCTTGAGTAGTTTTTGCTTACCAGAAATGTGCTCAGCCTGTCGTACCAAGCTCGGGGTGCCTGTTTCAAACCATAAAGAGCTTTGTGCAATTTAAATACATGGTTTGGTTTATCATGATCCTCAAAGCCAGGTGGTTGAGAAACGTAGACTTCCTCTTTTATGTAGCCATTAAGAAAGCAGTTTTGACATCCATTTGATACAATTTAAATTTGTTTGAGCATGCATATGCTAACAAATTCTAACTGCTTCTAGCCTAGCTACTGGTGCAAAAGATTCTTCAAAGTCTACACCAAATTCCTGATTATATCCTTTTGCAACCAGTCTAGCCTTGTTTCTCACCACTTTACCCTCTTCATTGAGTTTGTTTCTAAAGACCCACCTTGTACCTATGACAGACATTTCAGGGGTTTTAGGAACTAAACTCCATACATTATTTCTTTGGAATTGCCCAAGCTCCTCATGCATAGCATCAATCCATGAATCTTCTTTTAAGGCTTCTTCAACATTCTTGGGTTCCACTTGAGAGACAAAAGCTAAATGGTCCTGTTCAACTATTTGATTAACCTTAGATCTAGTTTGAACCGACTCATTTAAATTTCCTATCACATTCTCAAGAGGATGATCTTTTGAATACCTCACATTCATGACTGTTGAAGGCCTGGAAGATCTTGCATTTGAGGAGGTTGTTCTGGAGGAGGAAGTGCTTGAGGTAGTTCAAGTTGTTGTTCTTCCTCTTGTGGATCTTTGTCAGGTACATCTTCTGAATTGTTGAACGGGAGAATATCTTCTTCATCATTATACCTGCGAAGATATCCACTTTTAGTCTTGACAGTTGTTATAGAGATTGCATTTGATTTTTCTGTAGTTCTCCAAGTGTTGTATCTTCAGTTTCATCTTCAAACCTGTAAAGATTAGAATTGTTAGACTTGGTTTGAGATTCATCAAATACAACATGTGGAGTTTCTTCCACTTTTCTTGTTTTAAGATTGAACACCCTATAGGCTCTAGAGTGTTCTGAGTATCCAAGAAAAATACCTTGATCGCTTTTGGCTTCAAACTTGTCCAAATCATTTTTATCATTGTTATGTATGAACACTTTTGAGCCAAAAACTCTGAAATACCCAATAGTGGGTTTCTTACCTTTCAGTAGTTCGTAGGAGGTTTTCTTGAATACCGGTCTTACCATGGCTCTATTAAGAATGTAGCAAGACGTGTTTACCGCTTCTGCCCAAAAGGTTCTTGCTAGTTGATTCTCGACCAGAAGCGTGCGAGCCATCTCCACCATGTTCTGTTCTTTCTCTCCACCACTCCATTTTGTTCCGGAGTTCTTGGAGAGGAGAACAAGTGCTCTATCCCGTGGAGCCTGCAGAATTCAGTAAAGGAGTTGTTATCAAATTCTCCCCGTGATCAGTGCGGATGGAGCATATTTTGTTGACATTTCCATGCTCAATCTTATTAAAAAATCTTCAAAAACTTGCAGTGCTTCATTCTTGTGAGCAAGAAATTTCACCCATGTGAACCTAGAAAAATCGTCTACAATAACAAAACCAAATCGTTTGCCATTGAGACTCAACGTTCTTGTAGGTCCAAATAGGTCCATGTGCAACAGTTCATAAGCTTTAGTAGTACTCACCGGTGCTTTTGATTTGAAGGATTTCCGGGTTTGTTTTCCCTGTGCACATGCATCACAGAAATTTTCATTCTTGTTAAGGAAATGTCAGGAAGACCACTTACCAATTTAAGCCTCATGATCTTGTGCAATACATTATAGCTAGCGTGACCGAGCCTACGATGCCACAATGTAAGCTCATCCTGTTTGTTTGCTACAAGACATAGATCATTATTTTCTGGATCATCTAAGTCAACCATGTAGATGTTGTTTGTTCTTTTTCCAGAAAATTTCAGACTTCCTGTTTCCTTATCAAGAATTTGACATGAATTGGATTCAAAGACAATTTTATGACCCTTATCACACAATTGACTTATGCTAAGCAAGTTGTGATGAAGGCCATCAACAAGTAAAACATTGTCTATGGAGTTAGAGGCAAACTTACCAACCTTACCTGAGCCGATGATCTGACCTTGTTGTTACCTCCAAAAATTACTTGACCTCCGTCTTTTTCCACGAGCAAACTGAATTTTTCTTTATCGCCCGTCATGTGCCTCGAGCAGCCACTATCCAGGTACCATTTGTTTTGATTGTGGGCTGCTAGACATTCCTGCACATGTGGATCAGACAAGAGGTTTTGGTACCCAAATTACTTTGGGTGCCGTTGTATCATTCATGCCAAACAGTAAATGCTTAGGTATCCAAATCTGTTTGACTTTCAAGTTATTTGGATTGTTCCAGCATTGTTTTTCATTATGCCCGACCTTTTTGCAGACTTTGCATGATGAAGGTTTGTGAACAACAGTGGGCATGATATTCTTGGGAGCATGCATTGGCATCTTACCCTTTTGTTGTCTTGTCAATTTGGGCTTGGGAGCATGCTTTTTGTTCTGTCTTGGGCTTGTTACAAATTCTTTAGATTGTCCAGGAACAAACTTGATCAACTTAGGTTCTTGTTTCTTACCCTTTGAAGGGGTTTGTTTACTTGAACTTGGGCTGGAATCAATGAAATCTGTTAGCAGATTTTTGCCAATTACCTTTGGCTTTGCATTTTGAAACCCAATCCCATGTCTTGCAACAAACACTTTTGAACCTAGAATTGCATCAAGATTCTGTTTACTTTTGACAAAGCCAGACAGATCTTTTGACTTATCTTTTATTTCCTTTTCAGCTTGATCCAATCTTTCCTTTAGATTAGCATGCTCATTTTTAAGAACTTCAAGAGAGTTCATTAGATCATCTCTTTCCTTTTGAACTTCTTGAAACTTAAGTTTCATGCTATCCAATTCATCACTGTGTGTTTGTTCATCACTCTTCATCATTTCAATTACCTTATTCAAGGATTCAATTTCTTCATCATTGTTTGACCTATGAACAAGGGAATTGACTTTCTTCTTGAGTGCCTTATTTTCAGACTTGAATTCACAGAATTTTTCAAATAGAACAGTATAAGCTTCTTCCCATTCAGTAATAGAATATGTTTCAAAGGAAGAATTTACCTCGTTGGAGTCATCACTCCTTGCCATGAGACACTGAATCTCATCATCTCCTGAGGTAGCTTGACTGTCCTCGTCTTCATCTTCATCACTCCAAGTGGCCACCATTGCCTTGGCCTTCTTGAAGGTGAACCTGTCCTTCTTCAGCTTCTTTTTGAGCTCGGGGCACTCTCCTCTCATGTGCCCTTGCTTCTTGCACTCATAACAAACAATCTCAGACTTTTTGGTAGAATCAAATTTATTAGCAAAGTCTTTCTTTTGGAAAGGTTTAGAGTTACCTGTACCTCTCCTCTTGTTTTTCAGGAATTTTTGAATTGTCTAGTGAGCATAGCCATTTCTTCATTCTCACTCTCACTAGACGATTCAGACTCATTATTTCCTGACTTATCTCCTTTTTGGAAGCTGAAGAACTCTTCCTGGAAGCCTTCAAGGCAAGTGACTTCCTAGGATTTTCTTCAGTTTCCTTTCTTTTGACATTCAGTTCATAAGTCATCAGAGAGCCAATCAGTTCATCTACTTTCATTTTTGAGAGGTCTTTGGAATCCTCAATGACTGTGGCTTTGGTGTTCCATGAGGATGGAAGAGACCGAAGTATCTTCCTCACCAAGTCACTCTCTGAGTATTCCTTTTTAAGACCTTTCAATCCATTTTATTATTATCATGAATCTAGCAAACATGTCAGAGATGGTTTCATTATTATTCATTTTGAACATTTCATATTCTGAAACCAACATGCTTACTTTTGATTCTCTTACCTCAGACGTACCTTCATAGATCAGCTCAAGCTTGTCCCACATCTCCTTTGCTGAGGTGCATGTGGAGACTCTCGAGTATTCCTTCGGATGGACCGCGCACTGCATCATGTTCAGGGCGCTCCAGTTGAGTGTCCCCTTTGAGATTTGGTCCTTCGTCCAGGTATCCTCGTTCTCAGGCAGTTCATATGCTCCTTTTTGACTATTTTCCATAGTTCGAAATTCTGTGCGTGGAGAAAAACCTGCATCCGATTTTTCCAATAAGGATAGTCAGTGCCATCAAAGAAGGGTGGCCGGGTCACTGAGTGTCCCTCAGCCATATACCCCTTGTTAGATTCCATTTGACCGTGAATCTCCTGATCGCAAGATCAAACAGATAAATCAGTAAGTCGGAGAAACTCGGCTCTGATACCAATTGAAAGATTTGCGGAATCCCAATATGGTAATCTAGAGGGGGGGGGGTTGAATAGATTACTACCAATTAAAAGTATGAAAGCAACCCTTTCAATCACAACAAAGTCTTTTGAATTTTCTGTAGAAACAACGTGAGATTTAGATGTGTTGACGATGTGTAGGTGAGTTAGCAATCTATCTAGTGTGTGAATGCAACGTGCCTATCAAGCATCTAACGTGAAAATCATTCAAACCACGAGACACGAAGATTTACGTGGTTCGGAGTACACAAATCGTGTATCCTACGTCCACGGCACACACACACACATAGAGAAAACTGCTTATCAGCGAGTTCAGTGACTACAACTCACACACACACGTGTTTTCTGACGTGCACCCACGATCAGAACAACACACACACGTGATCTCAAGCACAAGGATCGCTTGAATCACCACAACACACACACAGATGGTAAAGATATGAAAAACAGAGAGAGTTCTGAGTGAGAAAATGAATCCTGGTTAAGAACTCTTTTGAGGACGTCTGGAGGAAGTTCAATCTTCGACTTGAATGCTTTGAGTCGATGGAGAAGGTTGAATCCTCGACGTTCTTCTTTCAGGAACTGCTGGATCAATGGATCTTTAGGGCTCTGTGCAGCAGTCTGAAGCAGGGCAGCAGCAACTCTTGTGAAACTTGGAGTAGCTCTAGGGTTTTTGGTTGTGGCTGCTTCTCTGCGAAATTTCCTTCTAAGAGGTGTTTAAATATAGGAGTTCTCACATAGAGAAACGTGAGAGTTGGAAACACCTCCTAGGATAACTTAGAAACTTTCCGTAATTTGAATTGTACTCTGTCTATCGACAGGCGACAGTAAGACAGAAGTATGGATCTTCAGCTCTGTGAGATCTGTCAACAGTCGAAGACCATCTGTCGACAGATGTGCTCTTTTGTGTAAACGACAGAAGTCTGGATATCTGGACTGTGAGATCTGTCGACAGCCGATCTGTCATCTGTCGACAGATGAAGCATTTTTGAACTATGGGTCTTCTGGCAGACCACACCTGTGAGATCTGTCGACAGGTCTTTTGTGTTTGTCGACAGGTAACCTTGTTTTTGCTTTTTGTGATCTTTTTCACTTACTTGGAGAGAGCTTGACTTCGTGCATTTGTACCTACATGATGAAACATGTAAAACTAAGTATTTTGAATACACAAATAATCAAGTATTGCATTGGTTTCTATTTCATGTGTTACATGTATCAAACCTCAATTGAAGTTATTCATCATCGAAAAACATGTTGCTATAAATGTTAGAATGAAAACCAACAAAAGAATCTTACTTGGTTTAGTGTAAATGATAATTTAATGATTCATCTCAGTGGTATAATAATTTAGAATCCAAGAAAATTGTAAAGTCAATGGAATAATATATCACGAGAATAATCATGAAATTTATATGATCTATTGAACCATTCATTTTCTAATTCTTATTTAGAGTTGGAGGTAATACTGTGTCAATGCAAAAGTCATATTGATGTAAATTAAGGGATGAGTAGGTTTGACTTTTCTTTCAGTAGGAGAGGGCTCCCTTGGAGAAGTCATATGTGTGTTTATCATTTTTCATCGAACCTTGGATTTTTATCATTCTACTAGATTTACTTGAATTATGAAATTTTTAGGTAGGCCAGATTGTGAGAAATTAGAAAGACGCTATTTTGATGGAATCGCCAAAATCACATTTTTCTTCTTCGGTGGGAGAGTTGACTTTTTATTGGTAAGAGTTATGATTTTTCTGATATTTTTATTGGATTCAAATAGGGGGTACTTCCTTATTTACATGTAATATCTTAAGTAAATGAACATTTACTTAAATGATATGAAATGTAAATAAGGTATGAGTTTCAGTTCTACAGAGTGCCTGCTGACTCTTCTGACTGACTGAAGAAGGACCAGTTCATCACAGACTGGTGTCTGTTGACAGCTAGGTAGTGGCTGTCGACAACTACTGTCCTCCCAGAACCAATTTCTGGGGTCTGAGCACATATGTCGATAGACCAGAGTCGGCTGTCGACAGGCGAGGAACATTTGTCGACAGGTCAAGGTTATCTGTCGACAGCTATTGTCAGTTCTGCATTTCTGGGTTCTGGAAGCATGATACCTGTCGACAGGTAAGTTATGGGTGTCGACAGGTGTGATCTAAACTTCCAGGAATGTGGTAAAACGACCACATGAAATTCTACCAAAAGTTTCTATGAATCCTTACATAATTAACAACATCTAAATGGTCTTATTTCCAGTTCTAAACACCATGTTTCATAAGGGAAACAAGTAAAACAATTGGGATATACTATGGCATGGAAATCTAAGGGAAGATGACAACTAAAAGTGTAACACTTCCTGACAACATTTTCTTACTTCTAATGGGATAAATTTCATAGTATGCTTGAGTCATAACACAAATTTTAGCTAAGACATGATTTCAAGGAATGGAACAACATTTCTATGATTGTTTCCAGAATTAGAGACAAGTGTGTGTACAAGGTAAACACTTTAAACATGAGATTCTTATATAGGAATAAGAAGCAAGAATGAAGGAAAGAAGGAAGGAGGAATCCTACAGAACATGGAACAAAAGGAAATATGGGTTTACACAAATGAAGAGATTATAAGCATGAGGTTACGAAAGTGGAGATGAATTGTAGGAAGGAAACTACTTCTAGATATTCCGTTCATACTCAATACAATTTATATCAGACTTTTACCTATCTAGCTTAACCTCAGGCTTTCTACCCATCCTCACAGGTCACTACAGGATGTTGAGGACCATAACTATTTGAATCCTCAACCAATGCTCTGATACCATTCTGTCACATCCCGTCATTTAATATGTCTATAAATGACAGAACGCGAACGAATGAGAAATCAAGAGTAAAACTGAACTAATTGAACATTAAATTTACTCAGAGGCTTCACTAACTAGAAATTATTATTCACCATTCAATAGGTGTTACATGGTTCTCGATTTACATTGTAAAAATAAAATGCCACCATGGTTGGTCTCTCCACACACATATCCCGAGTCCCGCCTTCTAGATCTGTAGATACCTAAAAAAGTAGGATTTAGTGAGCTAACTAGCCCAGTAGGATTCAAATTCTCAATTCAAAGGATTAAATTGTATGATGATCAAGGAAAAGACTTGACTGATATCAAAGATGAACGAATCAAGTATCTTAATATGATAGTGAAATTGGAACAGTAGTACTGAAATACAAAATGTGCTCAGGAATTCATTGTGAATCTCATAGTCTGGTTCATATATAAATTCTCACAGGACAGGTAACATGATGACCATAGTCAAAAAGTATTTGATGCAATGCCAGACATCCCGACGCCCTTTATCATTCCACGTGGTCCGAAAATGAATTTGGGTGCTCCTCCCAGGACTGGACCAGCCCTATTTGCACAGGCATATTAATCAAGGGGGTCCAAGGACCCAATAAATGTCATCATCATCAATTAAACATATCTCACATGGTGTTCAAGCATTTGAACTCTCAAGACATCAGGTTATGTGAACTCAATTACCGAATACAGGAGAATGGACTCAACGGAGTACCATTCGTAGTTGATGACTTCAAGGATAATTCAATGGTGAGTAAGGTACTTCAAGTGGGTAATCTTTAGAGTAGAATGATAGCAAATACCCAAGTAATTAAGGGGGGTAACTTGGTAGGCTATTAGGATGAAGTTTAAGCAAGAGTTTTATCATGAAAAGTTGCTGAAATACAAGGCAGGATAGGTGCTGTCGACAGCCAGGAAGGGGCTGTCGACAGATGGCAACAGATAGAGCTCAGGTTTTATGGGTCTGTAGGTATCAGTCGACAGCAACAAGAGGGCTGTCGACAGATACACACAGTCTAGAAATCTGGAGTTCTGGAAGGCATGCGCCTGTCGACAGCTTTGGGCTGGCTGTCGACAGGTAGCAGTAGAACTTTCAGAAATGATGTTTAGATCCATTCTAAACACCCTAACTATAGAACTTATAAACCAAGGCATGGTTTATATCAAATGGAAGAGTCTAATTGGAGTTCTCACAGTGGTTTATAAACTGAACAAGCGAGATGAAACGAGAGATTTGCAATTCAAGCTTGTCTAGCTAGAAACTAGACATAGTATAGTGTTGGAAGTGTGGTCTTGATAGAAATGGTTTGTTGGAAGATTCCTACAAGATAAATCTAAAACATAAAATGTTTCATGGATCTAAATCAAGGCATGAAGTACCAAACATCTTGACAAAAGTTAGTCACAAGTTCTAATGGTATTGTGACTTCTATCAAAATTCTATAACGTATACAAGGATCAAGGGTGGAAGAAGAAGAAGAAGAGATGATCTGGAAGTAAAACAAGTATCTTCTCCTCCCCCAATGTAAGAATATTCATCAAAACTAGAGGAAGAACAGTAGGATTACTGATATATCAACTTGACTACTCAACACGAGTTATTTATCATGTGTGGAAAACAAGATTAAGGAAAAGGAGATGAATCCTACACATGAATATCTAGGAACCTACTGCAACATGATACTGGAAGGAAATCCTTTCCAAACAGGGATTATGTGAACTCAAAGAGTAGCTTCTATAGCAACTCAAAACATACATATAGTACTAGAGGTGTTCATGACACTAGAGCATAAGTTTGGACATCCAAACAGTAGGTTCTAAAGCATGTCCAAGAACATGAGTTAGAGAAGAAGGAAAGAGGGTTGAATTCTACAAACACACATACTAAAACATAATTATAGGAAATGGACACACAATTCTTAAGAGAACTCTCAAGTTCAAAGGCAGGTATGTAGGTATTCATGAATTCTTTAGCAAAGGTAGGAGACAAGGATTAAGAAGGAAAAGAGAAGAGAATAGACTAGAGAAGAGAATCCTACCCAACTGGAGAAAGGATGAAGTTCTTCTCTTCTCCTTAACGAAGGAGTCCATAGTATCTAGGAGAAGGAAACTCGTAGAGGCAGCCACAACAACTTCAATTGGAGTAGCTCATCACCTCCAGGAAGCAGTAGCACACAATAGTAGAAGTTTCCTCCAAGCAACGACAGCAGCCCACTATGGAAGGAACTACTCCAGCAGCTCCCTCAGCCACAGCTCTAGCTAGCAGCAAGAGACAGCAAGTACAAGAGTGGGTGCAAGAACAGGGAAGGGGTTAACGCTGGAAAGGTTCACAATATGGTGTGGAGATCTTCTTTTATAACCCAGCAAGGTTCCATGCACAAGGGCACGTTGGCCGCCCATGTGTCACTGTAGAAACCATTTGATTTCCATGGCAACACGTCTCACATGCATGCTCTTCAAAGCTTACACCTATAGGGTTAACGTGTAGGCCTCACACCAAGGTAAGGTGGCTCACACAGCCCCTAACACGTAGGCAAATAAATTACCCAGAAAATCACCACCGTAAATAGCCCCTAATTCGGCTGGCCCAAAGATCCTCATGTAAACATATTCAAATGATGTCTATTTGTGTTGAAATTTCAGCCATTGGCTAATATGATGGTTTTACACATTATGGTGATTTAGTTTAATTTTTAGAATTTATTTTATAGTAGGTGAAAAATCACCCGTAAAATAGTTGTGTCGGCTTAATCTCGAAATCTATACGTCAACAATTATGGATATTTATATTTCTGATATCACCATATTTTTCTAAGAATTATGGTGTTCTCAGATTTTATTTTCGTTACAATTTTTCGACGTCGCCCTATCGGAGCGCGCACCTCTAAGTACGACACTGGGGTAACGTTAGTTAATACTAATCATATCCAAATATCAATTATTTCAATTTAAGACTAATGCTTAAGTCTAATAACTTTATTATTCATATTTTTCAACAAATAAAAATTTTTCGGGGTGTTACATTCCTTTTCCCTTGGGGGCACATGGTGCCTAGCCTGAAGGACGTAGCCCGGATTACGGGACTACGGGTAGATGGGGAGGCAGTGACGGGGGTGACTTACGCGGACTACACGGATTTTGCACTGGAACTGCTGGACATGGAGCCCCAGGGAGACGATCTTGGTGACTGGAGGATGGTCAGCTGGGTGGGACTCTTGGAGACCCTGGGACTGCGAGGGGTGAGGCAGAGGTCAGAGGTGACATTGCAGGAGTTTGTTCAGAGGGCGGCGGGGCTGGCACGGGTAGAGTACTGCCAGGACCCAGAGGACACGGAGCGGGCAGACAGAGACCTACGGCGGTTTCTAGTATTCTTCCTCGGGAAGATGCTATTGACCACCAAGGGGGACGGCATCCACTGCCGCTTCTTGGAGTTGCTGGAGGATTTGGAGAAGGTCGGTCAGTACGCGTGGGGTACGGCCCTCCTGGCCCACACCTTTGCAGACCTCTCCACCGGCACCGGGAGGGAGACCACCGTGGGCGGCTTCGCGCCCTTTCTACAGGTATGACTTCGAAACTAAACTCCATCTTAAATTATGCATTTACCTTTCCTGCATTTTTAATGACTAATTGGTGTGTGTATGCAGGTGTGGAGCTACTACTACCTCCCCCTAGGTAGGGCGACCCAGGTCAGGCCGGATGCGGTGCCTCTTGCCGCGAGGTGGCTGCCAGTGGTGAGCAAGTCCACCTACTCCTTCCAGCTTGACATCCTTCGTCGGGACATCCGGGACTTCCCGGCACTTCTGGTACGTGCCACACTTTACTTTCTTTTAATCCATGCAAATATTCGTGACTAACTCAATGCATATGCAGGTCGTGTGGCAGCCTTACGTGGGCATGGGTGACGAGGGTCAGCCGTGGGTTGAGAGTGGCCGGTCTCTATTTGGGCAGGACCTGTGGGTCCAGTACCTAAACGAGATCGAGCCACTCTGTCTTCGGTTGGCTGTTCGCACCCTGGGGTTGCACCAGGAGTGGCACGAGGAGACGGAGCCACGAGGGGTCGGGCACAAGAATCGGGGGAAGGCGAAGACTGTCGACTGGCACCTCCGATTCCCCGAGCAGTAAGCGGATTGGTAGCGGGGCGGCCAGCTCGTAGAGTCGGAGGGCGAGGACAGTCTTGCCTACCTCTGGTGGTTCCAGGAGGAGTACGTAGGCCGCGACTTCATGATGCCTGCCAGGGTATGCATCTCTTAACTCTAAACTTTTATATGATATGCATGATGTTTTTGACAGGTGGATGCATGCAGGATGCTCAAGATGACTTGATCGACCAGCTCCGTGCCCAGTTGGCAAGTACGGAGGCCTAGCTGGCGGGGGCTCGGGAGGCCCTTGATGCATTAGTAAGTTTAGTAAATTGTACCTTTGTTATTTTCCTTACTGTTTGCTGGCTTGACTTTGGGGTTTCGTGTAGCGTGCCACTCAGGCGACTGTGGAGCATGCCGATACTACCAGCGCCTCTTCGAGCTGGGGTGTTCTCGACCTGGAGATGGCCTCTCTTCGGGCACAGTTGGCGGCGGAAGTGGCCACAGAGGAGGAGGCAGTGGCTAGTTTGATGTATGTATAAATCGAACTATCTTACTTACCTGTGCCTGACCTTTGTGCAGTCTGACGAGCTCCAAAGTGCTCTCACGTGGGAGACGAGCACCCATGCCGAGATGACCGAGCTATCACGACAGCTGTCTGAGTTGCAGACTCAGGCTTCTCAGCAGGACACAGACCTGCCTCGCGAGGCGCTGGAGCTTCGTGTCACCCTCTCCTTGGAGCGTCGGGACCGTGAGAGGGAGTAGGCCCGATTGGCGGAGGAGCGCAGGGAGGAGCACGGCCGGTGGACTGAGGAGCACAGCCGGTGGGAGGAGGAGCACAGTAGGTGGTCCCAGGAGCGCGAGCATTTGACTTAGAAAATGGTGGAGGCTCGTGCGATCTTGGTGGCCTCCGAGCGCTTGTGGAAGGCGGCGGAGGACCGGTACCGACGTGGACACGAGCGTGCGAGGGAGCAGGGGCGAGCCAGCGCCTATTCCGCAAGCCTCATTGCAACTTCCTCTCAGTACGAGAGGAACGTGGAGGAGGAACGGGCCGCTCAGGGGTCCACTGGTTCACGTACCTCCATGAGGCCTCCTGCTCCACGTCTGGCAGCAGATCTAGGCGAGGCTGAGAGTAGTCGCCAGCAGAGGCCTACAGAGAGCGGTGGTGAGACACCGCCATGACACTTGTACTTTTTACCTTTTTTTCTGATGACATATGCCCGTTCGGCACTCCATGATGATGTACTTGGGGTTGGCCCCCTTCACGGCCATACATATATGTGTTTGCTTTTCTCTTCTTGTGTCTGCAAATTCACTAGAATAAACAAGTTAAATGTCCGTTCCGGCTCAGCCCCTTGCATAAAAAAATGAATCTCGACTTTACGCTCTTATCAAGGGGCTGAGCCTTTATTCAAATAAGGCGAGAATGAAAGACAACAGAATGCAAGAGATGTGCGCGCAGTATTTACATGTGATGTGCAGGAGATTTATGCAAGAGATGTATGTACAAGAGATGAATGTACAAAATGCATGTGATGAAATAAGAAATATCTGATTTTTAGATTTTGGAAATATCTGATTTTTTTTTGAAATTATCTATTTTTTGGATTTTGAAAATATCTGATTTTTTTGAATTTTTAAAATATCTAATTTTTTTAGATTATGAAAATATCTAATTTTTTGGACTTTTGAAAATATCTATTTTTTGAATTTTGAAAATATCTATTTTTTTAGATTTTGAAAATATCTAATTTTTTTGAACTTTTGAAAATATCTGATTTTTTTGAATTTTGAAAATATCTAATTTTTTTTTATTTTGAAAATATTTGATTTTTTGGACTTTTTAAAATATCTGATTTTTTTTAAGAAGACGTGCGGAACGAAGGGAATCCGCTCTTGTTGGAAATACGTGGCGCTTGGACTCTTCAATTACTCAGTTGTCACTAAGAATGCATTGATTATTCTTGAGTGTATTAGTCAGAGGTTGGACGTACTCAAGTGGTGGCTTTACACAAGGTTACTTTCGGCGACATCCTCCTTAGTTGATCGTTGGCTTGCCTCGATCCTAAAACATACCCGGGGGGAGAAAGGAAGAAAATTTTAGGAAGTCTTCCAGTAGTCTAGAAGACTGGGGAAATACGCACTCTTCTATCTTGGACTCAGTGGGTTTCGACTTTTCTTTAGGCCTGTGGGGTTTTTAGCACGCTTACGTCCAGGTCCATTTGGATCTCTGCGGGGACTTTGCCACTCTTGACGTGCTGCACGCTTACAACCAGGTCCATTTGGATCCCTGCGGGGACTTTGCCACTCTTGACATGCTTTTTCATTTGATTTGCCCGGTTTCGGCTCTTTTAACTCTAGATTTGACATTGATTTTCTTTTCCTTTTCCCCTTTTATACCTTAACCTACACCCATTGAGCTTCGGAAAGGTTTACGAGGTAAGTTCCTCAAGTTTCCTATTCTATTGGCAGACCGAAAAGGGAGAGAGATGGGTAATGTCCTAGAACCTTGGTTTGACATTGATCTCCTTTGGATTCTGCGCTTCCGGCTTCCAAGGGTGGGCGTGTCTGTGTGTGGGTGTCGACACCTCTGACTAATCCACTAAGAATAAGCAGTGAATTTATAATGACATCCTTTCATTTTAGAGTCCTTGCACCACATAAATTCAAACATCTAACTAGGGGCAGTATTTTTTAAGATATAGCCCATTCCAAGGGTGAGAGAGCTCCTCACCCTCCACATTGACTAGCCTATACGTGTTGCCTGGACCTATCTCCTTGATCACAAACGGCCCTTCCCAGTTAGGTTGGAGTTTTGACCAGGGACCTCCGAGTTTTACAAAGATTCTTTTAATAACCATTTCACCGACCTTAAATTTTCTCTCAATAACCTTCTTTTGATGAAAATGAGCGAGTCTCTTTTGGTACACTCTTGTATGTTCTACGGCGACCAGACGCCTCTCGTCTAGGAGTTCCAGTTGTGCTAGGAGCGATTCACGCCACTCGTCGATTGACAAGTCCTTGTCAAGCTGGATCCTTAACGAGGGAATGAGAATCTCGTATGGTACTACTGCCTCCATTCCGTAAGTGAGGGTGAACGGTGTCTGCCCAGTGGGAGTACGGATTGAAGTGCGGTAGGCCCATAGAGCTTCTACGAGCTTTTCTGGCCAATCCGAGAATCTGTTAGCCTCACATGTTTTCTTAACAATTTTAATCAAGGTTTTATTGGTGGCCTCTGCTTGGCCATTGCCTTGCGGATAGTATGGAGATGAATGATGCAATGCAATTTTATACCTGTTGCAGAGGTCACGCAGTTCTTAAGAGATGAATTGGGGCCCGTTGTCGGTGACGATGGTGTTTGGGATGCCAAACCTGGTGATGATGTTCTTCATGATAAACCTACAAACGGTTGTTGCCTTGATTTCCGCATATGCTTCAGCTTCCGCCCACTTGGTGAAGTACTCCGTTGCTATGAGGATGTACGATTTGACCTTGTTTTGGGAGTTGGGGTCACCAAGGGGTCCAATGATGTCGAAATCCCACATAGAGAAAGGCCATGGGGAGGATATTGGGTGGAGTGTAGAGGATGGAGAATGGATTTTGTCGGCGTGTAGTTGACACTTGACACACCGACGGACAAAGATGGAACAATCCTCCTCTAGAGTAGGCCAATAGAAACCTTGCCTAAGGATCTTCTTGGCAAGCATCTGGCTATTCACATGGCCACCACAAACACCCGAATGGGCCCCTTCAACAATCTTTGGAACTTCATCTTCATCCAGGCACCTAAGCAAAACTCCAGAAAATCCCCTTCTATAGAGAGCATTTCCAACCAATGTATACTTCTGGGATAGCCTCCTTATTGCTCTCTTCTCATCGGTTGTGGCTTCCTCAGGATATGACTGGTTTCTGCAATACCTAGCTATCTCATAATACCATGGCTTTTCCTCATCCTCCATCTCTTCTTCCAGCTCCATTAACATGACCTCGGTTCTACTTCTCCTTTCTGCATTCTTCAGCAATTTTTCCTTAACCCAGAGAAAGTTAGGATCTAGAATGACGGGAACCTGACGGCGCTTGATCTGAATGCTGTATGAATCCCCTTGATAGCACATATACATGGTTGCGCCAATCGTGGCGAGGGCATCGGCTAAAAGATTCTGATGACGAGGGATGTGGACAAAAACTAGCTTGGAGAATAGCTTGGCATAAGCTGAGGCAAGCTCTTGATAGGGCTTGAGCTTTGGATCGCGAGTGACATATTTGGTGAGCACTTGGCACAAGACCAGCTGACTATCACCTATGATTTGCAGATGGGTGATGCCATAGAAATGAGTGAGCTCCAGACCAGCCAACAAAGCCTCATATTCGGCGATGTTATTGGTGGCAGGAAAATCTAGTTTGTGGGCTCGTGGAATGGTGACACCTTCAGGTGATAGCAGAGCAATCCCGATGCCCTTTCCTTGAGAGTTCAGAGCTCCATCAAAATATAACGTCCACATAGGATCAGATTGGCTAAGGGACATCAATTCTTCATTTGGAAACTTTGAACGGACTGGATCGAACTGGGGAATAGGGTGATGAGTGAGATGTTCTGCTATGGCATAGCCCTTGATGGATTTCTGCTGGATGTAGGTGATTTCAAACTGGGACATGAAGCTTTGCCAACGCGCTAGCCTATCAGTTAGAACAGATTTTTCAAGGAGGAACTTGATAGGATTCATTCGAGCGATAAGATGGACTTTATGAGCAAGAAAATAGTGCTTCAATTTCTGCACTACCCATACGAGCACGACACAAGTTTTCTCCATCGTAGTGTACCTTTGCTCACAGGGGTTGAGAAGCTTAGATAGGTAGTATGCTGCCCTCTCCTTGCCTTCTTCATCTGTGCAAGGACAGCTCCCACCGAGTCTTCCAGGATAGATACATAAAGAATAAGAGGCTTGCCTAGAGTCGGCGGCCTCAGGACAGGGGGATTAGCCAAATAATCCTTAAGTCCATCAAAAGCCGCCTGACACTTCTCATTCCAATGGAATTCGACTCCCGGCTTGGTGAGGCCGTAGAAGGGTCTACACCTCTGCGAGTGTTGAGAGATGAACCGGCGAATAAACTGCAACCTCCCGATCAATCCTCGAACTTCCTTCAAATTCTTGGGAGGGGGCATTTCTCTTATTGCCTTTTCCTTGTTGGGATCAATTTCTATACCCCTCTTGCTCATGATGAAACCTAGAAGCTTACCCGATGAAACACCAAATACACACTTCTTGGGGTTCATCTTCAATTAATACTCCCTTGATCTTTGCAAGACTTTAGATAGAACCCCGGGATGCTCAACCAATGTCTTGGATTTCACCACCAGGTCATCCACATACACCTCGATAAAAATGTGGATCATGTCATGAAAAATTACCATCATAGCCCTTTGGTAAGTGGCTCCAGCATTCTTGAGTCCAAACGGCATGACCACATAACAATAAGTTCCCCAAGGCGTAGTGAACGAGGTCTTCTCCTTGTCTTCCTCAGCCAACTTTATCTGGTTGTACCCTGAAAAGCCATCCATGAAAGAGAGAGTTTCATACCCAGCCGTATTGTCAATGAGCACAACAAGATGAGGCAGCGGGAAATCATCCTTAGGACACACGCGGTTAAGGTCCCGGAAATCGATACAAATTCTGACCTTTCCATCCTTCTTCATA
Organism: Colocasia esculenta; assembly: GCA_014218235.1. Classification (NCBI taxonomy): domain Eukaryota; kingdom Viridiplantae; phylum Streptophyta; class Magnoliopsida; order Alismatales; family Araceae; genus Colocasia; species Colocasia esculenta. The sequence goes on from CM024756.1 coordinate 66,762,419, forward strand.
ACCGGGACGATGTTCGCCACCCAATTTGGATAAAGCATAACTCTAATGAACCTGGCTTTGTAGAGCTTATCGACCTCATCTTTCATTTTCAAAGCCATCTGGGGGTGGAAATGCCTCAACCGCTGCTTAATGGCTATGGACCCCGGCTTAAGGGTAAGACGATGTTCAACTAGCGCGGAGTCCAAGCCTGGCATATCCTCGTAGCTCCATGCGAACGTGTCCTTATATTCTCTGAGAACCTCGATAATTGCCTCCTCTTCAGCTGGTGACAGATTACTACTTATGAGGACGATCCTAGGATCTTCTTCGGTTCCCAAATTGATTTCCTTGGTGATTTCCTCTACGGCAGCTGACGGTTCGTCAAATCTCTTCAATCCGCTTGCGAACGCGTCAGCCTCGTCCTCAAACTCTTCATCACCTTCCTCAATTGGGTCATCATCATCTATGATCTCATGGACTCTGAACCCATCATCAATGAAGCACATAGACTGCTCATATTCTAGATCCGGCAACTGCAAGGGCTCCTCTACAAATTCTGGGATTGCTAAGCATGCCTTGCATCTACGGGCTAGATCTGCTAGGAAGCGGTGTGGAACCCTCCTACCCTTGGACTTCTTCTCTGACACTACCCCTAGTTTGCTACCATCCTTGCCTAGACTTGAGCTACAACTACTGGAATCTACAAGCGAAGGAAAAGCAGTAAATGCTGAATCTCGCGAGGGGGGAGATGGAGAAGAATTTAAAGCAGTAAAGGAATCCCGCGAGGGGGAAGATGGAGAGGAATTTACAACAGGTGGAATAGCAAAAGCAAAATCCCGCGCGAGGGAATTACTGAGAGCAATAGAAGGATTTCCCGGCGCGGGGGAAAATAGAGGAGGATTCACAGGAGGGAAAGCAGTAAAAACAGAGTCGCGCGTGGGGGAAATAGGGAAAGCATAAAAGGAAGGATCCCTCGAGGGGGAAGACAAAGGAGAATTTACAGTGAGGAGGAAAGTATCAAATGCCTGGTCCCACATGGTGGACTTAGGGAAAGCAGTAAAGGAAGGATCCCTCGAGGGGGAAGACAAAGGAGAATTTATAGTGACATTCCTCAGCGAGGGGGGAGGATTATTGAAAGTAGTAAATGCCTGGTCTCGCGCGGGGGACTTAGGGAAGGCAGTAAAGGAAGGATCCCTCGAGGGGGAAGACTGTCATGTCCTAATAAAAGGCTATTTATCGGGAGTGACAGAAAACAAGCACGAGAGGTAATAATTATTTATTCATTCATATCGTCATAAGCGGAAGTTTTATTACATAGATACTCCTCAAAACAACTATGAGAGGAGTAGATTAAAACAAACTTATTTTATACATCTCATTTCACACTACTAAACAGAAATAGAAACTAGTTGGCTTCGCTCGTCACGGTCGGTCCACTCAGCACTCAAACCCTTAAACGTCATCCCCAGCTGTATCACCTGAAAATGGTAGGAAATAATGAGCTAACTAGCCCAGTAGAATTCAAATTCCATAGTTCAATTCATAGTTCAAGAATATATATACATGATAACCAAGACAAGGACAGAACGGAATATCAATGAGACACACTAGATTTCAGAATAGTAAACTTGATGCAATGACAGTAAAGCTCAGATCATGCTCAGATATATAGCTCAAGAATTGATTCACATATCAGCTACACATTATAGGAATTATGATGACCATATTCAGAAAATGTTTGATGCAATGCCAGACATCCAGATGCCCTTTATCATTCCACGTGGTCCAAAAATGAATTCGGGTGCTCCTCCCAGGACTGGACCAGCCCTATTTGCACAGGCATATAAATCACAAAGGGTACAAAGACCCAATAATGTCATCATCAATTATTCACATCTCATAAGGTGTTCAAGCATATAAACTCTCAGGTGTTCAGATTTTATAGACCCAATTACCGAATACCGAAGAATAGACTCAATCGGAGTGCTATTCGTAATTGACAACTTTAAGAATAATTCAAGGAAAAGTTAAGGTACACAAAGTGGTTGAACTTTGCAGTAGTATGACAGTAAATATCAAGGTAAATGAGAGGGTAACTTCCTTGGCTTTTAGGATGAAGTTTTAGCATGGATTCGGACATGAAAGAGTGCAGAAATGCGAATCAACATTGTACCTGTCGACAGCCAGCAGCAGACAGAGCTCAGGTTTTCCGGCTCTGTGGGTACCTGTCGACAGCAACAAGAGGCCTGTCGATAGCTACACATAGTTCAGAAAATGAAGTTCTGGAAAACAAGCACATGTCGACAGCTTTGGGCTGGCTGTCGACAGGTAGCTGTAGAACTTCCAAAAATGACTTCAAATCTATCCTAAACACCCTAACTATAGATCTTATGAACCAAGACATGTTTGATATCAAATAGAAGAGTCTAATTGGAGTTCTCACAGTGGTTTATAAACTGAACAAGCGAGATGAAACGAGAGGTTTACAATTCAAGCTTGTCTAGCTAGAACTAGACATAATGTAGTACTTGAAGCCTGATCTTGTTAACAATGGTTTGTTGGGAAGATTCCTACAAGATAAACACTAAAACTCCAAGTGTTTCATGAATCTAAATCAAGGCTTGAAGTACCTAACAATTAAGTAAAAGTTCTCACATAGTTCTATAGATATTAGAACTTCTACATGACTCCAAATCTTGAACAAAGATCAAAGGTAGAATAAGAATTGATTTCTAAATAGAATCAAGTTGTTCCTTCCCCAACAAGAGTATTTCTACCATGACCGGAAAGGGAAAACAGAGAATCACCAGTATAGTCACTTATTCGTTCATTACGAATTCCTTGTGACATATGAAAAACCGAATTGAACCATAGAAAGATGAATCCTACCTTGTTAATCAGGTGAACCTCCACGTGATCCTGAGGAAAGAGCTTAACCCAGTAAAAGAAAACTCCTTCCAAAGTAGATAACTTGCTAGCAACGTCAGTAGCTTTAATAGCAGGTTGACTCCAAGGTAGAAGTAGTTATAGTTGCAGTAAAAGCTGAAACCGAAATAGTTGCAGCAACTATGAAGTCAGGAACTCCAGTAGCTTCTCCACCAACAGATATCGTAGCTCCTCCACCACTCACTCTTCTAGCAGTAAGAAGCAGAGGAAGACAAGAACAAGAGCAAAGGTGTGGAAATGAAGGGTGTGGAAAGGTGTGTATGAGGGAAGAGAAGTGGTTTTTATAAACCCCATAGCTCCCCCATGCAGAGGGCACGTCGACCATGAGGTGTCATGGTAAAAACCCCTTTGTTTTTTACCCCAACACGTAGCCCATGCATCCTTCCTCTTGGTTACACGCAGGTAACTTAGGTGTTGGCTTATTCCCTTGGTAAGGTGGCCTTCCAAGAGCTTAACACGTAAGCCCCCATAAATCATCCAAAAATCCCCACCGTAAATGACCCAATAAATCAGCTGGCCCCTTAGTTTTGATGTAAACATGACCAAACAAAGTCCATTTTTACTAAAATTTCAACCATAGACTAATGTGATGGTTTTACAAATTATGGTGATTTTATTTTAATTTTTAGAATTTATTTTATAGTATGTGAAAAATCACCTGGAAAATGGTCGCGTCGACTTAATCTCGAAATCTGCACATCAAAAAAATTCATATAATTACATTTCTGATATCTCCACATTTTTCTAGAAATTATGGTGTTCTCGAATTTCGTTTTCGTTACAGTTTTTCAGTGTCACCCTGTTGGAGCGTGCACGTCCGAGTACGACACTAGGGTAACGTTAGTTAATACTAATCATACCCAAATATCAATTATTTCAATTTAAGACTAATGCTTAAGTCTAATAACTTTATTATTCATGTTTTTCTACAAATAAAAATTCTGGGGTGTTACAATTCTCCCCCACTAAAAGAAATTTGGTCCTCCAAATTTAATTACACAAGAATGTGGTTACTGACCTGTAAACAACTCTGGATACTTGTCCTTGATGGCATCTTCCAATTCCCATGTTGCTTCTTCTTGTCCTTGCCTATTCCACTGAATCTTTAGTAAAGGAACTTCCTTGTTCCGAAGTTGCTTGATTTTTCGATCAAGGATCTGTACTGGTCTTTCTTCATATGCCAAATTTCCTTGTACATCTAGATCTTGGTATCCAATAATGTGTTCCGGATCATATATATATTTTCTTAACATTGACACATGAAAGATATCATGTACATTGGATAATTGCGGTGGAAGTGCCAATTGGTATGTCATTTCACCAACTCTCTTCAATATTTCAAAAGGTCCATTGTATCTTGGACTCAATTTTCCCTTGATACCAAATCTTTTGATTCCTCTCCGGGGTGATACTTTAAGAAATACATGTTCCCCTTGCTGAATTTCTAACTCTCTTCTACGTCGATCGGCATAGCTTTTCTGTCGATCTTGAGCAGCTTTCATCTGATCTTGTACTAACTTGATAACTTCTGTCGTTTCTTGGATCATTTTTGGTCAAGAATATGTGTTTCTTTTAGTTCTACCCAACATAATGGTGATCTACATTGCCGACCATACAAGGCTTCGAAAGGTGCCATTCAAATAGTAGACTGGTAACTATTGTTATACGCAAATTCCATAATTGCTAGATGAGTGTTCCAGTCATTTCCAAACTCTAATGCACAAGCACGGCACATATCTTCAACAATTTGATTCACCTGTTCGGTCTGTCCATCTGTTTGAGGGTGAAATGCAGTACTAAATTTTAATTTAGTTCCCAAAGCATCTTGCAATTCTCTCCAAAAATGTGAAGTAAATCTTGCATCTTGGTTAGAAACTATGTTCTTTGGAATTCCATGCAACTGTACAATTTCTTTCATATATAGCGCTGCCAAAATATTAACAGACCAAAATATTAACAGACCATCTTGTCTTTATTGCTAAGAAATGAGCTGATTTGGTAAGTCTGTCAATGATTACCCAAATAGCATCAAATCCACTCCGTGTTTTAGGTAATCCCACAACAAAATCCATACCAATGCTATCCCATTTCCACTCTGGTATCTCAAGTGGTTTTAATTTTCCTGCAGGTTTATGGTGTTCTGCCTTAATTTTTTGACATGTCAAACATTTGCAATAAATTCCACAATATCCTTTTTCATGTTGCACCACCAGAAATACTTCTTCAAATCCTGATATATTTTGACAGCTCCGGGATGAATAGTGTAGTAAGACCGATGAGCTTCTTCTAAGATCTGTTTCTTGATTTCGGGATTATCCGGTACACACAATCTATCCCGGAATCGAAGATTTCCATGAGAATCTTCATTAAAATCAGGTTTAGAAGCCATTTTTTCTCTGATTCCTACCAATATAGGGTCATTGTCCTATTGCTCATTAATTTGCTTCAACAAATCTGACTGCACTATCAAGTTGCTAATCACAATTCTTTCTTCTTGTGTTTCAACTTTCAAGCTTAATGTGGAAAATTCTTCCAACAATTTCTATTCCCTTACTTGCAACCGGAATATCCTAGCTATAGGATTTCTGCTGAGTGCGTCAGCTACAGTGTTTCCTTTTCCTGGATGATATTCAATCTTAAAATCATAGTCTTTGATATATTCCATCCATCTCCTTTGTCTCATGTTCAGTTCTTTTTGTGAAAACAAATACTTGAGACTCTTATGATCAGAGTACACTATGAATTGGTTATCATATAGGTAGTGTCTCCAAAGCTTAAGAGCAAAGACCACATCAGCTAATTCTAAATCATGTACTGGGTAGTTCTTCTCGTGAGTCTTCAATTGTCTTGAAGCATAGGCAATAACTCTTCCATCTTGCATTAATACACAACCCAGTCCAATGTTGGAAGCATCGGTATAAACCTCAAATATTTTTCCTTCCACCGGCAAAGCTAAAATTGGTGCAGATGACATACATTCTTTTAACAATTGGAATGATTCCTCACAATTCTCATTCCAGATAAAAGCAGTTCTTTTTCTAGTCAACTGTGTAATAGGTGAGGCAATTCTAGAAAAAACTTTGACAAATCGCCGTAGTAACTGGCCATGCCCAGAAAACTTCTTACTTCAGTGAGATTCTTGGGTTGCTCCCATTTCTGAATGGTTTCAATCTTTGAAGAGTCTACTGATAGACCTTCTTTAGAAATAATGTGTCCTAAGAATATTACTTCTTTCAACCAAAATTCACACTTGCTAAACTTTGCATATAACTTGTTGTCTCGTAACAATTGCAAAGTGATCCGTAGATGGGCTTCATGCTCCTCCATACTTTTGGAGTAGATCAGTATATCATCAATAAATACAACCACAAACTGATCTAAATAAGATCTGAACACATCATTCATCAGACGCATAAATGCAGCCAGTGTATTGGTCAATCCAAACGGCATCACCACAAATTCATAATGTCCATATCTTGTTCGAAAAGCCGTTTTATAAATATCTGATTCTTGAATTTTAAGCTGATGATATCCAGATCTTAAATCAATCTTGGAAAAACACTGAGCTCTAGACAATTGATCAAATAGATCATCAATTCTCAGAAGTGGGTACTTATTCTTTATAGTCAGTTGATTTAACTGCCGATAATCTATACACAACCGCATAGATCCATCTTTCTTTTTAACAAACAGTACCGGAGCATCCCAAGGTGAGGTACTGGGTCTGATGAATCCCTTCTCTATCAATTCTAACAATTGCCTTTTTAGTTCTTTCAGTTCTTATATTGACATTCTGTAGGGTGTTCTAGAAATTGGCGTGGCTCCTGGTACCAACTCAATTGAAAAATTCACCTCTTTATTAGGTGGTACGCCAGGTAGCTCTTCAGGGAAAACATCAAGAAATTCTCTTACTACCGGAATATCTTCCAATCCCGCAATGCTCTGATTTAATAGGGTCACGGAAGCCAAATAGCCTTGACAACCCTTCTATACTAACTTACAAGCTTTCACTGCTGAAATTATTGGTATTCTTTTGGTTTGGGGTTTATCAAAAGTTATAGAATAATTTTCCTCTCCTAGAAAAGTCACTTGTCTCAATTGGCAATCTAGATTTGCATGGTATTTCGATAGCCAATCAACCCCAAGGATTACATCATAATCCCACATTTCTAAACATATCAGATCACCGGGTAAATCATGTCCTTTGACAATAATCTGGCTAGTAGGGTAATATTCTTTAAGCTTTTTACCCTCACTTAAAGGAGTTGCAACCTCAAGTTGTGTTTGCTGATGATCTCATTATCTTCTTCAAAGATGATGTTTCTTCCACCAACACAATCCATCACATTCTTGAGGAATTCTACACCTACTCTAGTCTCCAACTCAATACAAACAAGAGCAGATTATAATTAGGTGGTCATGTGAAGAACAAAAAGGCTATCCTTGCAGCTTTGAAAGTTCTCGTTGGTAAACTCCCTACCACTTATTTGGGGCTGCCTCTTGTTAGCTCCTCCTTAAAAAGAATTCACTGTCAACCGATTATTGAGAAGATCAAAAGTAGGATGGAGACCTGGCGTACTCACCTCCTCTCAAGAGCTGGAAGATTGGAGCTGATCAAATCGGTTCTCGCTTCTTTTTTTATTTACTGGTTAGTTTCCTTCATCCTTCCAGCAGCTACTATTCAAGAGATTGAAAGAACTTTATCCAACTTCTATTGGAATGGGCTCTCTTCCCATCGTTCCCCTCACATGGTGAGTTGGAGGGCCATTTGTACTCCAAAATCTGAAGGTGGTCTTGGCATTCGAAGACTTAAGGACTGGAATCATGCATGTGCAACTAAGAATCTTTGGGATATCCTTCAGAAGAAAAATTCACTCTGGGTTCAGTGGGTTCAGCAGAAGTATTTGAAGAGAGAATCTATCTGGTGCGTCAAGCAAAAATCTTATCACTCAACGGCTTGGAAGGGCATTCTTAAGCAACGCAATTGGATTATTCAGCACATTACGTATAAAGTGGGTTATGATAGTTCTTTTAATTTCTTCTATGATCCTTGGATTAAAGGTAAAAGTCTTTATATGCTTAGTGGAGATCGGGTGAGACAGCATCTCGGCATGCATACTGGCATCTTATGTTCTTACTTCATTACTGACGGTCAGTGGCACCTTCCTCCTCTCACCGCTATGGAGATGTTTGACATATGGCCCATGATTACAAATACTGCACTCCATAGTACTGATGAGATCTGCTGGAATTATGATAAGTTTTGTGTTAAAAGTGCTTGGAATATGATAAGAGAAAAGAACCAGAAAGTTGGTTGGGACGGGTGGGTCTGGAAAGGTCCTACCGTGTAGAAGTTCTCCATTACCTGTTGGCAGGCAATCATGCACAAGCTTCCTACGATTTCTAATCTCAAGAAAAGAGGCTTTCAGATCCCAAGCAGATGTGTCCTTTGTTATAACTCTGAAGAGAGTGAAGATCATATTTTCTTCAAGTGCCCTTATACCATTTCGGTCTGGAGGGAGAAGCTGCACCGATTAAATGTTAATCGCCTTCCTCGTCCTTCCATTAGTGAGGAGATGCATGCTTTGAGAACGAGCTTCAAAATTGATGGGTTTGGAACTTCTTTAGCCCGTCTTCTTTTTAGAGCAACCATATGGTGGATTTGGCGTGAGAGATGCAACAGAACTTTTGAGGATACAAAAACTTCTTACATGCATACAGTCCTCTCCATAATAAATGATGTCAGGAGCTGTTTGGAGGCTTTGCCTCACACAGGTGCCATTTCTGGTCGGTCTAGAGTTCTCTGTATGAGATTTAATATCACTCTTAAAACTACATTGTAGTCACTAGCTTGTGGTGTCACAATGTTTCTTTCCTTTGTGTTCTGGGGGATGTCACTGATCTGTGGTGTTATCCTCAAAGCAGTTAGCTTTTTGTATTTTTTTCATCCTTATTAATTAATTCATTTCCTTGGTTGACCGACCAAAAAAAAGAGTTGCAACCTCAAGCTGTGTGGTTAATAGAACTGACTTTATATCCAACAATTTAGCAAACTCATAACTATGCAACTTTGGAGTATCATCTCTAACCAGGATACCTTATGGAGCCAATGGGTGAAGGGACGTTACCTTTCTAAGGGTTCTATCTGGATGGCTTATTATGCTCAAGGTTGGTAATGGGATCACCTTTAATCTTTGGGATGACCCATGGATTAATGGTCATTCTATGAACTCTATGGGCGGTAACTATATCAGATTCTTGATCGGCCTTCTGCTAATGCAACTGTCAGTGCACTCATTCATAATGGAAGGTGGCGTCTTCCTCCTCCAACTTCCTCTGATATGATGGATCTTTGGCCTCAAATCCAGCGCATTCCCATTCATGATGATTGTGAAGACTCCATTGTTTGGAGACATAATAATGGTAAGATCAGCAATGCTCAAATCTATGACATGAGAAGAACAGTTTACCCAAAAGTACCTTGGTTCCAGATTGTTTGGAAGAGGCCTACTAATCAAAAGCAGTCCACTCATGCTTGGCAATGTTTACTGGGGAGGATTCCTTCCTTTGATGTTCTTAAGAAGCGTGGAATCCATGGACCGAGCATTTTCATACTGTGTAGGCAGCATGAGGAAGATATCCACCACTATACTTCCAGTGCAATTACAGTTCTTAGATCTGGATGCAGCTCCTTCATAGGCTGGACATTAACCGTCTTCCTAAAGCTAATATCCTTGCTAAATGTGAGAGTTTGCTCACTAGCTTTCACGGTAAAGGGGCTGGCACTATGGTGGCTTTTGCTAGTTTCCGAGCAGCTTTGTGGTGGATATGGAAAGAGAGATGTTCAAGGATTTTTGAATCTTCATCTAGAACCAAGACTCATGTGCTTCTCTCCATTCTCTCTGATGTTCAGCATATTACTGAATCTCATATTCAGGAGAACATTCATACAACCAGATCTAAGAGAATCCTAAGGAACTTTAATTTCTGATTTGTTTGTAGTCTTCAGATGCGCTTTCATGCTCTTTCTATGTTGCATCTTTTGGAGTTCCATCTCCTTGTTTCCTTTCATAGCTATCGGTTTGTGATAGCATGAAATCTTCTTTGTATTGGTTCCACCTTTAATCAATACAATTTCGGTATTATTTACCAAAAAAAAAACTCATAACTAATGAAAGAGTGCGTAGCTCCAGAATCAAACAACACAAATGCAGGTTTTGAGTTTACTAATAAAGTACCTTCAATCAATCTGCCTTCCTGCGGGGATTCAGGTTCCACATCCTGAATGGCTTGCAGTCTACCTTGCTTTACTTGGGGGTTCTTATTTGTTGGTGCTGTCTTGGCCATCGGGCAGTCTGGAATTCGGTGTTGAGTGCTACCACAACGGAAACATGCACCCAATTTATGCCAGTAATTCTCAACCTTATGCCCAACACGATGGCAATGCTTACAAACATCCTTACTTCCTACCGGAGCCTTGCCTGCCTTCTTAGCAGCCTGCTAAACCTTCAAGGTATTCCCCGACTCATACTTCCTTTTTCGATCTGAAGACCCTTCTCCAGATTTTCCTCTAATCTTATCCACAGTTTCGTTCGCAGCTTCAAATGCCAAGGCTCTCTTTACCATTTCTGAATAGGTAGTAATCAGATGAGGAGTTAGCTGCGTAATAAAATTGGGACGCAATCCATTCATAAATCTCTTAGCCTTTAGCTTTTCCGTGGATATAAGATGAGGAGCATATTTTGACAACCGGGCAAATTGAGCCTCATACTCGGATACCGACATTCTTAGCTGCTTTAACCCAGCAAATTCATTCACTTTCTTCTCCTGAACCACCTCAGAGAAATATTGCTCATTAAACAGTTCTACAAACTCTTCCCAACTAACTTGATTTGAATCTTCCAGGGTAGCTTCCACAGTTTCCCACCAAACACGAGCATCTCGATCCAATTGGAATGTAGTGAGACAAACCTTTTCTTCTTCCGTACACTTAATCATTCTAAATATCCTTTCAATGTCTTTTAGCCAATTCTCAGCTTCGTCTGGATCCGTACTTCCTACGAATCTCGGAGGGTCCAGGCTTCGGAAATCCTTGAACAAGCTTGTCCCATTGTGACTGTTATTTCTAGCTACTACCTTCATTACACGGGTCAAATCATGCATAGAACTTTCCATCTTCCTCCAATTAGCATCACCACCATCCATGATTAAATCAAAAGGAATCTGAAACATTCAGTAATACATTCATTAATTTCACAAGCATCCCAATCTTGCATTCATCACATACACAATTGAATTTCACATAACACACCATCTATATTATCAAGTCAAATATTTACATTGTAATACATTCCCATGTATCCACAAAATATCACAGCCTTCTCCTACCAAGTTTACCATATATACAAAACTCCAACCTCCATTAACCTCTCACTCCACATATATATGGGAGTTACATATATACAATCAGTGTTTACACAAAAGAGAGGTATACAAAAAGATGAGTGGTCTAAGTCTTCTTCTAGTTTCGGGTCAGATCTATAACAGTTTCCATTGGCGGTGCTTGCTGTTCTACTCCGGCCCTGTGGTACAACTCTCTAGAAGCATCAGTCAATGCCTCCCAATGACCTTCAACTTGGTGGAGCAACAGATCCTGCCCCAACTTCAAGTTATCCAGATTGATCATAACTTGGCTCATAATTTCTAAAGAAGCACAAGGATTGCCCGCCATGAAAGCATCTGCAGTCAAGTTGAGCACCTCTTCCTTAATTTGCAGGTGGGCTTCTCGTTGGGCTTGAGCATACAATTCTATATCCTGACGTAACATTTCCATGGCAGCAACCAACCTTTCTTGGGCATTCATGTCCATTCTGAAATAATTAACAGGTTAAGCATTTACATGATTACAAAAATCATGCTAACTAATCCCATGTTTCTACCCCAACTCACTGGTTTCCCTAGGTTTATCAAACTAATGCTCTGATACCAAATTTATCTGTCACGTCCTAATAAAAGGCTATTTATCGGGAGTGACAGAAAACAAGCACGAGAGCTAATAATTATTTATTCATTCATATCGTCATAAGCGGAAGTTTTATTACATAGATACTCCTCAAAACAACTAGGAGGGGAGTAGATTAAAACAAACTTATTTTATACATCTCATTTCACACTACTAAATAGAAATAGAAACTAGTTGGCTTCGCTCGTCACGGTCGGTCCACTCAGCACTCAAACCCTTAAACGTCATCCCCAGCTGTATCACCTGAAAATGGTAGGAAATAATGAGCTAACTAGCCCAGTAGAATTCAAATTCCATAGTTCAATTCATACTTCAAGAATATATATACATGATAACCAAGACAAGGACAGAACGGAATATCAATGAGACACACCAGATTTCAGAACAGTAAACTTGATGCAATGACAGTAAAGCTCAGATCATGCTCAGATATATAGCTCAAGAATTGATTCACATATCAGCTACACAGTATAGGAATTATGATGACCATATTCAGAAAATGTTTGATGCAATGCCAGACATCCAGATGCCCTTTATCATTCCACGTGGTCCAAAAATGAATTTGGGTGCTACTCCCAGGACTGGACCAGCCCTATTTGCACAGGCATATAAATCACAGAGGGTACAAAGACCCAATAATGTCATCATCAATTATTCACATCTCATAAGGTGTTCAAGCATATGAACTCTCAGGTGTTCTGATTTTATAGACCCAATTACCGAATACCGAAGAATAGACTCAATCGGAGTGCTATTCGTAATTGACAACTTAAGAATAATTCAAGGAAAAGTTAAGGTACACAAAGTGGTTGAACATTGCAGTAGTATGACAGTAAATATCAAGGTTAATGAGAGGGTAACATTCTTGGCTTTTAGGATGAAGTTTTAGCATGAATTCAGATATGAAAGAGTGCAGAAATTCGAATCAGCATTGTACCTGTCGACACCCAGGAAGGGGCTATCGACAGCTACCAGCAGACAGAGCTCAGGTTTTCTAGCTCTATGGGTACCTGTCGACAGCAACAAGAGGCCTGTCGACAGCTACACACAGTTCAGAAACCTAAAGTTCTGGAAAATATGCGCCAGTCGACAGCTTTGGGCTGGCTGTCGACAGGTAGCTGCAGAACTTCCAAAAATGACTTCAAATCAATCCTAAACACCCTAACTATAGAACTTATGAACCAAGACATGTTTGATATCAAATAGAAGAGTCTAATTGGAGTTCTCACAGTGGTTTATAAAATGAACAAGCGAGATGAAACGAGAGGTTTACAATTCAAGCTTGTCTAGCTATAACTAGACATAATGTAGTACTGGAAGCCTGATCTTGTTAACAATGGTTTGTTGGGAAGATTCCTACAAGATAAACACTAAAACTCCAAGTGTTTCATGAATCTAAATCAAGGCTTGAAGTACCTAACAATTAAGTAAAAGTTCTCACATAGTTCTATAGATATTAGAACTTCTACATGACTCCAAATCTTGAACAAAGATCAAAGGTAGAATAATAATTGATTTCTAAATAGAATCAAGTTGTTCCTTCCCCAACAAGAGTATTTCTACCATGACCGGAAAGGGAAAATAGAGAATCACCAGTATAGTCACTTATTCGTTCATTACGAATTCCTTGTGACATATGAAAAACCGAATTGAACCATAGAAAGATGAATCCTACCTTGTTAAGCAGGTGAACCTCCACGTGATCCTGAGGAAAGCGCTTAACCCAGTAAAAGAAAACTCCTTCCAAAGTAGATAACTTGCTAGCAATGTCAGTAGCTTTAATAGTAGGTTGACTCCAAGGTATAAGTAGTTATAGTTGCAGTAAAAGCAGAAACTGAAATAGTTGCAGCAACTATGAATCAGGAACTCCAGTAGCTTCTCCAGCAACAGATCCCGTAGCTCCTCCACCACTCACTCTTCTAGCAGCAAGAAGCAGAGGAAGACAAGAACAAGAGCAAAGGTGTGGAAATGAAGGGTGTGGAAAGGTGCGTATGAGGGAAGAGAAGTGGTTTTTATAAACCCATAGCTCCCCCATGCAGAGGGCACATCGACCATACAATGTCATGGTAAAAACCCCTTTGGTTTTTACCCCAACACGTAGCCCATGCATCCTTCCTCTTGGTTACACGCAGGTAACTTAGGTGTTGGCTTATTCCCTTGGTAAGGTGGCCTTCCAAAAGCTTAACACGTAAGCCCCCATAAATCATCCAAAAATCTCCACCGTAAATGACCCAATAAATCAGCTGGCCCCTTAGTTTTGATGTAAACATGACCAAACAAAGTCCGTTTGTACTAAAATTTCAACCATACACTAATGTGATGGTTTTACAAATTATGGTGATTTTAGTTTAATTTTTAGAATTTATTTTACAGTACGTGAAAAATCACCCGGAAAATAGTCGCGTCAACTTAATCTCGAAATCCGCACGTCAAAAAAATTCATATAATTACATTTCTGATATCTCCACATTTTTCTAGAAATTATGGTGTTCTCGGATTTCATTTTCGTTACAATTTTTTAGTGTCGCCCTGTGGGAGCGCGCACGTCCGAGTATGACACTGGGGTAACGTTAGTTAATACTAATCATACCCAAATATCAATTATTTCAATTTAAGACTAATGCTTAAGTCTAATAACTTTATTAGTCATGTTTTTCTATAAATAAAAATTTTGGGGTGTTACAAAGACGAAGGAGAATTTACAAGGACATTCCCCTGTGAGGGGGGAGGATTATTGAAAGCAGTAAATGCCCCCTGCGCGAAAGGGGGTGGGAGATCGGTCAAAGGACCGAAGAGGAGTGGCCTGTCGGCTGGAGCACACTCGGGGGCGAGGAAAGAAGTTTCCTCGAATGAGATGGTGGGATCGGCCATCGTGAGACAGAAGAGATGAGGCCGCCAAACGGGCTCTAGAGAGGAGAAACCAAAGAGTGAGGGTAGGAAGCGGGTGCCTGGTCGGGAGGCGCAATGCTCTGAGACAGGAGGGAGGTGGGAGCGTTTCTCGAGGAGGAAGAAGAAGGGAGTGTGCTTCTTGGAGGAGGGGCAAGGCAAGAGAGCGTGTTGGAGGGACTATGGTGGGCGTAGTGCCCAAGAGAAAGGGGGAGGACACATTGCTTGGAGCAAGAGGGATGTCAGGTAGTCTATCCGGAGGGAGCGGGGAAGCAAGACCGCCAGACGGGAAAGTTCGAGCTCGAGGAAGAGGGAATCACCGTGAGGGAGAGGGAGGCCGAGATAAGACTACCAGACGGGAGAATTGGGAGGAAAGCATGAGCTCAGGAGAAGATGAATCAGAGAGCGAGCGTGACGAAGTGGATGCCTGCTCGGAGGGTTGCAGGGAGATTACCAAGTAGGGTCTTGGTGCCCAAGGAATGTTTGAGGAAAGAAAAAGACACCACGTGGTGGCCCGCAGAAGGGAAGGTGCAATGCTTGGGAAAAGGAAGAAGGCATGCACGTTGCCCGAGGAGGAAGAGGGAGACATAGGTGTGATGCCTAAAGAGAATGCGGACACGTTGTCCGGAGAGAGTGAGAAAGCGGGCGCGATGCCCTGAACAATAGCTAAAGTGGGCATGATGCCCGAAACAGAAGTTGGTGTGGGTATGATACCCGAAGTAGGAATTGAAATAGGCGCCTAGCCCAGAGTTGAAATGGGCGCATTGCTTGGAGTTGGAATTGGAATGGGCGGTTTGACCAGAATGGAATTAGAAACGGGCGCGATTCTCGGAGAGGGATCTAGAATGGGCGCGATGCCAAAAGAGGAGGGGCCCGCCCTGAGCCTTATGGTCTCCGGGGTAGCTTCTTCGATTAGCGTGCCTTGATCTACTTCTGCCTGCTGCTTAGTTTCTTCCACGGCAAAGAGTTGGTCTAAGGATGCCGCGACATCACTCATGTCAAACCAACGGCTCCATTCTGGCTTTGGCTCCCCTTTCTTTGTGTGCTTGGACGGCCTGTCGCTGCCTGCAGCTTGATATACAGCCAGGGGTGAACGATGAATAGGTTCAGAAGTAATAGCAGACGCCTGTTCGCTCCCTGGCTGCAGCGGCCCTCCCTTGAAATGTTTGTACAATGTCCACGTGAGAGGCTCTCCCGGTTGCTGTTTGTCCTTGCCTGGCTTGTAACCCAGCCCTGCCCTGGGTCTCATCTTACAATCTTTCACAGCTTCAGTTCTCCCTTGCAGTTGTGCCCCTAATCCTTTTCCTGGCTGATACCCCATCTGCTTCATGATATGACAGCCGTTTTCGGTGATAATCTTGCTTCTTCTAGCAGCCTTAATAGATGGACCACTAGGGCCCGGATACATGATTGGTGTTCCGAGTACTGACATCAGCAGCTGATTACTGGGCCAAATGGAAGGTACTGAGTTATCTGTCGTAGCATCCGCTTCCACGACTGCAGGTTTACTAGCCACCTTGACGATCCGCCCCTTGTACGGGAACTTGAGGCATTGGTGGACTGTAGAGATAACTGCGCCGAGGGCCTGGATGAATGGCCTGCCCAGAATCATGCGGTAGCTTGGATCCAAATCCAGAATGTGGAAGTCTATTTCAGTGACGGATGGACCCAGTCTAATTTTCAGTGTGACGACCCCCTTAGGCGACCTACTAGTGTTGTCGTAGGCCATGACAGTGATGGCAGAAGGTCGGATCGACTGTACTGTTACCCCACAGAGTTCTAGCGTGTCAGAGGACACAACATTGATCGATGCCCCATAGTCGACCAAACACCAGGACACGCGGATCCCATTGATGTTGACTGTGAGGCATATGGCATACTGCTGAGACTCGACCGACGCTAACTCTTCTTCATGAAACATGATGGCCGGGTGCGAGCTTGTGGGTGTTAATACTGTGCTGATTTGATTTACCGGCAGGTCCTCATTGACCATTACTTTCTGCAGGTATTGTATGAGGGCCTCTTGGTGGACCACTGATCTCTTAATCAATTCCAGAATGGAGATTCTGGCTGGAGTCTTGTCCAAATGCTTCAGCAGGTCGTACTGTGTCCTTGGGACGAACTCCTCTGGCTGGGGCTTCTTCTTCTTCTTGGGGTGCCAATGTATGTTCTTGTTGCTGGGGGAACACCCTGTTGAACGCATGCGTCCACTCCGGAACACCATTGTTGCCTCAGAGCTATCCCCCGATATCGTTGTCGGGTCGACGGAATAGGAGGTGAAGAGGAGGTAGAAGGTTGGTCAGAGAACATTTGATGCGGCAATTGGATGGTCGCCGCACCGGGAGGTGGGGTGGGAGTACGAAGAAAGGGGGCTCGATGATTAGGGTTGATGAAGGGTATGGTTGATGGTATGTGGGGGAAAGATGGGTTGGCTAACGTTTGTGGTTGCGGTGTGGGGGATGGGTGATTTGACTGTGGTGGTATGGTGGAAGGGTTGCGCAAGAATGGGGCTTATGCGTTGGTGGGTGGGGGTGTCGTGGTGGCGGGAGATTGGTGGATGAGTGGTGGATTGGGGGGTTGGCTGGATGGTATAGAGGGGCGGTTAGGGATACGCAGGAAGGAGGGTAATGGATTGTCAGGGGTAGGCACACGGATGAAGGGTGGTAAGATGAAGGAGGAGTGGGAAGAGGAGGTGGATGTAGAGGCTGCTTCCGTCGGCTGACCTTGTGTTCCGTATCGGGGAGACAATGTGAAGGCATTAACTTGGTGGTTTGGAGCCTGGTGCTCTAGAAGTGGGTTTTGAATATGCCCATGCCGGGCTGCTGCTGGGGTGCCTGGAGTTGTTGCTGCTACTGCGACTGTTGTTGTTGCTGCTGCGGTTGCCCAAGTGGCCTCCTTGCCTTCATCACAAGAATATACTTCCTCATCTCAGCCCAATCTATACCTCCATTTTCGTTCAGATTATAGATGTAATCTTTGAAGTGAAATTACGCCTCCAGAGTGTGGCCTGGTCCCCGGTGGAACTCACAATCGAGAGGTGTCAACATTGGGAGGCCATTGTAGCCTCTCCCTCGGCAAGGTGAGTGCGCCGGCGGCCATTAGAGCATTAAAGATATCTGGGAGGGTTTCTGGCAATGGGGGATAGTGGGTCCTTCTTGGGCCAGGGGGTTGTCGGGGTTGTTGAGGCTCATAGTTGCCTGGAGGAGGGACCTGATTGTATCTGGGAGGTGTAGGAGTAGGCTGTTGGGGCTGGTAATGTGGAGGAGCGGGTTGCTGGGGTTGGTGCTGGGGAGGAGCGGGTTGTCGGTATTGAGGCTGCTGAGGTTGTTGGTATTGAGGCTGTTGGGGTTGTCGATATTGTGGAGGTTGTTGGTATTGCTGGGGCTGCTGGTGATGTGAGGGCTGCTGGGGTTGCTAGGGCTGCTGAGGTGGCGCCCTAAATATTGGTGGGTTGTTCGGCCTAGGGGCTGGCTGTTGGGGTTGTGGGGCTCTGGTGTTGGTGTTTGGGCAGTAGGTGGAAGGACTGGGGTTTCCCATTGCACTCACCTGCTCGTTATGAATAACCCCCTCGGTTGTGGGGCCACCAGCTGGAGCGCAGACACTCTTCTTGAAGGTTCGGGCCTTTGGCTCGAACATGGCCATGATGGGAGAGTCTTTTAGCTGGGTTTGGATGTATCGGGCTCTCTTATATAGCTCTTCCTTAGTGGTTAGCTTATTCATAGACAATATGTGCCTAAACTGAGGCGCGGCATTCGCTGTAATCATCTTCACTTGCTCGGCCTCGGATAGTGGATCTCTTAACCTTTCAGCTAGGGCCCTCCACCTATCAGCATAATGTGTGAAATCTTCATCTGCCCTCATCTTCTCAGCCATTAGATCAGTAATTGACAATACCGGACCTACTCTGTCTCTATATCGCTGCAAAAACTTCCTCTGCACTATCTCGAAATTCTCGACATCTGCAGGTTCCAGGGAATAGAACCACTCGAGGGCGGGCCCTTCCAGGGACCGGCGAAAGAGAAAGGCAAGGGCACGGTTGTCATCTTTCCAGAAGGAAGATTCATACATAAATTCTTTGATGTGCACGAAGGGGTTGCCGGTGCCGTTGTAGCGGCGGTAGACCGGCATCTCTGAGGGGGGGAGATGAAAGACTGGCATGGAAGGAAGTGCCAGTTCAAATGAATCTTTGGGTGCGGACACCCTTTTTATCTCTTGTTCCAGCTTACTCACTTTCTCCAGAAGGGCTTGGGCGAATTGATTGGTGGAAGGCTTGGGAGGTGCCCTCGAAGGAAGGTGGTGGTAGGGGACATCCGCTTGAATAGGATAATGCATGGAAGGGACACCGGCAGGTGCAGGGCCTTGAGCTGGGATCCAGGGTTGGTAAACAGGCCGCGCTGCGTCGGAGCTTGGCCGAATGTGAGGATGCCTCCCAACAGGACTATGGGGGCGCGACTAGATAATAGAATGGGCCCGCGAGGGGGCAGGAGAGGCTCGGGCCGTCGAGTCACGAGCGGACTGAATTTGAACACCCGCATTTGGATGGAGGGCATGAGCGGGATTAGCAACAGACTTCCCCCTGAGGGCAGCCTGGACCTCTTGAAGCTCAGATGCTTGGAGGCTCTGAAGGATGTCCACAATTTGGGACAGATTGACTGGGGAGGAAGTATTTCCAGCGTCACGCCTTGGTGAGACGTGGGGAGCCTGGATGTCCATCGCGTTAACACGCCGACTAGACGGATCGGCGTAAGCCCGATTTTGAAGTTGGGGGAGTTGCTGACTGGGATCGTACATCTCATCGTACATATTCTCATAACCCATATCATCGTTCTCGGCCATTGAGAGGGATCGACCGGAACGAAGCTACATGCAAATATTCTAGAGACACCAATGTAATCTAGCAAGCAACTAACAGACAACTACTCAAACAAGTTTGAGAGAAGGAGTTAATGGCTTTTAAATCACACACTTGAAGATGATTACGTCCACTTAAAATATTCAATAAGACTTAACATGGATTTAAATTATGATGTGTCTCTCCAAAATG
Source organism: Colocasia esculenta (assembly GCA_014218235.1). Lineage (NCBI taxonomy): Eukaryota > Viridiplantae > Streptophyta > Magnoliopsida > Alismatales > Araceae > Colocasia > Colocasia esculenta. Next base: position 66,782,296 of record CM024756.1, read on the forward strand.
GGTATGGGCCTAAAATAGGTGAGATGACAACTTCGGGTTTTTCTAAGCAACTTCCTCTCGCGAAATGGGTTTTCTAGCTCGGGTCACCGGGGTGGTACAACCGGCTCGGTCCACCGTGAGGGAATCCACGGGGTACGGAGACTTACGGAGGTCCTGATGAGGATTCTCTAGCCCAATGAGACGAAATGCCCAAAGGGGAGATAGCCCTCACCGAGAAGGTGTGTGGATCCTAGGTAAGGAGGGAAGGAGGTCCCTTGGCCGAAATGCCCTGCAAATGCAAAAATAATGCAAAGATAGCACAAATGGTGGGAAGACTGGCGCTCTGTGACAGACTGAATCACGTCCAGTATAGTAGGCGCGATTCAGTAAAAGGTGTCCGTTCTGTTGGCCGCAGATCTGACAGCTCCTGAAAGCTGTAAGAGCCGAGGCAACTCCCTCCGGACTCTGTCACAAATAGTGTCCGATCAGGCTGCCGCACAAATCAAGAATAGAAAAAGCGTCCTCTGTACTAAACGCGCATAAAACATGCAACCGGGAACAGCAAAAACCAGTAAATCAGACAAGCATGCTGTCCATAAATTATAGAGAAAGAAGTAAAACCCAAATGAAGATGCTTTCTTCAGGTAAAAGTAAATAACAGGGAGGGGAACAAGATGGTATTTTTTTTTTAAATCACAAATTTCACGCGAGAAGTGTAGCGAAAAATAAAGGAAAATACGACTACAAAGTGGTAATGGTGACGAGACTCTCAGTAGCACCTCGTGGGGTGCGGAAAGGGGAGGTTGTACCACGTGGGGTACGAAGGAAGGGCACACGTGGGTGCCGAAGGAGGGGCACACGTGAGTGCTAAATTGAGGTAACCGGAATCAAAAGAAGAAGGGTCCCATCGCGATCGCCAAGTTGTAGACGGTGTTTTTCCTCAACTCTTCGGAAAACACTGGTCCCACGATAGGAAATATGGAATTTAAAAGAAAAGTGACTAATGGAAATGGAGATGGAAACGTGGAAATCAAAAACGTGCGTGTGTGCACGAGGAATGTGTCGCGATCGCCAGGTGCACGTGGGCACCGAGTGTAACGGGCGGAAAGGAAATGACGTGGTGTACTTACCTCCACCCGAAGAAAAGTGCAGGAATGTGCGGTGGATTCTCCTTCCTTCTTCCGCCGGCCGGCCGACGAAGATGATTTGATGCCGGTTACCTTGCAAGAAGAAAAAGATAGGAAAACACGTGAAAGAAAATTAGACTGTGAGGTGTAGTGAAATGCGAAGGGTACGGAATATAAAAGACATACAAATGGAGGTTAACACACCTTGTGGAGGTGGAGTTAAACCCCTAAAATGGGTAGGATGAAAGTGTGATGTATGTGCATGTATGGAAATTCGGTGAAATGTATGCAACTAAAAAAAGACTAAAAGAGAAAGGGATGGAGGAACGGAGGCAGCGCCGTAGCCCGATGGTGGCGAGGGACGAGGGGGAAATGAGAGAGGATGCCGGTGGAGTCCCTCCCGCTGCTACTCCTTCGCGTGGGAACTCCGGCTCGCAAGGAAGGCGACGCGAGGACGGCGCACATACTCCATCTCGACTTCGGAATGTGAGCTCCCAATCCGATAGAGTCCCGCCTCGAAGGGTTGGAGAATTGAAGCTCGTGGGTCGGGGTGAGAGTTTGGCAGGGCTTCGCCGTAGTTGAGATTGGATACCAAATGAGGGCCCCCGGGGTCTGCATTTATAGCCTAAATTGCGTCCACTACAGTGGACGTCTATTAAGCATGAAATGCGTCCGTCCGACGTGCTGCGATTCAGAAGGTCACTTGATTTGCGATTGACTTGACATTAACATGATGATCGTAGCTTATAGCTACGTTATGAATCGCATCTGGGTGGCACGCCGCACTTTCTTAGGTAAATCATATTTTTGATGAAATTTGATTTTGATTTGACTGTTTGTAAAACGCGGCGAGCCGCCCGGACGCGCTTCTAACAAACATCATGATTACTGACGTGTCGCCTCTTAAATGGAGCTGACAGGGCGCAGCTCGAGGATTTGACTTTTAATCGCGGCGGGTCGGCAGGACGCGCATTAGAAGTGTTATTCGCGGCGACGACTGCCGACGCGGATGAGAACAAAAGGGCATCCGCTGTTTAGGACGCGATTCATTGAAGCTCAACAGACCCTTATGGAGAAATCCCTAGAAATCTAGAAAGATAGGGAAATCACTCAAGAGATTAATTGAGAAGAGCCACTTCGAGGCATCGTGGTATAACATGAAATCTGCTCGATGTACTGCCAAATTGGCGTGTCTACAAGACCCTTTAGGTTGAGGTCTCTTTAGTTTCGTGTGTTGCTTTTGGGTGGCCCCTACTGAGCCTGTGACTTGTTGAGGCTCACTCCCTTACAGTTCCTTTCAGGACTTGCCGTTTGTGTGGCTTGCGAAGGCGTTGTGGCAGACTTGTACCACCAGCAGTAGGGTTAGTTGTGTTGTGTGAGCTTGTGCTCCCTCGAGGTATGTCCCAGGTAGTTGTACTCTTTTATTAGACATGTAATAATGTATTAGGACAATTGTAAATTGTTATATGCAGATATGAGCACATGTACTTTCTTGTGTCTTATACTGTTGTGGTTGTCTTTTATATTCTTACTGGACACTTGTGTGAGATATCCCTTGCGAGGCTTCAGTCTGATTGCGGGAGGCGGACTTGGATATGGAGCCTTATTGGGCATAAATATCTAGGGCCGTTACAGATTCGGTATATAGAGAGTTTGAGGATGAGGACACATTTGAAGTACAGGGAATGGGTGGCAATGAAAACACAAATGGCAAGGATGAGATAAATGGAAATCACATGATAGACTATGTTGACATGACCATCATTCGAGACCAGATTCGAGATGAAATAGCTGCATTTAAGGACTTGCCATGTGAGTTTTTTTTCATGGGTATGATTGTGTTATTTACGTGTACATAGGATGGCCACTGATCATGTCACAATTGTGGTGTTTTTTCGCAGGATGTCATTCTAGAATTTCTGAGTTGTTGACGAGAGGAATTACTGTTGGTGAAAATTCTATGGTCCTCTTTCGCAAGATCAAAATATTTATTTAACAAACATGCAAGGAGTCTATTTTCGCAGGAACAAACATTTGTAGTACCTATGTTAAATATGGGAGACATGTAAATGTTATTTACTCTTGTAGGCTGGGTACTTATTTCTACCCTGCATACATGTTGACAATGAGCATTATTCTACTGATCTTCTGTATAATCTTCTCTTGATGCCACCATAAAGCACAAACTACATGTACGTTGTTATACATATACGTGGTAAATAACAGTTGCTTGCCATGTATGATGGCTATGATGCCAAGCAAAATAATATGTACCATAAAAAAGCAACAAAATGAAACCATGTTGGACGTCCAAAAATTGTGTACAATCCAAAAATTGCCAGATAGAATAACTTGAAGCTTGAACGTCCTTCAACCATCAATTTCATATGTTGTCAATGTAGAGATCACACGCCCAAGGGTCGCAGCAATCCTAATCTTTTTTTCAAGTTGAAGTTCAAGTTGATGCAGCCTCTTCCTTAACTGTTCATTCTCTTGGACCAATTTTTGCATGACTTCATCTCGGTTGCATTGACACAGTGCTTTGCATGAAGCCCTAGCAGCCATGAAATCATCACACCACATTAAGAAGTTGCATGATTCATTCTACACACAAATGGAAAATTAATAGGGATACATAAAAAATGTAAGGCTTCACCTACAATGATTGTGAATACATCATATACCATACCTTGCACTTATATTACAAGCGATCAGGATTTTTAATAGTGTGACTTATTCGTTTATCACACCACCCATATCTGCATGGACATCGAAAAGGTGGGACGTTGGCCGAGCGAGAACTATCATATGCCATTGCCAATCACCCGCAATGAGTGTGAACACATTTGTTACCCTCAGTTTATAGCATAACGCTTATGAAGCATTATGGTTGTCTTCCATGTAGTGCTAACTTATATTTCTAGTGTTTCCTCCCACCAATCCATACATATAACACAAGCTCATTCTACATAGCATCGACTTTCAAATAAAAAAGACCCCATAGTTTCTCACATGGACTACACCAGCTACACCACATTAATCACATTTTTTTGTTGTCATTACCAGTGAACTAGTTTTGAAATCTCAATATACCTCAGCTTCACCAAAGTAGTCTGGAGACAAAAGCTAGGTTAAAATTTACCATGGCATGTGCAAATCCAATGATCTTAAAAGACATAAAAGATCTTTCCAATCATGCATATATACCATGTTTGAGTCAACTAATTAAGATATATCAGTTTCACCTATTTGTTTCACCTGTCAGATGTGAGAACATGCACATGAGAGTACAAAAAATGAGAACTGAATCAAGTTACATTGCATTATAAGGAACAAAAATTGTCCCTAGGGATAGATAATAGAGATTGTATAGATAGGGAAGAATGATAAACTAAGTATGTACATCTTGCAAAACTTCAAAAAGTTCAAATAGCATAGAACTTCTTTGAGGAAGAGGCCGAAAATAGAACCATTATGAACAAAATCTCATAATGTATGCAGATTAATATGGCACATCTTTTTTCCCTCTATTCCCCACTCATGTTGTCCTCAAAACTAGCATTACCTTTTTATTAATCTGTCCATGAGACAAATGAGGCTCTTTTCTCACTTGCCATTCCGGTGCATGGACACAGAGCACTACCAATATCATTTTTAGGTCAAGATAATATGTTTCTCCATTTCTTTGATCTTCTATCTCATGGATAGATGCCTGACACCATACTAGCATCTTCCCTATAATCGAAATATAAACGATACCTCTAGCATCTTCCTAGTTCTCACATTTTCTATGGTCTTATATAGGAGATTTTTCAATGTGAAATATAGATGATCAATCAAAACCACCTGACTTCTTAAGGCGACGAAAGATATCAAATTTTTTTCTCACATTTTCCTAGCTATTAGGCAATACATTGCGTAGCGAAAATACTAGCCTCAATGCCCAAAATGGTGGCATGCAGAAGAAACGAATTAGTTGTAATATTGTGACATTCATTTCATTCATTCCACATAATCTACTGAGAAGCAAAACACGTAGACTTCTCCCTTTGTGCTATTGTGAAACCCTAGTAGAGGCAGATCTAATCAGAGGCATTTTCATGCATATTTCAATTGCAAGCAATCCAAAAAAAGGACAAAAGTTGAGGGAAAAAAGGAAGAAGAAGGTGAAGAAGAGACATGTCCCAAGGAACCCCCCCCCCCCAACCCCAAACACATCTTCTCCATTCCCATAAACAAATGTTTATGGGATAGTTCTGTAGAATATATGATCCACCTCCATCGAGGAGATGAGTGGTGAGATGTAGAGAACCACAATACCTTGTTTGCAGCAATGCAAGCAAAGAAATTTGGTGATGCGCGATTGTACCCCCAAGCTCGTTCTCTCATCTATCGATGGTCGGAATGGTAGTGCCTATAGAAAAAGGGAAGAGCAGTTACGTAAAAGGCAATGGGAGAGGTGAACCTCCACATCGCGGACTCCAAACAAAATTGTTCACTAGTCGGGTGTATGTCAGAAATCTCACTTTTGTCAGAATAAGTGAAAATTTCAATTTGGATGAAAATTCAATTTTGTAAAAATACTTCCAAATGGTGCCAAGATTGGGCCAATTCCTAGCCCATATATTACCAGCAAGTAGGTGCTAACATAGAGCCTATTTTATGATAACATAAAGTTGTTAATATTTGTAATGAACATCTGTTAAAATTTGAAATTCATGTAAATCTAATAATTTTTCAGAATATCATTTTTTAATCACATTTATTATGTGTTTCCCAACTGACTTTTGATGTGGCTATTATACCTTTCTGCATTGAACATGGTGAGATGATGCATACATTTAAACTTGAGGAGCTACAGAATTGCTTGGGTGATTCAAAACTTTATTCAAAAAAACAAAATCGAAGGAACAATTATTGACATTATATTGGGTGGGAATGACCAACATAAATGTCCAGTTATTACATTTGTGATGCCCTTGAGACTTTTCTGGTTCACTAGCTGTCGGTAGTAGGTGTCCAGAAAAGGAGCTTTAGCACATAAGTTATGTTTTACCATTCTGGGCGGGATAATATCGTGGCCCCTCTTTTAAAATCTGAGTCTTACTCTTCCCCATACACATCTATGACCATACATAACCCTTCAAGGGTAGTCATCCTGAGCTGCGTAACTGGTTGTTTAATGTGTTTGAGTCATGGAAGATAGGTAGGAGAGGATTTTGCTCACCTACTGATGCCAAAGTTCAGCAGAGCAATCGACCTTTTTTCTCTTTGTTACGATGCTCCTCAAAATTGTCTTATTTTTCTGATCGGATAGATTTGACTGACAGTTAATGTAAAGGTTATCATGGCAACAAACCCTTCTGATACTCTGTAGCTACAGTATTGGGGGGAGCCAAAGGGAGGAGGCATGACCGACCGATAAGTGGGGGAAAAAAAACCACTAGAGCACTGTACAACAGTAGATGGCGCTGGCCACCCTCCCCCATTATCGTTACCGACTTGGGGGGGGGGGTGAAGTAGCGATGGCGCCCTCACCTGCTCTGCCCTACCTAGTGATGAAGTGGGGTGGCCGAAGTGCAAGGGGGGAGCGAGGGGGGCACCGGTGGAATGTGCGAGGCGTGCAAGGGGAGAGGCATGAAACTGTGGTAGAAGTATGGGAAAGGGCAGGTCCGATTGAGTACACATTGGAGTATAGAAAGAGAGAGAGAGAGAGAGAGAGAGAGAGAGAGAGAGAGAGAGAGAGAGAGAGAGAGAGAGAGAGAGAGAGAGAGAGAAGAGCACTCTACCTCAGCCAGAAGCAGCATTGGAGAGTTGAAAAATAGTGCGGGTCTATCCTAGAGTAGACGTTGCCATTGGCGGTGAGAGGAAGTAGTGTCGAGCGGTGAGCATGAAGCAGCGACTGGACGTGAGTAGGAAGCAGTGGAGGGAGTAGAACGGTACAGGACATATAGAGCCATAAAGTAGGAGATAGAGGTACCCATTGCAACTTCATTCGTCATCTCTGGGAGAAGAAATGTTGTGTGCTGGTTCAATTCTCTACTCCGGGAGCAGAAATGTCATCTCGTTTAAAACATGCTTCGGAATAGGGGTGTCAATGGATCGCTCAGATCCGAAAACTGACCCGAATCTGGAAATTAAAATTGGATTCGGGTCACACCTTTTGATCCGAAAGTGACTATTTTGTTGGTTTCGGGGTGCTCCTTCCTGCCCCAAAATTGTCGATTTCGAGGCATTGTTTCGGGGTGCCGAAAATCCGATCCAAAGAGAAAGCGTTCATCACAAGTAGGTTCAGCCATCTCCTTCAGATCGGTGGCGACAGCAGCATCAGAAGTCGGCAGCAAGGAAGAGTGCACGGATGGCCTCAACCTTCGGCATTAGGAGGGGAGTTTCCGGCGGGACGGTTGTGGCAGAGGGGGCTGCCGCTACGGGTGCCGCAGTCGTGGGGGCAAATGAGAAAGGGGGTTTTCAAAGGCCGAGTAGCACCTCCTCAGCAACGAACTATGCGGCCTTGAGAGGAAAATGCCAAAGGCACACCAGTCGATGGGGATGCCGCCCGTACAGGAGCTCTTAGCAGAGGCCGATGCTCCCTATACCCTTCCTTGACAACACCTACAGCTAGACATCGACGTCCGCCATTGCACATATGCGTCGGAGGAAGACGCTGGACTTCAACGGTGGCAAACCAACGGCATTACGCATTCCAACGAGCATCTTCATTGCCGTGGAGGAGCTCGATGGTGGTAGAAGGAAAGGACGCTTCCAATGGACTTCGAAAGAGGTGCCAGTAGGAAAACACACCAACAACACTAATAGCAGACCCTATTGTTGCAGAATGGAGTGGGGGTGTGTGCTGCGACGGTAGACAACCAACACATTCCGAAGGGGCCAATGAACTGGGCTACCTGCACAGAGAGCCTCGCCGACTTTGACCTAGATAAGAGGAAGAGAGGAAACTATGAACACCGACGCCACAAACAACAGAAGAACAAGGATATTAAACCATAGCTGAACTCCGATGAAATCGGACACCAACGCATCAACAGACTGATGAAAGCAACGCCTGCGCGAAGGGGGCAAAATCTGCTACAAGATAAGAGAACAAACTGGGAAGGGATTTCTCAGAAAAAATGTTCCCTAAAGAGAAGAAACTCCTCCGGTCGGAGATGATGGCGGGGGAGGGGGGTTTCTATGCATAATAGAGGACCCCCTCCCCGGCGGCACAGGCATGGGTGGAAACGCTCCGGAGTCGGAGGCGGAGGCGGTAGCGAAGGAGGTGGTGGAGAAGGAGGCGGTGCTAGTGACGTTGAGATCGAGGTCACCAGGTTGGGCTCCTACGGAGGGGCGACTAAAGATGACATAAATTTGGATCTTGACCCGGATCTTGATCCGAATTCGAATCCAAGATGTACTCTAACTTCGGATCCGGGTCAGATTTGGATCTTATTAAATCGGGTTCGGGGCGGATCCTTGGTGGATCCGATCCATTGACAGGGCTACTTCGGAAGCCTAAGTTGGTTTTTTGAAAGTAAAAGAGTTCCCTACTTGTCACGTGGCGAAGAAAAGAGAGTTAGGTAGGAACAAAAAACTCTATTTTAGTTATATAGTATGGATTTGTTCTTCATTTTTTAGTAGAGTATATCTTAAACTGTACTTCTTTTTACCTGATCTGGCACCTTTTAATCGTAGAATTAATGAAATTTTGTCATTTGTTAATTTATTTAAGGATGCTTTTAAATATTTACTTTATTCTTTTAAATTTTCTTCATCTTTAATTTCTTTTTGTTTATTTTATAATTCAATGATCTTATTGCTTTTAATTTTCAGATCTTCACATAGCAAATTATTAACACATTTGTCTTCATTTAATTATTCATTTAATTTTTCTAATTCTATTTTAAATTCAGAATTATCTATTTTTATTTTTAATAAAGTCATTTTTAAATGATTTTAGCTCTTTAATTACAATTTTATATTTATCATACTAATTTATTGAAAGATTTTTCTAAGTATTAGAATTTGATTCTGAGCATGAGTTATAGGAAATTTCAGATTGTACCCGATTTAGTCCTGCGATTTAGTCCTTCATTGAGAGCTATATTAACTTGCACATTTTCTGAGTCTGAGTTTGAGTTTGATGAATTTGATGATGAAGCTTTTTCATTGTCCCTCTCAACTGTCATGGCTTACTTCTTATATTTCTTGAACCTTTTTTCTGTAGAATCTGAGTTTAATGGTTGTAGTGTGGTGCTTTTGGCCAGTGTGGCCATTGGGCTAGGTTGTGGCCTTCGTGCGTTGTGTGGGTGTCATGGGCCAGAGCTTGGGGCCCATAGAGCCCATTATTTTTCTAGTTGAGAACGCGACGGGGGTGTATGTCACGTTCTGAACGAGTCCCCCGCCTGCGTCACGTTCTCCGCACCGCTTCTTTTAGTGGTTTGTCTGCGTGCGTGACGTGTGGCACGTCGGGTTCTTGAACGCATCGGCTAGGTATGTCGCGTTCTTAACACGATGGTCACCTGCGTCGCGTTCTTGTTTCCAATTTCTTTAAGGGCAGTTTGGCGACCAAATAGAGCAGGGAGCTCTATTAGGTCAGGGGAGACTCTGGTGGTGTCTTCGGAGATTTTGGCTCGGGGGAGGTGGTTTCGGTGCGGTTTCCACGCGAGGAGGTTGCCCAGAGCGTAGAAAGCGCCGATCGAGCCTCGTTCTTCGAGTTCTCTGTGTTGGTAGGGAGATTCCTCCATATACATATATATATATATATATATATATATATATATATTACTTTGTTTGAATGGATTGAAGCATGGAAAGCATGAAGCAATATGTGTATGTGATTCTCTGATAGTTTACATGATTTGTAGAGGTTTGAATTGAATAGAAGTAGGGTTTTAGGAAGATTTCTGTGTGAGAACCGAAGAACAAGTTTCTGTCTGAGAAGGCGACGGGTCCGGCTGTCGCGTTTAGGTTGCGACCCCTGGCCCCATCATGTTCTCTTTGTGAACACGGCCTATTGAGCTATCGCATTCTTAACGCGACAGTCGACCCCATCGCGTTCTTCTTTCCAAAAACAACATTAACACCAAAAAAGTCAAGCCATAAAATTGTGATGAACTTAGCCATAAAAGGGATAGCTCACACGCGTGTCCAGTAAGAATATAAAAGACAACCACAAGAGTATAAGATACAAGAAAGTACATGTACTCATACTCATTAACAACAAATTACATTGTCTCAATACATTATAGTAAGTTCACCTCCCTCTAGGGTGATTAGCTACAACAAGTGGTATCAGAGGGGTTTCTTCTTTGAAGAATCTAATGATTTGAGAAGGATGGCAGCTGAGCTAAATAGTCTCGTGAGACAATCCATTGTAAGCTCACCTTTCTTGATGGTGAAGATTATCAATATTGAAAAATGTGCATGGAATACTTCATCAAAGGTTCAAATTTTGATTTATGACAAGTAATAGAAGAAGGTGATAGAAAACCTTCTATTGAAAATTCTTTTGATTGGATAACTATAGATAAAGATTTTTAACACAAAATTATATAGCTAAAAATTATTTATATTGTGTTTTGTCAAAAAGAGAATTTAATATAGTCTCTGCATGTAAATCAGCTAAAGAAATGTGAGATAAACTAATAATAACATATGAAGGATCTGACAAGGTAAAAGAAACTAAAATAGATATATTGGTCTCACAATATGTTTTTTTTTGGTCGGTCAACCAAGGGAATGATATAAATAATAAGAATGGTACAAAGTACAAATGACTATTAAGGTTCAAGAGAACCTTAAAGCCTAGAAGAAAGAAAAGCTGATGGAGAATGACACCACAGGACCGGTGACTATCCTCCATAGAACGAAGCAGAATGAAAGGGGCACCAAAAGGAGATGGTGACTACAATGTGTTATTCAGATGTATATTAAATCTCTCACAAAGAACTTTAGACGACCAGATAATGCTTGGAACAAAGGTTTTGCCTCCAAGCAACTCCAAACATCATTCATGATGGAAAGGGTGACATGAATGTAAGAAGTCTTGATGTCCTCAAAGGTTCTACTGCATTTATCCTTCCAGATCCACCAAATAGAGGCTCTAAACAGAAGCCGAGCCAAAGAAGTGCCAAAACCATCTTTCTTGAAACTGACTCTCAAATCATGCATTTCGGCCAAAATGGAATGCTTGGGAAGTCTATTAATATTCAAACGCCGAAGTATCTCCCCCTAAACAGATTGTGAGTAGGGGCAAGCGAAAAAAATATGGTCTTCACATTCCTCAGAGTTGCAGCAAAGAACACATCTACTAGGAATTTGGAAGCCCCGCTTCCTAAGATATTAAGAGTCGGCAACTTATGCATCACCGCCTGCCAGCAAGTAAGTGAGAATTTCTGAACAGTAGGTCCTTTCCAGACCCAATCATCCCATCCCACCTTTTGGTTTGATCACGGATAAGGTTCCAAGCACTCTTGACACTGAATCTACCATACTGCCAGCGAATGTCATCAGATAGTTGAAGATCAGTCATATTAATCATCGACCATATGTCAAACATCTCCATAGAGGTAGGGGGTGGAAGAGTCCACTGACCATTGTGCATGAAGGCAGTGCAAGTAACATGCAAACTTACACCCAAATGTTGTCTAATACGGTCCCCTACAAGCATAAAAATACTTTTCCCTTGAAGCCATGGGTCATAAAAGAAACTGAAGTTGCTTTCCTGACCAATCACATACCGAATATGCTGAAGCATCCAGCTTCTTTGCTTAAGAATACTCTTCCAGGCAGTAGAGTGGTAAGATTTCTTCTGCATACACCAAATGGAATCCTTCTTAATGTATTTTTGCTGAACCCACTGCACCCATAAGGAATTCACATTCTGCAGAATATCCCACAGGTTCTTTGTAGCACAAGCTAAATTCCAATCTTTCAATCTCCGAATACCCAGGCCTCCCTCAGATTTCGGTCTACAAATAGCTTTCCAACTAACCATATGCAGAGAACGTTGTGAAGAATGGCCATTCAAGTAAAAGTTAGAAAGAGTAGTTTCAATGTCCTTAATAATAGCAGCAGGAAGAATAAAGCAAACCGACCAATAAATGGAATAAGAAGAGAGCACTGATTAATAAGCTCCAATCTACCAGCCCGAGAGAGAAGATAGGCATGCCAAGATTCAATTCTTCTATTAATCTTATCAACAATCGGATGGCAATGACTTTTCTTCAAGGAACAGGAAACAAGTGGAAGTCCCAGATAGGTCGTTGGAAGGTTTCCTTGCGGCACTTGCAAAGCAGAAAGGATGTCAGTTTTATTCTTCACATGACCACCAAAGTAGAGTCTGCTCTTATTGTTGTTGAGTTGAAGTCCAGAGTAGCTGTAGAACTCCTCAAAAAGTCGGTTAATGGTATTGGCTGAATTAACATCATCTTTGAAAAAAATAATCAAGTCATCAGCGAAGATAAAATGTGAAATTGATAGAGAACCCGCAGTGGGGACTTTGATGAGCTTAGCCTGAACAACAGCTTCAATAAGGTAGGTGAAACCTTCCATGACAATAGTGAAAAGATAAGGAGATAACGGGTCACCTTGACGAATACCATTAGAACTATTGAAGAAACCTTCCGGGCTGCCATTGACAAGAACTGAAAATCTAGCCATCTCCAGGCAGCAGCGAATCCATCCAATCCAAGTAGGAGGAAACCTCATTCTCCTCATTATGTAATAAATGAAGTCCCAAGACACAGAGTCAAAAGCTTTACAAAGATCAGCTTTTAAACAAATACGACTTCCTTTGTGTTTGGAATGCAAATCTTTAGCTAATTCATTGGCAAGGAGAATGTTGCTTTGAATATTCCTTCCACGGATAAAAGCAGATTGGTGTTGGCTAATGAGAGAAGGAAGAACAAGTTGCATTCTGTTAGCCATCAATTTAGTAATCACCTTGTAGATGAAATTGCAAAGGGAGATGGGACGAAATTGATCCAGACATTCAGCATTAGGCGTCTTAGGCACTAGGGCGATGAAGGTGGAGTTAATCTGTTTTTCCCAGCTGCCTTGTTGGAAAAAGGAGAGAATAGCTTTGGAGACCAAGTCCCCGACAATCGTCCAAGAGCTAATGAAGAACTCTGCTGTAAACCCGTCTGGCCCCGGGCTCTTATCTTAGGAGAGTTGAAGACAACCTGCCGAATATCCTCATGAGTGAAAGGGTGCATAAGAGAAGCGATTTGATCCTCCGTGAGAGAAGATCGGACATCAAAAGTCGGTGACCTATTATCATGAGATTTGTTCATAAGAGAACAATAAAAGGATAATGCATGAGCCCAGATATCAGTATCACCATACAGAACATCCCCATCATTGGTCTTGCAGCTCTTAATAGAGTTATGGACTCTACGCACCTTGATAGCAGCATAAAAGAATTTAGTGTTGGAATCCCCCAAGGCCAACCATTGTTGTTTAGACTTTTGCTTGGCAAACATCTCTTCCCTCTCTAAAGCTTGTAAATAGGCCATGCGACATTGATTTTCTTTATCATGATAAGCAACATTATTTGGGTTCTGCACACAGAGGGTCTAATAGTGGAGAAGATCTTCCCGAGCAATAGCAATATTGGACTGAACATCACCAAAAACCTGCTTATTCCAGTCACGAAGAGCAATCTTAACAAATTTGAGCTTCTGACAGAGTTGATATAAGGGAGTACTGCTAACATGTTTATTCCATGCACTCTGAATAACAGAATGAAATGTGGATGAGAAGTCCACATATTAAAGAATTTGAAGGGTCTAGGTTTAGAAACCCGACTCCCTTCGCTCGTTTTCACCAGAAGCAGAGAATGATCAGAGACGGACATATTCCGTAAGAGAGAATCCCATCTTCATAACTATTATTCCAGTGAGTATTAACCATGACCCGGTCCAACCGAGCAGAGATGCGCTGGACACCACATTTCCTATTACACCAAGACAAGTAGTTGCCAATATGAGGTAAATCAAGCATTCTAGCATTATCCATAAAAGCGTTAATATCTGTCAAGTGCCCTGGAAGAATAGGTCGACCACCCTTCTTCTCATCAACATAACGAACAGTGTTCAGATCTCCCAGAATCATCCAAGGTAGAGAAATCGAATGGGAAATTTGATGAAGATCATTCCATAATACTCTCCTCTCCGCAAGAAGGTTGGAAACATAAACTGCCGTGAGGATAAAATTTTCATTAGTCTTCCTGATGGTGCATTGTACATGGACATATTGAGAGCTCTCAGCCAGAATAGTAAGAGAAAACAGATCTTGTTTCCAAAGGATCCAGATTCTACCTCTCCAAGAGCTAGCATAATTGTGACAGACATTGAAATGAGGATAGAGATAATTCTTGACTTTATCAAAATTGGATTTTCTAATTTTGGTCTCACAAAGAACAACGATGTCACCCTTATGATGAGTTAATTCCTTCTTAACAGCCAACATCTTGGACTTACTATTCATCCCCCTGACATTCCATGAAATAATATGCATCATTAGAGGGAGTTATGCAACAGCCTTGGCCGCATCTTTGAACGGCCAATTTTACTCACGCAGTCCACATCCTTGAGCTTCGACGTATCGAAAGAAGCATCCATAGATAAAGGAGAATAGTTCTAAATGTTGCCTAATGAAAATACAACTCAAATGTACACAAGATTTACTAATATAACAAATGGTTTAACATCTTTAGGTAAAAATTATACTCGAGAAGAAACAGTAAGAAAAATTTTAAGATCATTAACAGAACAATGGACACCTAACGTCACAAACATCAGAGAGGTCAATAACTTATCCGAAGTCTCTTTGGAAAAACTCATTGGATTTTTAATAGCACATGAAATTAATATGGAATGCTTGTCTAAAAACTCTTCTAACAAAAAGGCTACTAATACTTTGAAAGTTGTAGCTCCTCCTTCTTCTAGCTTAGAATATGCAGGTTTACACTATGAAGGTAGTGATGCAAATGAAGTCTTGCTATCAATAAAACTTTAGAGAATTCTAGCAAAGGAGGAATATGGATCCATGAGATTCTATAAGAATAAAAAGAAAAACAAGTAGCCTACATGCTATGAGTGCAAGTAGCCAGAGCTTAGTGAAGGCTGAATGTCCAAAGCTTACGAAGAAGGAACAACCTGAGAAATCTAAGTGAAAGAAAGGAAAAGAAAATATAGTGACCCTAGATATTTATGCCCAATAAGGCTCCATATCCAGACCCGCCTCCCACGAACAGACTGAAGTCTCGCAAGGGATAGCTCACACGCGTGTCCAGTAAGAATATAAAGACAACCACAAGAGTATAAGATACAAGAAAGTACATGTACTCATACTCATTAACAACAAATTACATTGTCTCAATACATTATTACATGTCCAAGAAAAAGGTACAACTACCTGGGGCATACCCCGAGGGAGCAAAAGCTCACAGAACAACAACTACAACTTAACTGCTGGTTATACAAGTCTGCCACAACGCCTCTGCAAACCAAGTACATTGATAACACTTGAAAAGAGCTGTAAGGGAGTGAGCCTCAAAAAGTCACAGGCTCAGCAGAGATCTCCCAAAAAGAGAAACAACAACCAGAAACTGCACAGAGGAGTTAACACCTCCACCACTCAGGGTCTCACTGGTAACACCGACAGTAGAACTATTGAAGTAAAGACAGGCTCACAATAAACATAATTAAACTACATTTAAACATAAACACATTAGCTAACACAACTCACGAAAAATTAAGGGAACAATTGGACTAGCACAGAAACATCAGTCTACCATAGCAACTGAAATGACTAAGCTCCGAGCCACACAGGTAAACCACCAACGAAAGGTAACAGGACAGAAAACAAGGAGCTAGTCCACCACACACTAGAATAATAAAACACACTAGAGGACTACCCATAGAAAGGTAAGACATGACAAGTGGAAGGTCACATAACACGACCTCCATAGAGTACAGCTCCACAACACCACCTGAAATTGGCACACGACATGCCACAACAACCAGCTACCCGAGAAGGGTACAGATACCTAGAAATGTGAAGGTACCACAATAGAACCACAACCGCACAACTGCGCAACTAAAAGCCTTACACGACCAACGAGTAAGAAACTATAGCCGGTAAACACTACAACCACAACTGCTAGAAACCCGAGTCGGAAGGAACGACGCCACCACTCAGGTAAGGACTACTAGTTCATGACGCCAGTATCCAACCCAGTCTAACAAACACAAGAACCATCTCTCAGTCTCGCAGCCACAGACAGAAAGTCCAACTGTGGCTCCACCACAACACTACATAAGCCAAAGAACTGTGGAGACCAACCAATACCACTATGCAGCAATCCCTACTGCAGACCCATGTCTGACACTCCTCTATGGGTCTCGGGGCCCGCAGAGTGAGGCAAGTGGAAACACGGGACTAGCTAGGGACCAGTACATCTACTGGTGTTCGTCCCCCAACCACGAGCGCGCTACAAGCGACCGAACAGAGAACACTCGCACACCACAAGTCGTTACCCCACTGTCGTCTTTCCCTCAACCAGATGAGCTACTCAACAAACACACGAGTGAGAGTGTTCAGGAAGACGACACAGACCTTTACGGTACACACAGTACCAGGACAAACCTCAAGCACATACGTGCCTGCCTCACAGAGAACCTATAGTACCCAACTAGAGAGGTATTCCGGAATAAGCGTTGGACCACCAAGCTTTTTTTTTTGGTCGGTCAACCAAGAGAATAAATATATTAAAATAAAGATTCAATGTACAATAGAAGGACAAGGGAATACCCCGGTCCTGGGGGAGAACAAAGGAACATGAACCTCCAAAAAGAGCCCAATGTGACATCACAGGCTGATGCCTACATAGGATTATTGGATCTGATATTGAATCTTTTACAGAGATATGTGACCGACCAGAAAGAGGACTAGTGTGAGGAAAAGCTTCCACACAACTTCTAACATCTTGGATAATAGAGAGAGTTGTATGAATGGCTGAAGTGCGTACATCTTCAAAAGTCCTTCTGTATCTCTCTCTCCAAATCCACCAAATAGTAGCCCGGAATAGGAGCCGAACTAAGATAGTTACAAACCCATCTTTGGAGAAGCTGTGCCTTAAAGAATGCACTTCTTTCTGAATAGATAGGCGAGGTGACCTGTGAATGTTCAGTCTTTGAAGAATATCTCCCCAGACCGCTATAGAATAAGGGCATTGGAAAAAAAGATGGTCCTCACTTTCCTCAGAAAGGCAACAAAGGATGCATCTACTAGGAAACTGGAGACCTTTCTTCCTCAAGTTGTTGATGGTAGGGAGCTTATGCAAAATCGCCTTCCAAGTAGTAAGAGAAAAATGCTGCACGGTGGGACCTTTCCAGTCCCAGTCCGCCCAGCCCACCTTCTGATAAGGCTGCCTAATTTGGTTCCAAACTTCCTTCGTAGTAAATCTACCATGATTCTAGATAATAGCATCATTTTGGTTCACATGAACACTTTGAATCAATGGATAGAGATCAAACATGTTAGTTGGGGTTGGAGGCGGAAGTATCCACTGATTATCCTGAATAAACGAAGCACAAGTAATATCTCTACTAAGCCCCATATGTTGGCGAAGCCTATCACCCACCATCATATAAATACTCTTTCCTTGGATCCAAGGATCATAAAAGAAACTAAGTTGGCTGAAAACGCCAACTTTGTATGTCAAGTGGTTGAGAAGCCAACTTCGCTGCTTAAGGATTGTTTTCAAAGCTGAGGAGTGAGAAGACTTTTGCTGGATAAGCCAGATAGGATGCTTTTTAAGATATCTCTCGTGAATCCATTTGATCCATAAAGAGTTCTGATTTTGCAAAATGTCCCACAGATTTTTTGTAGCACAAGCCAAATTCCAATCAGTCAAACTACGGATACCCAGCCCACCTTCACTTTTCGGCCTGCAAATATTCTGCCAACTCACCATGTGAAAGGGATGCTGAGTAGAATGCCCCTGCCAGTAAAATTTGCATAAGATTCTCTCGATTTCCTTCAGGACCGCAGAAGGTAATAAAAAGGAAACCAACCAATAGACTGAGTAAGAGGATAGGACAGATTTAATGAGCTCTAATCTACCGGCCTGGAGAGAAAGTTAGTTCTCCAAGACTCAATCCGTTGCTTAATCTTGTCTATAATCGGTTGACAGTGGATCCTTTTGAGAGAGCTACTCACTAAAGGCAAGCCCAAGTACGAAGTAGGAAGCTGACCAATAGGAATATTGGGAGTGTCATGAATTGATTTTCTATGTTTCACCTTTCCTCCCATGTAAAGTCTGCTCTTTGCAGTGTTGAGCTGAAGACCAGAATAATGATAGAATTGTTGGAGGAGAGTCTTAATAACTTTTTTTTGGTAAATAATAATGTATTAGAGAGCCAATATGTACAAGGTCTATAACCATAAATCATGGTCATAGAGAGAATCCTAAAGTTGATCAGGAGAGCGCACCCCACCTCAGAGAGGTGGAATGTTCTCACTCCACCGACCACAACTTTAGAATTAACAAAACTAAGAACTCATGACCACACAAAGAATGTGGACTATGAGAATGACAAAGATCAAAACAACCTACATAACCGAAATGTTAAAGCGAGTGAAGATTTGTTTCTCTCTTGGAGTTTGCGATCTAAACTGGATGTTTTCCATGATAGTCTTGATGTCAAACAAAATCTTGATCAGCAATTGCATTTTGGATAGACTTTCACCTTCAAAGATTCTAATACATCTCTCCCTCCATATCCACCAAACTGCACATTTCAGCGCCAATTGAGCTAGTCTCCAAACATCATTTTGATGGGGAAAGTTGACCTTTAATTTTGCATTTCTTTCTCAAGCTTGTCTTCAGGGATTCTCCCAAACTGAAACCTATAGATAATCTGCTTCCAGATCCAAGTACTATAAGAGCATTGGAAGAAAAGATGATTATTGGTTTCCTCATTAGTCTTGCAAAGAGTACATTGGTTCGCTAAGCTGATGCCTTTTGCTTCATGTTGTCTTGAGTAGGAAGCTTCTTCAAAGTTGCTTGCCAAAGACAAAGGTTGAACTTCTGAGCCGTGATAAATGCATAATTATTGTTGATAATCATGATGGTTTATGATCTATTGATGCTCAATTTTATATTAATCCATTATTATTTTATTACAAAAAGGATAATTTGATTAAATCTTTGTATGTGCTTTATTTGCAGGATAATGGGCCACTCAACAAGAATTTGCTAATGGACCAGGATAGATAAGAGACAATGAGGAGAGATTCTAATTTTAAATTATATTTTCTTTCTCTCTCTTTCTTTCTAATTTTCAAAACTCTCTCATTTTAATCTCTCTCTCTATTTTTAAAACCCTTCCTCTTAATTCTCTCTTCTTTCCTCTCTTCCTTCTATCTATATTTTAAAAGAATTCTCTCCCTTTTTAAAGGCGGCTCTCAATTCTCTTTCTCACTTTCTCTCTCTCCCTCTCTCCTCCGATCCCTTTCTTCCTCTTCTCTTTCTCTTCCTCCCCTCTCCTTCTCTTCTTCCTCTTCTCCTCTCTCTCTGGCCTGGTTTCTTTCTTCAGAAAATAGAAACAGCAGCAGTAAGGCGCTCGTCCACAGCCCGCTCGTGCCAGGCCCCGCCTGCGCAGCTCACCTGTGTAGCCCGCCAGCATCTGCGCCAGCATCCGCCGCCCGCGCGCGCGTCTGCCTGCGCCTGCGCACACCCGCGTCCGAGGCCGCCAGCGTCCACACCCTCCTTCGCCTGCCGCGCATGCCCAGCCGCCCTCGCGCGCACGAGGCTGCTGCCTCCGCTCCCGCGTTGCTGAATGCTACTGTAGCAATAGCTACAGTAGCGCTACAGTAGCGCTAACGTAGTGCTACAGTAGCGCTACAGTAGCGCCCACCTTCTCTCTCTCTCGCCTCTCTCTCTCTCTCTCTCTCTCGTCTCTCACTCTCCTCTCGCACCTCTCTCTCCTCTCTCCTCTATCCCCTCTCTCTCCTCTACTTGCTCTCTCTCTCTCACGTAGGCTCTCTCTCTTCTCTCTCTTTTCTCTCTTTTCTGTTTTCTCTCATCTCTCTTCTCTCTCTTTATGCTATTTCTCTCTCCTCTCACCCCTCCAGTTAGTTTAGTTTATTTCTACATTGTGTTAAGCAGTTATATTTATTTAAATAATGTTAGTTGTGGTTTGTTAATTATTCCTCCCACTCTCTCTATTCTGTCCATCTCTCTATCATGTTTCTTTACAGTTTGTTTAATTTGGATTAGGTAAGTGTGGTTAAATGATTACTTTCTCTTGCATCTCTCTCTACTCTATTGTTTATCTCTGTCTCAACCACCCTCTTTAGTTTAGGTTTATTTTGTGAAACTTAGTTTATTCTCACCACATTATTTTGCTAAATAAAAACCCAAGGTTTTCAACTCTAAAATCTAGTTCCCCGTGGATTCGACTCGGCTCTCACCACTTAACTATTGTTAAAATCGTTAGTGTAAGCCGATAATTTTGAGATTGTTAGTCACGTGTTTAACGACGCATTTGTAGGCTATCAATTTTTGGCGCCGTTGCCGGGGAATTAGATTTTTAGTTTTGATAATTTTGGTGTTTTTTGTATATATTCAGGCTAACATTTTCCTTCTTTTTGTAGGTATCAAATAAAAAGTGAAAAAATCCAAAAATTGCATGAAAAAAAATGGGTAAGTGAGGTGAGTTTCCTTCTCTCACTCTTTCCATTTGTTTTCATTTCCAAAAGAACGAGGGATTGCGTTGGAGGTAAGTACCATTAAAACCTCTTGATTGAGTTTCCTTTTCTTAGTTGCCATGTTTAGATAATTAATAAAAAAATAAAAAAAATCAATCACTTGAATCCAATAAAAGATGTCATGTCAAGATTAGAAACTTTCCATCTTTAGGACATGCATCATTTAGATTTCCATCCTTAGGTAATTTTCCTTTTGAAAAGTTTCCTTTCTTGTCGAAGATTGCGGGAGGCAAGGTGAGAATCTCAACTTTCTTAAAATCATGATCATGCATGGCATGCTTGCATAGAACCCCTTGCTTGATTTTGTGGTGTGCACATCATTTCGAAAATATTTTAAGGGCAGTTTCCTTAACAAGATAAGGTGGGGATTTGATCACCCTTCCTTAGCCCATAAACACAACTTCCTGCATCTTTTGCATTCCCAAGCCCAATAAAAGAAAGTAGAAACTTGACCTAGGGTTCGCTTTGAGACTTAGGCCCACTTGGGCCCACTATCAAGTTTGGAGACTGGTGTCTAAGGCTAGAGGTTTATTGGCAAACGCCTAACTGGACAAGTGGTTATTTAATTAGGTCCCTGTGAGAGCAGGGGGAACCTCCCACTTTCCCACCTCTTACTTGGCCAGTTAACGAGCTTGAGAGTGGATTTGAGTTAGGCCTCAGTTGATTAGTGAGAAATCAAATGTTTATGTCCTAGGGAACCATAGGTGTCATAGGATTAATTGTTTGCTAACTTATTTGAAAATACAAAAAAATCAGATATTTCAAAACAACAACAAAAAAATATAATAAAAAAAACAAAAAAAGAGATTTATGTGGGCTGACAATCATGGTTATGAAATTGGCACTTCAATTGGACAAATTGGAGCAGCCCACTATGGTATGCACTCTCAACCTCACCCACTTTATCCATCAACCTCTACTTACCAGTCCAATGGCTCCAAATGGACTCAAGCCCATCTGATTCATGGTCACCCAATTAAAGATCACATGTATGATTCAGGGTGGAGGAAATATGTTGACCCATGTTACATCTCATCACCTCCCTCAACCCAAGAACAGACCCAAACCTTTCAAGTGTTATCCACACCCACTCCTTACTCAAAAGTTGACCAGGGTGTCTCCCCTGAAAAATTGAGTTTACTCTATCAAGATCCTCAAGGGGAAATTCAAGGACCCTTTCTAGGTGCCGAAATCATATCATGGTTCGATCAAAATTTTTTTGGCATTGATCTGCCGGTGTGCTTAACAAATGCTCCTGAAGGCACACCCTTTCAACCACTTGGAGAAGTAATGCCGCATTTAACACTTAGAGATCAACCTATTCTGGCCCAAGCCCAAAGCCCACCTATCCACAACTTTCAACATTGGGCCCAATGCCAAATTGATATTCATGACAAAAGCCATCATGAGGGACATGTATATCCACAGTCCACTTATACTTCTCCCCCACAATCAGGCCTATTTGATGATCAATTTGGGCAACTTATGCAAACATTCCATGATAACCAACAATCTTTGAGCAAACATTCACCCAACAACAACAAGAATTGGAGCAATCCTTTGTCAAAACTGACCTCCTGATTACTCAACTGATGGAAATCAGAAGGAGGCAAGATAGTCAGTCACCATGCCAACCCATTGACAATCATGCACATCATTATCTTGAATGTGACCAACAATTTGACTCTCAAATTCCATCCACAACTTCTCAGTCCAACATGATTGTGGACACGCCCACTTGGAAAATGAGAGATAATATTAATGAGTCAAATCAAGAGGAGATGGGTGCCACTGAAAATCAATCCATTGTCTTGGCCCAACTTGAAACTGACCATCAAGAAGACTCCATCCATAATGTCATATTTGAGGAAAGCTCTATTGAGTTAGTTGAACTCAAGTTGGGGGGAGAGGAAAAAGAATGTCATCTAGATGTTAAGTCCAAGTTTGATGTGACATTGTTTCAAGTGGATGACATAGAAGATGTGAGTGTGGAGAAAGGTTGGGTGCAATCATCAATCATTCTTCTGGGGTAAGAGAAGAATTAGGAATTCTGCCTGAAGTTCACATTGACAGGGTCTCTCTTGATGTTGAAAAAGACATAGAATTCCTACCTCTCCCTGACCTTGGAAAATCCAACATGTTTATGGACATGCTATCACTAGCTGATTGGTCAACAATACTTGAACCTTTTAAGCATCCTTGTGTTGAAAGTCATATCCATTTCATTCCAGATCATGCTACTATTTTTGACACAAGTCAGCCTGTGGAGTTCAAGCAATCCTCTGAGCATTCAACACAATCTAACCTCAACATCATCAAAGAGGATATGAAAATGGAAGTTGTGGGTGAAAATTGTGAAAATAATAAAGTCCAAATTGACGTGCTCAACACATATAAAGATCTTAAGTGTACACTTGAATATTTCTTAATTGAAGATATGATCATGAATGCTCCAACTTCTCTATCCTTTACTGATCTGCAGGGTACATTTGGACCACTTGACCCACCATGGCTAATGATACCTTACAAAGAAAAAATTTGGCGTCAATTGATTGGGGGTGTTACGTGACCCTGTTACCCCCATGTGTCTGGCTGAAGACATTAAACTTAGCGCTTGTTGGGAGGCAACCCAATATTTTTAGGAAAATTGATTTTATTAATTTTGTTTTTATTTTGTTCTTAGGGTTTGCTGCCCACTATCCTTTGATAAAGCTAGTATGCAACCACTCGCATGTGATCATCAGGTTGCATCTCTCCTTTCTTAACTTACATTGGCTTTATTCTATTGTCATTACTTTTATGCCATTGAGGACAATGTCATTTAAGTTGGGGGGAGAGATAAGTTGTATTTCAAATTTTTGTCCCTAACATTGTGCTTCATGCTTCATATTTCATGAAAGAATTTTTTTTTTCTATCTTGACTCATAGTGTGTATTTGTGAAGGTGGTAAGTTGAAGGGGTGAGTTAACTAGTTATGATTTTAGCATATTCCTCAAAATACATTTGAAATTTCATCAACATAGAAAAGTATTATTAGGATCTATTCAAATGGATGATGAGAGATTTACCTAACATTCAAGTTGATTGATTGATATTCTACACTCCTATTGACGACCAATCGTGGGGAAAAGCTACCTGCCTACAAATAAATGTGAAAATGTTGTAGTAGTGAAAAAAGAAAAAAAAGAAACATGGAAAATGCCCCTGATCTTAGTAACCGGGCCTGTGGCTCCTAAGGTAAGAGTTGAGGCTCGCGTCAAACGATGAAGGGAAGTGCAGCACCATGTAAATGAAAAAAAAAAAAACGAAACGAGCATGAAAAAGAGAATTAGGCAGAGTGAAAGCTACCTATAATTCGAGGATTGAATTTAAGGAGTGTAGAGTTGATACCATCCCTCAGTGATAAGTAAAAAGCTCATGCATCCTGTTATTGATGCTCAAACATTGAAAAAAAAAGTCATGAAATTTTGTGTGTATCTTGAGGAACTGTCTAATGACATGAACTGACATATTTGCCTTTGACACTCTCGACTGGAACCTGAAATACTTATGATCAAGCATTCTCATTCTTACTATCTTGCCATGAAATATGATGTTTGAACTTTTGTTTGTCCCAATTATTCACTTGTGTGCATTGCTAAGGGACTAGCAATGAATAAGGGGGGGTGTGATAAATGCATAATTATTGTTGATAATCATGATAGTTTATGATCTATTGATGCTCAATTTTATATTAATCCATTATTATTTTATTACAAAAAGGATAATTTGATTAAATCTTTGTATGTGCTTTATTTGCAGGATAATGGGCCACTCAACAAGAATTTGCTAATGGACCAGGATAGATAAGAGACAATGAGGAGAGATTCTAATTTTAAATTATATTTTCTTCTCTCTCTTTCTTTCTAATTTTCAAAACTCTCTCATTTTAATCTCTCTCTCTATTTTTAAAACCCTTCCTCTTAATTCTCTCTTCTTCCTCTCTTCCTTCTATCTATATTTTAAAAGAATTCTCTCCCTTTTTAAAGGCGGCTCTCAATTCTCTTTCTCACTTTCTCTCTCTCCCTCTCTCCTCCGATCCCTTTCTTCCTCTTCTCTTTCTCTTCCTCCCCCTCTCCTTCTCTTCTTCCTCTTCTCCTCTCTCTCTGGCCTGGTTTCTTTCTTCAGCAAATAGAAACAGCAGCAGTAAGGCGCTCGTCCACCAGCCCGCTCGTGCCAGGCCCCGCCTGCGCAGCTCACCTGTGTAGCCCGCCAGCATCTGCGCCAGCATCCGCCGCCCGCGCGCGCGTCTGCCTGCGCCTGCGCACACCCGCGTCCGAGGCCGCCAGCGTCCACACCCTCCTTCGCCTGCCGCGCATGCCCAGCCGCCCCTCGCGTGCACGAGGCTGCTGCCTCCGCTCCCGCGTTGCTGCATGCTACTGTAGCAATAGCTACAGTAGCGCTAACGTAGTGCTACAGTAGCGCTACAATAGCGCCCACCTTCTCTCTCTCTCGCCTCTCTCGTTTCTCTCTCTCTCTCTCTCTCTCTCTCTCTCTCTCGTCTCTCACTCTCCTCTCGAGCCTCTCTCTCCTCTCTCCTCTATCCCCTCTCTCTCCTCTACTTGCTCTCTCTCTCTCTCTCACGTAGGCTCTCTCTCTTCTCTCTCTTTTCTCTCTTTTCTGTTTTCTCTCATCTCTCTTCTCTCTCTTTATGCTATTTCTCTCTCCTCTCACCCCTCCAGTTAGTTTAGTTTATTTCTACATTGTGTTAAGCAGTTATATTTATTTAAATAATGTTAGTTGTGGTTTGTTAATTATTCCTCCCACTCTCTCTATTCTGTCCATCTCTCTATCATGTTTCTTTACAGTTTGTTTAATTTGGATTAGGTAAGTGTGGTTAAATGATTACTTTCTCTTGCATCTCTCTCTACTCTACTGTTTATCTCTGTCTCAACCACCCTCTTTAGTTTAGGTTTATTTTGTGCAACTTAGTTTATTCTCACCACATTATTTTGCTAAATAAAAACCCAAGGTTTTCAACTCTAAAATCTAGTTCCCCGTGGATTCGACTCGGCTCTCACCACTTAACTATTGTTAAAATCGTTAGTGTAAGCCGATAATTTTGAGATTGTTAGTCACGTGTTTAACGACGCATTTGTAGGCTATCAAGCCGCCGGCTTTGCAGAGTCTTAATAACTTTGGCTGATGCAACATCATCCTTGAAGAAAATAATAAGGTCATCAACGAAAATAAAGTGAGATATAGAGAGATTGCCTGCAGTTGGGACTTTAATCTTCCTCTACTGAATAGCTGCTTCGATCAGACAGGTAAACCCCTCCATGACGATAGTAAACAGGTAAGGTGATAAAGGGTCGCCTTGACGAAGACCATTTGGACCACCAAGCTCGACAAACACACAAACTATGTTGCACACCTAACACACATTTAAACCATTCATTCATAAACCATAGTGTACCACGATTATTCATCACAGGTTGTCATATAACCCCTAACTCATCTGTATACAAATACTACCGTTAAACATATAACAATTTAATACATGCTGAACATCATTACATGATAAACATAAATAACTAATTAACTACAATCTGAACCATTAACATATTTTACTACCATTAACCACGCTTACACATCTTAAATCAACATTAAATAACCAAGGCTAAGTCCACACAAGACCCTCATTGCCTAAAACCACATAACACATCTCGGAAAGAAGAACGCGATGGGGTCGACTGTCGCTTTAAGAATGCTATAGCCCGATAGGCAGCATTCACATAGAGAACGCGATAGGGCTAGGGGCCCGACCCGTCACCTTCTCAAATAGAAACCCTGTTCTTCGGTTCTCACACATAAATTTTCCTAAAACCCTACTTCTATTCAATTCAAACCTCTAAAAATCATGTAAACTATCAGGGAATCACATACACATATCGTTTCATGGTTTCCATGCTTCAATCCATTCAAACAAAGTAAAAAAATATGGAGGAATCTTTTTTTTTTTTTTACGTAATGAAGAATTGCATTAATGGAATAATGTACAAGCCTATGCTCAAATGATGCATAGGCGAAGTTTCCTAATGGAGAATAGGAGAGTGCACCCCACCTCAAAGAGGTGGAATGTTCTCACTCCACCACTCTCAACAAAAGAAAACCAAAGAAAAAACAAACTCATGACCACACAGATTGTGGACTATGAGTTAGAAAGAGTTCTCATGCGCACAATGATAGAGGAGAAGGAAAAGAAAAGACGCACAAAGCAGTTAACGTCTTTGGATTATGAGGTTCCTCAATATTCTATTCATCCTGCAAGAAGATGGAGTCTTCTGAATATGGTATTCTGTAATGCTTCGAACATCCGAAAGAATGGAAAGAAGAACTTGCATTTGGCTGCGCTTTTTGGAGTCAAAGACACGCGAGCATCTCTCTTTCCAGATCCACCAGATAGCAGCTCTAAATGTGGTGAAAGCTACCACCCTTCCAGAACCAAGATCACAGAAACTTCTTACCAAACTTTCACTTTCAGCATGGATGGAATCTCTTGGTCTTCGGTGGATGCCCAATCTATGCAATAATTGCAACCAAATCCAGGAGCTATAAGAGCATTGGAAGAAGAGGTGGTTGATATATTCATCATGCTGATTACAAAGAAGACATATGTTAGGGCCATACAATCCACGCTTCTGAAGAACATCAAAGGATGGTAAACCGCCCATCATAACCTGCCAGGTGAGAAGAGATTGCTTCTGATTAGTAGGGCGCATCCAGACTATTTGGGACCAAGGGACTTTCGGATAGTTAACACGCTTCAAGTCATAAATATGCTTGTTGCTAATAGCACCATTATTATGCTTCCAGACAATACAATCATCTTGATCAGTATGAATATTAATTTGTAGAATCTGTGGCCATAGATCCATCATTTCGGTAGAGGTTGGAGTAGGAAGGCACCATCTCCCTTCATGAATAAAGGAACTTACAGGAGCAGAAGGAGGCAGGCCAAGTAAAGTTCTAACATACTGACCTCCTAAAGAATTAATGGAGTGTCCATCAATCCAAGGATCATCCCAAAGGTTGATATTGTCCCCAGTACCAATGGCATAAGTCACATGAGGAAATAACCAGTCCCTTACCTGGAGGATGCCTTTCCAAGCTTGGGAATGGTACGGTTTTGATTGCACAGTCCAGATAGAAGTCTTCCTGAGATATCTATCTTTCACCCATTGATGCCAAAGCGTGTCCTGTTTATGAAGCAATCTCCAGAGTTGCATAGTAATAACAGTAGAATTCCAGATTTCAAGACTCTGAAGTCCCAGACCACCCTCATCCTTTGGCCTACAAATATGGTCCCACTTCACAAGGTGGAAAGGTTTGTACTCACCAGAAGCATGCCAGAAGAAATTTCTTACTAATCTGTCCACATCACCAATCAAACCCTTAGGCAAGAAGAAGGTGGCAGCCCAGTAGAGAGCATAAGAATTTAGCACAGATCTAATTAGTTCAAGTCGGCCAGCTCTAGATAGCAGTCGCGATTTCCAAGAAGTAATACGCCATGTGATTTTGTGAAGAATGGAACTGCAATGGGAGCTAGTTAGTCTCGTGGAGAACAAAGGAAGACCTAGATAAGTAGAAGGCAAGAATCCTTCCTGAACTCTTAAAGCATGAAGAATAGGTCCCTTATGCTTGACCTTAGCTCCAATAAAAGCTGTACTCTTAGATACATTCAACTGGAGCCCAAAATAGGTGTAGAAATCATCAAGAATGCCAGTTATGCATCGGGCTGTCGATATATGAGGCTTCATAAAGAGAAGAAGATCATCAGCAAAAATCAAATGAGAAAGCTTGGTGTTACCATAGGCTGGAACTTGCAATAATCCATCCTTCATTTTCTTCTCAATCATCAAGGAAAGGCCTTCCATAGCAACACAAAACAGATAAGGGGAAAGTGGATCTCCCTGCCGAATACCATTAGAAGAGTGAAAGAAACCAACCGGGCTCCCATTAAGCAACACAGAGTAAGATGCAGAACTAGTGAGAACATCAATCCACTGTATCCATTGTTCAGGGAATCCCATCTTCTGAAGAATTAGGAGAATGAATTTGCGATCCACAGAATCAAAAGCTTTTCTCAGATCAACCTTCATGCAAATTAAACTGCCACGGGTTTTGGAGTGAATATCTCTAACAAGGTCATTGGCCAGAAGAATACTATCATGGATCTTGCGTCCTTTAATGAAGGCAGACTGACTATTGCAAATGATTTGAGGCATAAGAATTTGCATACGATTAGCAATAAGCTTTGAGTAGATCTTATACAAGAAGTTGCACAACGAAATGGGCCTGAACTTATCAAAGGAGGCTGCATTGTCACTTTTGGGAATAAGTGATATAAAAGTATGATTTACCTGTCTTAGCCATCTACCTCCTTTAAAGAAATAATGCACCGCAGCAAGAACATCTTCTCCCACAATACTCCAACAAATTTGAAAGAATTCAGCAGGAAAGCCATCAGGCCCAGGACTCTTGTTCTTTGGAGCAGACATAACAACCTCTTTAATTTCAGAATCAGTAAAAGGCCTCATGATCATGTTCCTATCATCATCTGAAAGCACTCTATTAGTTTCTATGTCCGGGTTGACATAAGTATGATGTTGGTTTAGGAGCTTATAG
Organism: Colocasia esculenta; assembly: GCA_014218235.1. NCBI lineage: Eukaryota > Viridiplantae > Streptophyta > Magnoliopsida > Alismatales > Araceae > Colocasia > Colocasia esculenta. The sequence goes on from CM024756.1 coordinate 66,811,845, forward strand.
TAGAAATCGAGGGCATGATCTTTAATCTTGATCATATCATCAGTGACGTTCCCATCTGGCATTTTACATCTTCTGATGGTATTTATCATTCTCCTCCCTTTGATGCTGGCATAGAAAAACTTTGTATTATCATCTGTTTGAGTAAGCCAGTGTTGCTTAGCGCGTTGTTGAGCATAAGAGGACTCCATGCTCAAGCAACGTAGATACTCTTCCTGGGCAAGTTGTTCTTTTTCAATGTAGTCAGCATTCATAGGATCAGTGGCCAATTCTTCCTCCGCTTTGTGAAGAGCATCAGTTGCATGTTGCACTTTACGATAAATAACACCAAATTCAAAACGATTCCAAACTTTCAAAGCTGATTTCACTGCTCGGAGTTTTTGACAAAGGATAAAGAGTGGAGTTCCCTGAAAGGAGGTATTCCAGGCTTTCTCAACAGTCGGAGAGAAGGTTTCATGTTGCGCCCACATGGAGAAAAATTTAAAAGGTTTAGGGCCTCTCCCAACACTCTCTTCAGTGAAGATAGTTAACTGGGCATGGTCAGAATGAAGTTTATCTCCGTAAGCAACAAGGCTATCAGGGAAGGTGTCCAACCAGCTGTGGTTGATCAGAGCACGATCCAGACGGCAAGCAATTCTTTTGTCTCCCAGAGAGCGATTGCACCATGATAGAGTATTGCCTACACTCTTTAAATCCAGAAGGGAACATAACTCAATGCAGTTATTAAAGTCTCTAAGGAACGAAGAAGTCAGCCTTCGACCACCAATTTTCTCATCCGGAGATCTCACACTATTGTAATCACCCACAATAATCCACGGCAAGGAGATGGTTGTGGAGATGGTATGAATAACCTACCAGAGCATCTTTCTTTCATGAGCAAGGTTCGAACCATACACAGCAGTTAGGTGAAACAAATGCCCAGTAGCCAGCTCATGACAGTCCATATGAATAAGTTGAGAGCTGACTTTAATACATTGCATATGGATTGCATTTCCATTCCAAAGAACCCAGATCCGGCCACCAGGATGATCATCATAATTATGAAACATGTTGAGTTGAGGAGCAATAGAAAGTCTTCTATTATCCATTTTATCCTTAGTAACCCTAGTTTCAAGTAACACAATAATATCTGCGTTAGACATGACAATAGAATTCTTGACACTTCTTCTATTCACAGTATTATTCAGACCCCAGACATTCCAAGAGATAATCTTCATTATTGGCTTTGGGAGAGAGATCGGATCCTAGCCTGTAGCTTATCCATTTGAATACCCATTGATGTACTTGTGGACGTTGCATGCAATTGCATGGGTGCATGGCGCCCATACGTGGACGTAGAGGGTGGCTCTCCATCTCGATCTTTGCCTCCTTTAGGTTGACGTCCAAAGGAGGGAGGGACGCAAGCAGTAGCTTCCATATTCGAATCCTGCAGAACAGCAAATCTATTTGTGGAATGTCCTCCATTTGAAAGACCTTCCTCAACATCACGGATTCCCATCCTTTGCCCCGGGTAAGATTTAGCATCATATTCCCTGTCTTTTATCGATTTGCCTAGAATAACTGAATCAACACTTCCTTTCAAGGATATATTCACCATATCAGTACCGATTTGATTACTTCCAGCCATATAATCGTCCTTCCCTTGTATATTGCGATCCAACACTTTCCCCGTAATGAGAGAAGTGCCCGTAGAAGATATAGAAGCGTCATGCTGGTTAGGAAGGTTATGCATGGATCCATCTTCATTAGCAAATTCTTCCTGTAGAGGAATGGAAATTCCATCATCTGTAGCACCATCACGAACCAAGGAGTCAGAAGGATTATCATTCAAAGCAGACTTCTCTTTAACCCGCCAAACTTTTTTTGGATTCTTAAAATCTGTTCGACATTCACCTTTACCATGACCAAAGGAGTTACACTCCTTACAAAGAACAGGCTTCCATTCATACTCCACAGCAATGGAATCACAGCTCCCATCATCATTCAGGACCTCAATTTCAGTAGGAAAAACAGCTTCAACATCAACTAACACACAAATCCGAGCAAAGAGTAACCTTTTCCTGCTGGCAGTAAGTGAATCCATGTGGAGAGGACGCCCTAGCAGACTAGCCAGCTTACTAAGTCCCTTGTTAGTCCACCATCGAAGAGGTAAGCCTGGGAACTTGACCTAGATGGGCAAAGAACACAGGGACTCCTTCTCCATTTGAAGATCAGGAGACCATCGTCGGAGGATGAAAGGATGCCCCCGGATACTCCAGAAACCATCTAAAGCCCTCTGAAGATCTTCCTCCTGGTTGAAGACGACAAGGAAGAAGCCTCCTTCACGCATCAAAAGTTCCATGTCTCCCTTCGGCTTCCAAACATTAAGGATGAAGGCACGAAGAGTAGTGTATAAGGGCTTCAACCCAATACAGTAACCCATAAGAGCAAAGCGCCAAGTCTCCTGAAGTTCCTTAGTATCCTCACTATCAAACACAGCAACCTTCTTATCTTCATGAAGAACCGGTTCTATGAACTCAAGGGTCGATCCATGTCCTCGACCTCCTTCCATCACAGCTGCACCAAACAAGGAAGACCATGGCTTACGTACCTGGGAAACTCTCGATAGTGATCGCCTTGTCTGCTGTCCGCGATCGCCTTGGTGCAATAGACGTCCTCGAGAGGCAAGTGCAACCAAACCGGAAGAGACACCATCTCCATCAAAAGATGCCATCACAGCATGACCCAACTCTCAAAAGAAGTAGACCCCTGTGGGAGGAGTTCCCACAGGTGGTTGTCCTCGACAGGAGGACAAGATCCTCACCAGGGAGAACCGGAAGGAGAAGGACTCCACCAGAAAAGGTCTCCCCTCCGCCGGCTGGCGGGGGAGAGCCAGAACTCCCTCAGGGCGGCGCTGCAAAACCCCAGAGCTTCTCTCTCTAGAAAAGCTAGAGAGAGAGAGCTCCCCCAGCTAATAAGGTAGGATCTGGAGGAATCTCCCTACCAACACGAAGAATGAGGCTCGATCGGCACTTTCTACACTTTGGTCAACCTCCTCGCGTGGAAACCGCACTGAAACCACCTCCCCCGAGCCAAAATCGTCGGAGACGCCACCAATAGAGTCTCCCCCGACCGAACAGAGCTCCCTACTCTATTTGGCCGCCAAACTGCCCTTAAAGAAATCAGAAACAAGAACGCGGCGTAGGTGACCGTCGCGTTAAGAACATGACGTACCTAGCCGATGCGTTCAAGAACCCAGTGTGCCACACATCACACACGTAGCCAAACCACTAAAAGAAGCGGTGCGAAGAACACGACGCAGGCAGGGGACGCGTTCAAAATGCGACATACACCCCTGTCGCGTTCTCAACCTGAAAACCAATGGGATCTATGGGCCCCAAGCTTCGGCCCATGACACCCACACAATGCACGAAGGCCACAACCTAGCCCAATGGCCACACATTGGCCAAAAGCACCACACTACAGCCATTAAACTCGGATTCGAACGGCCATAACGCTACATTACTACCACCTAAAAAGAAATGTCATCGTCGACATTCAGAAAGAAACCATGGACATAGCATGCCAGACTATCACCTAAAAAGAATAAAAGACATATTCAAACAAGTAAGGATACATTCTTCCACTGTTCTTTCTCTTCCTTGCTCAACTTAAGCGAGTCTATCTTGTTGTAGGTGGTTTATCTCCTTGGACTCAACCTGCTTGCAAACTTTTCTCTGAGTGTGCCTGCAACCCTTTTTTCTGTGTCGTTCTTCCCTTATGCCTAATTACCTGCTTCACCACTATTCTTTTTCCTCTGACAATCTGGATTATCTTCCATTATTTACAAATTTTTGACTTACACTGCCTTTTAAAGAATAACTAATATAAAACTTAAGCTTTCTGCACACATTTACTGCCTTGTTCTGTAAATTAACAACTGCTTGCACAAAAGTACTTTTTGCCTTGACCTGTTATTACCTTTAACTTTCAATAATCAAATAGAACAACTGTAAAAATTAACTATGAAAGAACTAACTGTCATTTCTCTATACACTTTCCTTAAGCTCTATTCCACTGAAATAAATAATCTCTATAAATTCCATATTCTTTCATCTGCCCCTTAATGTACTTTACTGCCACATCTCTATTCTTATTCATTGAAACCATTACTGCCATAACATAGTTACTGACACTGACAATCCTGTAATCCAAATGTAAATCTTGCCTGAAGCTTTGATTTAATCACCATTAGCACATCTGTTTCTTTACAAATCATTTTCTACTAACACTAACATTCCTCATTCCTTCTTTTTCTTGAACCAACCTTTCTCTATCCCCTTCTATTTCACTATCTTTACCGAAGATCTTAGTCCCAAATTCTTAAAGTTGAAATACATTTCTTGACATCTAATCTGATCTTGCTCAATCACTAAATCTTGCTAGAATAATGCTAACTCCACTTATCTTTCCAACCTTATATCATTACCTTGCCTTAACTGTTACAATACATTGAACACCTCTGCAAAACATCACAAAATCTTTCTACAATACTGTAACATATAACAAGTATTTCTGCTAACAACAACAAACTGCCATCCAAAATTGCTATGTGCTTATCTATTACTAATCCTTAACTAGTCTCAGAAGTCCTTTCCATCTCAACAACCCTTTCACTTACTCTTTCTTTAACCAACGATTCCCATTCCTGCAATTCTTTCATAACTTTGAACAAATTCTTCTAATATTGACAAACCTTTCTAATCACAAAACACACTTAGTTTCGCTGCCACAAATCATTACTTTTCTACTTAGCAATACCTCATCTGAAGCTGATCTGAACCACTTAATCATCTGAAATCTTCCATATCGCTAACCACATTATCATCTGAACTACTTCTCAGTACTCACTGACACAAATCACAAACACATCAATTACCTCCACTAAATTTATCAATCCTTTACATCTGATAGTCTTCAACACAACACTCCTCCACACTACAACACTATTTCCACTGTAATTCTATCACACAATTATCTCCATAGCAAATTCCTTTTACACATATACACAACCATTGCCATATAATTGTTTCTGCTGATCCACTACTTCACTAAAAACACCTTCATCACATTAGGTTATATCCTTCTCAAAAGACAACTTTACCGTTGCTGAATACCACAACTGAATTTATCAATTCCTTCTCAACTTCCGCTGCTTACCATACCAATTCATGGCAGACCACTAACAACTACTAACACCACATAACACATGCACTCGATATACAAACAGAAACACATGCGAAAGTCACATAAAACCGTGGACTTACTACCAGTAGTGGACATTAAATCATGTCTTGGGACATCGTAACCTCTATGTCTTTTCTTATTCTAACTGGACCATGCTATGATACCAACTGTAGCGACCCTGGATATTTATGCCCAATATCCATATCCAGACCCGCCTCCCGCGAACAGACCGAAGTTTCGCAAGGGATATCTCACACACGTGTCCAGTAAGAATATAAAAGACAACCACAAGATTATAAGATACAAGAAAGTACATGTACTCATACTCATTAACAACAAATTACACTGTCCTAATACATTATTACATGTCTAAGAGAAAGGTACAACTACCTGGGGCATACTCCAAGGAAGCAAAAACTCACAGAACAACAACTACAACTCAACTGTTGGTGGTACAAGTCCACCACAACGCTTCTGTAAAACAAGCACGTTGCTAACACCTAAAAAGATTTGTAAGGGAGTGAGCCTCAAAAAGTCACAGGCTCAGCAAGGACCTACCAAAAAGAGAAACAACAACCAGAAACTACACAGAGGAGTTAACACCTCCACCACTCAGGGTCTCACTGGTAACACCGACAGTAGAACTATTGAAGTAAAGACAGGCTCGCAATACACATAATTAAACTGTATTTAAATATAAACACATTAGCTAACACAACTCACGAAAAATTAAGGGAACAGCCGGACTAATGCAGAAACATCAGTCTGCCATAGCAACTAAAATGACTAAGCTCCGAGCCACACAGGAAAACCACCAACGAAAGGTAACGGGATTGAGTACATTCTCTTTTGACTTCAATACTTACCGAAAAAAAAAGGTAACGGGATTGAAAACAAGGAGCTAGTCCACCACACACTAGAATAATAAAACACATCAGAGGACTACCCATAGAAGGGTAAGACACGACAAGTGGAAGGTCACACAACACGACCTCCATAGAGCACAGCTCCACAACAACACCTGAAACTGGCACACGACATGCCACAATGACCAGCTACCCGGAAGGTTACAGATACCTGGAAACGTGAAGGTACCAGTACAGAACCACAACCGTACAACTGTGCAACTAGAAGCCTTGCACGAGCAACGAGTAAGAAACTATAGCCGGTAAACACTACAACCACATTGCTAGAAACCCGATACGCCACCACTCGGGTAAAGACTACTGTTCATGAAGCCAGTATCCAACCTGGTCTAACAAATACGAGAACCACCTCTCAGTCTCGCAACCACGGATAGAAAGACCAACTGTTGCTCCACCATAATACTGCATAAGCCAAAGAACTGTGGAGACCAACCAACACCACTCTGTGGCAACCCCTGCTGTAGACCTACGCCTGACACACCTCTACATGTCCCGGGGCCCGCAGAGTGAGGCAAGTGGAAACACAGGACCAGCTAGGGACCAATACGTCTACTGGTGTCCATCCCCCAACCATGGGTGCGCTACAAGCGACCGAACAGAGAACACTCGCACACTACAAGTCGTTGCCCCACTGTCGTCTTTCCCTCGGCCAGATGAGGCAACAAACACACGAGTGAGGATGTCCAGGAAGATGACACAGACCTCTACGGTACACACAGTACTTGGACAAACTCTGAGCACACACATGTCTTTCTCATAAAGAACCTGGGGTACCCAACTAGAGAGGTATTCCAGAATAAGCGTCGGACCACCAAGCTCGGCAAGCACACAAACCACGTTGCACACCTAACACACATTTAAATCATTCATTTATAAACCATGGTGTACCACGATTATTGATCACAGGTTATCATATAACCCCTAACTCAATTGTATACAAATACAGGCGAGTTCTAGAGAGAGAAGCTCTGGGGAAATCATGGTCGGCCATGGAGTCCTGGCACATGGACAACCTTCCTCCCAGGGAGGGTCGCTCCAACAGCCTCCGAGTGACCACATGGTGAAGCCCTCCTCTTCGGCTCTCCCATTACAGGTTACTCCTCCTCTTGCCAACCAGATTCCTGCAGATGCTTCTTCTCTTCCTACGAGAAGAGGTCGTTCCATTGGGAGGCACCGAGGGCGATCTTCTTCCAAAGGTCGCGATCGTTCTGTTATTGCTTCCGCAACACCAAGGACGTGGTCAGATTTGTTCAAGGCTCCCGCTTCCTCGCCAGATCTCAAGCTAGAGTTCTTCGAACCGGTGTGTAACAATGATAGCAAGCATGCCAAGTACGAACCTAAAGATTCTAAGGAGTTGGATGAGGTCTGGTCTCAGGCGGTGGTTGGTTATGTACCAGGTCTGCAGACTTCTTACTTTCCTCTTCATGCTTTTATTAAGTCAAGGTGGTGTTCCCAAGGCTTCGATCTTCACATGCTTGAAGATGGTTTCTTCATCTGCACTTTTGATCTTCTTGAGGACATGCACAAGGTTCTGGAGGGGTTCTGGATGATTAAAGGCCATCCGATGATCATTCAGAAATGGTCTTCAGATTTGAAGTTGGAGAAGGCGAGCCTTAAGGATATTCCTCTATGGATTACTCTTCATGGTCTCCCTCTTAATCTTTGGACTCGCCGGTTTATTGGAAAGCTATGCAGTCTCTTAGGGCGTCCACTCTATCTGGATCGTTACACAGCTGAGCGAAAACGACTTTCTTATGCCCGAGCTTGTGTTCTTATTCCGTCTAATATGGATCTCCCGGATGAAATCTCTTACTCGGACAGTAGCGGTGCTTTGAGGAAAATAAGAGTTCAATATCCCTGGAAGCCAAAGCTTTGTTCCTTGTGTCAATTCTTTGGCCATCTCGAAGAGAACTGCTCCTTTAACCAGAAGAAAAAGCCAAGCCGCATGGAGTTCAGACCGAAGGCAATCCAAAAGCATCAAGTTCCGCTGCAAAATTCCTTCGATTGCCTTCAGGAGGTTAATGATGAGGAATTCATCGTTTCTTCTTGTGCTCCGGTTTCTCATGTTCTTGGTGAGGGCCCTGCCGTTGTGGATGCTGCTCACGTAACACCTTCGTCCATGCTTGCTGCATGCGAGAAGGTGGTGGGCCCGGACCACATTATTAATGGCAGTTCAAAGGTTCCCTCTTGCGTGGCTATCCAATCTATGGTTAATGATCAAAGTTTGAAGGACGGCGGGATTGCTGATCACTCACCTTCCTCTCGTGCTGGAGATTTGGTGGGGCCCGCTATTTCCAAAGAGCAAGACATTTCCATCTCTGATGGCCGTGGTACGCAAGCTCAACATCTTTCCTTCCCTGCTGGCTGTGGTATGCAAGAAACTTCCTTCTCTGATGCCCATGCTAAGCATTCGAAGGAGGCTAGCCATATTTTCGCTGGGGCTGATCCATGCGTTGCCAAATCTTCATTGGTTGCTAAGGAAGGTGTAAAAGGCAAGAAGATAGATCAAGGAAGCTACCCAAAAGATGGAAGCCGCTCTCAAGCTTCTATGGTAACTCTTGACCAAAGTAAGCAAGGGTCTTCTATTACAGGTATTTTAAAATTCAAAAACTTGCAATCTGTAGATGAGATGGACCGATTCAAACCTAAGGGGGGGAAAGGAAGGGACCTACCTCGGGCCTAAGTTTTTGGCTTTGTGTTTTCAATCTCTTCTTAACCATGAAGCTAATAACTTGGAATGTTAGGGGAATAAATAAATCTGAGAAATGCAGAGAGTTAAATAGAATAATTAGATCCTTTGCATGTGAGATTGCCATTATCGTAGAAACTAAGATAAAACCATCTCATGTACCTATTCGAAGGAACTTAATTTGGCCAGAGGCCAATCTTTTAACTAATGATTCTGACCTTTCTTATGGACGAATTTGGATCTTGTGGAACCCTAATATTTTTGACATTGAGCTATTATCTTCCTCAACTCAGTATCTTCACATCAAAGGGTTGGATGTTAGAAGCAAGGTTCAATTTAGTATCACTGCAGTTTATGCTTCCAACAGTTCAACTGACAGACAGCTGTTATGGTCCGATCTTCATGATATTTCTCTTGCCTCTAATGGGAGACCTTGGCCTGTAGCTGGTGACTTTAATACTGTAAGATATCATCATGAAAAGGTGGGAGGCCGTGCTATTCCAAAGTCCATCTTATCTGAATTCAACGATTGCATCAACTCTGCTGCGCTAATGGATGTGAAATCAATTGGCAATTGGTTGTCTTGGAATAATAGAGGTGATAGTTACAGGAGAATTATGGCCAGACTTGACAGGTGCTTGATTAATCAGGAATGGTTAACAGCTTACTTGGACACTGTTTTGGAGTATGGTGCTCAACTTTTCTCTGATCATTCGATTATGTACATCAATTCTGAGAAGCCTGTTCTTCGTGGGAAAAAACCTTTCAAATACTTCAACATGTGGAGCACTCATTCACAGTTTCTTGATGTGATTCGTTCTGCTTGGGCTACTCCTGTGGTTGGCAACGCCCAATACATTCTTTGTACTAAGCTTAAATGTTGTAAAGAAGCTCTCAAAGTCTGGAATAAGAACACTTTTGGTAATGTTGAGGAAGGGGTCTTACGAAGCAAGAACATTCTCACTGAGCTTCAAAATGAATTGCATCTTAATCCTTTTGACAACCATCTTATCAGCAAGGAGAAGGAAGTCAAGGACCAATACATGAAAGCTATGAATCGGGAGGAGAACTTCATCAAACAGAAATCTAGAGTGAATTGGCTGACCTTGGGAGATTCAAATACCAAGTTCTTCTACGCTTCCATTGCGGCCAGAAGAGCGATTAATTCTATCAAAAAGTGCAAAGATGTTCATGGGAATCTTATTGAGGATCTGATTCAAGTAGAGGCGCACACAATTGATTTCTACAAGTCCCTTCTTAACCAGAATCAACAAGTCAGCAACATTCAAATAGACCCTTTGAGGACTCTCTCCCAGGAGGATATTGCTATCCTTAATGCTCCGATCACGGATGGGGAGATTACTAAGGTAGTTTTCAATTCTCCGAAGAACAAGAGTCCTGGTCCGGACGGCTTCTCTGCAGATTTCTATCAGGTAGCTTGGCCTATCATTGGTCCGGATGTTATAAAAGCTTGTCACCACTTTTTCTCGTCTGGCCAAATCCATAGACAGATGAACTACACCTTCATTGCTCTCATTCCCAAATCGGCTGGGGCAGACAGTATGGAGCACTACAGACCTATATCCCTTTGCAACTTTATCTACAAAATCATTTCCAAGGTGATGGCTGATAGAATGCAAAAAGTTATGCCGAACATAATCAGTCTTAATCAAGCTGCTTTTATTAAAGGAAGAAGTATCCACCATAATGTTCTTTTGGCAAATGACCTTGTGAAAGATCTTCATTCGAAAGTCAAAGGTAATAGAATCTGTTTCAAGGCTGACCTCAGAAAAGCCTTTGACTCTGTGAACAGGTCGCTAATTTATCATATGATGGAGGTAATGCATTTTCCCACCCATTGGATTAATTGGATTAAGAATTGTATTGAGACTCCAAAATTCTCCATTCTCTTTAATGGCTCTCCGATTGGTTTCTTCTCTAGCTCTAATGGTATTAGGCAAGGAGATCCTCTTTCTCCTTATCTGTTTACCATTGCTATGGAGTGTTTGACTTGTATGATTGAGAAGGAGGTTTCAAATGGTCAGATTCGAGTCCCTTCAGCTGGTTCCCTAAAAGTCTCTCACATCACCTTTGCTGATGACCTTATTATTTTTACTCAGAAGGATATCGGTTCTATTCAGCAGCTAGCTCTCATTCTTAATCAGTTTGGGAATATTTCTGGTCTGAAGCTCAATCATTCCAAAAGTAAGGTTTATGTTGGTGCTGCAATTCCAGATAAGCAGAGAATTGTTGATTGTCTTGGGGTTGAGGAAGGCACTTTGCCTTGCCCTTATCTTGGTCTTCCGCTGGTTTCTACTGGGATCAAGAAACTTCATTGCCATCCAATTATTGAGAAAATAAGTGACCGCTTGCAATCTTGGAAAACTAGACTCCTCTCCAAGGCGGGTAGATTAGAGCTGATCCGTTCAGTTCTTCAGTCTTATGCCATCTATTGGTCTAATGCCTTTATTCTGCCCTTGGGGCTTCTGAGTGAGATTGATAAACTCCTTTGCAATTTCTTTTGGAACGGGAATGGTGACAGCAAATCCATCCATATGGTGAATTGGGATAGTATTTGTACTCCAAAGGAGGAAGGGGGTTTGAACCTTAGAAAGCTAAAGGATTGGAACAGTGCTTTTATGGTCAAGCAGCTTTGGGATGTGTTACAAAATTCAAATACCCTTTGGGTTCAATGGATCAACCACAAATATCTCTCTAAGTCTAATATCTGGTAGGCCGTCCCAAAACCTCACCATTCTGCAGCCTGGAAGAGTATCCTTAAAGCTAGAACCATCATTCAAAATCACATTATCTACAAAATTGCTGATGGTAGATCAACAAGCATGTGGCACGATCCTTGGGTGAATGGCAAAAGTATTACCCAATTACAAGGTGACAGGATAAGGCAAGATTTAGGAGCCCCTTCAGATATTACTGTTTCGGATTTCATTGATAATGGAACTTGGAAGCTACCAACTCCAATTTCTGCAGATATGTTCACTCTTTGGCCCCAAATTGCTAGTATCCCAATCCATAATAATGATGCTGATACAATCACTTATAGAGGGAAATTCAGTGCCACCTCCGCTTGGAATCAAATCAGGAATAAGTTGCAGCAATGGCGTCCTTATGGATGGACTTGGGACCGTCCTCTCAATCCCAAGCACTCCTTATGTACTTGGCAAGCTCTTCATAAAAAGCTTCCCACTATGGACAACATTCAGAAGAAAGGCATTTCTATTGCTAATATATGCTCCTTGTGCCTCAATGCTAATGAAACGACTGATCATCTTTTCTTTGAGTGTGTTTACACTAGATGGATTTGGAAGGAAATCTTGAGAAGATTTGACCTGCATAGAAATCCGCATCATACTATAAATCTTGAAGTGCAAGCTCTCATGCAAGCTTTTCCCATGAATAATAATCTCACTAGACTTGCAAAGGTGGGTTTCAGATGTACTGTTTGGTGGGTCTGGAGAGAGAGATGTCTTCGGATTTTTGAAGGCCATAATAGGAACAAGATGAGTATTCTCATTGACATTCTTTTTGAAACCAGAAGTATTATGGAGCATCGTTTAAAGAAACATGGTTTGACTCAAAGAGAGAAAGGGGTTTTCACAAGATTCAATTTCTCCTTAAGTTAGTTTAGATCTGATTATTTCCTTTAATAGTGCCATGAGATGTGTTATACCTTGTTTCTATTCTAATGATTATCTCCAAATTTGGATCTACTTTTCTAATTCTCTTTTTCAGGTTGCTTGCAAGAAGGGTTTTGAATCGCTGATCTAAAGTTAGGTGTCTTGCTATTCTGGAGTTGTGTTTGAGGGTCCAGTGTTCAATCTTCTTCTTTTTAAGGTCCATGTTATTGATTTCATAAGCTACGGAATGTGTACTCATGAATCTTAGCTATAATCTACAACCTGTGTAGATATGGCTTCTTGTACATTCTTCTCTTTTGCAATATAATTACTTTTACTTACCAAAAAAAAAATTGTATACAAATACTACTGTTAAACACATAACCTCATAACGCTTACATGTTGAACATCATTACATGATAAACATAAATAACTAACTAACCACAATCTGAACCATTAACATGCTTTACTACTATTAACCATGTTTACACATCTTAAATCAACATTAAATAACTAAGGCTAAGTTCACGCAGGACCCTCATTGCCCAAAACCACATAACTTACATTGTCTCAATACATTATTACATTAAATAACTAAATACTATACTATTTCAAGTTCCATGCATGATGTACAACACAAAAAAGTCCAGAATCAAAACCAAAAACAGCATTAACACCACCCAATCTCGAAATACAATAGTGTCACATCAAGATCACCACTAGCCTGGCAATAACATTTACCAACCTTAGAGGGGAGCACAATGGGTCTTGGACACGAGAGTTGCATGGCAAAAGGGATGCATCTTAGAACAGAGGAAGTATGCGATGCCTTCATATTGATATTCCCAACATTATGCAAACAAAGGATAGGCTCAATACCCATGTGATCCCCACAAAAAATGGCGAGCCCTAGTTGGATTATAGACCCAAACCCTGTCTGGGGATTGTGAATCTGACAATCTGAGGAATGTGAAAGGAAAAACCCGTAAAATACTACACAAGAATAGAGATGGAGCATGCAAGCATGGGCCTGACTCCCACTCTAACAACTAGTGGGGCTTGTGCATCCCCAAGGAAGAGTAGCTGGGGGGAAAGCAAGCCTTAGCACCTCGGAGGCAACTCTCAAGGCCTTGCTCCACACTCTAGACAGCCCGACACCAGCTTCTCCGAGGCCATGCCAGCCATGCCAAAGGAAGCAGAGAAGTATGGGGAGAAGAGATGGAAAATTGAAGTCGAGAGCAGGATACAGAGGCAGGTGAGGAGGGGAGGGAAGCTCTAGCATGAGAAGACGCTGCCATTCCCACAAAACCCCAGCGGCGGAAGCCACCCTTGCAGAGGTGATTGGATCCAGAGATGGCAGTGGCCAAGTTGTTGTTTCAGGACCATCCGATTGGATTGCAAATTGCAATGGACAAAGATGAGTGAGACCCTTTGACGGATTAGATAACATGTTTTATAAAATGTGTTCAATAATTACAAATATATTGTTCTTATACATATACATATATATAATCATTGTAATACCCCTTTGTTTTGTATACAGCAGTTAGTATGTTATACAATGAAGAAAACTATGTCAACAAGACTGAAAAAGGTGAGCTGAACACAGTTACGGTTACATAAGTTCTGCAGATCTCTATCATCAGTTTAATTGCAAGAGTGGAAGATTCTGGTAGCTTCAGTTCAAGATATTTTTATAAGAATACAATGCAGAATAAGGAATAAATATAGTACCGTCACAGAAGACATGCCACTATGTTTGGAAACAAACTGTTTGAGCATTAAGTGCATCTATAAACACCAAATGTTGATTTCCAATGCCCATTCCAACTTTGTAGACCCTGTTTTTCAAGGCCCTTGAATTTAGAAAGAAACTGTTCCAAGACCTCACCTGAAACTATAATAATGTAGCCAATACGATCAACTCACTGAAGTGGATAACCAACTATTCTAACTCCCTGAGTCTAATGGTTTAATGTGTTTGGCTTGTTTGGAGCTGAACTTGATTTAGGGAAGCAGAGAATAGCACATTTTGTATTTCGAATCAACAACATGAATGGTGGGAAAACTTGTATTGTTGAATCAATAACATAGAAGGACAAAGCTACAGCTGGCATTTCAGGTCAGAGTCATGACTATAAAGACATCTTACATGCAGGCACTACAACCCTTGATGTCAGTGGAAAGGAACATTGGAGTAATTAAGATAAGACTACCAGCCTTGGACAAGCATAACTCATCAGATTCTTAGTTATCCCTATTTTCCACTACTTCATCCTCATCCAGGGCCATCATCTCCAGCCCTAAAAATCTGGTCATCCAGTATATGTCCTCAGAATGTGGGTGACTCTTATCACCCGATGAAAACCCATGCATGTGCATGGAATTTCCACCACCGATGTCCACCCAACTGAACCCAACCTCCTTCCTGACCCCCTTCTCCCTCATTCCTTTCCTCACCCTGGCCACCTTCTCCCATTCCCCCATCTTAGCATATATGTTTGATAACAAGATGTAGGTCCCTGATTCTGCCGGTCCCATCTCCATAAGAACATCTGCCACCCGCACTGCCATCTTGGCATTCCCATGCACTCGGCATGCTCCAAGCAAGCTCTGAAGCGCTGATAAACTAGGTCTGTTAGGAATTCCTCTGATGAGCTTCTCTGCCTCTTCTAACCTGCCAGCCCTGCCCAGCATATCCACCATCGCTGAATAATGCTCCCCAGTTGGTTCCATCTGAAAATTAAAAATCATTGAGTAAAAAATTTGGCATCCTTGGTCGACCATTCCTCTGTGACCACAGGTAGTGAGGACAGCCAGAAAAGTGAGTTGATCTGGACAGATGCCAGATTTTGTCATGTCCTTGAATACGTAATCACTGTTTCATAGTTTCCATGCCTTGACTGGGCTGAGATCATCGCCGTCCAACTTATCAAGCTCTTCCTGTGTGTTTGTTCAAACAAACTTTGAGATTCCTCAAAACTTCCATGTTTTGAGTACATGTCAATGAGTGCCCCAGCAACATACTCATTGGTCTCAAGACCCAACTTCAGTATGCGGCAGTGGCATCTCTGCCCATATGTTAGACGAACGGTCTCAACTGAGGATATTACACTAATGATACTCCCAAATGTGAATTCATTTGGCTCGGAGTGCACCATCATTAATGAGAATGCCATCAGTGCTTCTTCACATAACTTATTTTGTGCATAGCCAGAGATCAAAGCATTCCATGATACAGTTTCTTTCTGATCCATCTCGTCAAAGATCCTCCTTGACTCTTCCATGGATTGTAATTTTGCATACATTGTAATGAAACTGTTAGAGACATTCAAGTCCCGCATTATTCCAGCTTTCACACAAAATCCATGAACCATCTCACCTTCATGATTATCATTCTCTGTCGAGACTGCAGAAATCATGGCAACAAATGTGACATTGTTGGGGTCAACATTATCAAACAACATCTCCTTAAAGAGCATAACTGCATTCTCCGCATCGATGGAAAGATGTTAAGGGCTTCTACAAATCTTCCAATCTTGCAGTACAAGTTCATAAGGGAGTTTGAAACCATAGTGTACTGACAGGTGAGGCCAGAGGACACAGTAACAACATGGATTTGAGCTCCCATCATTACATGATTGCCATGGATGCATGCTACCATGGTGGGGTCAAGACCAGAGATGCCAGCCACCCGTAGTTGCTCTCGGAAGACAGTGAGAGGCAGTGGCTTGACAAATGGTTTTTGCGGAATTAGGTTGAGCACTTTTTGTTGGTGTACAGTCTTCCCGGTACACATGGAGTATGTATGCTGGATAAAGCTGGTAGGAGGAAAATGACGGCAGTTGCATAGCCGTTGCATGTGGATATGCAAGAGTCAATGATTATAAACATTAAAGCTGATGTTATTGCAGTCCCCAAGCAAGAAGAACTGTGTGTATAGACATGACTTCGCCACGTATGATACTGCACAACCTAGAAGATGAAATAACAATGTATAAAGAAAATGGCTCGAATCTAGAACAAGAGAAGAAGTAAAAGTCAAATATAATAGATATCCAAAGGCAATTATGCTCTTAGCTAGCGTGGTTCACCACCCACTTGGATAAGGAAGAGAGAGATTAGGGGATTTTCAACAAAAAGAAAATAAAGATAACTATGGATAGGACCATCGGGTGATTGATGCTGGCTAAAATTCCGGAAAAGGAGGTAGAAACGGGAAAATAATTAGGGGAAAAAGGTTTTGGGTGATGACCAAGTAAGGTGTTATTAAAGGAGAAATCTCATCAGCATGAGTCCACATGTGTGTCAAAAAGAAAAAATGTAGCCGAAATTGCAAAACTTAATCATTCATCAGTTTCCTAACAAGATTTACCAATTCAGAAGCTTTTATGAATATACCGAGTAGAAATCGAAACGAAATATGGCCCAATATTCTCTTGCAATGGGAGGCA
The DNA here is from genome assembly GCA_014218235.1 of Colocasia esculenta. Classification (NCBI taxonomy): domain Eukaryota; kingdom Viridiplantae; phylum Streptophyta; class Magnoliopsida; order Alismatales; family Araceae; genus Colocasia; species Colocasia esculenta. The sequence goes on from CM024756.1 coordinate 66,828,775, forward strand.
ACAAACTGCTAGAGCTGTAAGTTGGTAGAGAAATATGAAAATCCTTCTTGAACACTATCCGAGGTCATTCTCCAATTTTTCCAACGTAAAGGTAAGTCTCGTTCTTGTTCAATTGATCAAATTGGTTTACTTTATATGAATTATGAAACAAAACAATCGGACAGAGCAGACGAGGGAAATCGGCCGAGAGTAAGTAGAAAGCGGAATAGAAGGGAGATGCAACGTGAGCAAGGCCATACACATTAACGAAAGAGTGAGACCCGTAAATCTACTTGAAATGCCTACAAACTATTGTCTGCACGTTCTTTTCGCTCATCGAAGTCCTTGGATCCCCATCTTGTAAGCAAGGGAAAATGAACACACCTACCCATCACCATCTGCGAGAGAACCGAATCCTCTGGGCAAGGACAGCAGAGAAGCCCCACGAACCGCCTAGATTAGGAAGTAGCGACGGAGGAAGGGACGACGAGAGAAGAGACTGGCGAAGGAGTGGGAAGGGGCGCCGGTGTAGGAGGGAAGGGAGTGAGTGGCAAATGGGTTTAAGGCACCGCTTGGAAAGGCAAGTGGCAGAGATTTTGAAGACTCAAATCTCTGACAAAGTGTGAAGCGTTTCCAAATGTGGGCTGTCTCTCTGGCTACCGTGCAATGGTGATTTTGGGAGGAGGAAAGAGGTAGACAGAAGAAATTTTCTCTCTCCAATTCCGCTAAAGCAGGTTGGAGGTCGCTTTTGTTAAAAAGCGGCTCGGGCAACGATGTGGCATCCGGTTTGTGTCTGCAGCGGCAAAGGTGTTTTCCCTTTTTTTTTTTAACGGCATTAACGTCGCCAACACGGCGGGTCAGATGATTAGGCAAAAAAGCTGCACTTTTTTCTAGGCGCACGGTAATAGCGATTTTATCGCTTTCCACTTGTGCAAAAGCACTCCCAAACAGTGCCTAAGTTGCAGGGACCCTCATAAACCCTAGAGGAAACCATTATTAAACATGAACAACCTTTCAGTGAACATTTCATATCTCTGGAATACCATTATTCATATCTCAAATAATTGTATTGGTAATCACCCCTGGATGGTTACTGAGGACTTCAATTGCATCAGGTATGCTTCTAAAAAAGTTGGTGGTAACCTTGTGCCCAATCACATGCTGGACTCTTTTAATAATATGATATCTATGGCGGGTCTTATGGAGATGAATTCAACAGGAAATGTTCTTTCCTGGACTAATTGTTCTGCTGGGGATAGGCGGATTGCTGCTAAGCTTGATCGTTGTCTTATCAATGATAAATGGTCAGCTAATTTTCCTGATGGCTTTGTAAACTATGGTTCCACTTTTTTCTCGGATCACTCTATGCTTCTGGTGCACACTTCAAAGTTGATAAACAAAGGGCATAAACCTTTCAAATTTTTCCTATGTGGATCAAGCAGCCTGAGTTCATGGATATTGTCAAAAAAGCATGGTCTATTGATTTTGAAGGTTCTCCTACCTTTATTCTGTGCAAAAAGCTTAAAGAAGTCAAAATGGCCTTGAGTAAATGGAATAGGGAGGTCTATGGTGATGTCCATGATAGAATCAAGAGGTTCAGAGATTCTCTATCCAATATTCAGATCTGCCTGCAGAAGAACCCTTTGGACAGCCAGCTCATTGCTGACGAAATTAGCATTAAAATTGAATATCAAAGAGCAATTGACATGGAGGAGGAGTTCTACAAGCAAAAATCTAAGCAACAATGGATTTCCCTTGGTGACAGTAATACCAAGTTTTTCCATGCATCCTTCAAAGCTAGAAAATCCGGAAATACTGTCACTCAATGTGTTGATTCAGAAGGTAACAAAATTGATGATTTGGATTTGGTTAAACAGTATTCCACCAACTTTTTCTCTTCTTTATTGAATCAACCCTCCACTGTTTTTTTTTTGGTAAGTAAAAGTTATTATATTGCATAAGAGAAGAATGTACAAGAGGCCATATCTACACAAGTTGTAGATTATAGCCAAGATTCATGACTACACAAATCGTAGCCTATGAAATCAAAAACTTGGTCCTTAAAAAGAAGAAGAATGAACACTGGACCCTCAAACACTACTCTAGAACAGCAAGACACCTAAGTTAAGATCAGCAATACAAAACGCTTCTTGCAAGCAACCTGCAAAAGAGAAATAGCAAAGTAGATCCAAACTTGGAGATAATCATTAGTATAGAAACAAGTTATAACGCATCTCATGGCACTATTCAAACGAAAGAATCAGATCTAAACTAACTTAAGGAGAAATTAAATCTTGTGAAAACCCTTTTCTCTCTTTGAGTCAAGCCATCTTTCTTCAAGCGATGCTCCATAATGCTTCTGGTTTCAAAAAGAATGTCAATGAGAATACTCATCTTATCCCTTTTAAGGCCTTCAAAATCCGAAGACATCTCTCTCTCCAGACCCACCAAATGGTACATCTGAAAACCACCTTTGCAAGTCTAGTGAGATTATTTTTCATGGGGAAAGCTTGCATGAGGGCTTGTATTTCAAGATTAATACTATGATGCGGATTTCTATTCAGGTCAAATCTTCTCAAGATTTCCTTCCAAATCCATGTAGTGTAAGTACACTCAAAGAAAAGATGATCAGTTGTTTCATTTGCATTAAGGCACAAAGAGCATCTATTAGCAATAGAAAAGCCTTTCCTCTGAATGTTGTCCATAGTGGGAAGCTTCATATGAAGAGCCTGCCAAGTACATAAGGAGTGCTTGGGATTGAGAGGACGGTCCCAAGTCCAGCCATAAGGTCGCCATTGCTGCATCTTATTTCTGATTTGATTCCAAGCGGAGGTGGCACTAAATTTCCCTCTATCATGAATCCAAGAGATTGTATCAGCATCATTATTATGGATTGGGATACTAGAAATTTGGGGCCAAAGAGTGAACATATCTGCAGAAGTTGGAGTTGGGAGCTTCCAAGTTCCATTATCAATGAAATCCGAAACAGTAATATCAGAAGGGGCTCCTAAATCTTGCCTTATCCTGTCACCATGTAATATCAGAAGGGGCTCCTAAATCAACCCTCCACTAACTGGAATCATGTGAATATTCAACCAAGAGAGAAGCTTCTTGATTCTGATTCTCATATTCTTTGTTCTGAAATTACTGAGGAAGAGATTAAAGATGTTGTTATGCATTCTCCTAAAGGCAAAAGTCCTGGGCCAGATGGCTTCCTTGCTGAATTCTATCAATCTACTTGGGATTTGTGGGTGATCATGTTGTAAAGGCGGTGAAGCACTTCTTTAACACTTCTAGAATGCTTAAGCAGCTCAACTGTACTTTCATTGCTTTAATCCCCAAGGCTGAAGGTGCTGATTCTCTTGATCAATATAGGCCGATTTCTTTATGTAACTTTGCCTACAAAATCATCTCCAAGATCCTAGCTAATCGGTTGCAAAGTGTACTGCACAAACTCATCAGTTCCAATCAAGTTGCTTTTATAAAGGGAAGATCGATTCATCATAATATTCTCATTACAAATGACATTGTTCGGGATATCCATTCCAAAAACAAAGGTAACTTACTGTGCTTCAAGGCTGACTTGAAGAAAGCTTTTGACTCTTCGAATAGGGAGTTTATCTACTATATGATGCAGCAAATGGGCTTTCCAATGAAATGGATCAATTGGATTAAAAATTGCATAGAGAATCCCTCTTTCTCTATCCTCCTGAATGGCTGTCCAATGGGGTTTTTCAAAGTACAAATGGTATTAGACAAGGAGATCCCTTATCCCCCTATCTTTTCACAATTGCTATGGAAGGTCTATCTTGCATGATGGAGGAGGCTGTAGGAAAGGGCTATATCAAAGTGCCATCGGCTGGTAGTATGAGGATCTCACATGTTGTCTTTGCTGATGATCTCATAATTTTCTTGAAGAATGATGTTAATTCTGCTATTCACCTCAAAAATGTGCTGCATGATTTCTCGCTGTGCTCTGGTCTAGCTCTCAACAAATCTAAAAGCAAGTTGTACATTGGAGGAAATGTTCAACACAAGGATACTTTCTTAAATATTCTAGATGTTGGGGAAGGTTCTCTTCCGGTACCTTATCTTGGTTTACTGTTAGTTTCTACTACCATCAAGAAAGTGCATTGCAGCCCTCTTATTGACAAAATCAAGAAGAGATTGAATGCTTGGAAAAATCGACTCGCCTTGAGCTTATTAGATCGGTTTTGCAGTCCTATTCTATTTATTTGTCTTCAGCCTTTATCCTTCCTGCTGGCCTCATCTCCCAAGTTGAAGGAATTCTTAGAGATTTCTTCTGGAAAGGATGCACTAATAAATCTATCATGACTATGGTTAAATGGAACACTATTTGCTGACCCAAAATAGAAGGCGGTTTGGGCCTTAGAAAATTGCAGGATTGGAACAAAGCAGCATCGGCAAAACTTCTTTGGGAAACTTTGCAAAAAAAGGAATCGATTTGGATTGACTGGATCTACAACAAGTACCTAACCAAAGATAATATTTGGTTAATCAAGTGCAAATCTTACTTCTCTAGTGCTTGGAAAGGGGTGCTCAAGGAACGTGATTGGATGCAGAAACAAATCTCATACTCCATTGCTGATGGCTCCAATATTAGTCTTTGGTATGATCCTTGGTTGGGAGGGAAGAGCATATTTCAAACCTATGGTGATAGAATTCGTCATGACCTTGGGGCGGACAAAGATTGCAAGGTAAGCACTTTTATTAACTCAGGTACTTGGAATCTTCCTCCTGCAACTTCCCATGAAATGTTCACTACTTGGCCTGCCATATTACATACTTCTATTCACAGTGGTAATAATGATGCGATTCTTTGGAATCATAATGGGGGAAAGTTCACTTTAAGTTCTGCTTGGAATGAAATCAGAGAAAAGTTTACTGAAGATAAGAAATTTTTGTGGATATGGGGAAAGCCTGGAGCTCAGAAATTTAATCTTTGCCTATGGCAAGCTGTCATGGAAAAGCTTCCTACTCAAGATCATATGAAAAAGAAGGGAATTCAGATGCCAAACTAGTGTACTCTTTGGAAGAACAATGAAGAAAGCAACACTCATATCTTTTTTAGATGTCACTACAGACAATGGATCTGGAACCAAATCATCCACAGATTTCAGTTTGGAAGATCCACTGAAGCGATTCTTGAGAAGGAGATGAATACTTTAAATCAGAATTTTCCTAATCATAATCTAGCTTGGAAGCTTGCTCAGCTGGCATTAAAAGCTATGGTTTGGTGGATATGGCGGGAACGGTGCTTACGCATTTTTGAAGACAAACAAAAAACAAAAATGCAGCTGCTTATTACTATACTCATGGACATTAAGAATTGCATGGAAAATGACAACTACAAGGTGCCCTCAAAAAGAGAGAAAGAGATGCTCAAGCGCTTCAATAAATCTGTTTTCTAGCTTCCTTTCAGTTTTCCTTTATTTTGTGTTCAGCTCATAGTCTACAATCTGTGTAGTCATGAGCATGCTATCTTGGAAATACTAATGTTGTGTGCGGTGGAGTGAGAACATTCCACCTCCCTGAGGTGGGGTGCACTCTCCTGCGCCCCATTAGTAGATCCCCACTATGCACCGTTATTCATATGGTCATAGTGTCCTGTACATTCTCATTTGATTTCAATACATTATTACTTACCGAAAAAAAAACATGAACAACCTTTACAATATGGTCCTCATAACTAAATTCTTTCACACAGATACGCCTTCACAATCCAATATCTCTCCAAAACAGTACTCCCTTCGAGATGATGCAAAGTTGTTTCTCATGCCCATCGTTTTCTTCTTCCTATTTTTTTTATTTTTATGTGCTAGGTCAATTAGTCTAGTCTGTGAATATGTACAGATCAACACTTAAATTCTGAATATATACAAATCTTGAGAAAACCTCATTAAATCTTGCCAAACTTGGATGTTGAACCCCCTACCTCTTGGTAGGACCCGTCATGGCGGTTACATTAGAAATAAATTAAAAGCAAATCTAACTATCCTAGACTCTACTAAGATAACTCCACTATGTCATTCATGATAATATTCTCTTAACTAATGATTTGGTTAGAGATCTTCACTCCAAAACTAAAGGTAACATTCTTTGTCTCAAAGCGGACTTGAAGAAGGCTTTTGACTCTGTTAATAGAGAGTTCATATATCACATGATGAAGGAGATGAGATTCCCTGATAAATGGATAATGTGGATCAGAAGTTGCATAGATAATCCAACTTTTTCCATCCTTTTTAATGGTTCCCCTACTGGTTTCTTTCATGGAAGTAATGGAGTTCGTCAAGGTGATCCTTTGTCCCCATACCTTTTTACCATTGCAATGGAAGGTCTATCTTGTTTATTGGAAGACGCTGTTAGAAAAGGTGATATTAAGGTTCCGGCTGCTGGTAACATGCATATATCTCATGTTGTCTTTGCTGATGATTTGGTCATTTTTTTCAAGAATGACATTCAATCAGCTGCAAATGTCATGAAAGTTCTGCAGGATTTCCCTATTTGCTCCGGTCTCACTATGAATAAACAGAAAAGCAAATTGTTTGTGGGCGGCAGAATTACTGATAAACAATGCATCTTGGATATTATGGAGGTTGGTGAAGGTAATTTCCCAGTCCCTTATCTTGGTCTCCCTCTCCTATCATCTTCTTTCAAGAAAGTTCATTGTACTCCCCTCCTGGAGAAAATTAAAGGACGCTTGAATTCCTGGAAGAATAGACTTCTATCCAAAGCTGGTAGACATGAGCTCATCAGATCCGTTCTCCAATCTTATTCCATCTACTGGTCTTCTGCTTTTCTCCTTCCTAAGGGTCTAATTAAACACATTGAAGATTCTTTTCGTGAGTTCTTTTGGAAGGGATCTACGGAAAACAAACCTTTGCACATGGTGAAATGGGAAGATATCTGCAGGCCGAAGAAGGAAGGAGGACTGGGGCTAAGAAGACTGAATGACTGGAATAGAGCAGCATCAATTAAACTCTTGTGGGACATTTTACAGAAGAGGAAATCTATATGGATTGAGTGGATTTACAACAAGTATTTGCTGAATCAAAACATATGGATGATCAAATGCAAAGCTTACTTTTCTAGTGCATGGAAAAGCGTTCTTAAGGAAAGGGAATGGATTCAAGAGCATATCAGTTACAAAATAGCTAATGGTTCTCAATTCAATATGTGGTATGATCCTTGGATAGAGGGGCAGAGTATATTTCAGAAATACGGGGAACGGATCAGGCAGGATCTGGGAGCTGAAAGGCATTGGCATATTGATAAGTTCATTCATAATGCTAAGTGGGACCTGCCGTGTGCCACTTCTCATGAGATGATCTCCCTCTGGCCAATTATCAAAAATATCCAAATTTATGCAGGTAATCAGGATGCCATCGCTTGGAACCACAATGGTGGAAGATTCACGATAGCGTCTGCATGGAATGAGCTACGAAGTCATCACATTGATAACCAATTCTATACCTGGATTTGGGGGCAGCCGGCTGCTCATAAGTTCAATATATGCTTATGGCAAGCATTGTTGAACAAGCTACCCACGCAAGATCTTCTCAAATCTAAAGGTTTTCATATGGCTAATCAATGTATTTTTTGCAGAACCAAAGAGGAGACCCACGACCATCTTTTCTTCCAATGCGATTATACTAAATGGATTTGGCAACAACTCTTGAGGAGGTTCGATATTGGGAGACAACCGGAAGATTCATTACAACTTGAAATGCAGGATCTTAATCAAAACTTTCCTCAAAAAAACAAAACTTGGATGCTAGCCCAACTTACTTTGAAGACCGCGGTATGGTGGATATGGAGAGAAAGATGTCTTCGGATTTTTGAAGACAAACAGATCACTAAGATGCAAGTACTCATTAGGACGCTGCTTGACATCAAGCTTTGCATGGAAAATAATGGAATTAGCGGATGTAATAGAAGGGAAAAAGAGGTCCTCACTCGGTTCAACATATCACATTCCTAAGCATTTCTTAGTTTCTAATTAACTTACTCATAGTCCACAGATTGTGTGGTCATGAGGTGTTCATCTTGCCTATCTTATTGTAGTGAGTGGTGGAGTGGGACCATTCTACCTCTCTGAGGTGGGGTGCACTCTCCTACTCCTCAATAGGAGCCTTTGCCTATGTCTTCTTGACAATAGGTGTGTACATTATTCCCCCTTTTTTTTTTAATACATTATTACTTAGCAAAAAAAAAAAAAACTCCACTATGTCACTACGATTAGTCGGGTCGCTCGTCACTCTTGACCTTATCTGTTTGTGTGTGTTGTCATCAGACTCATCTGAAAAATACAGTATCTAGTTGAGCGAGACACTCAATAGAATTTATATCTCATAAACCAAACATATTTTAAGTGATTAACATTTTAACAATCAACGTAATTATAGAAAAAACAATGAGTCAAGACAATATTGAGAGCAAGAACAAGTCGATTACAAGTAATAGAGTCACTAGCTCACAAGATCTCATTCTAGATCATGAACGCCCAACCCAATCCGGGAATCCAAATAGAATTCCGTCAGTTCGCACACGTCAATTTAACCTACCCGGTCGTGTCGGAGTGAACGACATGCCGATCAGATCCCTATTTGGGATTTTGGACCCCCGGGTTGTGTGTTTTAACCCTTTAGACTTGGGTTTTTTTAGATCCGTTATTTCAACGCCCAACCCAATCCGGGAATCCAAATCAGATTCTGTCAGTTCGCACGCGTCACTTTCACCCACCCGGTCGTGTCAGAGCAAACGGCATGCCCATCAGATCCCTATTTGGGATTTTGGACCCCCGGGTTGTGTGTTTTGATCCTTTAGAGTTGGGTTTTTTCTAGATCCGTCATTTCAATGTCCAACCCAATACGGGAATCCAAATCAGATTCTGTCAGTTTGCACATGTCAATTTAACCCACCCGGTTGTGTCGGAGTGAACGACACGCCGATCAGATCCCTATTTGGGATTTTGGCCCCCTGGGTTGTATGTTTTGACCCTTAGACTCGAGTTTTTTTAAATCCGTCATTTCAACACTCAACCCAATCCGGGAATCCAAATCAGATTCCGTCAGTTCGCACACGTCAATTTAACCCACTCGGTCGTGTCGGAGCAAACGAGACACCGATCAGATCCCTATTTGGGATTTTGGAACCCCGGGTTGTGTGTTTAACCCTTTAGACTTGGGTTTTTTTTAGATCCGTCATTTCAACGCCCAACCCAATCCAGGAATCCAAATCAAATTCCGTCAGTTCGCACACGTCAATTTAACCTACCCGGTCGTGTCGGAGCGAACGACATGCTGATCAGATTGGGATTTTGGACCCCCGGGTTGTGTGTTTTGACCCTTTAGGCTTGTTTTTTTTAGATCCGTCATTTCAACGCCCAACCCAATCTGGTAATCCAAATCGGATTCCGTCAGTTCGCACACATCAATTTAACCCACCCGATCGTGTCGGAGCGAACGGCACGCCGATCAGATCCCTATTTGGGATTTTGGACCCCCGGGTTGTATGTTTTGACCTTTTAGACTTAGGTTTTTTTAGATCCGTCCTTTCAACGCCCAACCCAATCAGGGAATCTAAATCGGATTCCGTCAGTTCGTACACGTCAATTTAACCCACCCGGTCGTGTCGAAGCGAACGGCACGCCAATCAGATTGGGATTTTGGACCCCCGAGTTGTGTGTTTTGATCCTTTAGAGTTGGGTTTTTTTTAGATCCGTCATTTCAACGTCCAACCCAATCCGGGAATCCAAATCGGATTCTGTCAGTTCGCACACGTCAATTTAACCCACCCGGTTGTGTCGGTTTGAACGACACGACGATCAAATGCCTATTTGGGATTTTGGACCCCGGGTTGTGTGTTTTGACCCTTTAGACTTGGGTTTTTTTTTAGATCCATCATTTCAACGCCCAACCCAATCCGGGAATCCAAATCAGATTATGTCAGTTCGCACACGTCACTTTCATCCACCCGGTCCTGTCGGAGCAAACGACACGTCGATCAGATCCCTATTTGGGATTTTGGACCCCTGGGTTGTGTGTTTTGGTCCTTTAGAGTTGGGCTTTTTTCATATCCGTCATTTCAACGCCCAACCCTATCCGGGAATCCAAATCGGATTTGTCAGTTCGCACACGTCAATTTAACCCACCCGGTCGTGTCGGAGTGAACGGCATGCCGATCAGATCCCTATTTGGGATTTTGGTCCCCCGGGTTGTATGTTTTGACCCTTTAGACTCAGGTTTTTTTAAATCCGTCATTTCAACGCCCAACCCAATCCAGGAATCCAAATCGAATTCCGTCAGTTCGCACACGTCAATTTAACCAACCCGGTCATGTCAGAGTGAACGACATGCCGATCAGATCCCTATTTGGAATTTTGGACCCCCGGGTTGTGTGTTTTGACCCTTTAGACTTGGGTTTTTTTTAGATCCATCATTTCAAGGCCCAACCCAATCCGGGAATCCAAATTGGATTCTGTCAGTTCGCACGCGTCACTTTCGCACACCAGGTCGTGTCAGAGCAAACGGCACGCCCATCAGATCCCTATTTGGGATTTTGGACCCCCGGGTTGAATGTTTTAACCATTTAGACTCGGGTTTTTTTAGATCCGTCATTTCAATGCCCAACCCAATCTGGGAATCCAAATCGGATTCCGTCAGAAATCCAAATCGGATTCCGTCAGTTCGCACACGTTAATTTAACCTACCCAGTCGTGTCGGAGTGAATGACATGCCGATCAGATCCCTATTTGGGATTGTGGACCCCGGGTTGAATGTTTTGAGCATTTAGACTCGGGTTTTTTTAGATCCATCATTTCAACGCCCAACCCAATCCGGGAATCGAAATTGGATTCCGTCAGTTCGCAAACGTCAATTTAATCCACCCGGTCGTGTCGGAGCAAACGACACACCAATCAGATCCCTATTTGGGATTTTGGACCCCGTGTTGTGTGTTTTGACCATTTAGACTTGGGTTTTTTTTAGATCCGTCATTTCAACACCCAACCCAATCCGATAATCCAAATCGGATTCCGTTAGTTCGCACACGTCAATTTAACCCACCCGGTCGTGTCGGAGTGAACGGCACACCGATCAGATCCCTATTTAGGATTTTGGACCCCCGGGTTGTGTGTTTTACCCCTTTAGAGTTGGGTTTTTTTTAGATCCGTCATTTCAACGCCCAACCCAATCCGGGAATCCAAATCGGATTCCGTCAGTTCGCACACGTCAATTTAACCCACCCGGTCGTGTCGGAGCAAACGGCACACTGATCAGATCCCTATTTGGGATTTTGGACCCCAAGTTGTGTGTTTTGACCCTTTAGACGGGTTTTTTTAGATCTGTCATTTCAACGCCCAACCCAATCCAGGAATCCAAATCGGATTCCGTCAGTTCGCACACATCAATTTAACCCACCCAAACGTCTCGGAGTGAACGGCATGCCGATCAGATCCCTATTTGGGATTTTGGACCCCCGGGTTGTGTGTTTTGACCCTTTAGAGTTGGGTTTCTTTAGATCCATCATTTCAACGCCCAACCCAATCCGGGAATCCAAATCGGATTCCGTCAGTTCGCACACGTCAATTTAACCCACTCGATCGAGTCGGAGCGAACGGCACACTGATCAGATCCCTATTTCGGATTTTGGAACCCCAGGTTGTGTGTTTTGACACTTTAGACTTGGGTTTTTTTTAGATCTATCATTTCAACACACAACCCAATCCGGGAATCCAAATCGAATTCCGTCAGTTCGCACACGTCAATTTAACCTACCCTGTCGTGTCGTAGTGAACGACATGCCGATCAGATCCCTATTTGGGATTTTGGACCCCCCGGGTTGTGTGTTTTAACCCTTTAGACTTGGGTTTTTTTTAGATTGGTCATTTCAACGCCCAACCCAATCCAGGAATCCAAATCGGATTCTGTCAGTTCGCACGCGTCACTTTCACCCACCCGGTCGTGTCAGACCAAACAGCACGCCCATCATATCCCTATTTGGGATTTTGGACCCCCGGGTTGTGTGTTTTGATCCTTTAGAGTTGAGTTTTTTTTAGATCCGTCATTTCAACGCCCAACCCAATCTGGGAATCCAAATCGGATTCTGTCAGTTCGCACACGTCAATTTAACCCACCCGGTCGTGTCGGAGGGAACGGCACGCCGATCAGATCCCTATTTAAGATTTTGGACCCCGGGTTGTGTGTTTTGACCCTTTAGAGTTGGGTTTTTTTTAGAACCGTCATTTCAACGCCCAACCCAATCCGGGAATCCAAATCGGATTCCGTCAGTTCGCACACGTCAATTTAACCCACCCGGTCGTGTCGGAGCAAACGACACGCCGATCAGATCCCTATTTGGGATTTTGGACCCCAGGTTGTGTGTTTTGACCCTTTGGACTTGGGTTTTTTTAGATCTATAACGCCCAACCCAATCCGGGAATCCAAATCGGATTCCGTCAGTTCGTACACGTCAATTTAATCCACCCAGTCGTGTCGGAGTGAACGGCATGCCGATCAGATCCCTATTTGGGATTTTGGACCCCCGGGTTGTATGTTTTGACCCTTTAGACTCGGGTTTTTTTAGATCCATCATTTCAACGCCCAAACCAATCCGGGAATCGAAATCGGATTCCGTCAGTTTGCAGACGTCAATTTAACCCACTCGGTCGTGTCGAAGCGAACGGCACACCGATCAGATCCCTATTTGGGATTTTGGACCGTGGGTTGTGTGTTTTGACCCTTTAGACTTGGGTTTTTTTAGATCCGTCATTTCAACGCCCAACCCAATCCGGTAATCCATATCTGATTCCGTCAGTTCGCACACGTCAATTTAACCCACTCGATCGTGTCGGAGCGAACGGCACGCCGATCAGATCCCTATTTGGGATTTTGGACCCCCGGGTTGTGTGTTTTGACCCTTTAGACTCGGGTTTTTTTAAATCCGTCATTTCAACGCCCAACCCAATCTGGGAATCCAAATCGAATTCCGTAAGTTCGCACACGTCAATTTAACCTACCCGGTCGTGTCGGAGTGAACGACATGATGATCAGATCCCTATTTGTTATTCTGGACCCCCGAGTTGTGTGGTTTGACCCTTTAGAGTTGGGTTTTTTTTAGATCCGTCATTTCAATGCCCAACCCAATCCGGGAATCCAAATCGGATTCCGTCAGTTCGCACACGTCAATTTAACCACCCGGTCGTGTCGGAGCAAACGACACACCAATCAGATCCCTATTTGGGATTTTGGACCCCAGGTTGTGTGTTTTGACCCTTTAGACTTGGGTTTTTTTAGATCTGTCATTTCAACGCCCAACCGAATCCAGGAATCCTAATCGGATTCCGTCAGTTCACACACGTCAATTTAACCCACCCAAACGTCTCGGAGTGAACGACATGCCGATCAGATCCCTATTTGGGATTTTTGACCCCCTGGTTGTGTGTTTTGACCCTTTAGAGTTGGGTTTTTTTAGATCCGTCATTTCAACGCCCAACCCAATCCGGGAATCGAAATCGGATTCCGTCAGTTCGCAGACGTCAATTTAATCCACCCGGTCGTGTCGGAGCAAACGGCACACCGATCAGATCCCTATTTGGGATTTTGGACCCCGTGTTGTGTCTTTTGACCCTTTAGACTTGGGTTTTTTTTAGATCCGTCATTTCAACGCCCAACCCAATCCGGGAATCCAAATCGGATTCTGTCAGTTCGCACACGTCAATTTAACCCACCCGGTCGTGTCAGAGCGAACGACACGCCGATCGGATCCCTATTTAGGATTTTGGACCCCCCGGGTTGTGTGTTTTGACCCTTTAGAGTTGGGTTCTTTTTAGATCCGTCATTTCAACGCCCAACCCAATCCGGGAATCCAAATCGGATTCTGTCAGTTCGCACACGTCAATTTAACCCACCCGGTCGTGTCGGAGCAAACGACACATCGATTAGATCCCTATTTGGGATTTTGGGCCCCAGGTTGTGTGTTTTGACCCTTTAGACTTGGGTTTTTTTAGATCTGTCATTTCAACGCCCAACCCAATCCGGGAATCCAAATCGGATTCCGTCAGTTCGCACACGTCAATTTAACCCACCCAAACGTCTCGGAGTGAACGGCATGTAGATCAGATCCCTATTTGGGATTTTTGACCCCCAGGTTGTGTGTTTTGACCCTTTAGAGTTGGGTTTTTTTAGATCCGTCATTTCAACGCCCAACCCTATCCGGGAATCCAAATCGGATTCCGTCAGTTTGCACACGTCAATTTAACCCACCCGGTCGAGTCGGAGTGAACGACACACTGATCAGATCCCTATTTTGGATTTTGGAACCCCAAGTTGTGTGTTTTGACCCTTTAGACTTGGGTTTTTTTTAGATCCATCATTTCAACGCACAACCCAATCCGGGAAGCCAAATCGAATTCCGTCAGTTCGCACACGTCAATTTAACCTACCCGGTCGTGTCGGAGTGAACGACATGCCGATCAGACCCCTATTTGGGATTTTGGACCCCGGGTTTTGTGTTTTAACCCTTTAGACTTGGGTTTTTTTTAGATTGGTCATTTCAACGCCCAACCCAATCCGGGAATCCAAATCGGATTCTATCAGTTCGCACGCATCACTTTCACCCACCCGGTCGTGTAAGAGCAAACAGCACGCCCATCATATCCCTATTTGGGATTTTGGACCCCCCGGGTTGTGTGTTTTGATCCTTTAGAGTTGAGTTTTTTTTAGATCCGTCATTTCAATGCCCAACCCAATTTGGGAATCCAAATCGGATTCTGTCAGTTCGCACACGTCAATTTAACCCACCCGGTCGTGTCGGAGTGAACGGCACGCCGATCAGATCCCTATTTGGGATTTTGGTCCCCTGGGTTGTATATTTTGACCCTTTAGACTCAGGTTTTTTAAATCCGTCATTTCAACGCCCAACCCAATCCGGGAATCCAAATCAGATTCCGTCAGTTTGCACACGTCAATTTAACCCACCGGTCGTGTTGGAGCAAACGGCACGCCGATCAGATCCCAATTTGGGATTTTGGAACCCCGGGTTGTGTGTTTTGACCCTTTAGACTTGGATTTTTTTTAGATACGTCATTTCAACGCCCAACCCAATCCGGGAATCCAAATCAGATTCCGTCAGTTCGCACATGTCAATTTAACCCACCCGGTCGTGTCAGAGCGAACGACACACCGATCAGATCCCTATTTGGTATTTTTCACCCCGGGTTGTGTGTTTTGATCCTTTAGAGTTGGGTTTTTTTTAGATCCTTCATTTCAACGCCCAACCCAGTCCGGGAATTCAAATCGGATTTCGTCAGTTCGCACACGTCAATTTAACCCACTCGGTCGTGTCGGAGCAAACGGCACGCCGATCAGATCCCTATTTGGGATTTTGGACCCCAGGTTGTGTGTTTTGACCCTTTGGACTTGGGTTTTTTTAGATCTGTCTTTTCAACGCCCAACCCAATCCGGGAATTCAAATCGGATTCCGTCAGTTCGTACACGTCAATTTAATCCACCCAGTCGTGTCGGAGTGAACGACATGCCGATCAGATCCCTATTTGGGATTTTGGACCCCCGGGTTGTATGTTTTGACCCTTTAGACTCGGGTTTTTTTAGATCCGTCATTTCAACGCCCAACCCAATCCGGGAATCGAAATCGGATTCCGTCAGTTCGCAGACGTCAATTTAACCCACCCGGTCGTGTCGGAGCGAACGACACACCGATCAGATCCCTATTTGGGATTTTGGACCGTGGGTTATGTGTTTTGACCCTTTAGACTTGGGTTTTTTTTAGATCCATCATTTCAACGCCCAACCCAATCCGGTAATCCAAATCGGATTCCGTCAGTTCGCACACGTCAATTTAACCCACCCGGTCGTGTCGGAGTGAACGGCATGCCGATCAGATCCCTATTTGGGATTTTGGACCCTCGGGTTGTGTGTTTTGACACTTTAGAGTTGAGGTTTTTAGATCTGTCATTTCAACGCCCAACCCAATCTGGGAATCCAAATCGGATTTTGTCAGTTCGCTCGCGTCACTTTGACCCACCCGGTCGTGTCAGAGCAAACGGCATGCCCATCAGATCCCTATTTGGGATTTTTGACCCCCGAGTTGAATGTTTTGACCCTTTATACTCGGGTTTTTTTAGATCCGTCATTCAACGCCCAACCCAATCCAGGAATCCAAATTGGATTCCGTCAGTTCGCACACGTAAATTTAACCTACCCAGTCGTGTCAGAGTGAAGGGCATGCCGATCAGATCCCTATTTGGGATTTTGGACCCCGGGTTATATGTTTTGACCCTTTAGACTCGTGTTTTTTTAGATCCGTCATTTCAACGCCCAACCCAATCCGGGAATCGAAATTGGATTCCGTCAGTTCACAGACGTCAATTTAATCCACCCGGTCGTGTCGAAGCGAACGGCACACCGATCAGATCTCTATTTGGGATTTTGGACCTCGTGTTGTGTGTTTTGACCCTTTAGACTTGGGTTTTTTTAGATCCATCATTTGAACGTCCAACCCAATTCAGGAATCCAAATCGGATTCTGTCAGTTCGCACATGTCAATTTAACCCACCCGGTTGTGTCGGAGCGAACCGCACGCCGATCAGATCCCTATTTGGGATTTTGGTCCCTAGGGTTGTGTGTTTTGACCCTTTAGAGTTGAGTTTTTTTTAGATCCGTCATTTCAACGCCCAACCCAATCCGGAAATCCAAATCGGATTCCGTCAGTTCGCACACGTCAATTTAACCCACCCGGTCCTGTCGGAGCAAACGACACACCGATCAGATCCCTATTTGGGATTTTGGACCCCAGGTGTGTGTTTTGACCCTTTGGACTTGGGTTTTTTTAGATATGTCATTTCAACGATCTGGCCTGAGGCCAACCTTTTAACTAATGATTCTGATCTTCATGCTGGTCGAATTTGGATCATGTGGGACCCTAATCTCTTGG
This sequence comes from Colocasia esculenta, assembly GCA_014218235.1. NCBI lineage: Eukaryota > Viridiplantae > Streptophyta > Magnoliopsida > Alismatales > Araceae > Colocasia > Colocasia esculenta. Next base: position 66,845,728 of record CM024756.1, read on the forward strand.
ACATTGATCTGTTTTCATCTACTAGTCAGTTTATGCATATTAAGGGGGTGGACAAAAGAAACAGCTGTGGGTTCTACATCACTGGCGTGTATGCTTCTAACAATGCTTCTGAGAGGAATATTCTGTGGTCTGACATTAACAATATTTCTTCTGCTTCTAATGGGTTGCCTTGGCTGATTGCTGGTGATTTCAATACTGTGAGATATCCCCACGAAAAGGTTGGTGGTAGGGAAGTGCCTGATTCTCTGCTAACTGAATTCATTGATTGTATCTCCATCTCGGTCTCATGGACATGAAATCTGTTGGTAACTGGTTATCTTGGAACAATAGAGGGGATAGTCATCGAAGAATTATGGCTCGTCTGGATAGATGCTTGATCAATCAAGCATGGTTATGCAGTTTTGCAGACTCTTTACTGGAATATGGGGCTCAGTATTCCTCTGACCACTCTATCATGATCATTACTTCTGAGCGGGATTGTACTCAAGGCCAGAAGCCTTTTAGATACTTTAACATGTGGAGCACTCACTCTGATTTTCTTGAGGTTGTTCGCAATGCTTGGGATGCGCCTGTTAGGGGGTCTCCTCAATATTGCCTGTGTCAAAAGCTCAAAGCCTGTAAAGAAGCCCTGAAGATTTGGAATAAGGCTGTGTTTGGCAAGGTGGATGAAGGCCTTTCCAATTGCAAGAATAAACTTATTGTTATCCAATCCCAGCTGCAATCTAATCCTCTTGATACCCAACTCATCAACAAGGAGGAAGAGGCCCGAAATATGTACTTACAGGCTATGCACTTGGAGGAGAGCTTCATTAGACAGAAATCTAGAGAGAACTGGTTAACCTTGGGGGACTCTAACACGAAGTTTTTCTATGCTTCTATTGCTGCTAGGCGAGCCAAGAATACTATAAGGAAATGCAAGGACAGCAATGGCAACCTCATTGATGACTTATCTCAAGTTCAAGCTCATACCATTGATTATTATCAGTCTCTCTTGAATCAACCACAGCATCAGCATATGAATAATCATACTATTGATCCCATGAAAGTTCTTACTCAAGATAACATTGACCATCTTAAGGAGCCTATCACGGATGATGAAATCAAGCATGCTGTTTTCAATTCCCCTAAGAACAAGAGTCCTGGCCTGATGGTTTCCTAGCTGAGTTCTATTAGGTGACATGGCATATCACTGGTCATGATGTTATTAAAGCTTCTCAACACTTCTTCACTTCTGGCCAAATTCATCGCCAAATCAATTGTACATTCATTGCCTTGATCCCAAAGACTGAAGGTGCAGGATAGCATGGAGAACTACGCTGTAGCGCAGTGGCTTCCCCCCTTGCCAAAATGGAAGGGGGGAAGTGGGAGGGCCCGGGATCGATTCCGGGACCTCTCCTCACCTTTCCCCCTCCCCAACCAGTTTACCTATAAAAAAAAAAAAAAAAAAACTATAGGCCGATTTCCCTTTGTAACTTTCTTTACAAGATCATTTCCAAAGTTCTGGCTGATAGAATGCAGAGAGTTATGGGCAATATTATTAGTCTTAACAAAGCCGCTTTCATCAAGGGGAGAAGTATCCACCACAATGTCCTTTTAGCTAATGATCTGGCTAAAGATATGCATTCTACTTCCAAAGGTAACAAGATCATCTTCAAGGCTGATTTAAGAAAAGCTTTTGATTCCGTGAACAAAACCTTCATTTACCACATGTTAGAGAGCATGAAGTTCCCTATAACTTTCATTCAGTGGATTAGGAACTGCCTTGAAACTCCTAAATTCTCTATCCTCTTTAATGGTTCCCCTATTGGTTTCTTCAGTAGTAGTAATGGTATAAGACAAGGGGACCCCCTATCCCCTTATCTCTTTACCATTGCCGTGGAAGGTCTTACTTGCTTGCTGGATAGGGCGGTTCTCAGTGGTCAGCTCCGGGTTCCTTATGCTGGAACTACTTCAATCTCCCATACTATCTTTGCAGATGATCTCATCATTTTCCTTCAGAATGATTTCTCTTCTGTTCAATACCTTGCAACTATTCTTGAGAAGTTTGGGGAAATCTCTGGTCTTCATCTTAACCACAATAAGAGCAAAGTCTATGTGGGTGCTGCCATCAAGAATAAGCAAAGAATTTCTGAGTGTCTGCATGTTGATGAGGGATCCTTTCTCTGCCCTTATCTGGGGCTGCCTCTTGTCTCACTGGGTATCAGGAAAAGTCATTGTCAACCTATTATTGAGAAAATTCAAATCAGATTGAAGGCTTGGAAAATGAGATTCTTGTCTAAGGCTGGCAGACTTGAGCTCATCAGATCGGTCCTGCATTCCTATGCTATGTACTGGTCTAATGCTTTTCTTCTTCCTTCGGGGTTGATTCATGAGATTGATAAACTTCTCTGCAATTTCTTTTGGAATGGTCATGGTGATGGGAAAGCTATGCACATGGTGAAGTGGGCCAGCATTTGTACTCCTAAAGAGGAAGGAGGGTTAAATATGAGAAGACTTCAAGATTGGAATAAAGCTTGTATGGTGAAGCAGGTTTGGGATATTTTGCATAATTCTGATAGCCTTTGGATTAAATGGATCCACAGCAAGTACCTGAGGAAAAACAACATCTGGCTTGCTAAATCTAAAGCCTATCATTCGACTGCTTGGAAGGGGATTCTTAAAGCAAGGGATTGGATCAGCAACCATATCTCTTATAACATCGCCAATGGCAGGACTACTAGCTTGTGGTATGAACCTTGGCTTCATGGCAAAAGCATCTATCAAATCTATGGGGATAGAGTCCGCCAGGATCTTGGAGCTCCCAAAGATGTTACTGTCTCTGAATTTATTCACAATAGACATTGGAGCCCCTCCTCCTACTTCCTCAGATATGTTCACTCTTTGGCCGCAAATTACTACTATTCCTCTTCACAATAGTGGGGTTGATGAGATAAAGTGGATTCATGACAGGGGAAAATTCAGTGCTACCGACCAAGACCCGAGAATTTGGCGATTCTCTCTCTAGGCGATTCTAGAGAGAGAAGCTCTGAGGTTTTTGCGTGCTGCTGGGAGACTCCGTGGGGCTCGCCCCTAGGGGGCACATGGAGGCCAATCCTCCGAGTGTCCCCAATGGCTCTGTGGTGACCGCGGGAAGGACCCCTCTCTCCGAAGGTGTCCTCCCACAAGGTAACCCCCCACCTCCCCCCTTAGAGGTCAACGTCTTGAGCATGCTCCACGTTTTGGGAGATCTCGTTCTAGAGTTTCCCAGAACAGACGTCCTTGGGCTTCTCTGTTGGCGCTCAACATGGAGCTGGAGATGCCATCAAAGAAGGAGTTCTTCAGTTTATTTGAACCGGCTTCGCTTCTGATCGGAAGGTGGCGGTGTTTGAAGGAGAGAGGACGTGAAGGAGCTGGAGGAGACTTGGCGTCTAGCTCTCATGGGATATTGCATAGGTTTGAAACCTATTTACACTGCTCTTCGATCCTTTATTATCAACTTCTGGAAGCCGAAGGGAGATGTCGAGTTGTTGATGCGTGAGGGAGGGTTCTTCTCGTGGTCTTTAACCTTGAAGAAGATCTGGTGAATGCGCTTGATGGGTTTTGGTGCGTCAAAGGCCACCCCCTGATCCTTCGAAGATGGTCTCCTGAACTCAAGACGGAGAAGGAGTCACTTACGTCTATTCCTGTGTGGGTTAAGTTCCCGGTCTCCCTCTCAAATGGTGGACTGCTAATGGTTTAAGCAAGATTCTGAGTCTACTGGGGCGTCCTCTACACATGGATTCGTTGACAGCAACTCGGAAGCGACTTCTCTTCGCTCGGGCTTGTGTTTTGATGGATGTCGATGCTGCGTTTCCTACTGAACTTTCTATCATGGATGTTGATGGATCCTTAGAAAGCATCCAGGTGCAATATGAATGGAAGCCGGTGCTTTGTTCTGAGTGTAAGTCCTTCGGCCATGGGAATGGTGAATGTCGATTGAAGGAGATGGGACCCAAGCAGACGAAGGTCTGGAGGAAGAAAAGAACAGATGCAGATTTTGACCCGGTTCAGTCTGACTCAGTTAGGGGAGTTGAATTAGTTAGGGGAGTGGACCCAGTTGCGCCACCTTCCTGTTCTACCATAGCTGGGGGATCTCTGCCCATTGTTAATAGATATTCTATATTGGAAGGAAACTCTGATGCGAATGGGATTGATGGAAGTCTAAGGAAGGAGAATACTTCTTTGCATGGAAATGAGTTTGCTGCTACACCTACACCTTCCCTTTCCCACTTAGATCAGGTTATTCATAGGAAGAATCATGCAGAGGAAGGAGAGAATGATTCCGGGCAAGCCATGCAGCAAAAGGAGGGAACGGAGATCAAGAAAAAATATTTAAACCCTAGCAGTATTTTGTTGCCGGCTATTGATGATTCTAATCTATCAAATAAGGAGGGTGAAAATGGCGATTGCATTCTTCCTATAGATGGACGTGCGGATAATGGAGGCAGGAGCATGCACATGCAAGGCAAGCTGGATGGACGTAATAATGGCAAGAAGACTGCTAACCTACAGGCGTCTGTCAACCTTCTACCATCCAGTGACGGAGGGAACTGGGATGGACATTATTCAGGTGTATCTATGGACAACACAATGGACAAGCTGCAAGCTAGGATCCGCTCTCTCTCTCATGGTCAGTAATGAAAATAATCTCTTGGAATATTAGGGGCTGAATAAAAGGGGTAATAGATTTAGTGTAAAAAATTCAATTTCTCAATCTAGTGCAGACGTTGTCTTTTTTTGGGTCGGTCAACCAAAGAGAATAAATTAAATAATGATGATGCAAAATACAAAGGGATTGAGTTAAGGAACTCAATAGACGAAGCTAAGGAAAGAAGATGACACTACAAGCCAGTGACTATCTCCTTAGGAAAAAAAAAGAAGAAGATTAAAAGCTTCAAAGCAACTACTGAGAATTGATTAAATTGATATTGAACCTTTACATAAGACTCTAGACCGACCAGTTAAAGAATGCTTGTGAGTGAGAGCTTCAAGACAGGTCCGAACATCCTGAATGATAGAAAGTGATGTGTGAATGGCATAAGTACATATACCATCAAATGCTCTGGTATATCTTTCCCTCCAAATCCACCAAATGGAAGCACGAAATAGAAGACGAGCCAAAGTAGTACCAAAACCGTCCTTCTTAAAACTGATCATGAGAGAGTGCATCTCCTGCAAAATGGAATCACGAGGTGTGCTTTGAATATTCAATCTATGCAGAATCTCACCCCAAACCTTATTGGAGTAAGGACACTGAAAGAAGAGATGATCCTCCGATTCATCAGAACAGCAACAAAGAATACAACGGCTAGGAAATTGGAAACCTCTTTTCCTCAAATTATTAATGGTAGGCAATTATGTAAGATGGCCTGCCAGCAAGTAAGCGAAAATATGTGGATTGTAGGCCCTTTCCAGACCCAATCGGCCCAACCCACCTGCTGATGATGCTCTCTAATTTGATTCCACACCTCCTTCACAGAAAATTTTCCATGCTTCCAGATAATGGCATCGCTATGAAACAAAGGAACATTTTGAATCAAAGGAATATCTCAAACATGTCAATGGACGTCTGTGGAGGTAAGTTCCACCGATTTTCCTGAATAAAAGACATACAAGTAATATCTCTGTGGAGGCCAAGATGCTGCCGAAGCCTGTCTCCCATAATCATGTAAATACTCTTCCATGTATCCACGGATCAAAGAAAAAGCTCAGCTGACTTCCCTCACCAACTTTGAAAGTCAAATGTGAAGGATCCACTACCGTTGCTTAATATGGATTTCCAAGCAGAGGAGAAATAAGATTTGATTTTGATAGTCCATAAAGACTCTTTCTTGAGGTATCTCTCATGAACCCACCTAATCCATAGAGTGTCCTGTTTCTACAGAATGTCCCAAAGGTTTTTAGTAGCACAAGCCTTGTTCCAGTCCACCAACCTACGAATGCCAAGACCTCCTTCTTTCTTAGGCTTACAGATATTTTTCCAACTAACCATGTGGATTGAGTTTTGAGTGGAAATGCCTTGCCAATAGAATTTGCACAAAATTTGCTCAATGTCTTGAAGAATGGCGGTAGGAAGAAGAAAGGAGGCAGACCAGTAAATAGAAAATGAAGAGAGAATGGATTTAATAAGCTCCATTAATCGGCTGCTTGAGGAATTCTATAGTTATTCTGGGCTTCTCTTAACTCCAACAAAAGCAGACTATATTTGGGTGGTCACGTGAAGCATAAACAAGAGATCAAGTCGGTATTGCATGTGCCGCAAGGAAAACTTCCAACATCTTATTTGGGTCTTCCTCTTATTAGTTCCTCTTTAAATAAAGTCCACTGTCAACCGATTATTGACAAAATCAAGAGAAGAATTGAATCTTGGCGTACTTGCATGCTGTCTCGTGTTGGTAGACTGGAGCTCATTAATTTGTGCTTTCTTCCTACTCGATCTATTGGTCCGTTTCCTTCATCCTTCCATCTGCTATTCTCAAGGAGATCGATACTATCTTGTCCAACTTCTATTGGAATGGACACTCCACTCAGCACTCTCCTCATATGGTTAGCTGGAAGACTATCTGCACCCCAAAATCTGAGGTGGCTTGGGAATTCGGAGACTGAAAGACTGGAACCTTGCATGTGCTAGTAAAAACCTATGGGATATTCTCCAGAACTCTGACTCTCTTTGGGCTCATTGGGTTCGGGGAAATATCTGAAGAAGGAATCAATATGGAGCATAAAACAGAAACCTTATCATTCCACTGCATGGAAAGGAATCCTCAAGCAACGTATCTGGTTTCTTCAGCACATCACTTACAAGGTGGGTCATGATAGTAACTTTAGCTTTTTCTATGACCCTTGGATCAATGGTACAAATCTTTATATGTTGGTTGGGGATCGCATTAGACAACATCTTGGCACTAATAGACAAGCCCCTTGTTCCTTATTTATAAGTGATGGCCAGTGGACTCTACCGCCTACTACTTCTATGGATATGTTTGATATTTGGCCCATGATTCTGAGGATTCCTATTTTCACGTATGATGAAATTAGCTGGAAGCATGGCAGATTTAGTGCTAAGAGTGCTTGGAACTTACTTCGTGACCATAACCAAAAGGTTGGATGGGACAGTTGGATTTGGAAAGGCCCTACTATCCAAAGATGTTCTCTTACTTGTTGGCAGGCGGTTTTACATAAGTTACCCACCATTAATAATCTCAAAAAGCGTGGCTTTCAGATTCCCAGTAGATGTATCCTCTGCTACGCCGCTAAAGAATGTGAGGATCACCTCTTTTTCAAATGCCCTTATTCCATCTCTGTTTGGGGGGAAATTCTGAAGCGAATGGAAATACATAGGTTACCTCATAAGTCCATCTTGGAGGAAATTCATGCATTGAGATCGAGCTTCAAAACTGATGGTTTTGGTACCTCTCTTACCCGCCTTCTTTTCAGAACTACTATATGGCGGATTTGGAATGAAAGATGTTGCAGAACTTTGAAGATATCAGAGCTTCTTACTTTCATACTGTTCTTTCTATTATTAATGATGTTCGGAGCTGCTTTGAGTCAAGGCCTCCTGCCTGCGTTTATACTGGTCGGTCAAAACTCCATTGTGAGAGATTCAATATTAGAATAAACAATGCAATGTAGTCCCAACTTGTGGTGTCACATTGCTTGTGTTTTAGAGGGATGCCATCGGCCTGTGATGGCTCTTCCCTTTTATTTTTCTCTTCTTTCGATTAGGAGGTTTATCCTACCTTTTTTTTTGATAGGTGTTTATCCTACCTCACTAGTCCTTTGTAATCTCTCTTCCTTATTAATTGATTCTTTCCGTTGGTTGACCGACCAAAAAAAAAAATGTTTTGACCCTTTAGAGTTGGGTTTTTTTAGATCCGTCATTTCAACGCCCAACCCAATCCGGGAATCCAAATTGGAATCCGTCAGTTCGCACATGTCAATTTAACCCACCCGGTCGTGTCGGAGCAAACGACACACCGATCAGATCCCTATTTGGGATTTTGGACCCTAGGTTGTGTGTTTTGACCCTTTGGACTTGGGTTTTTTTAGATCTGTCATTTCAACGCCCAACCCAATCCTGGAATCCAAATCGGATTCCGTCAGTTCGTACACGTCAATTTAACCCACCCAGTCGTGTCGGAGTGAACAGCATGCCGATCAGATCCCTATTTGGGATTTTGGACCACCGGGTTGTATGTTTTGACCCTTTAGACTCGGATTTTTTTTAGATCCATCATTTCAATGCCCAACCCACATGGTCTGATGGAGTCAAAGCAAGCATTCTTATTGATATTCTTTATGATGCTAGAAGTCTGATGGAGCACCACATCAACAAACATGGTCTCACCAAGAGAGAGAAAGGGGTTCTCATAAGATTTAATTTTAACCTCATATAATCAGAAATTAGTCATCAGTCTTTTGATTAGTTCCATGCATAGTTCTTATTATTGCCTCAATACTAATGGTTATATCCTAGCTGCGATCTCTTTATTTTATTCTGCTGCAGGTTGGCTTTCTTGGGATTTTCCTATGAAGAAGAGTTTTGAGTTTCATATTGTTATGATTTCATAGACTACGGCCTGTGTAGTCATGACTTCCTTTTCAACTCTTGCAATACTCGGACTATGGCTATAATCTACAACTTGTGTAGATATGGCTGATTGTATATTCTTCTTTAGATCAATATAATTTACGTTTGCTTATCAAAAAAAAAAAACAATGCCCAACCCAATCCGAGAATCCAAATCGAATTCCGTCAGTTCGCACACGTCAATTTAACCTACCCAGTCGTGTCGGAGTGAACGACATGCCGATCAGATCCCTATTTGGGATTTTGGACCCCCGGGTTGTGTGTTTTAACCCTTTAGACTTTGGTTTTTTTTAGATCCGTCATTTCAACGCCCAACCCAATCCGGGAATCCAAATCGGATTCTGTCAGTTCGCACACGTCAATTTAACCTACCCAGTCGTGTCGAAGTGAACGTCATGCAGATCAGATCCCTATTTGGGATTTAGACCTCGGGTTGTATGTTTGACCCTTTAGACTCAGGTTTTTTTTTAGATCCGTCATTTCAATGCCCAACCCAATCCGGGAATCCAAATCGGATTCCGTCAGTTCGCAGACGTCAATTTAACCCACCCGGTCGTGTCAGAGCGAACGACACACCGATCAGATCCCTATTTGGGATTTTGGACCCCATGTTGTGTGTTTTGACCCTTTAGACTTGAGTTTTTTTTAGATCCGTCATTTCAACGCCCAACCCAATCCGGGAATCACAATCGGATTCTGTCAGTTCGTACACGTCAACTTACCACCCGGTCATGTCGGAGCGAACGGCACGCCGATCAGATGCGTATTTGGGATTTTGGACCCCGGGTTGTGTGTTTTGACCCTTTAGAGTTGGGTTTTTTAGATCTGTCATTTCAACGCCCAACCCAATCCGGGAATCCAAATCGGATTCCGTCTGTTCGTACACGTCAATTTAACCCACCTAGTCGTGTCGGAGTGAACGGCATGCCGATCAGATCCCTATTGGGATTTTGGACCCCCGTGTTGTATGTTTTGACCCTTTAGACTTGAGTTTTTTTAGATCCAGCTGGATTGGAAATGTATCTTGAGTAGATATGACTTATCTAGAAAGCCTCACACTTCTCCTCATAATGAAATCTATGCTCTTCAGCAAGAGTTCCCTAAGAGCGGTATTCTTTCTTTGATGGTGAAAGTGGCAATCAGAACGACTATCTGGTGGATATGGAGAGAGAGATGCATTAGAATCTTTGAAGGGAAAAGAAAAGATAGAGTTCACATATTGCTTGAGATTCTGCATGATATCAGAAGTTGCATGGAAATGAAGGTTAAGAATGCCAAATTATCTACTCGTGAGAAAGGGGTTTTAACTAGGTTCAACTTTACCATTCATTAGATTACATAATTAAAGCTTATTAGTCTACCTGGTTCTAGTAGGTTTGATTTAATTTATGATTCTACTTTGCAATACTCTGCTTGGACTCCTTCTACTAACCTTTCAGGTTCTTGGCATGGATGCTGCTGCGCAACTATGGGTAGTCTTCTATCATTTTCCAGCATGGAGCTTAGAAGGATTTGGGTGAAAACTTTGCTATGTATCTCCTTACTCCATAGTCTACGGATTGTGTAGTCATGGAATAGCTTTATTGAAGTTTTCAGCATTGTTTTACTAGATGTAGTTTGGTGGAGTGAGAACATTCCTCCCCTTTGGGGTAGGGGTGCACTCTCCTGAGCTCATCTAGTAGTCTTGTACCTCTGGTCATGACTTGTATGACCAAAGGATCTGTAATTATTCATTATTAATACCATTTATTACTTACCGAAAAAAAAAAAGTTTTTTTAGATCCATCATTTCAACGCCCAACCCAATCCGGGAATCCAAATCGAATTCCGTCTGTTCGCACACGTCAATTTAACCTACCCGGTCGTGTCGGAGTGAACGACATGCCGATCAGATCCCTATTTGGGATTTTGGACCCCCGGGTTGTGTGTTTTAATCCTTTAGACTTGGGTTTTTTTTAAATCCGTCATTTCAACGCCCAACCCAATCCGGGAATCCAAATCGGATTCTGTCAGTTCGCACACGTCAGTTTCACCCACCCGGTCGTGTCAGAGCAAACGGCACGCCCATCAGATCCCTATTTGGGATTTTGGTCCCCCGGGTTGTATATTTGACCCTTCAGACTTGGATTTCTTGGCTCGGCTTCTATTTCGGGCTACAATTTGGTGGATTTGGAAAGAAAGGTGCATTAGAACTTTTGAGGGAGTTTGCACTTCTGCCATTCACATAACTCTCTCCATCATTCAAGATGTTCGGAGATGTGTTGAAGCTTCCACTTACAATAAAAGCCTTTCTGGTCGGTCTAACTATTTATGCAAGAGATTCAATATTCATGTAAAAATTGCTTTGTAGAGTCCTAGTTTGGATGTCCTTCTGGAACTTTATAGAAGATAGTCACTGGCTTGTAGTGTCATCTTCTACTTCTTATTTCGGGTAATGGGTTTCTTAACCCATCTTGTTCTTTGTACATTTCCTTCATTAATTAATTGATTCTCTTTGGTTGACCGACCAAAAAAAAAAATAGATTTCTTTTAGATCTGTCATTTCAACGCCCAACCCAATCCGGGAATGCAAATCGGATTCCGTCAGTTCGCACATGTCAATTTAACCCACCCGGTCGTGTCAGAGTGAACGACACGCCGATCAGATCCCTATTTGGGATTTTTCACCCCCGGGTTGTGTGTTTTGATCCTTTAGAGTTGGGTTTTTTTTGATCCGTCATTTCAACGCCCAACCTAATCGGGAATCCAAATCGGATTCCATCAGTTCGCACACGTCAATTTAACCCACCCGGTCGTGTCGGAGCAAACGGCACGCCGATCAGATCCCTATTTGGGATTTTGGACCCCAGGTTGTGTGTTTTGACCCTTTAGACTTGGGTTTTTTTAGATCTGTCATTTCAACGCCCAACCCAATCCGGGAATTCAAATCGGATTCCGTCAGTTCGTACACGTCAATATAACCTACCCAGTTAAGATGCTCTCTCTCTCTCTAGGCGATTCTAGAGAGAGAAGCTCTGGGATTTGCGCTCTCTCTGTGTGTGCCCGGGTCCCCCCCACCCCCCCCCCCGCCTCCTGGCGGTGGGAGGACATCCCTCCCGGGGTGTGGGGGTCTCCCCCTCTGGGCAGCCACCAGTTGGAACTCCTCCAACTGGGGTCTACCATACGAGAGTTGTGAGAGTTTTGGGGGTTGTGCGGTGCTTGGCTTAGGAGATGGACGCTCCTCCTGCAGGGGGTCAACCTTCTTCGACGAGCGTTGTCTGCACAACTGCTACTGTTTCTTCATCCTCGGGCCGTGACAAGGATAGGGTGGCGAGGATGGGGAGGTCTTCTTCGTCGACGAGATGGCGGTCTCGTTCGAGAGGTCCTGTGACCTGTCTTCTGCACCACGTACCTGGGCGAGTCTGTTCTCTGTTCCTTCTTCTAGTGAGATCTCCCATGCTTTATCTTTTATCGCTCCATTGATTTCAGAGGACAAGAAGATTGCTATATGCGATGTGGAGGATATTGAAGAGCTTCAAGGTGCTTGGGATCGCACCATCGTCGGGTATGTTGTTGATCTTAAGACATCTTTTATGCCTCTATCTTCTTTTATCAAGAATCGATGGGGAGTTGTGGGGTTCGACTTGCACCTCTTGGAGAATGGTTTCTTCATTTGCAAAATGGACAACGAAGAAGATGTCACCCGTATCTTGGAAGGTTTCTGGTCGATTAGAGGTCATCCTATGATACTTCGAAGATGGGAGAAAGGATTGAGAATGGAGCTAGAAAGTTTGAAGAACATCCCGGTGTGGGTTTCTATTCACAGTCTACCCATTCACCTCTGGTCAAAGAAATTTATCTCTAAGCTTTGCAGCACTATCGGAGAGCCTCTCTTCATGGATAGATTGACTGCTGAACGTAGACGTCTATCCTTTGCTCGTGCCTGTGTGATGGTTTCTTCAGAGGTTGAGCTTCCCAACTACATCAGCTACAAGGACCTTGATGGATCGCAGCATGATCTTCAAATTTCTTATTCATGGAAGCCAAGAAGATGTGGAGGATGTGGTCTATTCGGGCATTTGCATGGTCAATGTAAAACCGCACCAAAGAAAATTGTTTTTTTTTTTTTGGTAAATAATACCAGAGATTGTATTGATGAAGATATCAATTACAAGAATAGATCCATACTATCACAAGCCGATAGTTATGGTTTCAAAGATCAAGAGCAATCGCTTAATTGTTCACAACAGATCTATCGTCCCTGGTGCCTCTCATAATATACTCCTCCCCACCCGGGGTTTATCATGTAGCGGAAAAAGTGTAATACGTGTAAAATATCACGGCTATGGCAAGGCTCGAACCCTTGACCTCCTGGTGTTGAACACTGAGCTCTAAGCCACTACGTTGAGTTCCTCGTTATCAAAAAAAAAACAGATCTATCGTCCCAAGGAGAAACCTGCCTCTTCCTTAGTCACGGATATGGTTAGAGATACTTCCTTGGTGGGAATGGAAGGTTTGCATACAGAAGATATGGCTAGAGATACTACTTCCAAAGTTAAATTGGCAGCAAATTCGATAATGGAGAAACATGCAAATCAAAACAGATTTGCTATCCTTGGGGAGAAAGAAATAGCAATGGCTAGTGAGGAAGGTGCAATGGCTAATGAGGAGGGTGAGCTGGTTATTGTGCAAGATTCGCACAAGGAAAAGGATATAACGTTGATCAAGGGTAAGAATATTAGTATAGAAAGTGTGGATAGCCATATTTCTACGGTAGGAAATGCAGGAAAGGAAATCCAGGTTAGGAAAGGAGGAGATGGAAATGAGCTTGTTGGGAAGGAGGTATCCTTACCTCCCCCATGCAAAGATACCTCGCTGGCTAGCAAGGAAAGTAATGGGGATGAAACTACTTTAAGAAACTCCATAACCAGCAAAGTTTTATCAAAAGAAAGTGACAGAGATTGCAACAAATCACCAGCTAATTTAGATGATATGAATAGACGATTTGCTACCCTGAATGTTGTTGATGAAATGGATAGAAGAAAGAGAGTTAATCAAGGAGTGCTTGTGCATGGACCGATTTCAAAATTGAAGCAAAAGGATCTGAAACATGGGATCCAGTCACGAAATTAATGGTTTCTCTATGAAGATTATCAGCTGGAACGTTAGAGGTCTGAATAAGGGTTATAAGCGAATGGAGCTTAGAAATATCATCATGAAACAAAATTATGATATTGTTATTCTTCTGGAAACTAAAATCAAAGCATCTAATGTTGACATCTGCAAAGCTCAAATCTGGGGAGAGGCTAGCCTTATCCACAATAGTCATTGCTCTAATGGAAGAATTTGGGTTCTTTGGAACCCGTTAATCTACTCTCTTAATGCTGTCGATTCTGGGGATCAGCTTATTCATATCCATGGCACTCATTTATCTTTTTTTTTTGGTAAGTAAAATTCATTAAAGAAAAGCGAATAATATACAGAACCCCGTGACCGAAAAGAGTGGTACACCGGAAGTGAACTCCTAATGAAGGACAGGAGAGTGTACCCTACCTCAGAGAGGTAGAATATTCTCACTCCACCGTACACAGCATTAGGATCACAAACGAAAGCAATTCATGGCCACACAAGCTGTGGACTATGAATGGAAAAAAGCTAGAGAATGATGAACACAACAAGAGGAACCCAGCTATATAGATATGTTGAATCTCCTAAAGATGTCCTTCTCCCTTTCTTCTTTCAAATCATAATGGTGGTCTTCCATACAAATCTTGATATCATGAAGATTTGTATAGAATGCAAATCACGGACAATATCATTGGCCAGCAAAATATTATCTTGAATAGATCGTCCCTTGATGAAAGCAGCCTGATTGCAACTAATGAGTTTTGGAAGAACCACATGCAGCCGATTAGCAAGAATCTTAGATATGATCTTGTAGAGAAAGTTACAAAGAGATATCGGCCTGTATTGATCAAAGGAATCCGCCCCTTCAGATTTAGGAATTAGAGCAATGAAAGTACAGTTGATTTGCTTAAGGAGTCTGGAAGTTCTGAAAAAGTGTTGCACAGCCTCAACAACCTGACCACCTACAATCTCCCAGGTATACTGATAGAACTCAGCAGGGAAACCGTCGGGACCCGGACTCTTTCCTTTAGGAGATTTGAAAACCACCTCTTTAATTTCATTTCCCGTTACATCTTGGCAAAGTTTCTAAATGTCATCCACTTCCAAAGTGCGCAGATTATTAATTTCATCACTGGCACACTGGTGAGTATTCTGATTTAGGAGAGATTTGAAAAATTCACAGAATACTCTTTCACCTTGTCAATGTCACTGACTTTGTTTCCTTGAGAATCAATACAAGTTTTGATTGTATTGGTGGCTTTTCTAGCTTTAAAAGAAGCATGGAAGAACTTAGAGTTAGAGTCCCCCAAGGTAAGCCACTGCTGCTTGGATTTTTGTTTATAGAAAGATTCCTCATTATCCATAGCTTGAAGATACTTATGTTTGATCTTTCTTTCCTCCTCAATCAGATGGTTGTCCAGCGGTTTATTATGAATGGTCTTTTGCACATCAGCAAGGTGAGCTCTTAAATTCTTGACACTGTCATTCACATTCCCAAATTCTTCTTTGTTCCATTTTTTCAAGGCGATTTTGACTTCCTTCAATTTCTGACAGAGAACAAAAGTCGGAGAACCATGCGGATTAATAATCCATGCTTTCCTAACCACATGCATAAAGTTGGGGTGATTCTTCCATATGTTAAAGAACTTGAAAGGCTTCTTCGTAGAAGGAATGACATCCGTAGAGTGGGCAATCAACATGGAGTGATCCGAGAAATAAGAAGCTGAGAATTCCACATAAGCCTCCGGGTATAAAGTTAACCATTGGTCGTTAATCAAGCATCGATCAAGCATAGCTGCAATTCTTTTATTTCCCAAAGAACAGTTAGACCAAGATAAAGTGTTCCCGACAGATTTCATGTCCATCAGGCCCGCATTCACAATCATAGAGTTGAAAGAATGAAGAATATGATGAGGGACAGGTTTTCCACCACTTTTCTCAGAAACATGGCGAATACAGTTGAAGTCACCTAAAATAATCCAAGGATCATTACCCACTGAGGCTTGGGAGTGATTAATAAGATTGTTCCACAGAAAATCTCTTTCATGCTGCAGATTCGAAGCATAAATGGCCGATAAGAAAAACTTCATTCCAGTTTCCAAATTTTTACAATAAAGATGGATGACTTGATTATCAGTGAAAACATTATCCAGAGAATATTTTTTTTGATCCCAAAGAACCCAGATTCTGCCATTCGAACAATTACTATTGTGTATTAGGCTAGCATCAGCCCATATCTGATTTTTACACATATCCACATTTCTCTCTTTGATCTTGGTTTCTAACAAGATGACAATATCACTCTGATTGGATTTGATGAGACGTCTAAGCT
Source organism: Colocasia esculenta (assembly GCA_014218235.1). Classification (NCBI taxonomy): domain Eukaryota; kingdom Viridiplantae; phylum Streptophyta; class Magnoliopsida; order Alismatales; family Araceae; genus Colocasia; species Colocasia esculenta. Next base: position 66,861,777 of record CM024756.1, read on the forward strand.
CCCCTCTCTTAGAATTCTTATTGATACCTCTGACATTCCAGCTGATGATCTTCATAGGAAACAATTTAATTCCGGTAACGAATTTCTTTAGACTTGTACTTGGATGCATTGGATGGAATCCCTTGCCCCAATTTCTTCCTTTTGTCCATTTCATCAACCACATTTAAGGAGTTAAATTTTTTGTTTTGACATCCATTACTATTCGGTGAAGGAATGGCAGACTCCTTAAGAAGACTTTCCCCAGCCAACAAAGAAGGCAGCTTATCACGAAAAGCAACAGGGTTCCATGTGGAGGAGGTAATGCATGGGGGAGGTAAGCTGACCGCCAGGTTGCTATCATCACCGCCGCTATGCTCCTTACGTAACGAATCCTTCTGCACACCTTCTTTCTCTTGCATGCTCTCGTTTAAATTGTAAACTAAAATCTGGTTTCCTTCTAACGAGGTATTTCCATTTGCATTTGTCTCTGCCCATTATACTCCATATTGCCTTGCGTGGATTTGCTCTGCATAGAAGAGTCCTTGTTCTTTACATTGCTATGCGATTCTGTTTCCTTATCTTCCTGGTTCTTTTCCGGATCTTCACCATGCAAATCGCCATTTCCTGTCCCATTTCCCTGCTTGGAAGATCTCCTTCTATCTTCCTGTCCAATAACCTGTCCCGCTTCTTTCAAACTATTGCCTCCTTCTGTGGGATAATATTTCCTTGTTATTACCTGGTCAATCTGTCCTTCCTCAATAGATTCTTCACTTGCCAATTGATCTAAAATTTGAAATTTATTGTGATCGACAATTGCTTTTTTTTGAGTGGTGTCCTTCCGGGGATTAGCACTGATAGGAACGTCAATAGGAACTTCAGAATTGTTCTTCCTCTTGTAGACTTGCTGCACCTTATTCGTAGAATCCTTCACGTTATTCTTTTGGCATTGAGCATGGATGTGGCCAAACAAACCACAAGCTCCACATCTTCTTGGTTTCCATGAGAATGACACATGCAACTGATGCATAGTTCCATCTAAATCTTTATAATTAATGAAGTTGGGTAGCTCGACTTCAGAAGAAACCATAACACAAGCTCTGGCATATGACAGTCTTCTTCTCTCCGCCGTCAATCTGTCCATGAAGAGTGGTTCTCCCACTGTGCTACACAATTTTGAAATAAACTTCTTCGACCAAAGATGAACCGGCAAACTGTGAATAGAGATCCATACTGGAATATTTTTGAGACTTTCAAGCTCCATTCGCAAACCAGGTTCCCATCTTCTAAGAATCATAGGGTGCCCACGAATGGACCAGAAACCCTCGAGAATTCTAGAGACATCTTCCTCACTGTCAAGTTTGCAAAGAAAGAAACCGTTCTCAAGGAGGTGAAGGTCAAACCCGACCACCCCCCATCTGCTCTTGATAAAAGAGGATAATGGCATGAAAGATGTTTTTAAATCAACAACATAACCAACTAGCGTGCGGTCCCAAGCACCCTGGAGTTCCTGCAGATCCTCAGCATCGCAAACTGCAATCTTCTCGTTCTCCGCCAGCAAGGGTTCTATGAAGGATAAAGCATGGTTTGACTCACCTGAAGAAGGATGGGCAAACAAGCTTGCCCAAGATTTAGCCGCCGTAGCCACCTCAATCGGCCCTCTTGATCTTGACCTTCTCCGGGAAGCAGATAAAGATCTCCCACGGTTAGTAGGTTGCACCATTCCTGGGTTCGACGCTGAAGCATGAACCCGCTTGCTCGCACCTCCCATCTCCTCCTGGCGCATCGTGGAAAGAGCCGGAGTAAGTCCTCTGGACGATGACGCCACAGCTACCTCCATCCCCGCCAAAAGGGAACCTGCTAACACTCCGAACGGTAGACCCCGGTTGGAGGGCTCCAACCGGTGGTAGCCAAGGGAAGCAGGTCACCGAGGAAAGGAGGGACCGTGGATCACACACAAAGGGAAGGAGACCCTGACGGAGGGAAGCTCCGCCAAGGCAGGGCCACCCACCGCCGGGAGGGCGGGGGTGAGCCCGGACACACACACGACGCACTCCTCAGAGCTTCTCTCTCTAGGATCCTAGAGAGAGAGACTTTGTAGTGACAAAATTCTTGCAGGAGAGACTTAATCGGCACTCATTTATCTTCGGGAAAGGATTGTTATATCTCTGCTATCTATGCTTCTAACTTACATCATGAACGTCTCATTCTGTGGAAGAATCTTATTAATCATTCCAAGCAGTCTGTGGGTAGCTCTCCTTGGATTCTGATGGGAGATTTCAACTGTATTCGTTATATTTCTGAGAAGACTGGAGGTAATCCTGTTCCGCAACACATGTTATCATCTTTCAATGACATGATTTTTGAATCAGGTCTTATGGATATGAAATCAGTGGGAAATACTCTTTCTTGGTCCAATTGCTCTCAAGATCACAGAAGAATAGTTGCTAGACTGGACCGTTGTCTGATTAATGATCAGTGGTTTTCCATACATCCAGAAAGTTTGGTTGACTACAGTTCAACTTATTTTTCTGATCACTCTATGTTAATTGTGCAAACCTCCATGCCCACTAATCATGGGTATAAACCTTTCAAATTTTTCAACATGTGGACTGGTCATCCCCGTTTCATGGAAATTGTTCGAAAAGCCTGGCAAAAGGATTTCAGTGGCTCCCCTACCTATATTCTTTGTATGAAGCTTAAAGAGGTCAAAATTGCCTTACGTCAATGGAATAAGATGAGTTTGGTGACGTTAAGGAATCTATGAAGAAAATTCGTAACTCTCTTTCCCATGTTCAGAATCAGCTCCAACATAATCCATCTGACTATACTCTTATAGCCAAGGAGAAGGAGATCAAAAAGGATTACATTAAGGCCATGGAAAATGAGGAAGCTTTTTATAAACAGAAATCGAAACAGAATTGGTTATCTCTGGGGGATTCTAACACTAAGTTCTTCCATGCATCTTTCAAAGCTAGAAAAGCTATCAACTCCATTACTAGATGCAAGGATTCGAATGGTAATGACATTGTGGACATGGACATTGTTAAGAAGTATTCAGTGGATTTCTATTCCTCCTTGCTTAACCAACCTGTTCAGGATTGGACTCATGTTAACATTGAACCGAGATTTAAGATAGACGCTACAGAAGATCTTTGTATGGACATCACGAAAGAAGAAATTACTAAGGTGGTTTTTCAATCTCCCAAAGGCAAGAGTCCGGGTCCAGATGGTTTTCCTGCTGAATTCTTTCAATACTCTTGGGAAGTTGTGGGTGAGCATGTCATAGTGGCTGTCCAACATTTCTTTCGGAATTCTAGAATGCTTAAGCAACTCAATTGCACTTTCATTGCTTTAATCCCGAAATCTGATGGAGCTGATTCTTTTGATCAATACTGGCCTATATCTCTTTGCAATTTTGTCTACAAAGTCATCTTCAAGATTCTTGCTAATCGCTTGCAGAAAGTTATGCACAAACTTATTAGCCCGAATCAATCTGCATTCATCAAAGGGAGATCGATCCATGATAACATTCTTATCACTAATGATATTGTCAAAGATCTTCACTCCAAAACCAAAGGTAATATCATGTGTTTTAAGGCTGACCTCAGGAAAGCTTTTGATTCTTTGAACAGGGATTTCATTTATTACATGATGACTAAGATGGGATTTCAAGAGAAATGGATCAACTGGATCAAGAATTGCATTGAGAATGCTTCTTATTCGGTTCTTCTTAATGGTTCTCCCACTGGTTTCTTTAATGGTAGAAATGGGGTCAGGCAAGGAGATCCACTATCTCCCTACCTTTTCACTATTGCTATGGAGGGATTATCCTGTCTTCTGGAGGATGCTGTCCAAAATGGTAATCTCAAGGTTCCTTCGACTGGTCAATTGAGGCTCTCTCATGTTGTTTTTGCTGATGATTTGATCATCTTTTTAAAGAATGATGTCCAATCTGCTGTTAACCTTCGGAGTTTGCTGAATGACTTTGCTACTTGTTCTGGCCTTAAGTTGAATCATTACAAAAGTAAGCTCTTTCTCGATGGAGGTGTTCTGAATAAAGATGACTTTCTGCACATTCTTGATGTAGGGGAAGGAACACTACCTGTCCCTTACCTTAGACTTCCTCTTTTATCTTCCAGTATTAAGAAGGTGCATTGTATTCCTCTCATTGACAAGATCTCTAAAAGACTCAAATCTTGGAAGAATATACTTCTCTCTAAGGCGGGCAGGCTTGAATTGATTAGATCGGTTTTGCAATCCTATTCCATCTATTGGAGTTCGGCTTTTATTCTTCCTAGTGGTCTGATTACTCAAGTTGAAAACATGCTTAGAGACTTCTTCTGGAAGGGTTGCTCTGATAAATCTGTCATGAACACTATTAAGTGGAGTATGATATGTAGGCCGAAGAAGGAAGGGGGTCTGGGGATTAGAAGACTCAAAGACTGGAACCGAGCTGCATCTATCAAGAATCTTTGGGATGTTTTACAAAGAAGAAACTCTATCTGGATTGATTGGATCTATAGCAAGTATCTGAATAAAGAAAACATCTGGTTGATCAAATGTAGATCCTATTATTCTAGTGCTTGGAAGGGTGTCCTCAAAGAAAGAGAATGGATGCAAGATCAGATCTCTTACTATATACATAATGGCTATTCTTTTAACATGTGGTTTGATCCTTGGCTGGATGGGAAAAGCATCTTTAAAACCTATGGAGATAACATCCGTCACCACCTTGGTGCAAGCAAAGATTGCACTATTGGCCACTTTATTACCCAGGGTAATTGGAATCTGCCTCCTCCAACTTCTCATGAAATGCTTAGTCTTTGGCCTATTATTAGGCAAACTATCATTCATACAGGGCAAAGAGATAAGATTCAGTGGAAGCATAATGGGGGAACTTTTACCATTGCTTCTGCGTGGAATGTCATTCGAGATCAACATCAGGAAGACCAGCATCACTCTTGGATATGGGGTAAGCCGGGTGCACAAAAATTCAACATTTGTCTTTGGCAAGCTCATAATAGTGCTTTGTTAACTCAAGACCACTTAAAAAGGAAAGGAGTTCAATTGGCAAATCGATGCACACTTTGTAATCAGCAAGAGGAAAGCAATAGCCATCTTTTTTTCAAATGTCAATTTAGCAGATGGATTTGGAAGGAAATAATCAAAAGATTTCAGTTCAATAGAGCCCCGGAGAATTACTCTCTCTCTCTAGCTTTTCCCTAGAGAGAGAAGCTCTGTGATTTCTTGTGGTCGCTGGGAGGGTTTCGTGGGGTTAGCCCCTGGGGGCGCATGGAGGTCATCCCTCCGAGCGCCTCCAATGGCTCCGTGATCCCCGCGGGAAGACGTTCTCTTGAGAATGTTGTCCCACAAGGGGATCTCCCTACAGCTCCGATTCCTTCCAGGGGTCGCATGCAAGTGCGTAGCGGTCAGAGTTCGGGAAGATCTAGTTCTCGGGTCTCCTTGGTTCGTCGACCATGGGCATCCTTGTTTGGAGTTCAGGGACGTGAAGGATCTTCACTGCAAGAAGATTCACTGGAGTTCATTGAACCAGCATGCATAAACATGAAGAAGTATGCAGTATTCGAAGGAGACGATGCAAAGGAGCTTCAGGAATCCTGGAAATTCGCTGTCATGGGCTACTGCATAGGTATGAAACCGATATATTCTGCGCTCCTTTCATACATTCGCAACTTCTGGCGCCCTAAGGGTGATGTTGAGCTTCTTATGCGTGAGGGAGGTTTCTTCCTGGTGGTGTTCAACCAGGAAGAAGATTTGAAGCTCGTACTAGACGGCTTCTGGTGCATTAGAGGACATCCTTTAGTCATTAGAAGATGGACACCCGATCTGCAGATGGAGAAGGAATCCCTTTGCAATTTGCCCATCTGGGTGCGCTTCCCGGGGCTTCCCCTCCGGTGGTGGATAGTCCGCGGATTGAGTAAACTAGCCAGCCTTTTGGGACGTCCTTTGCACATGGATTCCCTGACAGCCAAGAGGAAGCGATTGCATTTTGCGAGAGTCTGTGTGTTGCTTGATGTGAAGGCAGTTTTCCCTTCTGAAGTCTCCATAATGAATGAAGATGGTTCATGCGAAGCGGTGACTGTTGAGTATGAATGGAAGCCGACTCTTTGCAAGGAGTGCAACTCCTTCGGCCATGGCGGTGGCGAGTGCAGAACTGGTCTCAAAGCTCCTCGAAAGGAATGGCAACCGAAGCAAAATTCTAAGCGTCCGGATTCCAAAGGAAGCGAAGCCCTCCTCTCTTCTACGTCTCAGCCTAACCTGCAAGTGGTTTGCATGGCGGTTTCGGGAGATGAAGTTTCTTGCATGGGCGGTTTGCAACCCAAGGAAGGTCCACCCGATAATGGCAATGACCATCATGACAGGCAATTTGCAGCTTTGCATGATGACGTAGAATCATCTCATGGGGAAGTGAAACGCATGCAGGATAAGGAAGAGACACCTATCGCCGGCAGGCCCTCCCTCCAGCATGGCAAGCATGTGCACCCCACTAAGGAAGGTGCGGCTGACAACCTTCCTAGCGATGTTGCCTTCGTTGATGGCGGCGATACTGGTTCAAGGAAAGACAGCAGCTGCACCTCCAATGATATCTTTGCCTCGGATCTGCTGGGATATCCTAAACCTGCAAAAGCAAACACATGGCATAGCACTCAAGCTTCAAAGGAAGGTCTCCACCAAAGCATTAACTCTCGCAAGGAAGGCAATGGTACAACCTCCTTACAAGATGGATCTGCTGGACGTGAAGAAGGAAAGGCCACGCATCACAAGGAAGGAGCTACTAAAGAAAAGAATAAAGGCAAGGAAGACTTGGTGCAGGATCAGGACTCTGCAATACAAGGAAATAGGAGGGGCGCAGCCAATGTTGGTGGGCAAGGCAACCACGTTGTTTCCCTCCCAGGTATTTTGAAATTTAAAAACTTGCATTCTGTGGATGAGATGGATCGCATCAATGTGAAAGGAGGGAAAGGAAGGGAGAAAAAATTCTCCTAGTGATTTGTTTCTTTCTACCTTTCAGATTTAGTTATTATGAAGATTATTACTTGGAATGTCAGGGGTATAAATAAATCTGAGAAATGCAGGGAATTAAATAAGATTATTAGATCTTATGCATGTGAAATAGCTATTATTGTTGAAACAAAATAAAAACTAATCAAGCAACTGCTCGAAAGATATCTATTTGGCCTCAAGCCAAATTGTTAACCAATGATTCAGCTCAATCTTCTGGTCGAATTTGGATTTTATGGGACCCCAATCTCTTCGACATTGATCTCCTGTGTCACACTAATCAATTCATTCATATCAAAGGCCTGGACAAAAGAATGAATCTGGAATTCTACATCACTGCTGTGTATGCTTCTAATAGTGCTTCTGAAAGGGAAATTTTGTGGTCTGATATCAGAAACCTCTCTGCTTCTACTAATGGGCTGCCTTGGTTGATTGCTGGGGACTTTAACACTGTCAGATATCCCCATGAGAAAGTGGGTGGAAGAGAAATTCCTGAGTCCTTGTTGTCTGAGTTTAATGATTGCATCTCTTATTCTGCCCTTATGGATATGAAATCTGTTGGGAATTGGCTTTCCTGGAACAATAGAGGAGATAGCCATAGGAGAATTATGGCCAGACTTGATAGATGCTTGATAAATCAACATTGGCTGTATACTTTTCCTAACTCTGTCCTTGATTATGGAGCTCAGTACTTTTCGGATCACTCAATCATGCTCATCACTTCTGATCGCACTGTTTCTCAAGGAAAAAAACCTTTCAGATATTTTGATATGTGGAGCTCTCACCCTGATTTTCTTAATGTGGTTCGATCTGCTTGGGATAATCCTATCAGAGGGAGCCCTCAGTACTCTTTGTGTCAGAAACTCAAAGCTTGTAAAGAAGCTCTGAAAAGTTGGAATAAGAACACCTTTGGTATGGTAAAAGATGGTCTTCTCATTTGCAAGAAGGATCTTATTGAAATTCAATCTGAGATTCAGTCGAACCCTCTTGATGATGATCTTATTAGAAAAGAAAAGGAAGCCCGAAATAAGTATCTACATGCTTTGAATTGTGAAGAAAGTTTCATCAGGCAGAAGTCCAGGGAGAATTGGCTAACTTTGGGGGATTCTAACACCAAGTTCTTCTATGCTTCAATTGCTTCAAGGAGAGCCATCAACACTATTAGAAAGTGCAAGGACAGCCATGGTAATCTTATTGAAAATCTTGATCAAGTCCAAGCTCACACTATCAACTTCTATCACTCCCTTTTAAACCAATCTGAAAATCAGCCTATCATTCACATTGAGCCTATGAAAAAGCTTTCTGAGTCGGAAATTGAGATTCTCAATGAGCCTATTACAGATGATGAAATAAAGAATGTGGTTTTCAACTGCCCTAAGAACAAGAGTCCTGGGCCTGATGGTTTTCCTGCTGAATTTTTCCAAAAAACTTGGCACATCACCGGTCCTGACGTTATCAAAGCTTGCCACCATTTCTTTTCTACTAGCCAAATCCACCGCCAGATGAATTGCACTTTCATTGCTTTGATCCCCAAATCTCAAGGTGCTGATTGCATGGAGAATTACAGACCTATATCTCTTTGTAACTTTATTTATAAAGTTATCTCCAAAGTGATTGCAGACAGGTTGCAGAAAGTTATGGGAAGTGTGATTAGCCACAATCAAGTTGCCTTCATCAAGGGTAGGAGCATTCATCATAATGTTCTTTTAGCTAATGATTTAGCAAAAGACTTGCATTCTAAAAGTAGAGGGCATAGAATCATCTTCAAAGCTGATTTAAAGAAGGCTTTTGATTCAGTCAGCAGATCTCTTATCTACCATATGTTGCATAGAATGAACTTCCCTATTGGCTACATTCAGTGGATTAAGAATTGCATTGAGACTCCCAAGTTTTCCATCCTCTTTAATGGTTCCCCATTGGCTTCTTCAGTAGTAGCAATGGTATTAGACAAGGAGATCCACTATCCCCTTACCTTTTCACCATTGCTATGGAAGGTCTGACGTCTTTATTGGACATGGCAGCTCATAATGGTCATCTCAAAGTGCCTCAAGCCGGAACAACTTACATTTCCCACACTATCTTCGCGGATGATCTCATGATTTTCTTGCAGAATGACTACCCTTCAGTTCAAAAGCTTGCAGAAATTCTTGAGAAGTTTGGTGAGATTTCGGGTCTCCATCTTAATCATAACAAAAGCAAGGTTTATGTGGGTGCTGGGATTAAAGGAAAAGAAAAAATCAGTGCTTGTTTGAAGGTGGAAGAGGGTTCGCTCCCTTGTCCTTATCTGGGGCTTCCTCTTGTCTCTTTGGGTATTAAGAAAATTCATTGTCAGCCTATTATTGAAAAAATTCAAATCAGATTGAATGCTTGGAAAACCAGATTCTTATCTAAAGCAGGTAGGCTTGAACTTATTCGCTCTGTGCTCCAATCTTATGCTATCTACTGGTCTAATGCTTTCCTGTTACCTGCTGGTCTGATTCATGAGATGGATAAATTGCTTTGCAATTTTTTCTGGAATGGTCATGGTGATAGGAAGGCTATCCACATGGTTAAATGGGAAAAGATTTGTACTCCTAAGGAGGAAGGAGGGTTGTCCTTGAGAAAGATAAAAGACTGGAACAAAGCTTGTATGATAAAGCAAATCTGGGATGTCTTGCAAAATGTTGAAACCCTTTGGATCAAATGGATTCATAGCAAGTACTTGGCAAAAACAAATATTTGGTTGGCTAAATCAAGACCTTATCATTCTGCTGCTTGGAAAGGAATCCTTAAAGCTAGAGACTGGATCAGCAAGCACATTTCCTATACTATTTCTAACGGCAGATCCACCAGTATGTGGTATGACCCTTGGCTCCAAGGAAAGAGTATTCATCAACTTCATGGTGACAGGATTCGACAAGATCTGGGTGCTCCTAAAGACATCACTGTTTCAGAATTCATTTATCAAAGTCATTGGAGTCTTCCCCAACCAATTTCTGCTGATATGATTGATCTATGGCCTCTCATTTGTGCTATTCCTCTTTGTAACAACAGAGCTGATGAGATTAAATGGATTCATGATCGTGGGAAATTCAGCGCCACTTCTGCTTGGAACCACATTAGAGATAAACAGCCTCTTTGGTCTCACTACAAGTGGGTCTGGGATCGCCCAAACTCTCCCAAGCATTCGCTTTGCACTTGGCAAGCCATATACAATAAGCTTCCCACTAATGATAATCTTCAGAAGAAGGGTTATTCTCTTGCTAATAGATGTTCCTTGTGTTCCTGTAACAATGAAACAATTGATCACCTCTACTTTGAGTGCTCCTATTCTAAATGGGTTTGGTACGAAATCATTAAGAGATTTGACTTGAGCAGAAATCCTCATTGCGGTATTCAATCTGAAATGCAAGCTTTAGTGCACTCCTTCCCTGCTAAAGGTATCCTTACCAGTCTTGTTAAAAGTGCTCTCAGATGTACTATTTGGTGGATTTGGAGAGAGAGGTGCTTACGCAATTTTGAAGGGAAAAACAGAAATAGTGTCAACATTCTCATTGATATTCTCTCGGATACTAGAACTCTGATGGAGAAGCATCTTCCTAAGGGCGGTCTAACCAACAGAGAGAAAGGGGTCCTCATAAGATTTAATTTCACTGGAATATAGTTTGAATCTGGTTTTATGTCTTTTGATTAGTTTCATGAATAGTTCTCTTACTATTGTTTCATCACTAACAGTTATTTTCAGGCTTCGATCTGCTATCTTATTGGTGTAGCTGGTCACAAGATATGAATAAGTGTCACGAGTAATTCTACCATTGTTATTTCATAGACTACGGCTTGTGTAGTCATGAATCCCTTTCTTTTTCTTGCAACTTTCGAAGGCTATTTTCTGGCGGAGTGAGCACATCATCTCTTTATGAGGGATGGTGCACTCTTCTAGAATTACTTCGGGGTGTTTGTGACCTTAGTCTACGACTTGTGTAGATATGGCTCTTTGTATATTCTTTCTGCATTCAATATAATTTATGTTTACCTACCAAAAAAAAAAATAGAGCCCCGGAGGATAACCTGGATAAAGAGATAGAGAAGCTCAAAGATAATTTCCCTATCCATAATGTGGCCTGGAAAATTGCACAATTAGCTCTTAAGGCTACGGTCTGGTGGATTTGGCGTGAGAGATGTATGAGAATTTTTGAAGGAAAGCACAGATCGAATATGCAGCTCCTTATTAGTATATTGTTTGACATCAAGATTTGTATAGAGGGGGCCAGGTTCTCTGCGCCATCAAGGAGAGAGAAGGAGATTCTGAAGCATTTCAACATTACCATCAATTAATCTTTCTCTGTACTTCTCTTTTTTCAGAATTGTTTACTCATAGTCTACAGCCTGTGTAGTCATGAGTGGTAGTCTGGAAATCCTTGTGTGAGGGCGGTGGAGTGAGAACATTCCACCTCTTTGAGGTGGGGTGCACTCTCCTGATCTCCATTAGGATGTTCCTCCTTTGCCCTGCTATTTTGTTGGGCATTGGCTTGTAAATTCGTTCTCTTTCAATATAGTTTTTACTTACCAAAAAAAAAAAAAACCTACCCAGTCGTGTCGGAGTGAACGGCATGCCGATCAGATCCCTATTTGGGATTTTGGACCCCCGAGTTGTATGTTTTGACCCTTTAGACTCGGGTTTTTTTAGATCCGTCATTTCAACGCCCAACCCAATCCGGAAATCCAAATCGAATTCCGTCAGTTCGCACACGTCAATTTAACCTACCCAGTCGTGTCGGAGTGAACGACATGCCGATCAGATCCCTATTTGGGATTTTGGACCCCCGGGTTGTGTGTTTTAACCCTTTAGACTTTGGTTTTTTTTAGATCTGTCATTTCAACGCCCAACCCAATCCGGGAATCCAAATCGGATACCGTCAGTTCGCACACGTCAATTTAACCTACCCAGTCGTGTCGGAGTGAACGACATGTAGATCAGATCCCTATTTGGGATTTTGGACCTCGGGTTGTATGTTTTAACCCTTTAGACTCGGGTTTTTTTAGATCCATCATTTCAACGCCCAACCCAATCCGGGAATTGAAATCGGATTCCGTCAATTCGTAGACATCAATTTAACCCACCCGGTCGTGTCGGAGGGAACGGCACACCGATCAGATCCCTATTTGGGATTTTGGACCCCGTGTTGTGTGTTTTGACACTTTAGACTTGAGTTTTTTTTAGATCCGTCATTTCAACGCCCAACCCAATCCGGGAATCCAAATCGGATTCTGTCAGTTCGCACATGTCAATTTACCACTGGTCATGTCGGAGCGAACGGCATGCCGATCAGATCCCTATTTGGGATTTTTGGACCCCGGGGTTGTGTGTTTTGACTCTTTAGAGTTGGGTTTTTTTAGATCTGTCATTTCAACGCCCAACCCAATCCAGGAATCCAAATCGGATTCCGTCAGTTCGTACACGTCAATTTAACCCACCCAGTCGTGTCCGAGTGAACGGCATGCCGATCAGATCCCTATTTGGGATTTTGGACCCCCGGGTTGTATGTTTTGACCCTTTAGACTTGGGTTTTTTTAGATCCGTCATTTCAACGCCCTACCCAATCCGGGAATCCAAATCGAATTCCGTCAGTTCGCACACGTCAATTTAACCTACCCGGTCGTGTCGGAGTGAACGACATGCCGATCAGATCCCTATTTGGGATTTTGTACCCCCGGATTGTGTGTTTTAACCCTTTAGACTTTGGTTTTTTTTAGATCCGTCATGTCAACGTCCAGCCTAATCCGGGAATCCAAATTGGATTCCGTCAGTTCGCACACGTCAATTTAACCTACCAAGTCGTGTCGAAGTGAACGACATGCATATCAGATCCCTATTTGGGATTTTGGACCTCGGGTTGTATGTTTTGACCCATTATACTTGGGTTTTTTTAGATCCGTCATTTTAACGCCCAACCCAATCCGGGAATCCAAATCGGATTCCGTCAGTTCAAAGACGTCAATTTAACCCACCCGGTCGTGTCGGAGTGAACGGCACACCGATCAGATCCCTATTTGGGATTTTGGACCCCATGTTGTGTGTTTTTACCCTTTAGACTTGAGTTTTTTTTAGATCCGTCATTTCAACGCCCAACCCAATCTGGGAATCAAAATCGGATTCTGTCAGTTCACACACGTCAACTTACCACCCGGTCGTGTCGGAGCGAACGACACGCCGATCAGATGCGTATTTGGGATTTTGGACCCCCGGGTTGTGTGTTTTGACCCTTTAGAGTTGGGTTTTTTTAGATCTATCATTTCAACGCCCAACCCAATCCGGGAATCCAAATCGGATTCCGTAAGTTCGTACACGTCAATTTAACCCACCCAGTCCTGTCGGAGTGAACGGCATGCCGATCAGTTCCCTATTTGGGATTTTGGTCCCCCGGGTTGTATGTTTTGACCCTTTAGACTTGGATTTCTTTTTAGATCTGTCATTTCAACGCCCAACCCAATCCGGGAATCCAAATCGGATTCCGTCAGTTCGCACATGTCAATTTAACCCACCCGGTCGTGTCAGAGTGAACGACACGCCGATCAGATCCCTATTTGGGATTTTTCACCCCGGGTTTTGTGTTTTGACCCTTTAGAGTTGGGTTTTTTTTTTGATCCGTCATTTCAACGCCCAACCTAATACGGGGAATCCAAATCGGATTCCATCAGTTCGCACACGTCAATTTAACCCACTCGGTCGTGTAGGAGCAAACGGCACGCCGATCAGATCCCTATTTGGGATTTTGGACCCCAGGTTGTGTGTTTTGACCCTTTAGACTTGGGGTTTTTTAGATCTATCATTTCAACACCCAACCCAATCGATCGATTTGAACCTTCGGCTCTATGGGGCGTGAGGGTTTGGTTTATCGCCGGGCTCCTCCCGCCTCCCGGCGGTGGGGGGGCCTTTGCTGCTGTTCAGATTGATCTTTGCTGAGAGACAGCCATGGAATCTCCGGCGGGGGACGTTACAGGAGATCAGTCTCTTACATCTTCGGGAGAGACTTCAATTTCCGCTGAAGCGCCCGTGAAGGTCGTGAGCGAACTGGGACGTGGTCACGGTTCCTCAAAAGATCTTCCTGCCCGCCTGCCTACGCGTGAACACGTCTCTCGTGGGAGATCTCGGGAGTGGTCTGCATCTTCATCTACTGTACCTTTGCAACTGGTTTCCTCTACTAAGAAAGCTTGGAATGAACTGTTTGAAGGAGGATCATCTTCTCCAGGTGCAGGTTTGAGTTTAAACTTTGTTGAACCAGTTATGCATGGGGATCGCCTTGTTGCTTCTTATAGTTACAATGATTCGCAAGAGCTGGTCAGTGGGTGGAACTTTGCTATTGTTGGTTACAATGTGGGGATTAAGGCAGCGTTTAATCCTCTCAAAAAATTCATAGATAAACAATGGAAGCCCAAAGGTAGTTATGATCTTCACTTGCGTTCTGGCGGGTTCTTCGTTTGTGTTTTTGCTTTGGAAGAAGATATGCAGAAAGTTCTTGAAGGATTCTGGCACATTCGTGGTCATCCTTTTATCCTTCAACGCTGGAATCAGGATGTCAAGATGGAAAAGGAGATGCTTAGCTCCATACCTCTCTGGATATCCTTCCCCAACCTCCCTTTACATCTGTGGTCTCAAACCTCTTTGAGTAAGTTGGGTAGTGTCCTTGGGAAGCCTCTCTTCATGGATAAAATGACTGCTTCCAGGAAGAGACTTGCTTTTTCTAGAACTTGTGTTCTTATTCATCAGATTTTAGTTTCCCTGATGATATTCAAGTTATTCATGATACGGGGAATTCTGAAAATATTCAAGTTACTTATGAATGGAAACCGAAGTCCTGCTCGGTGTGCTCTTCCCTTGGACATCCTGATGGTTCATGTTCTCTCCTCCCTGTGCGCGAGGCAGTGCGTCCTAGTAAACAGGTTTGGCGTCTTAAGACAACTTCAAATGTTCCTGTGGAGAACAACTCTGATCATCTTAGAGATCAAGTGAATGTCATTGTTCAGGATAATTTGATGGCTTCTTGCTCTACTGATCATAATAGGAATGATGCTGATTGTTCTACGGTGACTAATATCAAAACCTCAAATAAAGTTATTGGTGTAAATCCGGATACGATGAACATTTGTCCGCAATACAATTCGGTTATCCCCGTGGCGAACCAGTTTAGTGTTCTTGAAGATCATGTCAGTTTGGAAGAAGCAAATATTTCCTCATGTGCTGTTGGCATTCCTTCGGTGACTGATAGTTCGATTATTTCAAATATCGATATTGGCGTAAAACCGGTTTCTATGGAAGGCAGATCTGGTAACTATAGCTGCGCCAATGATTCTACGGTGGATGATGTAAACCCGGGATCTGATTCAGTTAGCTTAAATACCGATACTTCAGAATCTACCAGTACCAGGCCTTTAGCTGTCAAACCAAGATCTAATGAAATTCCAGCCGGCTCATGCATTCACAGTAAGGTTGCCCATGCAGATCATTTTGGTTCTACGGTGTCCAATCTTGGTGTAAAGCCGGGACCCTATCCTATTCCTTCGTCATGGAGCCATGCAAAACCATGCAACGTCAGAAATGTCTATGGGACATAAGATGGATAAGCTTCAAGCTAGAATCCGATCCCTATCCCAAAGTCAATAATCAAGATTGTCTCTTGGAATGTGCGGGGTTTGAACAAAGTAACAAATAGATTGAGTGTTAAGCGCATGATCCAGAATTCTAATGCTCCAGTAATTATTCTTTTAGAAACCAGAGTTAAGCAAGACAACATGGTTAGTAGAAGGCTATCTATTGCACCTCATCTGAACATCATTCACAATTACAATGAGCATCCAGGGGGACGAATTTGGGTTCTGTGGAATGACACTGGTGTTCAAGCTCATTGTGTTCATGTGACAGACCAGCTTATTCACCTAAAGTGCACTGATCTTCTGACTGGGAATTTTTCTATGTAACTGCTGTGTATGGATCTAATCTTTGTCATGATCGGAAAAATCTCTGGCAGGATATTTTATCTCTATCTACTAATATTTCTGAACCATGGATTTTGGTGGGGGATTATAACTGTGTCAGATCTCCGGAGGAGAAGACTGGAGGGCGTAGACTCACACCTTCTATTCTTAGAGATTTCAATACTTGTATTGATCTCTCATCTTTGATGGACCTGAAGAGTGAAGGTAATACTATGTCATGGTGTAATCGCTCTATGGGGGCCAGAAGAATTACTTGCAGACTTGATCGAGCTCTTATTAACAAGTGCAGGTTAGATACTTTCTCTGATAGTTATGTCTCTTATGGTGACAAATTGCACTCAGATCATGCTTATCTTACAATTTCCACTGAAGAGGCTATTGCGAGAGGGCCAAAACCATTTAAATTCTTCTCCATGTGGGCACATCATGACAGATTCCTTTCTACTGTGGAGAAGGCTTGGGGTACTCAGGTTCATGGTACACCTCTTTATGTTCTCTGCCAGAAGCTCCGTGCTGTCAAGATTGCTCTGAAGGTGTGGAATCGGGAGGAGTTCGGAGAGATCCATAACAAAGTCAACTGTGCTGCCAAAGATCTTCATATAGCTCAAGATAATCTGGATACTGATCCATTGAATGAGGACAATATTGAAAAGGAGAAGCAAGCTCGCTCTACTTATCTACATTCCTTGTGTATGGAAGGTTCTTATGCTAAACAACGAGCTAAACAACATTGGCTAACACAAACTGATGACAACACAAAGTTTTTCTATGCTAGCATTAAAGGAAGAAGGATGATGAACACCATACGAAGATGCAAGCTGCCGGATGGAAGTGTTACTGATGATGCTCATAAGATTAAGGAACATGCGCTTACTTACTACTTTGACCTCCTAAATCAACAGCAACGCTATGTTTTTCCTGATATTGAAGCATCTAGAAGACTTTCTGAGGAAGACAGGAACAGACTTATGAGGCCCTTTACGGATTCAGAAATCACAGACGTTGTTATGCATGCTCCGAAGAATAAAAGTCCTGGACCTGATGGATTTCCAGCTGAATTCTTTCAACTATGTTGGAGTATTGTTGGCAATGATGTTTTTTTGGTAGGTAAACAAAATTATATTGCATCAACTAATAATGTACAAGAGGCCATATCTACACAGGCTGTAGATTATGGCAAAGAGCTCCAAGATGTTCCCAGGAGAGTGCACCATTCCTCAATGAGGTTTGATGTTCCCACTCCACCAGAATGCCACCTTGGGTAGAAAAGAAATGGACTAAATTCATGACTACACAAGCCGTAGTCTATGAGATTATTCCTATGAATAGAACCATACTCTGTGGCAGCAGCAAGGAAGCAGCAACAGCGCCCATCTGAAAGAGAAAATAAGACGAAGGATCGAAGCTTGGAAATAGCTGTTAGTGTTAAAACATTAGCAAATCCAATCATGTGAATAACCGAAATAAAAGAACACCTATTAACTGAATGAACTCGCCTAAATGTTGGTAAAATTAAATCTTGTGAGGACCCCTCTCTCTCTAGAAGTGATAGTAGAATTGGATAAGTGATGCTCCAACAGGCATCTGGAGTCCGATAGGATATCAATGAGAACACCGACATTATCTCTAGTCTTCCCTTCAAAGATCCTTAAGCACCTTTCATGCCAGATCCACCAAATAGTACATCTAAAAGCAATCTTCATTAATCTCGTGAGATGACTTTTATGGGGAAAGCTATGCACTAAGCTCTGCATCTCAGCATGGATATTAGGGTGAGGTCTTCTGCTGAAGTCGAATCTCTTAAGAATCTCTTTCCAAACCCATTGAGTGTAAGTGCATTCAAAGTACAGATGGTCAATGGATTCATTGCTACTGAGGCACAAGTAACACATAGCAAGGGAATAGCCTTTTCTTTGCAGATTATCAACAGTGGGCAACTTGTTGAGGATGGCCTGCCAGGTACAAAGAGAATGCTTGGGAGAGGATGGCCGGTCCCAGACCCATCTGTAATGCGACCAAAGGGGTAAGTGGTTCCGGATGTGATTCCAAGCCGAGGTTGCACTGAATTTGCCCCTGTCATGAATCCAGTTAATTTCATCTGCCACACTATTGTGAATGGGAATAGTATGAATTTGCGGCCAAAGGGTGATCATATCCGTTGAGGTAGGAGGAGGGAGACTCCAATGGTTGTTATGGATCAGATCAGAGACAGTAGCATCTTTGGGAGCCCCAAGGTCCTGACGGACTCTATCCCCATAGATTTGATATATACTTTTGCCATGAAGCCAAGGATCATACCATAAGCTAGTGGTTCTGCCATTGGATATGTTATAGGTAATATGAGTGCTTATCCAATCCCTTGCCTTAAGAATGCCTTTCCAAGCAGCGGAGTGATAGACTTTGGAATTTGCAGTCCAGAAGTTGTTATTCCTCAGATACTTACTGTGAACCCATTTAACCCAAAGGCTATGCTATCCACTATTTCTTCAAGGGAGGAAGATGGCTTCGTCAGGTAAATCATACATTCATCTCCCTCATTCCTAAAAGTGAAAATGCAGACTCCTTTGATCAGTTCCGGCCCATCTCCTTGTGCAATTTTCTGTACAAAATTTTCACGAAGCTCATTGCCAACCGTATGCAAGAGTTCATGCCCTTCTTAATCAGCAAAAATCAGTCGGCTTTTTTAAAAGGTCGAAGGATTCAGGATAGCATTCTTCTGGCTAATGACTTGGTGAGAGACATCCACTCCAAACATAGAGGCAGCTTATTATGCATGAAGGTTGATTTGAGGAAAGCATTTGACACTGTTCACCGAAGCTTCATCTTATTGATTCTGAGGAAGATGGGTTTTCCAGAGCAATGGGTTCAATGGATTGATATTCTCACTAATTCAGCAACCTTTTCGGTTCTTCTTAATGGGAGTCCAACTTGTTTCTTTCACTCTTCTAATGGTATTCGGCAGGGCGACCCATTATCTCCTTACCTATTCTGTGTTGCTATGGAAGGACTATCCATTATGATTGAGCAGAAAATGAAGGAAGGATTGTTGAATGTTCCAACTTATGGAGAAGCTAAAATGTCTCATTTGGTTTTCGCTGATGATCTGCTTCTTTTCATGAAACCTACTATCTCCTCTGCCCGGTGCATATCAAATATTCTTGAAGACTTCTACTCCCATTCAGGCCTGCAACTTAACACTGGAAAGAGTAAAGTTTTCATTGGTGAGAAGGTGCATCCTAAAGGACCGCTGCTTGATGCTCTCAAAGTTCAGGAAGGCTCCCTCCCTTCCACTTATCTGGGCCTTCCTCTTTTCTCTACCAGAATGTCCAGTCATCATTGTGTGCCTATAATTCAGAAAATTTCCCGGCGGATGGCTTCATGGAAAACCAGATTACTCTCTAGAGCTGGTCGGCTGGAACTAATCCGCTCCATTCTCCAATCTTATTCCTTGTATTGGGCTGTCTCATTCTTGTTACCTAAGGGACTCATTGGAGAAGTGGAGAGATTACTACGGAATTTCTTTTGGCATTCATCAGGGGATTATAAACCTTTTCACCTTGTTAAATGGGCTCATGTATGCAGGCCAAAAGAAGAGGGAGGATTGGGTCTTAGGCGTTTGTCTCATTGGAATTCAACTACTATCACAATGCAATTCTGGAGGCTCCTATCTCATCATGACACCATTTGGACTCACTGGGTGAGAAACAGATACCTGAGGAATACATCCATCTGGGAGGCCAAGACTCAACCCTATCATTCTCAAGCATGGAAAGGTATGCTTCAGGCTCGTGACTGGATCCGGCCCCATGTGACTTATAAAATTGGCAATGGTAACTCTATCAGCTTATGGGAAGATCCATGGATTGATGGGGAATCTCTCTTCTCCCTAGGCGGTCAGTACATCAGATTGCTCATTGGGCTGCCTCTCTCTGCCATGGTGAGCTCCTTTATTCAGGACGGGGAATGGTGCCTTCCTCCCCCACTTCCCCTGAGATGTTTGATCTTTGGCCCCGAATCATGAACATCTCCATTTCGGGTAACCAAGAGGATTCAATTGTGTGGAAGCATGGATCCATCAGCAATAAGACCATCTATGATCTAAAGAGAGTCATTTACCCCAAAGTACCTTGGTTTTCCATTGTTTGGAAAAAGCCAACAAGCCAAAAGCACTCGCTCCTTACCTGGCAGGTCCTGATGAATGGGATGCCAACATTTGATGCCCTACAAAGGCGTGGCTTGCATGGTCCAAATATCTGTGTGCTTTGTAAACAGTATGATGAGCACATTAACCACCTTTTTTTTTTTGGTAATGGATACCGGTTTTCGAATTAATCATGAAATTGGAAATATGTACAAAGGATGGTCCATGCTATCACAAGCCGATAGCTATGGATTCATAAAAGACTAGAAACGACATAATACATGTCTGAGCCGAACCAAACTAGTTTCTTTGGATAATGAAATTATTGATGATAGTAGTGGCCCTATGACTAGAGGTCACCCCTTGCAAGTGAAATTCAGTAACACTGCGAATGAGCACATTAACCACCTTTTCTTCAAGTGTTCTTACAGCTCGTGGATCTGGATGCAACTATTACATAGATTGGACATTCACCGCAGTCCAAGAGAAACAACCATTGCCGAAGGAGAAAGCTTAATAAGGAGCTTCAATGAGCGAGATGCAAGAAGGAGTGTGGCTTTTGTTACTTTTAGAGCAGCGATTTGGTGGATTTGGAAAGAAAGGTGTTTGAGGATTTTTGAATGCAAAAGCCGTACCCCAATGCAGGTCCTTTTATCCATCCTTGCAGATGTCCGAAACATTACTGAATTCTATATTCAGGGGGTTACTCCCAACCATAAGGCAAGCATAATAATTCAGAATTTCAATATTAGAAGGGTTTGATTACCTTGTGTTTGGGCTGCAAGTAAGCTCTTTTTTATCCATAGCTATCGACCTGTGATAGAATGGAATTCTCATTGTAAATACTCCATCATTTTCCACAATTAATACAATTTTCAGTATTACTTACCAAAAAAAAAAATTATATCACTGCTGATATCATCTCGGGATCTTCTCCTCAAGCCTTGGCTCTGGAGTCTGATATGGGATCTTTCCAGGACAAGTCTTCTAAGCCTGGTGAAGCTCATTATGCTAGGAAGGTAACCTCACCGCTCCCATGCTATACTTCGACCGCTCAAGATTTTGTTGCTGGTTCTGTAACCGGCGACAATCCAACATGCAACAGCCAGTTTTCATGGATACCCTCATTGCTGAGTGTGAGAGTTTAATCAGAAGTTTTCATGGATGTGGAACTGGCACAACTGTGGCCTTTGCTAGTTTTCGTGCTGCTCTTTGGTGGATTTGGAAGGAAAGGTGTACCAGATTTTATGAATCTACAAATCGTACAAAGGCTCATGTGCTTTTGTCCATATTGTCTGATATTCGACATACTACTGAACCTCATATTCAGAAGGAAAAGCTCTCAATCAGATCCAAACTTATTTGCAGAAATTTCATTCTTAAAGTAATCTGATTTGTAAGGATGGGTTTTCATGATTCCATGTTTGAGCTTTCTTCCTTTCATAATCATAACTATCGGCCTGTGATAGTATGGTTTCTTCCTTGTAATTGATATCTTTGATCAATAAAACTTCGGTATTATTTACCAAAAAAAACATGCAACAGCCAGATTCCTTCTATGACTGGAAAAATATCTTTATCTGGTAAGGCAGGCTCCACTCCCTTGCCAGGGAAAGGAAAGGAGATTCTTAGAAAATCTAATCATCATGATTCTCAAAAAATTCGGTCTTCAAGAAACTTTGACACTTCTAAATTGAAGGATATAGACAATCTTCAAAAGTTGGATCGTACTATGGTACGAGAGATGCACCAATCTACTTCTCATTGATCATGCACATTATATCTTGGAATGTGAGAGGTATGAATAGGAAGTCCAAAATGTTAGCTATTAAGAAAGAGTTGTCTATTTCTAAATGTGATATTGCTATTCTCTGAGACAAAGATCCAGCAACCGAATTTTGATACTACTAAGAATCTGATTTGGCCTCAATCTGAGGTGATACACAATTATAGCAGTTCTTGGAGGGGAAGAATTTGGATCATGTGGAATTCTACTAAACTCACTTTGACTCCAATCTCGGAAGGATCACAATTCATTCATGCTTCTTGTCTTGACAAAATCACGGGTGAGATTTTCTTCATTACTTCCATCTATGGTTCCAATATTGTTCAGGATTGGCGCACTTTGTGGAATGAGCTTACTCAATTATCTGTTGCCATTATGCAACCGTGGATCCTTGTGGGAGACTTCAATACCATTCGTCACCCGGAGGAGAAGATTGGTGGGCGCAGCGTTTCCCCTACTCATCTGGCGGATTTCAACAATTTTATTGACCAGGCTGCACTCTTGGACTTGCCTCATCTTGGCAATTTTTTATCTTGGAGTAATAGGAAAGCTGGAATACAAAGGATTTCAGGAAGACTGGACCGAGCTCTGGTGAATTCTTACTGGATCAACAAATATGAGGACAGCCTCTTATGCTATGATAATCACTTAATCTTAGATCATGCATTACTAAATATTAATTGGAGCAATACTTCTAGCAGTCAATCCCGTCCTACTCCTTTCAAATTCTTTAACATGTGGATCACTCATCCTAATTTCAAAAAAGTTGTGACAGAAGCTTGGTCGGCCATACTCATGGTTCTCCTTTATCTCAAGTGTGTCAGAAGCTTAAGATGGTTAAGTATGCTCTTCGGGTTTGGAACAAGGAGGAA
This sequence comes from Colocasia esculenta, assembly GCA_014218235.1. Lineage (NCBI taxonomy): Eukaryota > Viridiplantae > Streptophyta > Magnoliopsida > Alismatales > Araceae > Colocasia > Colocasia esculenta. Next base: position 66,884,551 of record CM024756.1, read on the forward strand.
TTTGGTAATGTTGTCACCAGTACTACTACTGCTCGGGATAATCTAATTCGGATCCAATCTCAGCTTACTAATGACCCTGGTAATAACGATCTTCACAACATTGAGAGTCTTTGCAGGTCTTCCTATCTTAAGGCTTTAGAGAATGAGGAGATGTATGCTAAGCAAAAATCCAAGCAGAATTGGTTATCTCTCGGTGACTCTAACACGAAGTTCTTTTATTCTGCTATTAAAGCTCGAAGAGTGCACTGTTCTATAAAGAACTGTAAAAGTTCAGATGGGGAGGTTCTAACTTCTGATACTGATATTAGGAATCATGCTGTTTCCTACTATGAATCTCTTCTTAATAAACATCATGATGCTAGGCCTGCCAACCTCAATGTTCGTGCTGCTCTTTCTTCTGAGGAGGTGGAGGGACTTATGAAGCCTTTTACTGTTGAAGATATTCGTCAGGTTGTTTTTGCCTCTGCAAGGGATAAGAGCCCTGGTCCTGATGGATTTCCAACTGAATTTTACACCTCTTGCTGGGACATTGTTGGGGATCTTGTCTCTCTTGCCATTCTCTCCTTCTTAATGGTGGTTACTGGGAGAACAAATCAACTCAACTTTCATTGCTCTTGTTCCCAAGAAGGATAATGCTGATTCTCTTGATCATTTCAGGCCGATTTCACTGTGTAATTTTATTTACAAGATAATTGCAAAGTTGATGGTTAACCGTATTCGACAAGTTCTCCCTACTCTTATCAGTCCTCATCAATCGGCTTTCATCCGGGGGCGCCGTATTCAGAATAACATACTTCTGGCTAATGACTTAGCAAAGGACCTTCAGATCATGCCAGGAACATAATATGGCCTAATTCTGATGTCATCCATAATTACTCTAGCTCTTGGAGAGGGCGAATTTGGATTCTTTGGAACCCTACTCTCTTCTCTATCTCTCTTATTTCGGAGTCCTCACAATATATCCATGTTAAGTGCACTCATAACAGCACTGGTGATCCTTACTGCAGTTTATGGTTCAAATCTCCTCCACGAAAGGCGCCAGCTTTGGAAGGACTTGCATTACCTTTCTCAGAATATCTCTGATCCATGGATTATTATGGGAGATTTTAATACCATCAGACATCCGGATGAGAAGAAAGGTGGCAGATCTGTTTTGGCCTCTCATCTGGCTGATTTTAATGACTTCTTAGATGCTGCTGGGCTTCTCGATATGCCCCATGTGGGCAACTTTTTCTCTTGGTGTAATATGAAATCTGGTCTCCAACGAATTGCTGCCCGCTTAGATCGTGTGCTTGTCAATACTTATTGGTCCAACTTGCATGAGGAAGCTATTGTCAAATATGAACCTATGCTGGTTTCTGATCACTCCAAGCTCCTAGTTACCGTCAACTGCAACCATCCGAAGAATATGCCGAGGCCATTTAAATTTTACAATATGTGGACAACTCATCCTGATTTCAAGAACATTGTTAGCACTGCCTGGAATGTTAATGCGTCTGGATCCTTGCTTCTTCAAGTCTGTAAAAAGCTTCGATCTGTAAAATCTGCTTTGAAAGATTGGAATCGTAAGGTCTTTGGGGATGTCTCTTCAACCACCACTTCTACTAGAGAGGCTTTAATTAAAGCCCAGCAGCATCTTGCCGATAATCCTTCTAATGAAGATATTCAGGAGCATGAGAATCTATGTAGAAGAAATTATTTGAATGCTTTGGAAACGGAGGAAATGATTGCAAAACAGAAATCTAAACAGCAATGGCTATCTCTTGGGGACTCCAACACAAAATTCTTTTATGCTGCCATCAAAGCTCGTCGAATTCACAATTCTATTAAGCAATGTAGGTCCAAGGATGGATCTATCCTGACTTCTGATGAGGATATTCGGGCCCATGCTTTATCCTACTATGTTAATCTCTTGAATAAATCGCACCAGCAGCATAATCCAACATTTGATGTAAAGAAATATCTTCTTTCGGAAGATGTTGATCTGCTTATGAAACCTTTCTCTTTAGAGGATGTTCGCCAGACTGTCTTCAATTCCCCGAAGGATAAAAGTCCGGGTCCAGATGGTTTTACTGTGGAATTCTACATCAATTGCTGGGACATTGTTGGGGACCTAGTCTCCAAAGCTATCCTTGCGTTCTTTGATAATGGCCTCTGGGAGAATCAAATCAACTCAACTTTCATTGCTTTAGTTCCCAAACAAGAAAATGCTGACTCTCTAGATCAATTTCGGCCAATTTCCCTGTGCAATTTCATCTATAAGGTGATTACAAAAATGATGGCTGATCGTATGAAGCTGGTTCTTCCTTCAATCATTAGTCAGTACCAGACAGCTTTCATTCCGGGCAGGAAAATCCAAAGTAACATCTTGCTGGCCAATGACTTAGCCAAAGATATGCATTCCAAACATAAAGGGACCCGAGTCTGTCTCAAGGCTGACCTATGTAAGGCCTTTGATTCCGTCTCTTGGAACTTTGTTTACTTTATGATGAGAAAAATGAAATTTCCGGACAAATGGATTCGCTGGATTAAATGCTGCATGGAAACTTCTAAATTTTCTGTCCTAGTAAATGGTAGTCCTGAGGGTTTCTTTTCAAGCTCTAATGGTCTTCGGCAAGGTGACCCGCTTTCACCTTATCTCTTTACTATTGTCATGGAAGGATTCTCTTCTCTCATTGACTCTGCTGTCCAGAGGAAAGCTATCAAAGTTCCTACTGCGAGAAATTTGCCAATCTCTCACTTTATTTTTGCTGATGATCTTATCATCTTCTTTAAAGATGATGCTCAGTCAGCCATGGTGATTAAAAATCTTCTTCATGAATTCTACAATTATTCTGGGCTTCAACTTAATACTTCTAAGAGCAGGATCTACATGGGTGGCAAGGTCAAGAACACATCTGCTATAAAGGATATCCTTAATATTCCTATTGGCCAACTGCCTACCACTTATCTGGGTTTGCCTCTTGTGAGCACCTCTCTGAAGAAGAGTAACTGTCAACCGATTATTGATAAGATCAAGAAGCAGATTGCTTCCTGGAGGACCAACCTTCTATCAAGAGCTGGTAGATTAGAGCTAATAAAATCTGTTCTCTCATCTTATTCCATCTACTGGTCTGTATCTTTTCTCCTACCCTCAGCAACTCTTAAAGAGATCGACAAAATCCTGTGTAACTTTTATTGGCAGGGCCATTCTTCTCAACATGCTACTCATATGGTCAGTTGGAAACAAATCTGTAGACCAAAAAATAAGGGGGGCCTGGGAATCCGGCGCCTTTGTGACTGGAACTTAGCTTGTGCGGTCAAAAATCTGTGGGATATTCTGCAGCACCAAGACTCTCTTTAGGTCAAATGGGTTCATGAACGTTACCTCAGAAGTAATTCTATTTGGACCATCAAGGTAAGATCCTATCACTCGACGGCATGGAAAAGCATTTTGAAGCAGCGGGAATGGATCCTTAGTCATCTCTCTTACAAAGTTGGGGAAAGGAGTCACCTCAGTTTCTTCTATGACCCGTGGATCCAAGGCAAAAGTATTTTTATGATGATGGGTGATAGGGTTCGCCGCCACCTTGGTCTCCATAAGGAAATCACATGCTCCTCCTTCATTCAAAATGGTAATTGGTTACTTCCTCCTCAAACTTCATTGGATATGATGGAACTCTATCCTTTGATCCAAAGTGTTCAGATTAGCCAAAATGATGCAATCACTTGGATTCATGGAACCTTTAACACCGAAGAGGCGTGGAACTATATTAGAGAGACTAATCAAAAAGTGGGCTGGGCTGATTGGATTTGGAAAGGTCCTACCGTGCAGAGATTCTCTCTAACTTCATGGCAGGCGATGATGCACAAGCTCCCTACTATTAACAACTTAAGAAAGAGAGGTTTCCAAATGCCTAGTAGATGTATTCTTTGCTGTCTCTCTGACGAAAGTGAGGATCATTTATTCTTTCAGTGCACTTATTCAAACCAAATTTGGGGAGGAATTCTGGACAGGTTAAACATCCAAAGGCAGCCTCGCTCATCTATTCTTCAAGAAGTTCATTCCTTACGTAAGAGCTTCTCTAAGGATGGATTTGCTACTCTCTTGGCAAGGCTCTTATTTCGTGCTACCATCTGGTGGATCTGGAGAGAACGCTGTTGCAGAACCTTTGATAGCGTCTGTACATCTGCCATTCATATTATGCTTTCTATTATTCATGATGTGAGAAGTTGTGTGGAAGCTATTGCCCACAACAGTCCTCTTTCTGGTCGGTCCAAGGTCATTTGTAAAAGATTCAACATCGCTATTCAAAGTTCTTATCCTTAGCTTGAGTCTTCTAGGGGGATAGTCACTGACCTGTAGTGTCATCCCCTCGGTTTTGGACTTGTGCTTTGCAGCATAAGTCCTTCTATTGTATCATGCATTCTTTCTCTTATTAATTTAATCTTCTCTTGGTTGACCGACCAAAAAAAAAAAAGCAAAGGACCTTCACTCCAAGCACAGAGGGACTCAAATTTGCCTCAAAGCTGATCTATGTAAGGCTTTTGACTCAGTATCCTGGGATTTTATCTACTTCATGCTTGAGAAAATGAACTTTCCTCAATGGTGGATTTTCTGGATAAAACGCTGTCTTCAAAGTGCAAATTCTCTGTTCTGGTCAATGGTAGGCCTGCTGGTTTCTTTAGTAGTACGAATGGCATCCGTCAGGGGGATCCTCTCTCTCCTTACCTCTTCACCATCATAATGGAGGGTTTCACTTGTCTTATGGAGAATTCGGTGCATCACAAGGAGATCAAAGTTCCTCGGGCTGGTTCTTTGACAATTTCCCATTTCATATTTGCGGATGATCTTATCATATTCTTCAAGGATGATGTCCCTTCTGCCCAGAGAATTAAGTCTCTCCTGCAAGAATTTTATCACTATTCGGGTCTGCAAGAGAATACATCTACTAGGCATTTGAATAAGGGGTTTCTCTCTCTAGGTGATTCTAGAGAGAGAAGCTCTGGGTTTTTTGGTGGTTTGCTGGGGTTCGGTTCTGTGGGGCTGGCCCCTGGGGGGCGCATGGAGGTGATTCCTCCGAGTGCTCCCAATGGTCTCGTGGTCACCGCGGGACAAAGCTCTTCCCAGAATGCTTTCCCACAAGGTGATCCCCCTACGGCCCAGCACCCTACCTCTAGAGGACGTTCGCTCCAGAGGGAGTCTTCTGGCCGTTCTCATTCTCGTGTCTCCCTTGTTCGGAGACCATGGTCTTCTCTTTTCGGAGGACTTGCTGGGAAGGGAGCAGCTGCGCAAGGAACTACCTTGGAGTTCATTGAACCTATTCGACTCCAAGAGAAACAGTTTGCTGTCTTTGAAGGGGATGATGCTAAAGATCTTCTGGAGACATGGAGGTACGCTCTTATGGGTTATTGTGTTGGCATGAAACCTATCTACTCAGCACTACGTGCATTCATTCTAAACTTCTGGAAACCAAAAGGTGATGTTGAGATTTTGATGAGAGAAGGAGGGTTCTTCCTGGTTGTTTTCAATCAGGAAGATGACTTGAAGCGAACCCTTGATGGGTTTTGGTGTATCCGGGGACACCCGTTGGTGATTCGAAGATGGACGCCGGAGTTGCAAATGGAGAAAGAGTCCCTTACTAGCATGCCCATTTGGGTTAAGTTCCCTGATCTCCCCCTTCGGTGGTGGACTGTTAGGGGTCTGAGCAAGATTGCTAGCCTTCTTGGTCGGCCGTTGCACATGGATTCGCTGACAGCTACAAGGAAGAGACTCCACTTCGCAGAGTCTGTGTTCTGGTTGACGTGCATGCTCAGTTTCCCTCTAAAGTTGTCATTCAGAATGTGGATGGTTCCTTTGACACTGTTTCTGTCGAGTATGAATGGAAACCGGTTCTGTGTAAGGAGTGCAACTCCTTTGGTCATGGCAATAAGGAGTGTCAGACAAGCTCGGGGGTTACAAGGAAGGTATGGCGTCCAAAGATTATTCAGGAGCGGGAGCAGGAGCACGGGATGATCAATCCTGAAGGTGTTCAACTGGTGCAGGATCGGGAGCTTTGTTCGTCCGCCATGGAAGCTGTTCAAGAAAGCAGCTGTCCAGTGCAAAACCGCTTCACGGTCTTGGAAGAGCTGGATAATTTGTAGGAAGCGGTTTCCGGAGATATTGTACAACCTGTTACTGTTGCTAAAACTAATGATGGGAGGGTCATGCAAAGGAAAGGGAAGGAGAATGCTGGTACGCTTCAAGGAAACGCAGCTAGCGTTGTGCATGGGAAGGCGAACTTGCACATTCCTTCTTCTAATCCCATGATAGGCAGGGATAAATCTAACGGGGTTCCACGGATATGAGGATTCATCTATTGCCTTCTAATGAGAATTACTTACTTCAGACGGATTCAACTCAAGGAAAGGTGATGGTAAGCAATATTCCCGATCAAGGGAATGGAGCCGGAGAGATGCCATATGAGAAGCGCACCAAGGTGGATGTTGTTCGGGATTTTAATGCAATTTTCCCTGCCAAAGAAAGAGAGAATGCAACGTTGTCCGTGTTGGAGTTGAGTGATGCGTACGTGGGGGAAGTGTCCATGCAACAGCAGATTGATACGCCAATCAATTCTAAGCTCACTTCCCGCCATACTAGAAAGATATCCTCCATTCATAGCCCACAAGACCGGAGTGAAAGCTCTCTGCATGCTCAGACTTCGGGAGTTACTATAGAAAATAAAATGGATAAGCTTCAAGCTAGGATACGCTCTCTATCCCATAATCAGTTATGAAAGTTATCTCTTGGAATGTTCGTGGCCTCAATAAGAGAGCGAATAGATTAAGTGTTAAAAATTCTCTATCTCTCTCTGGAGTTGATATAGCTATTCTTCTGGAAACTAGAGTTCGCCTGGGAAGTATGGTAAACAGAAGGCTCTCAATTGCACCTCAGCTGAATATTCTTCATAATTATACTGAGCATCCCGGTGGTCGTATCTGGGTCCTTTGGAATGGTTCCTTTGTTCATATCACTTGTGTTAAACTTACTCCTCAGCTTATTCATATGGACTGCACTGATATCTCCTCTGGGAACAACTTTCACTTGACTGCTGTCTATGGCTCAAACCTTCTTTATGAAAGGAAGTTATTGTGGAATGATTTGTTGATGCTTTCTAGCTCCATTCAGGTGCCTTGGTTACTGGCAGGTGACTTCAATTGTGCTCGTCTCCCGGAAGAGAAGATTGGAGGCCGGAGGTTGACCCCATCTATGCTTCGGGATTTTAATTCTTGTATTGAAAGCTCTGCTCTCCTGGATCTGAAAAGTGTGGGCAGCATCTACTCCTGGAGTAATCATTCTGTGGGTGCAAGAAGAATTGTTTGCAGGCTTGACAGGGTCCTCATCAACCAATTGTGGTTGGATATGTTCCCTAATAGTTATGTTCATTATGGGGACCAGTTCCATTCAGATCATGCTCAACTTAATATTTTCACTGAAGAAGTGGTGGCAGGAGGCCCTAAACCATTTAAATTCTATAATATGTGGGCTCTTCATGAATCTTTTCAATCCATTGTCCAGCGAGCTTGGAACACTCATGTTCAGGGGACCCCGCTGTTTGTTTTTTGCAAAAAACTTCGGGCGGTCAAGGATGCTTTGAAGATGTGGAATCGAGAAGAATTTGGACTCATATTTAATAAGGTTAAGTTGGCTGGTGATACCTTACACTCTGCACAGTCCAATCTTGCTGCTGATCCTATGAATGCTCAGCTTATTCATGAGGAGAAACATGCCAGGGATACTTATCTCGCTTCTTTAAATATGGAAGGAGTTTATGCACAGCAAAGGGCGAAGCAACATTGGATCACTCAATCTGATGATAACACCAAGTTTTTCTATGCTAGTATTAAAGGGAGGCGAATGATGAATACCATTCGGAGCTGTAGGTTGCCGGACGGTCAAGTGATGTCTGACCTGCCAAATCTTAAGAAGCATGCTATCGATTTCTACTTTGAGCTTCTTAATCAACATCAAATCTTTATGTCTCCAGATTTCCAACCTTCCTCTATTCTTTCGGATGAAGATAGATTTCTATTATGCAGCATTTTCTGATGATGAAATCACTGAAGTGGTAATGAGTGCTCCCAAGATAAGAGCCCTGGTCCTGATGGTTTTCCGGCGGACTTTTATCAACTATGCTGGCGTATTGTGGGTCAGGATGTCTTGAATGCAGTCCATTACTTCTTTAATGGAGGGCGTTGGCTAAGGCAGGTAAATCACACCTTCATCTCTCTTATTCCCAAGACTGATACTGCTGATTCTTTTGATCAGTTCTGGCCAATCTCCCTGTGCAATTTCCTCTACAAGATCATTACGAAGCTGATTGCCAATCGAATGCAAAAGTACATGCCCCATCTTATCAGCAAGCATCAGTCTGCTTTTATTAAAGGTCGGAAGATTCAAGACAGCATACTCCTTGCTAATGATATTGTGAGAGACTTTCATTCCAAGCATCGGGGCAATCTCTTATGTATGAAGGTTGATCTCCGGAAAGCATTTGACTCAGTTAATCGAGATTTCATCCTTCTTCTGCTAACGAGAATGGGATTCCCTGATCAGTGGGTTCATTGGATTGCAATTCTGATTAATTCTCCCACTTTTTCGGTGCTTTTAAATGGTAGTCCTGTTGGTTTCTTCAGCTCTTCTAACGGCATTCGTCAAGGTGACCCACTGTCACCTTACCTGTTCTGTATCGCCATGGAAGGGCTTTCTATTCTCATTGATCAGAAGTTGGTGGCCGGTACCTTGCATGTTCCTCAATTTGGTGAGGTCAAACTCTCACATCTCATCTTTGCTGATGATCTCCTCCTTTTCATGAAGCCTCATATTTCTTCTGCTCGGTGCATATCAAAAGTCTTAAAGGATTTCCACAGTTATTCTGGTTTGCAGCTGAACTCTTCCAAAAGCAAGGTGTTCATTGGGGCTAAGGTACATCATAAAGAGCCCCTTCTTAATGCTTTGGGAATTCGGGAGGGAGTACTGCCTTCTACTTACCTGGGTCTTCCTCTATTCTCTACTAGGTTGGCTCATACTCATTGTGCTCCTATTGTTCAAAGATCTCTAATCGAATTGCCTCTTGGAAATCTAGACTTCTTTCTAAGGCAGGTCGGCTGGAGTTGATAAAATCAGTTCTGAATTCTTATGCCATATACTGGGCTGTCTCCTTTATTCTTCCTAGGAGGCTCATTGGAGAAGTAGAAAGGTTGTTGAGAAATTTCTTTGGCATGCTTCTGGTGATTATAAACCTTTCCACCTAATCAAATGGGACAAGCTGTGTAGACCCAAAGATGAGGGGGGTCTTGGTATTAGAAGACTGGATACTTGGAACATTTCTGCCCTTACTATGCAGTTTTGGAGAATCTTATCAGGGAATGATACCTTATGGACCCAATGGGTGAGGAGTAGATACCTTAAGCAGACTTCCATCTGGTCGGTGAAGACCCATTCCTACCACTCTCATGCTTGGAAAGGAGTTCTTCATGTCAGAAATTGGTTCAGATCTCATGTCACTTATAGAATTGGTGATGGTCTCACAATTAATCTTTGGGATGATCCTTGGATAGATGGGCACTCTATATCTTCTTTGGGAGGGGACTATATCAGATTCTTGCTTGGGATGCCCATTAATGCCACGGTTAGCAACATCATTCATGATGGGAATTGGTGTCTTCCGCCTCCTACATCTGTGAGATGTTTGATCTTTGGCCGCGTATCCTCAACATCCTATATACACTGGCCAAAATGATTCTATTGTTTGGAGACACTCTAATGGTCCCATTAGCAGCAAAGGCCTCTTCGATCTAAGGAGAACCATTTATCCTAAGGTTCCTTGGTTTCAACTTGTCTGGAAAAGACCTACTTCTCAGAAACATTCTCTTCATGCCTGGCAGGTTATCATGGGTGGCATTCCCTCCTTTGATGTTCTTCAAAAAAGAGGCTTATGTGGTCCTAATATTTGTGTTCTGTGTAAGAACCATGATGAGCATGTTAATCATCTCTTCTTCCAATGTTCATACAGCTCTTGGATTTGGATGCAACTTCTTCATAGACTGGATATTCATAGGCGGCCAAAGGATTCTATTTTTTTTTTTTTGGTAAATAATACCGAAATTGCATTGATCAGATTAATCAATTACAAGGAGGAAACCATACTATCACAAGCCGATAGTTATGATTATGAAAGGAAATGCTCAAAACATGGGATGAAAAACCCAACATTACAAATCAGATTACTTTAAGAATGAAATTTCTGCAAATGAGTTTGGATCTGATTGAGAGCGCTTCCTTCTGGATATGATGTTCAGTAGTGTACCGAATATCAGACAATATGGACAAAAGCACATGAGTCTTTGTACGATTGGTAGATTCATAAATCCTGGTACATCTCTCCTTCCAAATCCACCAAAGAGCAGCACGAAAACTAGCAAAGGCCACAATTGTACCAGTTCCACATCCATGAAAACTTCTGATTAAACTATCACATTCAGCAATGAGTGTATCCTTGGGTCTCCGGTGAATATCTAACCTGTGCAATAGCTGCATCCATATCCAAGAGCTATAGGAACACTGAAAGAAGAGGTGTTGAAGGTGCTCATCATTCTGCCTGCACAAAACACAAATGCTTGGCCCATAAAGACCACGCCTCTGGATTACCTCAAAGACGGAATCCTTCCCAGCATGCACTGCCACGCATGAAGTGAATGCTTTTGAATAGTAGGCCGCTGCCATACAACTTTGAACCATGGAACTTTTGGATAGATGGTTCTTTTCAGATCATAAATGTGATTAGTGGTTATATTTCCATTATTGTGCTTCCATATAATGGAGTCTTGACAATCATCATGGATGGGAATTGTAAGAATTTTCGGCCATAGCTCCATCATATCATTTGAAGTCGGGTTAGGAAGACACCATCTCCCATTCTGAATGAAGGCATTAACAGTAGCGTTGATAGGAAGGCCAAGAAGAAATCTGATGTCATCGCCTCCTAAAGTGGATAAGGACTGCCCATCAATCCAAGGATCTCCCCAGAGACTAACCGATTCCCCATTTCCAATCTTGAATATAACATGAGGCTGCAACCAATGTCTAACACTTAAAATACTCTTCCAAGCCTGAGAGTGATAAGTGTGACTACGAACAGACCAGATTGAAGCTTTATTAAGATATCTGCATTTAACCCAATTGGCCCAAAGAGTATCTTGACCAGAGACAATTCTCCAAAGCTGCATGGAAATGGCAGAGAAATTCCATGCCTGAATACTTCTAATACCCAGCCCCCCTTCATCTTTAGGGCGACACAACCAATTCCATTTGATGAGATGGAAAGGCTTGTAGTCACCAGAAGCATGCCAAAAGAAATTCCTCAACAATTTTTCCACTTCACCTATCAATTTCTTGGGAAGAATAAAGGCAACAGCCCAGTATATGGCATAAGAGTTTAACACTGATCTGATTAGTTCAAGTCTTCCGGCTTTAGAAAGTAACCTTGTTTTCCAAGAGGCAATGCGATTCTTGATCTTCTGAATTATAGGAGTGCAATGGGAGGAAGACAGGCTAGTAGAGTACAATGGCAGCCCCAAATAAGTTGAGGGAAGAGTCCCCTCCTGAAGACGCAATGCATGAAGGAGAGGATTTTTGTGATGGATTTTTGCACCCACAAAGACTTTACTTTTGGCAGCATTTAATTGCAGTCCCGAACATGCATAGAAAGTATCCAGAATATTGGTTATGCACCGAGCAGAAGAGATCTCAGGCTTCATGAAAATAAGAAGGTCATCAGCAAACATCAAATGAGAAACCTTAACATTGCCAAAGGTGGGAACCTTTAAGCTGCCCTCCCCAACTTTCTGGTCAATGAGAATAGAGAGTCCCTCCATTGAAACACAAAAAAGATACGGAGATAAAGGATCCCCTTGCCGAATACCATTGGTTGTATGAAAGAACCCATTAGGACTGCCATTAAGGAGATAGAGAATGTAGGTGAATTTATTAGAATCTCAATCCAATCACCCAAGGATCAGGAAAACCCATCCTCTTGAGTAAAAGAGAATAAACCTCTATGAACTGAATCAAAAGCCTTCCGAAGGTCCACCTTCAAACAAAGCATGTTGCCTCGATGCTTGGAGTGAATATCTCTGACCAAGTCATTAGCAAGAAGAATACTGTCCTGAATTTTCCGGCCTTTGATAAAAGCAGATTGGCTTTTGCTAATCAGATTCGGCATGTACTTTTGCATGCGGTTGGCCATTAGCTTAGTGATGATCTTATAGAGAAAATTACACAATGATATCGGCCGAAACTGATCAAAGAATCTGCAGAGTCAGACTTAGGTATTAGAGAAATGAATGTGTGATTTACCTGGCGTAACCATTGTCCACCATTAAAGAAGTAAAGAACAGCCTCCGTGACATGACTACCCACAATGCTCCAACACAGTGATAAAACTCAGCAGGTAAATCGTCTGGGCCAGGGCTTTTATTCTTTGGGGAATTAAACACAACTTCCTTGATTTCAGCATTAGAGAAAGGCCTCATAATAGAAATACGATCCTCATCAGAAAGAACCCGGAGGGAACCAGGTTAGGCTGCTCAAGCTGATGATGCTGATTAAGAAGCTTAGTATAGAATTCCACTGCATGATCTTTAACTTGTTGCATATCATGAGTAATCTTACCATCAGGCAACTTACAACTTCTGATAGAATTGTCATCCTTCTCCCCTTAATACTAGCATAGAAGAATTTGGTACTGTCATCAGTTTGGGTTAACCAGTGCTGCTTAGCCCGTTGGTGAGCAAAGGATCCCTCCATGCTTAAGCACTGAAGGTAAGCTTCACGGCTTGGTTCTCCTCCTCAATAAAAGACTCATTCAAGGGATCATTTGAGAGTGCTTCTTGTGCTTTGTGAAGGTCATTTCTAGCACAAGTAACCTCCTATGAATAAGACCGAATTCAGATCTGTTCCACTCCTTTAAAGCTTTCTTGACCACCTGGAGTTTCTTACAAAGAACATATATAGGAGTGCCCCTAAAGTGAGTATTCCAAGCCTGTTGAACAAGAGGAAGGAATCCATCATGCTTCGCCCACATGGTGAAGAATTTAAAAGGTTTAGGGCCACTAGGAATAGTTGTTTCGCTGAGGACAGTAAGGTAAGCATGATCAGATAACAATTGATCGCCATAGCTACATAGCTATCAGGAAAGCTGTCCAACCATTCTTGATTTATGAGAGCTCTGTCTAGACGACAGGCAATTCTTCTGGCTCCCTTGGATCTATTAGACCACGAAAAAATGCTCCCTACAGTTTTCAGATCCAATAAAGATGATGATTCAATACAAGTATTAAGATCACTAAGCATGGCAGTAGTCAACTTCCTACCCCCAATCTTCTCCTCCGGAAAACGAACACAATTGAATCACCAATAAGCAGCCAAGGTAAAGTAATTCGCATAGAAATATCAACAATGTCTTTCCAAAGCATCTGCCTTTCGTAAGGAAGATTTGAACCGTAAATAGCTGTCAAGTGAAAAACCTTTCCAGTAGGAGTATGAACACCATCCATATGAATAAACTGAGTGGAAGCTCTAACTTGTGTAAGGTGGACAGTAGTACCATTCCAAAGAACCCAAATTCTACCTCCATGATGCTGAGAGTAGTTATGTAACATATTAAGATGTGGAGCAATATACATACGACGTTTAGTCATCTTAACCTCACGAACATGAGTTTCAAGGAGAATAGTAACATCTGCATTAGTCTGGGAAATTAGGTTCTTGACACTTATCTGTTCCCTCTCTTATTAAGACCCCTAACATTCCAAGAAACAATTTTCATAACAACTAATTGTTGGTGAGAGATCTGATGCGCGCTTGTAGCTTATCCATAGTGTGTTCCATGGAGGAGGTAGGATCCTTTGCATGGCCCACATTAATTTCATCATGTCGATGTCCCTGCTTGATGGTAAGCTGCATATTGGCCTTCCTATTTCCCCGTGCTCACAGAAAGGTTGAGAACCTTTTACCGATATCCCATTGATACAATCAGATCCAGGATAGTTACTTTCCTTACCAGCACATATACCATAGGTAGCCTTGCGGTTTCCATAAGAATCCTTAGAGTTGCTAAAGAGCATATCGCCTTCCTTGTCTTGTTGATTTTTTCCCCTCCAAATTCTCCTTCCTGCTTTGGATAACTCGATGAGCCTTAGATGGAGTGGGGAAGGATTTCCAGCTGGTCGCGGGCCCCACTTCCATGCAAAGAAGATATGGTACGTGGTAAGTTGCATGCAAGGCTATGTCCTCCCTCTCCTCTTTTGCAGATTCCTTTCTACGTATGATGCGATCAGATGGGCAAGTGAGGATGGTAGGGTATCAGAGTTGCCCTCCATGTCCTCCTTCTCTTCCAAGGCCGAGTATCTGTTGAGCACTTCAATGGCGGATGCAGCTGCACCAACTGGTTGAGGAGGTGACACAACATCCACCATGTTCGAATTCTTATCATGCTTATCTCGAACAGTCTCACTTCCATCGATCACCACATCATGAGACTCAACAGCAAATGATGGATCTTTGCTCTTCGACCTCCAAACCTTCAACGACTTAGCAGCTGCATGCTCCAGGCGCTTTCACCATTGCCATGGCCAAATGATTTGCAGGCTTCACAAACCGCTGGCTTCCAATCATAATGGACAGGAATAATATCAATAGAGCCATCAGAATCCATTACTTTCATATCAGAGGGAAAAGAGGAATCAACGTCCATCAAGATGCAAACACGAGCAAACATAGTCTTTTTCTAGAAGCCGTCAGCCCATCCATGTGGAGAGGTCGCCCCAACAGACTAGCTATCTTACTCAATCCTCTGACTGTCCACCATTTGAGAGGTAGGCCAGGAAATCTTACCCAGACAGGTATAGAAGTGAGCGATTCCTTTCCATCTGTAATGAGTGCTCCACCGACGAAGAACCAAGGGATGACCTTAATACACCAGAACCCATCTAACACCTTCTGTAAATCTTCTTCTTGGTTAAAGATAACAAGAAAGAATCCTCCCTCACGCATCAGGAGTTCCACCTCCCCCTTAGGCTTCCAGATATTAAGAATAAAGTGACGAAGGGCAGAGTAGATAGGCTTCATACCGATGCAATAACCCATGATGGCTAGACGCCATTTCTCCTGCAGTTCCTTCGCATCTTCTCCTTCAAACACAGCAATCTTCTGATCAGCATAGAGACTGGTTCAATGAACTGCAAGTCGCCCTCTTTGATCCCATCGCCATCACCCGAGTGAGCTCCAAACAGAGAAGACCAAGGACGCCTGGACTGAGAGACTCTAGAACGAGATCTACTGGATCGGCTGGATGCTCCACGATCCATAGGACGACCCCTAAAGGAAGAGGAAACGGGGGGATTACCTTGTGGGAGAGAGCCCTGAGGAGGAGGGTCTCTACCCGCGGCAATCACAAGGCCATTGGAGGCACTCGGAGGAAGATCCTCCATGCGCCCCCCAGGGGCCAGCCCCACAACTCCCAGAGAATCGCCAAATCCTCAGAGCTTCTCTCTCTAGGAACTAGAGAGAGAGAGAAGAGAATCGCCAATCACCCAAAGGATTCTATTTTAGCTGAAGTGAAAGTCTGCTCCTCAGTTTTCATGCTACGGGTGAAGGTACATGTATTGCATTTGCCTCCTTTAGAGCTGCTCTCTGGTGGATTTGGAAGGAGAGATGCTCTCGAATTTTTGATTCAAGAGACCGAAGTCGGATGCATGTGCTTCTGTCCATTCTTTCTGACGTCTGCAATATTACTGAATTGCACATTCAGGGCTCCCATCCTCTCAGAGAACTAGCAGGATAATCAGAAATTTTGGTCTTCGGAGAACTTGAGTTCCCTATATTTCATTGTTTAGTGCTGGTCTTATTGTTCTCCTTTTGCACTTTTATTGAACTTCTTCCTCTTTAATTGGATTTAGGGCTATCGGCTTGTGATAGCATGAATCCACCTTTGTACATGTAATTCCATTATTTTCATCAATAAGATCTTCCGGTATTAATTACCAAAAAAAAACTTAATTCTGCTAAGAGTAGACTTTATATTGGGGGAAAAGTGAGGAACAGGATGGCTATCCAAGAAGCTCTTCAGATACCTATTGGTAAACTTCCTTCCCCTTACATGGGGCTTCCATTATTTAGCAGCTCTCTTAAGAAGAACTTGTGCCAGCCGATTATAGATAAGATCAAGTGCAGAATTGAAAGCTGGAAGACTAAACTTCTTTCCAGAGTGGGTCGTTTAGAGCTTATTAAATCGGTCCTTTCTTCATTTTCCATTTATTGGACTGTGTCTTTTTTACTTCCTTCGGCTGTATTAAAGGAAATTGAGAAAATTCTGAGCAACTTCTATTGGCAAGGGCATTCTACTACTCATCCTATTCATATGGTGTGACGGACCGGGGTATTTATGCCCATTAAGGCTCCATATCCAGATCCGCCTCCCGTGAACGGACCGAAGTCTCGCAAGGGATATCTCACACACGTGTCCAGTAAGAGTACAAAAAGTCAAACCACAAGAATATAAGACACAAGAAAGTACATGTGCTTATATCAATTCACAAATTTGTACAACTGTCCCATTACATTAATACATGTCCAATTAAAGAGTACAACTACCTGGGGCATACCCCGAGAGAGCACAAGCTCACAACAAGCTAACTACTACACAACTGCTGGTGGTACAAGTCTGACACAACGCCGCTGCAAGCCAAACACACGGCAAGCCCTGAAAAGAACTGTAGGGGAGTGAGCCTCAACAAGTCACTGGCTCAGTAGGGGCTACCCAAAACAACACTGTAACCACAGACACCTCAACCCCAATGGGTTTCACTGGCAACAACAATAGCCAAACCATTTCATGCTCACATCATTACAATAAATAACAATTAAACATGCTCATGATAATAAACATAAAGTCAGAAGAAAAGTAGGACTACAGGATTAACATAATATCATTAATCAGCCCAACTATTAATGTGCCTAAACCACAGTCTCACTGGCACACCGCTACAACAACGGGTTGCCTAAACTATAAGCCACACAGGCAAGTCACTGCCCAGGCTACAAGCTTCACAGGCGAACCTCAAACACTTGAGTAATAGGACTGCTAAGAAAGAGCTGGTCCTTTATACTCCAAACCACACTACATCGGAAACTACACACAAGGTAACGGAACTGGCTACCACGAACCAATCCATAACTCACTAAAACTATAATTGGAATCATATCCAAGAAGAGTAAAACTCAACAAGTGGAAGGTCTCACACGGCCTCCACGGAGCACAGCTCTACTAAACCACAATATGCCTAGGCCACAAGCCTTATCGGCAAATTACCCACAAAGATAACATAATTAATAATCGCAACTAATCCACAATAAATTCTAAACAAAGATCTACTTAAAATGGATAAGATACAACAAGTGGCAAGTCAAACCACAAGACCTGCACAACACAAGAGTACCCGGAAAGGTTGGTACACAATGTACCATCACAAAACTACAAAGTAACCCACGAAGGGTATAGGTACCTGCTACTCTGAGGTACCACAACACAAACACCCGAGCAAGGGTACAAGAAGGTGGTAAACACCACACTGAACCACAATTATATTATACTATCATTTAGGCACAACATTACAGGTATAACCTCAATCGGCAAGTTACACAAACCACAACTCAGTCACAACTGTGCCAACACCGGGGCAAACCTCGAACTGGTCAAACCTCGACCACGAGTCACAAACTCACAAACCACAGTCACTAGCAAAGCACGAGTCAGAAAGAACGATGCCACCACACGGGAACGGACTACTGGCTGATCAGGCCAATATCCAACCCGGACAACACAACACAAGAACTACCTCTCAGCCTCGCAGTCACGGACGAAAGGTCCAACTGCCGCTCCACAAGAAAGAAGTCAAACAACTGTGGAGACCAACCAACACCACACCTGCAGACACACAGCTACAGGCCCATGCCTGGCACCTCTAGAGTCTCTGGCCGGAGCACTCTAAAGTGAGGCACTGGAAAACAGGACTAGCTGGGGACCAGTGACGTCTATTGGTGTCCGTACCCCCAACTACGAGCGCGCTACAAGCGACACAAGAACAAACTCTGGGAAGTCGCTGTCCCACTGCCGTCTTTCCCTCAACCGGACGTACAACTCAAACTCAGGAGTGAGGGTGTCCAGGAAGACGACACAGACCTCAACGGTACCACACTGTACCGGGACAAAACCCCGAGCACAACAAACACACGTGCCTGGCTCACAAAGAACCTGGGGTACCCGACTAGAGAGGCATTCCAGAATAGGCGCCGGACCACCACACTCGGCAAGCTCAAACCACGATACTAACACATATAACCTTTACTTATAATTCACAATATACAAGTGTTAGGATTAGCTTAACATCGGTCACCGTGTGACCCCAAAGCTATCCCACACCAACACATAACTGAACCACAAACTTGCCTATCATTGGTCATCTTGTAACCTCCAAGCTAGCTCACACTAATACATATATAAATCACGATAGCCAATCATATTTGGCCTATCATCGGTTATGAGATGACCTTCGTAACAACACACCATTTACTTACTTCATAAATCCATATAATATTATTCGAAAGACAACAACGGACCAGGGCTAAGTCGGTATGGACCTTCACTGCCCAAACACCACAAAGTCATGGCTAGGCTCACACAGGAACCTCACTGCCCAGTTACTATGATAAATCATAAGAATTATATTACCACAAAGTGTGTAGTAAACACACACTCAAACCCAAAGGACTTACCGAAATTTGGACCTTTTATATGTGTGGAACTTTTAATCTTCACTATTTGGCTATTTC
This sequence comes from Colocasia esculenta, assembly GCA_014218235.1. Taxonomy (NCBI): domain Eukaryota; kingdom Viridiplantae; phylum Streptophyta; class Magnoliopsida; order Alismatales; family Araceae; genus Colocasia; species Colocasia esculenta. The sequence goes on from CM024756.1 coordinate 66,903,461, forward strand.
CTTCTTTGGATCTTTGCTAACATTGTCAGGTTTAGAGGATGCAAACCAAAGGAAAATTTGGACTAGCTTGCAAGTTCAGCCCAAAGGACTCTTTCTAGTTTGAAAACTTTATTGTTTTTCATCCATAGTCTACAGGTTGTGTAGTCATGGAGTTTTAGCTTTCTAGCTTTGTTATCCTAGGGTGACTATTTGGTGGAGTGAGAACATTCTTCCTCTTTGAGGCAAGGGTGCACTCTCCTGAACTCCTCTAGGGGACTATTGCCTTTAGATCATGACTTGTATGATCAAAGGCTTTTGTTCATATTATTTCATTAATTCCATCTTTACTTACTGAAAAAGAACACACACTCAAACCACATAGACAATACGTGTATATTACACCCTAGATGGTGTACCACACGTCTTCCACGTAAACCACATGCCCAACACATGGACAACGCACTCCAAGAATGCCACGAGTGCCAACGCACCACACATACCACGGAAAGTGATTACGTACATCACATATCATTTACGTAAAACATGCCCCTTTACATGAGCAGTATGCTCCAAGAGCATAACAAGTGCACTGGCTCACACCGGTCATCGCCATGCACACACAATCACACAATATTCATAACCAGGAAAACTACGTAAACAACACTGCATGGATACATGCACAGGTTGGCGGCATCATCGACTGCCGCTTATAAGAAGTAAACGGCAAGCGATCTAGCCGTTTATATCTAGGCTGGTGAGCTTGGCGACAGGAGATCTTGACGCCAAGTTCTCTGGCCTAAAACCCTGCAGAAACCCTAATCCAGCTCTACAGGTTTTCCAACCATTTAAACTACAAAAAAACATATAAAAACGGTTCCTTTAACATACTAGAACCCGGAACAACCCATTACAACATGCTTTACACATTAAATTCATCAAACCACCCTTTAACCCCGCATGGTACGACTTGATCCGAAAATACAATAAAAATGCTGGTTCAAGTGATTAAGTCGTGTTTTAATGTTTCTAACAAGCTAACAGGGCTCGACCCCTACCTCAGAAACGCAATTAAACTCCCGAAGAACCTCGAATCATGCCGAAACCCGAGAAACGTCCCACGAACACCGCGCTCCAATCCGTCATTCCCCGCCCGATCTGCCGCTACCACGCGCACCACGGCCTTCCCACGAGCTCCCGTCAACCGTCAGAACTCGCGAAGAAGCTCAAGGGTGAAGGTGGGGGAAGAGGAAGGGAGAAGGAGGAGAAAGAACAGAGCTCGGGTCTGCCATAAAAACACAGACATGTCAGGTTAACGTCAACCCTTTGGCCGTTTAACCAGACCGCCACAACTAGACGTCCACAAAGCTTGACGCCAAGTTCAACAGTCGACGTCCTCATCGATGGACGCCAACACACTGCTGGTGTCCAGCAAGCTGAACACCAACACGGATCCAAACCAAACCCAGTAAGGATCTAGCAAGAAACACACAACACTAATGGGCCTCACATTGGCCACCAAACCCGCCAAACCTGGATCCACGGGGATCCGGAAAACGCGCGACGTTACATATGGTTAGCTGGAAGAACATATGCAGGCCAAAAGATGAAGGTGGTTTAGGCATCCGCCGCCTGAAGGATTGGAACTTGGCTTGTGCAACCAATAACTTGTGGGATATCCTCCAGAAAAATAATTCTCTTTGGGTCACTGGGTCCATAATAAGTATCTTCTGAATAAGTCTATTTGGTCTTTTACTCAGAGGTCTTATCATTCTATGGCTTGGAAGGGTGTTTTGAAACAAAGGAATTGGATCCTTCAGCAAATCCGTTACAATATCGGTGACGGGAACCAAACTAGTTTCTTTCATGATCCTTGGTTAGAAGGTAAAAGTATATACATGATGGTTGGCGATAGCATTAGACATCACCTTGGTGCTTCTAGCGTCCTCACTTGTGCAGCTTTTATTCAGAATGGGCAATGGCGTCTTCCTCCTCCCACCGCTATTGAGATGTTTGACATCTGGCCGAAGATTACTAGGATTCCTCTTGGTCAATTTGATGCAATCACCTGGAAGTATGGCAAACTTAGTACTGAAGAAATCTGGAATAAAGTCCGTGAACAGCACCAAAAAGTGGGGTGGGGTGATTGGGTTTGGAAAGCTCCAACCGTCCAACGTTTCTCCCTTACGACCTGGCATGCTATAATGCATAAACTCCCAACCCATAATAACTTGAGGAAACGTGGCATTCTCATTCCTAGTAGGTGCATCTTATGTTGTCTTTCTGAAGAAAGTGAAGATCATATCTTCTTCCAATGCCCTTACTCTATTGAGATTTGGAAAGACATTCTCTATCGGATGAACATAAGAAGGAGTCCTAGACAAATATTCTTCAAGAAATATCCGCCTTGAGAGCTAGCTTCAAATTGGATGGTCTTGGGACTTCTTTGGCTCGGATTCTGTTCCGTGCTACCATCTGGTGGATATGGTATGAAAGGTGTCGAAGAACCTTTGATGACTCAACACTTTCTGCTTTTCAGGTGACTTTAGCTATCATTGATGATACTTGCTCCTGCATAGAAGCGAGTCCTTGTACTAAGTTGCCTTGGGGTCGGTCTAACGTCATTCTCAAGAGATTTAACATCAGATTAGCTCTTTCATCTTAAATGCGGTTTTTGAGATAGTCACCAACCTGTGGTGTCATCTCCTTGTTCTTTTTTCTTTCTAGTTTACCAGGTTTTCCACCCTGGTAACTTTCCTTTGTACTTTACTATTTTTCCCATTTAATATTATTTAATCTCTTGGTTGACCGACCAAAGAAAAAAAAAAAACACCCAACCCAATCCGAGAATCCAAATCGGATTCCGTCAGTTCGTACACGTCAATATAACCTACCCAGTCGTGACGGAGTGAACGCATGCCAATCAGATCCCTATTTGGGATTTTGGACCCCCGAGTTGTATGTTTTGACCCTTTAGACTCGGGTTTTTTTAGATCCTTCATTTCAATGCCCAACCCAATCCGGGAATCCAAATCGAATTCCGTCAGTTCGCACACGTCAATTTAACCTACCCAGTCGTGTCGGAGTGAACGGCATGCAGATCAGATCCCTATTTGGGATTTTGGACCTCGAGTTGTATGTTTTAACCCTTTAGACTCGGGTTTTTTTAGATCCATCATTTCAACGCCCAACCCAATCCGGGAATTGAAATCGGATTCCGTCAATTCGCAGACGTCAATTTAACCCACCCGGTCGTGTCGGAGGGAACGGCACACCGATCAGATCCCTATTTGGGATTTTGGACCCCGTGTTGTGTGTTTTGACACTTTAGACTGGAGTTTTTTTTAGATCCGTCATTTCAACGCCCAACCCAATCCGGGAATCCAAATCAGATTCTGTCAGTTCACACATGTCAATTTACCACCCGGTCATGTCGGAGCGAACGACATGCCGATCAGATCCCTATTTGGGATTTTGGACCCCCGGGTTGTGTGTTTTGACCCTTTAGAGTTGGGTTTTTTTAGATCTGTCATTTCAACGCCCAACCCAATCCGGGAATCCAAATCGGATTCCGTCAGTTCGTACACGTCAATTTAACCCACCCAGTCGTGTCGGAGTGAACGGCATGCCGATCAGTTCCCTATTTGGGATTTTGGACCCCCGGGTTGTATCTTTTGACCCTTTAGACTCGGGTTTTTTTAGATCTGTCATTTCAACGCTCAACCCAATCCGGGAATCCAAATCGAATTCCGTCAGTTCGCACACGTCAATTTAACCTACCCGGTCGTGTCGGAGTGAACGACATGCCGATCAGATCCCTATTTGGGATATTGGACCCCCGGGTTGTGTGTTTTAACCCTTTAGACTTGGGTTTTTTTTAGATCCGTCATTTCTACGTCCAACCCAATCCGGGAATTGAAATCGGATTCCGTAAGTTCGCAGACGTCAATTTAACCCACCCGGTCGTGTCGGAGGGAACGACACACCGATCAGATCCCTATTTGGGATTTTGGACCCCGTTTTGTGTATTTTGACACTTTAGACTTGAGTTTTTTTCAGATCCATCATTTCAACGCCCAACCCAATCCGGGAATCCAAATCGGATTCTGTCAGTTCGCACATGTCAATTTACCACCGGTCATGTCGGAGCGAACGACATGCCGATCAGATCCCTATTTGGGATTTTGGACCCCGGGTTGTGTGTTTTGACCCTTTAGAGTTGGGTTTTTTTAGATCTGTCATTTCAACGCCCAACCCAATCCGAGAATCCAAATCGGATTCCGTCAGTTCGTACACGTCAATTTAACCCACCCAGTCATGTTCGAGTGAATGACATGCCAATCAGATCCCTATTTGGGATTTTGGACCCCCGGGTTGTATGTTTTGACCCTTTAGACTTGGGTTTTTTTAGATCCGTCATTTCAACGCCCTACCCAATCCGGGAATCCAAAACGAATTCCGTCAGTTCGCACATGTCAATTTAACCTACCCGGTCGTGTCGGAGTGAACGACATGCCGATCCCCCTATTTGGGATTTTGTACCCCCGGGTTGTGTGTTTTAACCCTTTAGACTTTGGTTTTTTTTAGATCCGTCATTTCAACGCCCAACCCAATCCGAGAATCCAAAATGGATTCCGTCAGTTCGCACACGTCAATTTAACCTACCCAGTCGTGTCGAAGTGAACGGCATGCATATCAGATCCCTATTTGGGATTTTGGACCTGGGGTTGTATGTTTTGACCCTTTATACTCGGGTTTTTTTAGATCCGTCATTTCAACGTCCAACCCAATCCAGGAATCCAAATCGGATTCCGTCAGTTCGCAGACGTCAATTTAACCCACCCGGTCGTGTCGGAGCGAACGGCACACCGATCAGATCCCTATTTGGGATTTTGGACCCCATGTTGTGTGTTTTGACCCTTTAGACTTGAGTTTTTTTTAGATCCGTCATTTCAATGTCCAACCCAATCCGGGAATCAAAATCGGATTCTGTTAGTTCGCACACGTCAACTTACCACCCGGTCGTGTCGGAGCGAACGGCACGCCGATCAGATGCGTATTTGGGATTTTGGATCCCCGGGTTGTGTGTTTTGACCCTTTAGAGTTGGGTTTTTTTAGATCTGTCATTTCAACGCCCAACCCAATCCGGGAATCCAAATCGGATTCCGTCAGTTCGTACACGTCAATTTAACCCACCCAGTCGTGTCGGAGTGAACGGCATGCCGATCAGTTCCCTATTTGGGATTTTGGTCCCCCGGGTTGTATGTTTTGACCCTTTAGACTTGGATTTCTTTTTAGATCTGTCATTTCAACGCCCAACCCAATCCGGGAATCCAAATCGGATTCATTCAGTTCGCACATGTCAATTTAACCCACCCGGTCGTGTCAGAGTGAACGACACGCCGATCAGATCTCTATTTGGGATTTTTCACCCCTGGGTTGTGTGTTTTGACCCTTTAGAGTTGGGTTTTTTTTTGATCCGTCATTTCAACGCCCAACCTAATCCGGGAATCCAAATCGGATTCCATCAGTTCGCACACGTCAATTTAACCCACTCGGTCGTGTCGGCACACCAGTCAGATCCCTATTTGGGATTTTGGACCCCAGGTTGTGTGTTTTGACCCTTTAGACTTGGGTTTTTTTAGATCTGTCATTTCAACGTCCAACCCAATCCGGGAATCTAAATCGAATTCCGTCAGTTCACACACGTCAATTTAAACCACCCAGTCGTGTCGGCACACCGATCAGATCCCTATTTGGGATTTTGGACCCCAGGTTGTGTGTTTTGACCCTTTAGACTTGGGTTTTTTTAGATCTGTCATTTCAACGTCCAACCCAATCCGGGAATCTAAATCGAATTCCGTCAGTTCGCACACGTCAATTTAAACCACCCAATCGTGTTGGAGTGAACGACATGCCGAGCAGATCCCTATTTGGGATTTTGGACCCCCGGGTTGTGTGTTTTGACCCTTTAGACTATGATTTTTTTTAGATCCGTCATTTCAACGCTCAACCCAATCTGGGAATCCAAATCGAAATCCGTCAGTTCGCACACGTCAATATAACCTACCCGGTCGTGTTGGAGTGAAGGACATGCCGATCAGATCCCTATTTGGGGTTTTGGACCCCCGAGTTGTGTGTTTTGACCCTTTAGACTTTGGTTTTTTTTAGATCCGTCATTTCAACGCCCAATCCAATCTGGGAATCCAAATCGAATTCCGTCAGTTCGCACACGTCAATATAACCTACCCAGTCGTGTCGGAGTGAACGGCATGCCGATCAGATCCCTATTTGGGATTTTGGACCCCCGAGTTGTATGTTTTGACCATTTAGACTCAGGTTTTTTTAGATCCGTCATTTCAACGCCCAACCCAATCCGGGAATCGAAATCGAATTCCGTCAGTTCACACACGTCAATTTAACTTACCCAATCCTGTCGGAGTGAACGACATGCTGATCTGATCCCTATTTGGGATTTTGGACCCCCGGGTTGTGTGTTTTAACCCTTTAGACTTTGGTTTTTTTTAGATCCGTCATTTCAACGCCCAACCCAATCCGGGAATCCAAATGGGATTCCATCAGTTCGCACACGTCAATTTAACCTACCCGGTCGTGTCCGAGTGAACGGCATGCCGATCAGATCCCTATTTGGGATTTTGGACCTCGGGTTGTATGTTTTGACCCTTTAGACTCAGGTTTTTTTAGATCCATCATTTCAACGCCCAACCCAATCCGGGAATTGAAATCGGATTCCGTCAATTCGCAGACGTCAATTTAACCCACCCGGTCGTGTCGGAGGGAACGACACACCGATCAGATCCCTATTTGGGATTTTGGACCCCGTGTTGTGTGTTTTGACACTTTAGACTTGAGTTTTTTTTAGATCCGTCATTTCAACGCCCAACCCAATCCGGGAATCCAAATCGGATTCTGTCATTTCGCACATGTCAATTTACCACCCGGTCATGTCGGAGCGAACGGCTCGCCGATCAGATCCCTATTTCGGATTTTGGACCCCCGGGTTGTGTGTTTTGACCCTTTAGAGTTGGGTATTTTTAGATCTGTCATTTCAACACCCAACCCAGTAAGATCAAGGAAGCTCTCTCTCTCTAGGCGATTCTAGAGAGAGAAGCTCTGCGGTTTTGGTCTCTCCCTGGGTGGTCTCGTGGGGTTAGCCCCTGAGGGGCGCATGGAGGTTCTCCCTCCAAGTGCCTCGAATGGCTCTGCGATCACCGCGGGTGGAACCTCTTCGGTGAGGGTTCCCCCACAACGTGATCCCCCTACGCTCAGAGGCCGCCATCTTGTGCGTGGAGATAAGCATGTTGGGAGATCTCGTTCTACAGTTTCCCTGGTTCGTCACCCTTGGGCTTCTCTGTTTGGAGGGCATGGAGGTACATCAGCGCAAGAGGAGGCACTGGAGTTCATCGAACCGGTATGTATAGAAGAGAAGAAATATGCAGTGTTCGAAGGCGAGGATGTTAAGGAACTCCAAGAATCATGGAGATATGCTATCATGGGGTTGCATTGGAATGAAGCCAATCTACTCGGCTCTCCTCTCTTTCATTCGCAACTTCTGGAGACCTAAAGGCGACACGGATCTTCTTATGCGCGAAGGTGGGTTTTTCCTCGTTGTCTTTAATCAGGAAGAAGACTTGAAGGCCGTCCTTGATGGGTTCTGGTGCATCCGTGGGCATCCTCTTGTCCTCCGAAGATGGACTCCAGAGCTTCAAATGGAAAAGGAATCTCTCAGCAACGTTCCTATCTGGGTGCGTTTCCCAGGTCTCCCACTTCGGTGGTGGACTGCTCGTGGCTTGAGCAAGCTTTCAAGCCTGCTTGGTCGCCCTCTTCACATGGACTTTTTGACTGCAAAGCGAAAGCGCCTTCACTTTGCTCGTGTTTGTGTTCTGGTGGACGTGGAGGCAGCATTCCCATCCGAGGTATCCATAATGAATGAAGATGGTTCGTTCGATGTAGTGGCTGTGGAGTACGAGTGGAAACCGATTCTTTGCAAGGAGTGCAACTCCTTTGGCCATGGCGGTGGTGAGTGCAAGACTGGATATAAATCCTTAAAGAAAGAATGGCGCCCCAAAGTCCAGAGTGCTCAAGAAGAATCCAGCGACTTGATGCAAAGCTCGGAGTCCATTCTTGAAAAGGGGGAGCTTGTTTCAGACGTTCGCATGAAGGGTCTGCATGGCAAAGAGAAATCCACTCATAATGGCAGCGATGCCATGCAAGATTCTTGTGCTACAAAAGATGGGAAATCGGATAGCTGTAAGATGACACCTACTAAATCTAAGCAAAGCGCTATTACCGATCCCATGCAACCCAATACAATGGAAGGAAGCCACGTAAAGGAAGGAAGCCAGCGAAATCATATCCAAAATGGGGGCGGCAGCACCACTCAGCAAATCTCTCTTCCCAAGGAAGGTTTAGGCAGGGACGTTGTTGCAAAAGGAGGGAACAAGCATGGTCTTCAAGGAAGGATTTTCACCACCTCTACTAGTTTGGATAAAGAAGAAAGCATCCTTCGTTTCAAGGCAACCAAGGTGGAGGTCCTGCTGCTTCCTTCCAAAGAAGCCACGTTCCTGCCACTTCCCATGGTGGAGCTCCTAATGATGGCAAGCGCACCCATTCTCCCTCCACTTTTGCTGATGCTGACCAAGGAAAGTGTGACCAAAGCAAGGATGGCAACGCCTCAAGAGGAAACTCCGGTAATGGGACTTCTCATTCAGGTATTTCTAAATTCAAAAACTTGCAATTGGTTGATGAGATTGACCGGGTTAAATCCAAGGGAGGTAAAGGACTGCGGTCCTAAGCTTAGTGTTCTTCCTTTTTATCATTTTATCATGAAGCTCATAAGTTGGAATGTTCGGGGAATTAATAAACCAGAGAAATGTAGAGAGTTAAATAGAATTAGATCCTATGGTTGTGAAATTGCCATTTTTTTTTTGGTAGGTAAACTGTAATTATATTGCATCAACAAATATTGTACAAGGAGCCATATCTACACATTCTGTAGATTATGGCGAAATGATCCAAGGTGTTTCTAGGAGAGTGCACCTTTCCTCAAAGAGGATTGGTGTTCTCACTCCACCAGAAACCAGCCTTGGATGAATACAAGAAAAACTAAACTCATGACTACACAAGCCATAGCCTATGATATTATTCATTGAGAGCATAGTTATACTCCTTGACAGCAACTGGTAAGCAGCAACAACGCCGATCTGAAAGAGTAAATGAGACAAAGATCGAAGCTTGGAGGTAACTGTTAGAGTTAAAACATTAACAAATCTAAACATGAAGATGCCCAAAAGAAAAGAACACCCATTAACTTAATGGTAACTGTCTAAATGTTGGTAAAATTAAATCTTGTGAGGACCCCTCTCTCTCTTATAGTGATACCAGAGTTTGGTAAGTGATGCTCCAAAAGGCTTCTAGAGTCCAAAAGGATGTCAATGAGAACAACGACCTTATTTCTAGTCTTCCCTTCAAAAATCCTTAAGCACCTTTCTCTCCAAATCCACCATATAGTACATCTCAAAGCAATCTTCATTAACCTTGTGAGAAGTTTTTTGTGAGGAAAGCTTTGCACTAAGGTTTGCATTTCAGCATGAATACTAGGATGAGGAGTTCTGCTGAAATCAAATCTCTTAAGAATTTCTTTCCAAATCCATTGAGAATAGGAGCACTCAAAGTAAAGATGATCAATAGATTCATTATTACAGAAGCACAAGATGCACATATTTGCAAGAGAATAACCTTTTCTTTGCAGATTATCAACAGTAGGTAATTTATTCAGCAGAGCCTGCCAGGTACAGAGAGAGTGCTTGGGAGAGGAAGGCCGGTCCCAGACCCAACTATAGTGCGGCCAGTCAGGTAAGTGGCTTCGGATTTGATTCCAAGCAGAAGTAGCACTGAATTTCCCCCTGTCATGAATCCACTTGATCTCATCAACCCCTCTATTGTGGATTTCCGGCCAAAGACTGATCATATCTGAGGAAGTAGGAGGAGGAAGACTCCAATGACTATTTTGAATGAACTCTGAGACAGTAACATTTTTTGGAGCTCCAAGATCCTGGCGGACTCTATCCCCATAGATTTGATAGATGCTTTTGCCATGAAGCCAAGGGTCATACCACAAGCTAGTAGACCTACCATTGGAGATGTTATAAGAGATATGGTTGCTGATCCAATCCCTTGCTTTAAGAATCCCCTTCCAAGCAGCCGAATGATAGACTTTAGATTTAGCAAGCCAGATGTTGTCTTTCCTCAGATACTTGCTGTGGATCCATTTAATCCAAAGGCTCTCCGAATTATTCAAAATATCCCAAACCTGCTTCACCATACAAGCTTTATTCCAATCCTGAAGTCTTCTCAGGTTTAACCCTCCTTCCTCTTTAGGAGTACAAATGTTGTCCCACTTCACCATGTGCATAGCTTTCCCGTCACCATGACCATTCCAAAAGAAATTGCAGAGAAGCTTATCGATCTCATGAATCAACCCTGAAGGAAGAAGAAAAGCATTAGACCAATAGATAGCATAGGAATGCAAGACCGATCTAATGAGCTCAAGTCGGCCAGCCTTAGACAAGAATCTTGTTTTCCAAGCCTTCAATCTGATTTGAATTTTCTCAATGATAGGCTGACAATGACTTTTCTTGATACCCAGTGAGACAAGAGGCAGCCCCAGATAAGGACAGGGAAAGGATCCCTCATCAACATGCAGACACTCAGTAATTCTTTGCTTGTTCTGAATGGCAGCACCCACATAAACTTTGCTCTTATTGCGATTAAGATGAAGACCAGAGATTTCCCCAAACTTCTGATGAATGGCTGCAAGGTGCTGAACAGAAGAGAAGTCATTCTGAAGGAAGATGATGAGATCATCAGCAAATATAGTATGGGAGATTGAAGTAGTTCCAGCAAATGGGACCCGGAGCTGACCACAGAGAACCGCTCTATCCAACAAGCAAGTAAGACCTTCCATGGCGATGGTAAAGAGATAAGGAGATAGGGGATCCCCTTGTCTTATACCATTACTACTACTGAAGAAGCCAATAGGGGACCCATTAAAAAGGATGGAGAATTTAGGAGTTTCCAGGCAGCTCCTAATCCACTGAATGAATGTTGTAGGGAACTTCATGCTCTCTAACATGTGGTAGATGAAGGTTCTGTTCACAGAATCAAAAGCTTTTCTTAAATCAGCCTTAAAGATGATCTTGTTACCTTTGGAATTAGAATGCATATCTTTGGCCAAATCATTAGCTAAAAGAACATTGTGGTGGATGCTTCTCCCCTTGATGAAGGCGGCTTGGTTAAGACTAATAATATTGCCCATAACTCTCTGCATTCTATCAGCCAGAACTTTGGAAATGATCTTGTAAAGAAAGTTACAAAGGGATATAGGCCTATAGTTCTCCATGCTATCAGCACCTTCGGTTTTAGGAATCAGGGCAATGAAAGTACAATTGATTTGGCGATGGATTTGGCCAGAAGTGAAGAAATGTTTACAAGCTTTAATAACATCATGACCAGTGATATGCCAAGTCACCTGATAGAATTCAGCAGGGAAACCATCAGGCCCAGGACTCTTGTTCTTAGGGGAGTTGAAAACAGCTTGCTTGATCTCATCATCCGTGATATGCTCCTTAAGATGGTCAATGTTATCCTGAGTAAGAACTTTCATGGGATCAATAGTGTAATTGTTCATATGATGGTGCTGCGGTTGATTCAATAGAGACTGATAATAATCAATGGTATGAGCTTGAACATGAACTAAGTCATCAATGAGGTTGCCATTGCTGTCCTTGCATTTCCTTATAGTATTCTTGGCTCGTCTAGCAGCAATAGAAGCATAGAAAAATTTTGTATTAGAGTCCCCCAAGGTTAACCAGTTCTCTCTAGATTTCTGTCTAATGAAGCTTTCCTCCAAGTGCATAGCCTTTAAGTACATATTTCGGGCCTCTTCCTCCTTGTTGATGAGTTGAGTATCAAGAGGGTTAGATTGTAACTGGGATTGGATATCAATACGGTTGTTCTTGCAAGTGTAAAGGCCATCATCCACTTTGCCAAACACATCCTTATTCCAAATTTTCAGAGCTTCTTTACAGGCTTTGAGCTTTTGACACAGGCAATATTGAGGAGACCCCCTGACAGGAGCTTCCCAAGCATTGCGAACAACCTCAAGAAAATCAGAGTGAGTGCTCCACATGCTAAAGTATCTGAAAGGTTTCCGGCCTTGAGTACTATTCCGCTCAGAAGTAATGATCATGATAGAGTGATCAGAGGAATACTGAGCCCCATATTCCAGTAAAGAATCTGCAAAACTGCATAACCATTGTTGATTGATCAAGCATCTATCCAGACGAGCCATAATTCTTCGATGACTATCCCCTCTATTGTTCCAAGACAACCAATTGCCAACAGATTTCATGCACTTCCCTACCGCCAACCTTTTCATGGGGATACCTCACAGTATTGAAGTCACCAGCAATCATCCAAGGCAACCCATTAGAAGCAGAAGAAATACTACTGATGTCAGACCACAGAATATCCCTCTCAGTAGCATTGTTGGAAGCATACACACCAGTGATGTAGAACCCGCAGCTAGTTCTTTTGTCTGTCCCCTTAATATGCACAAACTGACTAGAAGATGAAAGGAGATCAATGTCCAAGTGATTAGGGTCCCACATGATCCAAATTCGGCCAGCATGAAGATCAGAATCATTAGTTAAAAGGTTGGCCTCAGGCCAAATGGAATTCTTTCGAGCAGCAACATGGTTTGATTTTATTTTTGTTTCAACAATAATGGCTATATCGCAAGCATAAGATCTAATTATCTTATTTAACTCCCTGCATTTCTCAGGCTTATTAATACCCCTCACATTCCATGTTATTATCTTCATAATAAAATCAGAAGAAATGAAGAAAAAGCAGCTAATTACCAGCTAAAACAACTGTTTACCAGTTTTTCCCCTTGCCTTCCCACCCTTAGAATTAATTCGGTCCATCTCATCCACAGATTGTAAGTTTTTGAACTTTACAATACCTTGAATAGAAGCACTACCGTGGTTGCCTTGAAGCGATGGGTTGTTTCCTTCTTTGTCCAAGGTTGTTGAGGTGGCGCTATTCCTTCCTTCAAAGCCATGCATGTTCCCTCCTTTTGCCACATCGTCCCTGCCAAACCCATCTTTGGGAAAAGAGATTTGCTGAGAAATGGTCCCGCCTCCAATTTGGGTATGAAATTGCCATTATTGTAGAAACTAAAGTAAAATCATCTCATGTTACTATACGAAGGAATTTAATTTGGCCTGAGGCCAATCTGTTAACTAATGATTCTGATCTTTCTTATGGCCGAATTTGGATTTTCTGGGACCCCAATCTCTTTGACATTGAGTTTTTAGCTTCCTCACCCCAGTTCCTTCACATTAAAGGGTTGGACAGAAGAAGTAAGGTTCAGTTTAACATCACTGCTGTTTATGCTTCCAATAGTACTGCTGAAAGACGCTTGTTGTGGTGTGATCTTATTGATATCTCGCTGGTCACTAAAGGGAGTCCTTGGCTGGTTGCTGGTGACTTTAATACTGTAAGATATCCTCATGAAAAGGTGGGTGGCCGAGTCATTTCTGAGTCCATTTTAACTGAGTTCAATGATTGCATTAACTCTTCTACTCTTATGGATGTCAAATCAATTGGGAATTGGTTGTCTTGGAATAATAGAGGTGATAACTATAGGAGAATCATGGCCAGATTAGATAGGTGTCTGATTAACCAGGATTGGCTTCTCTTTCTAGGCGCCCATGGTCAGCTCTCTTCGGGGTCCAGAAGGGAGGAGGGGAAGCCAAGTCAGTCTCAGAAGGAGCATTGGAGTATGTCGAACCAGTCACTTTTCATGATCAGAGGGTAGCTGTGTTTGAGGGAGAAGATGTAAAAGAGTTGCAGGAGAAATGGCGTCTAGCACTTATGGGATATTGCATTGGTATTAAGCCTATTTTCTCTGCTCTTCGCTCATTCATCCTAAACTTTTGGAAGCCAAAAGGTGATATAGAATTGTTGATGCGTGAAGGGGGGTTCTTCCTGGTTGTGTTCAACCAGGAGGAGGATTTGCAGAAAGTGCTCGATGGGTTCTGGTGTATAAGAGGACATCCCCTTGTTCTTCGTCGATGGAGTCCGGATCTTCAAATGGAGAAGGAATCACTCTCATCCATGCCCGTCTGGGTAAGATTTCCTGGACTTCCTCTCAAATGGTGGACTGCTCGAGGCTTAAGCAAGATCGCTAGTTTGCTGGGACGCCCTCTCAACATGGATGTGCTAACATCCTCTCGGAGAAGATTACTTTTTGCGCGAGTCTGCATTTTGATGGATGTTGATGCTTCATTTCCCTCGGAGTTGACTGTCATGGATGTCGATGGCTCGTTAGAATCCATTTTGGTGCAGTATGAATGGCGCCCGGTTGTATGTGAAGCATGCAAATCCTTTGGACATGGTAATGGTGAATGCCGCTCGGGCTTTGTAGAAGCCAAAATGGTGAAAGTTTGGAGGCCGAAGAGGAAGGATTCTCCTCATCCCGTGGATCAGAAGACTGCGGTGCCTGATGGCGGTGAGACTGAGTCCACTCAACGTGGTGACTCGGATGGTCAGCTCGACTTAGTTAATGCGAATATTGCATCATCTCCTAGTCCTTTGGACAATCTTGCAATTTCCCTGGATGGACGCAACAGATTTTCGGCTTTACAAGATGAGGAAGATATGGATACCTTTGAGGATGCATCGTTGCCATCCTCACTTGCTCCTTCTGAGTGCATCATACGAAGGAAAGGCTTGGCCATTGGGGAGAAAGAGGATGCTCAACCAGGATTAAATAAGAAGGAGATTTCTAAGCAAGGCAGTGGGGACCGTGTTCAGATGCAGCTACCTATTTCTTTCTTGCATACTAATGATGGTGGCATCCAAAGCCGGAAAGAGAATATAGAGAATATATCCTTGATTGCTAAAGAGAAACTCATGTATAGCAATTGTTTGAATGATGGAGCCCACAAAATCTCTGCAATCTCAGAAGGAGAACAGCTCGTTCAGATCTCTCACGTAGAAGGAGACAGCTATGTGCACATGCATGAGATCCCGCCAACATCACGTACCTCAATTAATGTCCTGCATGGCGAAAGGAAAGCAACTACCGTACATTCCTCTATAAACCGGAAGCAAGGAAACCATCTACATCTTCCTCATACTTCGGTTCCAGGTAAGCATACAGATCACACCATCGATAAGCTTCAAGCTCGTATCCGATCTCTCTCACAAAGTTAATTTATGAAGATAAATTCTTGGAATGTACGGGGTCTTAATAAACGTGGAAATAGACTTAGTGTCAAGAATTCTATTGCTCAGTCTAAAGCAGATATTGTCATCCTTCTGGAGACTCATGTTCGTGAAAGTAGAATGGATGCTCGGCGCCTGTTCATTGCTCCTCATTTAAACATCTTGCACAATTATTCTGAGCATAAAAATGGGAGAATTTGGGTGCTATGGAATGGGGATACTGTCCACGTAAATTGTAACAAAATTACTGGCCAGCTTATTCATATGGATTGTACTGAAGCCTCTTCGGGGAAGAATTTCCACTTGACTGCTGTGTATGGTTCTAACCTCTCTTATGAGAGACAGTTTCTCTGGTGTGATATAGCTGCCATTTCTGAACACATTTCATTACCTTGGCTATTGGTGGGAGATTTTAATTGTGTTCGTTATCCTGAAGAAAAAATTGGTGGTCATCAACTAAGTCCTGCTATGCTCCGAGATTTTAATAACTGTATTGAATTAGCATGCTTGTTGGATCTGAAGAGTGTGGGGAATACCTTTTCTTGGTGTAACCGGTCTATTGGTGCTAGAAGAATTGCTTGCAGGCTGGACCGTGCTCTCATAAATCAAATCTGGTTGGATTCTTTTCCTGACAGTTTTTGTTCTTATGGTGATCAAGTTCTTTCGGACCATGCACAGCTCACAATACTATCTACTGAACCTGTTGCTGCTGGCCCCAAACCTTTCAAATTCTTCAATATGTGGACAAAGCATGAGGGGTTTCGGCCATTGCTTGAACAAGTCTGGTCCTCTCCCATCCGGGGTACTCCCATATTTATTCTTTGCCAGAAGCTTCGAGCTGTTAAGAATGCCTTAAAAGAGTGGAATCGATCTGAGTTTGGTCTGATTTATCGGAAAGTTGCTATTGCTGGTGAAATCCTTCATAAAACTCAGAAGGATTTGGATGCAGACCCCAATAATGATAGTTGCATTAATAGAGAAATTCAGGCGCGTGCAGCCTACCTTAACTGTCTCACCATGGAAGGAGATTTTGCTCAGCAGAGGGCTAAGCAGCATTGGTTAACTCAGACTGATGACAACACCAAATTTTTCTATGCTAGCATCAAAGGGAGAAGGATGGTTAATACTATAAGAAGTTGTAAACTTCCAGATGGCAGTGTGACTGATGATTTGCAGCAGATCAAAGATCATGCAGTTCAATTTTATACTGATCTTCTTAACAAGCAGCAACAATATGATCTTCCCAATTTCTCTCCATTCAGAACTCTCAATGAGGAGGAATCTACTTCTATAATGAGGCCATTTTCTAATGATGAGATCAAAGATGTTGTCATGAGTTCTCCAAAAAATAAAAGTCCGGGCCCAGATGGTTTCCCTGCGGATTTTTACCAACTGTGTTGGGATATTGTAGGCAGTGATGTTCTGGCAGCAGTGAAATTCTTCTTTAATGGAGGGAATTGGCTTCGGCAGGTAAACCACACTTTTATATCTCTCATTCCAAAAACGGATTCAGCAGATTCATTTGATCAGTTCCGGCCTATTTCCTTATGCAATTTTCTCTACAAGATCATAACCAAGCTAATGGCCAACCGTATGCAACAATATATGCCTGTGCTAATCAGTAAACATCAGTCTGCATTTATCAAAGGAAGGAAAATTCAAGATAGCATTCTGCTTGCTAATGATATTGTGAGAGATATGCACTCCAAACATCGTGGTAATCTCCTCTGCATGAAGGTGGATCTTCGGAAGGCGTTTGATTCTGTTAACCGTGAATTCATACTTATCCTCCTCAGGAAAATGGGTTTTCCAGACCAATGGGTTAAATGGATAAGTATCCTCATCAATACTGCAACCTTCTCGGTCCTTGTTAATGGAAGTCCTGTGGGCTTCTTCCATTCAAAAAATGGCATCCGGCAAGGTGATCCTCTATCCCCATATCTCTTTTGTGTTGCTATGGAAGGTCTATCGATCCTGATTGAGAAGAAGGTGGAAGAAGGCTGTTTACATGTTCCCACATTTGGCAATGTCAAGGTGTCCCATCTCATGTTCGCTGATGATTTACTGATTTTCTTGAAGCCTAAAATCTCCTCAGCTACTAGCATTTCCAATATCCTTCAAATCTTTTATGGCTGTTCTGGTCTCCAATTAAATGCTGCTAAGAGTAAGGTGTTTGTTGGTGCTAAAGCTAATAACAAAGGGCCAATTCTTGATGCGTTGCAAGTTCAAGAAGGGAAGCTCCCTACCTCCTACTTGGGTCTTCCTCTCTTCTCCACTACCTTGACTGGTACCTACTGCACTCCTATCACTCAGAAAATCAGAAATCGCATCTCTTCTTGGAAGACTAGACTCCTTTCTAAAGCAGGAAGGATTGAACTGATAAGATCTGTGTTAAACTCTTATGCTATTTATTGGGCTGTTGCTTTTATTTTGCCAAGGAAATTGATTGGGGAAGTGGAGAGAATGATGAGAAACTTCTTCTGGCATGCTTCGGGGGATTATAAGCCATTCCACCTGATCAAATGGGATTGGTTATGTCGGCCTAAAAATGAAGGAGGTTTGGGAATTCGGAAGCTTCACACTTGGAACCGATCTGCCATTTCTATGCAGTTGTGGAGAATTGCTACAAATCATGACTGTCTTTGGACTAACTGGGTGACTTGTAGATATCTAAACAAGGACTCGATTTGGTCAGCTCAGTCCCACTCTTATCATTCTCAAGCTTGGAAAGGTATCCTTCATGTCAGAGAGTGCATTCGGCCTCATGTTCTTCTCAGGATTGGTAATGGGCAACTCTTTAATTTATGGAAGGATCCTTGGATCTTTGGCCGATCCTTATTATCTTTGGGTGGTGATTACATCAGATATCTCCTTGGATTACCAATCACTGCAACTGTTAGTACTTTCATTCAAAATGGGAGATGGTGTCTTCCTCCTCCGACATCAGGTGAGATGATGGATATTTGGCCTCTAATTAAGCGTATTCCCATCCATGATGGCTGTCATGATACCATTGTTTGGAAGCATAATAATGGATCCACTAGCAACAAGCAAATTTATGATCTGACAAGAGTTGTTCATCCTAAAGTCTTCTGGTTTCACATTGTCTGGCAGCGCCCTACAAATCAAAAGCATTCTCTCTTCGCTTGGCAATGTTTGCTGGGTAGAATCCCATCATTTGAGACTCTTCAGAGGCGTGGAGTTCATGGACCTAGTATTTGTATTCTTTGCCGTCAGCATGATGAACACCTTAACCATCTATTCTTCCAATGTCCTTATTCCTCTTGGATTTGGATTCAGCTCCTTCATAGAATGGACATTCATCGGCAACCAAAAGATACAATCTTAGCTGAATGTGACAGTTTGATCAGGGACACCCATGATTTGGGAGCATGCAGGATCATGGCGTTTGCTAGTTTTCGGGCTGCTCTATGGTGGATTATGAAGGAAAGATGCAATCGGTTATTTGACTCTGTCAGCCGATCTAGAGTTCATGTTCTTCTCTCTATTTTGTCTGACATTCGACATATAACTGAATCTCATATTCAGGAGCTTCCGACTACCGTTCAAGCTAAACGAATAATCAGAAATTTCAACTTCACATCAGATTGATTGTTCCTTTTTTCCTATTAAGCGATTGCTCTTGATCTTTGAAACCATAACTATCGGCTTGTGATAGTATGGATCTATTCTTGTAATTGATATCTTCATCAATACAATCTCTGGTATTATTTACCAAAAAAAAAAAAAAAAAAAAAAAACCAGGATTGGCTTTCTGTCTATACAGACTCTGTCCTGGAGTATGGTGCTCAGCTCTCCTCTGATCATTCCATTATGTACTTGAATTCTGAAAAGGCTGTTATGCGTGGTAAGAAACCATTCAAGTACTTTAACATGTGGAGCACTCATCCTCAGTTTCTCGATGTTGTTCGGGCTGCTTGGGATATTCCTGTGGTTGGCAACGCTCAGTATATTCTCTGCAGAAAGTTGAAAGGCTGTAAAGATGCTCTGAAGGCCTGGAACAAAAGTACCTTTGGTAATGTGGATGACAGTGTAACCAGCTGTAAGACCGCTCTCTCTAAGCTTCAAAATGATCTGCAACTCAACCTGCTTGATAATCATCTTATCCGTAAAGAGAAGGAAGCTAGGGAGCATTATCTGCTTGCTATGAACAGAGAGGAGAATTTCATTAAGCAGAAATCCAGAGAGAATTGGTTGACTTTGGGCGATTCAAACACTAAATTCTTCTATGCTTCCATTGCTGCTAGAAGAGCAATCAATACTATAAAAAAGTGCAAGGATGCTGATGGGAACCTTATTGAAGATGAGAAAGACTTTCTGCACTTGTGAAAGTGCAGAAATACCTAGTCATCCTGCACTTCTCCCCTTTCATTGGTGGAAAAGAGGAGAGAGGTCTATGTGGCAGCTTCATTCCCACCAATGAGAGGGGGGAAGTGCAGGATGACTAGGCATTTCTGCACTTTCACAAGTGCAGAAAGCCTTTCTCATTGAAGATATGAATCAGGCTGAGGCCCATACGATTGATTTCTACAAATCTCTCCTTAACCAACAGCACCAGACTACAAACAATCATATTGATCCTCGGAAGATTCTTTCTCAGGAGGATATTGCAAAGCTTAATGCTCCTTTTACGGATGAGGATATTAGAAAGGTGGTCTTCAACTCCCCCAAGAACAAAAGTCCTGGTCCTGACGGGTTTCCTGCTGATTTCTACCAGGTTGCTTGGCCTATTATCGGGGATGATGTTATCAAGGCTTGCCATCACTTCTTCTTGTCGGGCCAGATCCACAGACAAATGAATTGCACCTTCATTGCTCTTATTCCTAAATCTGCAGGGGCGGATAGTTTGGAGCACTATAGGCCCATTTCTCTTTGCAACTTCATCTATAAAATCATCTCCAAATTGATGGCTGACAGGATGCAGCATGTCATGGCAAATATCATTAGTCTCAACCAAGCAGCTTTTATAAAAGGCAGAAGTATCCACCATAATGTCCTCCTTGCTAATGATTTGGTGAAAGACATGCACTTGAAAGTTAGGGGCAACAAAATTTGCATCAAGGCTGATCTTAGAAAGGCTTTTGATTCGGTTAACAGGTCTCTGATTTATCATATGATGGAGGTTATGCACTTCCCAACCCATTGGATTCAGTGGATCAAGAACTGTATTGAAACTCCCAAGTTCTCCATTCTCCTTAATGGCTCGCCGGTTGGTTTTTTCTCTAGTAGTAATGGTATTAGACAAGGGGATCCTATTTCTCCATATCTGTTTACCATTGCTATGGAATGCTTGACTTGCATGCTTGAGAGGGATGTTACTCATGGGCGACTCCGGGTTCCTTCGGCTGGCCCCATTTCGGTTTCTCATATCACCTTTGCTGATGATCTTATTATCTTTCTCCAAAATGATATTGATTCTGTGAAGCAGCTTGCTATCATTTTTTTTTTGGTACGTAATAATGTATTGTATTAATAAAAAATATACAAACCTATGATCAAACAGATACATAGGCAAAGGCTCCTAAAGGAGAGTAGGAGAGTGCACCCCACCTCAAAGAGGTGGAATGGTCTCACTCCACCACTCTCAACAGTAGGATAACCAAGGAAAACAACTCATGACCACACAGGCTGTGGACTATGAGTAGGAAGACTGAAAATGAAATATCAAATTACATCTTTGTGATGTTGAAGCGAATGAAGATGTCTTTCTCTCTGCGAGACTTGCATTTGATATTGGAGTTCTCCATGCATATTTTGATGTCCAATAAAATATCTAAGAGTAACTGCACTTTAGTTCTTTTTTGTCTTCAAAAGTTCTGATGCACCTCTCGCGCCATATCCACCAAACTGCAGCTTTGAGGGCAAGCTGAATTAGCGACCAAGTGGAGTTGTTGGAGTTGAAGTTTTCATTTAATTTCTGGAGCTCCTCAGCCATTGAATCCTCCGGCATCCGATGAAGATTAAATCTGAAAAGAAGTTGCTGCCAAATCCATCTGGTGTACTCACATTGGAAGAATAGATGGCTGTGACTTTCTTCATAAGTCCTACAAAGAATACATTGGCTGGCCAGCTGGAAACCTTTTAATCTTAATTGGTCTTGAGTAGGCAACTTGTTCTTCTCAGCTTGCCAAAGACAGATGTTAAATTTTTGAGCACTCGGAGATGCCCAGATCCACTTATAGTACTGATCTTCAGTGTGATAGTTACGAATAGCATTCCATGCTGAAGCAATGGTGAATCGGCCTCCATTATGTTTCCAAATGATAGTGTCTTCCCCTCTTGCATGAATCTGAATTCCTTGAATAGTGGGCCACAGAGATAGCATTTGATGGGAGATAGCATTAGGGAGATTCCAATGAGCATTTGAGATGAAGGAAGCAATTTTCATGGTTTTATCAGCTCCAAGATCTTGCCGAACTCTCTCACCATATTTCTGAAAAATACTTTCACCTGCAATCCAAGGATCATACCACATGTTAAAAAGAGAACCATCAGCTATATAGTAATTGATTTGGTTCTGCATCCATTCCCTTTCTTTTAGAACTCCTTTCCAAGCACTAGAGTAGTGGGATTTCGAATTGATAAGCCAAATGTTTTGCTTCTGCAAGTACTTGTTATATATCCACTCAATCCATATTGATTTTCTTCTTTGCAAAGTGTCCCAAAGAAGTTTTATAGAAGCTGCTCTGTTCCAGTCATGCAATCTTCTAAGACCCAGCCCTCCTTCCTTCTTTGGTTTGCAGATATCAATCCAACTAACCATGTGCAAAGGTTTAGTATCCGAGCACCCTTTCCAAAAGAACTCTCGAAGAATATTCTCAATATGGGTAATGAGACCCTTAGGTAGAATGAAGGCGGAAGACCAGTATATAGAGTAGGAGTGAAGCACAGATCGAATGAGCTCCAAGCGGCCAGCTTTAGATAATAGCTTATTCTTCCAAGAGTGAAGTCTATTGTTGATTTTCTCTACTAAAGGAAGGCAATGCACTTTCTTTATGGATGAAGAAATCAGAGGAAGACCAAGGTAAGGAACTGGAAATTCACCTTCTTTGATGCCCAGAATCTGCAGAAATCTATCCTTTTCCCTCACACTACCACCAATAAAAACCTTACTTTTCTGCTTGTTTAGATTGAGACCCGAACAGATAGAGAAATTCTTCATAACTTCCATTAGATTCTGAACAGATGTAACATCATTCTTGAGGAAAATAATCAGGTCATCAGCAAAAACAACATGAGAAATATGCATATTCCCAGCAAGGGGAACCTTAATATCCCCTCTAGTGACCGCATCCTCAAGTAAACAAGAAAAGCCTTCCATGGCTAAGGTGAAAAGATAAGGAGATAGGGGATCTCCTTGACGAACTCCATTATTACTGTGAAAGAACCCAGCAGGTGACCCATTAAAAAGAATAGAGAAAGTTGGATTTTCAATACAGTTTCTAATCCAGTTGATCCAAATGTCAGGGAATCTCATCTCTCTCAAGATGTAGTAAACAAAATCTCTGTTTAAAGAGTCGAATGCTTTCCTTAAATCAGCTTTGAAACAAAGAATATTCCCTTTAGATTTTGAATGGATATCACGAACAAGATCATTAGTGAGAAGAATATTATCATGGATTGACCTCCCTTTAATAAAAGCCGCCTGGTTTGGACTAATCAGCTTGTGAAGAACCTTTTGCAGACGGTTGGCCAGAATCTTGGAGATGACTTTGTAAATGAAATTACAAAGAGAGATTGGTCTGTACTGATCCAAAGAGTCTGCCCCTTCATTTTTAGGAATAAGTGCTATGAAGGTGCAATTAAGTTGCTTCAGCATTCTGGAAGTATGAAAGTAGTGTTTTACCGCCATAAGAACTTGTTCTCCCACAATGTCCCAAGTGGATTGGAAAAATTCTGCTGGGAAGCCATCAGGACCCGGACTTTTACCTTTCGGGGATTTGAAGACAACATCTTTAATTTCCTCATTTGTAACCTCATGAAGAAGGAGCTCGATATCCATATCATTCAGAGTTTGTCTTGGCTTGACTTGGATAGAATTCCAGTTAAGAGAAGGCTGATTAAGCAAGGAAGAAAAGAAATTCACAGAATGTTGTCTAACCTTGTCAATATCCTCAATAGTGTTACCATCAGCATCAATACACTTATTGATTGTATTAACAGATCTCCTTGCTTTGAAGGCAGCATGGAAGAATTTAGTGTTGTTGTCCCCAAGAGAAAGCCATTTCTGTCTTGATTTCTGTTTATAGAATGATTCTTCAACATCAAGAGCTTGAGTATAATCCCTTTTAATTCGGTTCTCTTCATCAATGAGCTGCTTGTCCATAGGGTTCCTCCTTAATTTATCTTGACATTTTGAGAGAGAATCCCTGAGCTTCTTAAGACTGTTATGCACATCTCCAAAAACTTCAGTATTCCATTTACGCAAAGCAAGTTTAACCTCCTTCAGCTTCTTACAAAGAATAAATGTGGGAGAGCCCTGAAAATCTTGGTTCCATGCATTTTGCACAATATTAATATAGTCCGGGTGCTTCGTCCAGATGTTGAAGAATTTAAAAGGTTTCTGCCCATGATTTGTCTCCTTAGAAGTGTGCACCAATAACATGGAGTGATCTGAAAAATAAGTGGATCCGTACTCCACAAAACCTTCAGTGAAGGAAGAAAGCCAAGTATCATTAATGAGACATCGGTCAAGCCTTGCAGAGATTCTTCTGTCTCCCGAAGAAGAGTTGTTCCAAGATAGTAAGTTTCCCACCGATTTCATGTCCATGAGACCCGCCTTACATATCATTTTGTCAAAAGAGTTTAACATATGCATAGGAACAGGATTACCTCCAACCTTCTCAGAGGCATAGCGAATACAATTAAAGTCCCCAATAGATAGCCAAGGAGAGCTTCCAACAGTATTAGTAGAATGCTTGATTAAGCAGTCCCAAAGATTCAGACGCTCCTGGTGAAGATTAGAAGCATAAATGGCTGAAAGGTGAAAGTCCATGTTCGAAGACAATATAGTGCCATGCAAGTGAATAAGCTGCTGATTGATTTCAATTATCTGAAAAGAGTATTTGGCCGGATTCCACATCACCCAGATCCTCCCATTAGAACAGTCACTATTATGCACCAGCATAGCCTCAGGCCAAATTTGAGATTTGCAAATATCAACATTGGTCTCCTTAATCTTTGACTCCAAGATAATAACAATATCACAATGCTTGAAATTAATTAAATTTCTCAGCTCCCTTCGCTTAGCCATTTTATTTAAACCCCGAACATTCCAACTACAAATCTTCATGTTAGAGAAAAGATAGTAGCTAGGATCGATTTGGAGGCAGCCCATACCGTGGGTCTTTTCCTTTTGATTTCAAATTGTTTCCATGTAGAGTTCCGCCATGGGAAACTTTCTTTCTTTTATCCATTTCATCCACTGCATGCAAAGAAGTGAATCTTTTAGCCCCCTCCTCCAAGATTTCTGAAGTCTTGGACAAATCCTCCTCAATAATGCGGCCTTCCTTTGCTAGAAGGAAACCTGTATCCACGATGAGAGGAGTAGCGCATGGTTTAGGTAAGCTTACCTCCCTACCTTGTGAAGAAATAACATTTCCTTTTTTTCCTGCAAGTTGACAAAACATGCTGTCTTCCCTTCCTTGCTCCACCACTGCTGGTGATATCACATGCTGCCTACCTCTTATATGCGTTTCTATATTCTGAGGAATATCTTTGCTATTATCTACAGGATTAATCAAGGAGCTGATACCGCCATCCTTGCCCACTTCCAAAGGATTCGATTCTGTCCTTGCCTTTTGAGCACCACTATTATTTTCTCCATTGGGAATGTGAATCACATCATCATGACTGATCTCCCCTTCCTCATTAGAATCCGCACCCGTCTCCTCTTGCGTAGCAGCAAGTAAAGCAAACATATTTTTTGCAACTAAAGATTCCTGTTGTATAGGCAATTTTTTTGGGCTCGAAGACCTACTAACTTCAGGATTAGTAGAGTTATCCTTCTTCCGGTATATTTGCTGCATGTTTTTCTTACCAGCATTCTGAGCTTGATTTTGACATTGGCCAAAGAAATGGCCGAACAGACCACAAGCACAACATCTTCGAGGCTTCCATGAATAAGAAACTTGAAGAGAATGTAGAGAACCATTGAGCTCTTTATAATTGATAAAATCTGGAAGTTCAGATTCAGATGAAACCATGACACAAGCTCTAGCGTAAGAAAGCCTTCTTCTCTCCGCCGTAAGTTTGTCCATGAACAACGGCTCACCACAGTGCTGCATAGCTTTGAAATGAATTTCTTTCACCAGAGGTGAATTGGTAGACTATGGATAGAGATCCATATAGGAATATTTTTCAGACTTTCTAACTCCATGCGAAAACCATGTTCCCATCTCCTTAGAATCATAGGATGCCCACGAATTGACCAGAACCCCTCAAGGATTCTAGTAACATCATCTTCACTGTCCAGTTTACACAGAAAAAAACCATTCTCCAACAAATGCAGATCAAAGCCGACCACTCCCCATCTGTTTTTGATAAACGAAGATAGAGGCATGAAGGAGGTTTTTAAATCAACAACGTACCCGACTATAGTCCTGTCCCAAGCACCTTGAAGCTCTTGCAGGTCCTCCACGTCACAGACTGCAATTTTCTGATCGTCCGCCACCAATGGTTCTATAAAAGATAAAGCATGTGTGGATTCACCCGATGAAGGGGCAGAGAACAAACTCGCCCAGGTTTTCGGAGCAGAAGAAACCTCTACTGGGCCTCGCGATCTAGACCTTCTCCTAGAGATAGATGAAGACCGACCTCTTCTTCCACGCAAGGCACCATGCGCAGAAGATGGTGCAACAGCTGTCGCCATCACAGCCTCCTTGGAAAGGGACCCGGAAGCCATCTCATCGATCGAAGGAACACCATCATTTGACTTCGCAGCCTCAGCAGGATGAACAGTGCTCGCCTCCATCATAGGAACACCAGCATTTGACGTTGCGGCATCCTTGTTGACAGCCACGCCAACAACTCTTGCCATCGCTTTATCCTTGGAACTCGATCCAGCGCTTACCTCAGCATGATGAACAGTCCTCGCCTCCACTAAAGGAACACCAGCCTTCGACTTCGCAGCTTCCTTGGAGATGGGCACGCATTCAACAGCACCAGCTGCAGAAATCATGAGCGCCCCTTACCAGCACAAAGGACTTTGAGGAAGGAAGAGAGAGACCCCGGTTGGAGGAGTCCCAACTGGCGGCTGCTCCTAGGACCAGGCAGATCGCAGGAGCAAGAACCTTCCTCACCGAGGGAGGGAAGCTCCACCCACCGCCAAGAGGGCGGGGGTGAGCCAGGCAGCCTCCTTCGAAATCCTCAGAGCTTCTCTCTCTAGAAAGCTAGAGAGAGAAAGTCAGCTTGCTATCATTCTTAAAGAATTTGGTGACATTTCTGGTCTCAAACTGAACCATTCCAAGAGTAAGGTTTATGTTGGTGCTGGTATTCAGAATAAGCAGAGAATTGTTGACTGCCTTGGTGTTGCAGAAGGATCCCTTCCTTGCCCTTACCTTGGTCTTCCTTTGGTCTCCACTAGTATCAACAAAGCCCACTGTCAACCTATTATTGAGAAAATTGAAAATCGTTTGCAGTCTTGGAAAACAAAACTCTTGTCTAAAGCAGGAAGACTTGAGCTTATTCGTTCTGTCCTTCAGTCTTATGCTATCTACTGGTCTAATGCTTATATTCTCCCTACTGGGCTGCTCCTTCATATTGACAAACTTCTTTGTAACTTCTTTTGGAATGGGAGTGGGGAAAGCAAATCCATCCATATGTTAAAATGGGAGAATATCTGCAATCCCAAAGAGGAGGGCGGCTTGAATCTGAGAAAGATTAAAGATTGGAATGATGCTTGCATGATCAAACATCTTTGGGAGGTTTTGCAACACTATGACACTCTTTGGATTCTTTGGATCAAACACAAATATCTCTCTAAAACAAATATTTGGCAGGCCACTCCAAAGCCTTACCACTCTGCTGCTTGGAAAAGCATTCTCAAAGCCAGAACAATTATTCAGAACCACATTATGTACAAAGTTGCTGATGGCAAGTCTACAAGTATGTGGTATGATCCTTGGCTGAATGGTAAGAGCATTTCACAATTGTTTGGGGACAGGATAAGACATGACTTAGGGGCTCCTTCTGACATCACTGTTTCTGAATTCATTGAGAATGGTGCTTGGAAGCTTCCCATCCCCATTTCAGCCGATATGTTTACTCTGTGCCCTCAAATCCAAAGTATTACTATTTATAATAGGGATGCAGATGAGATTATTTGGATTCATGACAAGGGAAAATTCAGTGCTACTTCAGGTTGGAATCATATTAGAAGCAAGAATCAACATTGGATTCCTTTTGGTTGGACTTGGGACCGCCCTCTCAACCACAAACATTCCTTATGTACTTGGCAGGCTTTTCACATGAGGCTCCCTACAATGGATAACCTTCAAAGGAAAGGTTACTCTATTGCTAATAGATGTTGTTTGTGCTTTTCTGCCAATGAAACTATTGATCATCTCTATTTTGATTGCCCTTATTCGAGCTGGATTTGGAAGGAAATTTTGAGGAGATTTGATTTCAGCAGAAATCCGCACAATAAGCTTCATCTTGAGTTACATGCCCTTATGCAAGCTTTCCCTGCTAAAACTAAGCTCACTAGTCTGGCCAAGGTTCTTTTTAGATGCACTATTTGGTGGATTTGGAGAGAGCGTTGTTTACGTATTTTTAAGGGTCAAAATAGAGACAAGATGAGCATTCTCATTGATATTCTCTTCCATTCTAGAAGTATTGTGGATTACCATTTGAAGATGGGCTGTATAACTCAACGTGAGAAAGGGGTCTTCAGAAGATTTAACTTCACCTTAAGTTAGCAGATTTTTGGTTTTCCTTCCTTCCGAAAGTACCATGACATCTGGGAGGAGCATATTTCAGATTTATGGGGATAGAATTCGACATGATCTTGGGGCGGGAAAGGACTTTAAAATCAGTCATTTCATCAATAACTCTGGTTGGAACCTTCCATATCCCACTTCCTTTGACATGATTTCTCTTTGGCCCTCTATCAAAGAAAATACAATTCATATCAATAATGAGGATCAGATTCTATGGAAGCATAATGGTGGTAAGTTCTCTATATCATCTGCTTGGAATGAACTAAGGGAGAAGCACTCTGAGGATAGTAATCATCTGTGGATTTGGGGAAAGCCGGCGGCTCAGAAGTTCAACCTATGTCTTTGGCAAGCAGCTTTGAAGAAGCTTCCTACTCAAGACAACTTGAAACAAAAAGGCATCAGCTTAGCGAACCAATGTGCTCTTTGCAAAAATAATGAGGAATCCAATAATCATCTTTTCTTCCAATGCTCTTACACTACTTGGATCTGGAAGCAGATTATCTACAGGTTTCAGTTTGGGAGAAGCCCGGAAGACAAGCTTGAGAAAGAAATGCAGAAATTAAAGGTAAATTTTCCACTTCAAAACAATGCTTGGAGACTGGCTCAATTGGCGCTCAAATGTGCTGTTTGGTGGATATGGAGGGAGAGATGCATAAGAATCTTCGAAGGTCAAAGTTTGTCCAAAGTGCATTTGCTGATCAAGATATTGTTTGATATCAAGACTATCATGGAGAACACCCAGTTCAGATCACCAACTCTGAGAGAGGAAGAAATCTTCACTCGCTTTAACATTTCAATCTAGTTGTTTTGATCTTTCTCATTCTCATAGTCCACAATCTTTGTGTGGTCATGAGTTTTTAGACTTGTTAATTCTAAGGTTGTGGTCGGTGGAGTGAGAACATTCCACCTCTCTGAGGTGGGGTGCACTCTCCTGACCCACTTTAGGATTCTCTCTATGACCATGCTTTATGGTTATAGATTTTGTACATTTTGTCTCTCTTAATACATTATTATTCACCGAAAAAAAAAAAGTACCATGACATGCGTTTTCCTATCTAACTTGTGTTTCTACACTAATGGTTATCTCCAAGCTTGGATCTACTCTTCTATTTTTCTCTTGCAGGTTGTGCTGGTGTGTTGCTGGATTATTGTTGTGACTGAGAGTCCGAAGCATCTTCTTCTTATTCCCATCGGGCATTGTAAAGTTCTCCTTATTCGATTCATAGGCTACGAAATGTGTAGTCATGAATCCCTATCTTTTGATTGCTTTTATTGTAGAGCGGATTCTGGTGGAGTGAGAACACTCTTCCTCTTTGAGGAAGGGTGCACTCTCCTAGATCCCCCTTGTTCTGCTGGCCATAATCTACAGGCTGTGTAGATATGGCTCTTTGTACATTCTCTCTTGTTGCAATATAATCCTTTTTACCTATAAAAAAAAAAAAACGCCCAACCCAATCCGGGAATCCAAATCGGATTCCGTCAGTTCGTACACGTCAATTTAACCCACCCAGTCGTGTCGGAGTGAACGGCATGCCGATCAGATCCCTATTTGGGATTTTGGACCCCCGGGTTACATGTTTTGACCCTTTAGACTGGGGTTTTTTTTTTTTTTAGATCCGTCATTTCAACGCCCAACCCAATCCGGGAATCCAAATCGAATTCCGTCAGTTCGCACACGTCAATTTAACCTACCCGGTCGTGGAGACAGAGTTAGGCAAGACTTGGGAGCTAACAAGCACATGAGAATTAACCAGTTTATTCATAATGCTCAATGGAATCTACCTCCTCCTATTTCTCCCCAAATGTTCTCTCTTTGGCCTGATATTCGAAACATTGAAATCCATGCTGGTAAAGAAGATGCTATTACATGGAATCATAATGAAGGTAGGTTCTCTATAGCTTCGGCCTGGAATGCTACCAGAAACACTCATATGGAAACTCAGTTTCACAAGTGGTTATGGACTACTCCTGGTGCTCAGAAATTCAACATATGTATTTGGCAAGCCGAGATGCACAAGCTCCCCACGTTGGATCAAATGAAAATTAAAGGGTTTCAAATGGCTAATCAATGCATTCTATGTAGGAGTAAGGAAGAAACTCATGATCATCTTTTATTTGAATGTGATTACTCTAATTGGATTTGGTCTCAGATTCTTTACAGGCTCGGTTATTCCAGGATTTCGGTGGGAAACTTGCATTCAGAAATTCAGAAATTAAATCAGAACTTCACCACCAAGACTCCTACTTGCTCTCTGTCTTATCTTGCAATCAAAACTGTGGTTTGGTGGATTTGGCGTGAGAGATGCCTTAGAATTTTTGAAGACAAAGAAAGATCAAAAATTCAATTGCTCATAGACATTTTGTTAGATATCAAGATTTGCATGGAAGTCAGCAAAACCAAAGCCATTTCGGTGAAAGAGAAGGAGATTCAAACTCGATTCAACATTATAAATCTGTAGTTCATTTTCTCTTGTAGTTTGTTACTCATAGTCCACATCTTTGTGTGGTCATGAGGTGTTTATTTGGGTTATCCTTTTGTTGAGAGTGGTGGAGTGAGAACATTTCACCTCCTTGAGGTGGGGTGCACTCTCCTACTCTCCATTAGGATCCTCTTCCTATGCTCTCTGATCATAGGCTTGTACATTATTTGTTCTTCTTTTAATGCATTATTAATTACCAAAAAAAAACCTACCCGGTCGTGTCGGAGTGAACGACATGCCGATCAGATCCCTATTTGGGATTTTGGACCCCCAGGTTGTGTGTTTTAACCCTTTAGAGTTGGGTTTTTTTTAGATCCGTCATTTCAACGCCCAACCCAATCCAGGAATCCTGGATTGGGTTTTTTTAGATCGCTCACTCCAAGAGAAAAGCAGATTTACACCCGTTTTAACATCTCAGTTACGTAGTTCAATTTCATTTGATCTTTGTTAGGCTCATAGTCCACAAATCCTTGTGTGGTCATGAGTTCTTAGTCTTGACAATTCTAAGGTTGGGGTCGGTGGAGTGAGAACATTCCACCTCCTTGAGGTGGGGTGCACTCTCCTGACACTCCTTAGGATTCGATCTATGACCAGATTTTTATGGTTATAGCCTTTGTACATTTTGTTCTCTTAATATAGTATTACTTACCAAAAAAAAAACCCAATCCAGGAATCCAAATCGGATTCTATCAGTTTGCACGCGTCAGTTTCACCCATCCGGTCGTGTCAGAGTGAACGACACGCGATCAGATCCCTATTTGGGATTTTTCACCCCCGGGTTGTGTGTTTTCACCCTTTAGAGTTGGGTTTTTTTTTTATCCGTCATTTCAACGCCCAACCTAATCCGGGAATCCAAATCGGATGCCATCAGTTCGCACACGTCAATTTAACTCACTCGGTCGTGTTGGAGCAAACGGCACGCCGATCAGATCCCTATTTGGGATTTTGGACCCCAGGTTGTGTGTTTTGACCCTTTAGACTTGGGTTTTTTTAGATCTATCATTTCAACACCCAACCCAATCCGAGAATCCAAATTGGATTCCGTCAGTTCGTATACGTCAATATAACATACCCAGTCGTGTCGGAGTGAACGGCATGCCAATCAGATAGGATTTTGGACCCCCGAGTTGTATGTTTTGACCCTTTAGACTCGGGTTTTTTTAGATCCTTCATTTCAACGCCCAACCCAATCCGGGAATCCAAATCGAATTCCGTCAGTTCGCACACGTCAATTTAACCTACCCAGTCGTGTCGGAGTGAACGACATGCCGATCAGATCCCTATTTAGGATTTTGGACCCCGGGTTGTGTGTTTAACCCTTTAGACTTTGGTTTTTTTAGATCCGTCATTTCAACACCCAACCCAATCCGGGAATCCAAATCGGATTCCGTCAGTTCGCACATGTCAATTTAACCTACCCAGTCGTGTCGGAGTGAACGACATGCAGATCAGATCCCTATTTGGGATTTTAGACCTCGGGTTGTATGTTTTGACCCTTTAGACTCGGGTTTTTTTAGATCCATCATTTCAACGCCCAACCCAATCCGGGAATTGAAATCGGATTCCGTCAATTCGCAGACGTCAATTTAACCCACCCGTCGTGTCGGAGGGAACAGCACACAGATCAGATCCCTATTTGGGATTTTGGACCCCGTGTTGTGTGTTTTGACACTTTAGACTTGAGTTTTTTTAGATCCGTCATTTCAACGCCCAACCCAATCCGGGAATCCAAATTGGATTCTGTCAGTTCGCACATGTCAATTTACCACCCGGTCATGTCGGAGCGAACGGTACGCCGATCAGATCCCTATTTGGGATTTTGGACCCCCGGGTTGTGTGTTTTGACCCTTTAGAGTTGGGTTTTTTTAGATCTGTCATTTCAACGCCCAACCCAATCCGGGAATCCAAATCGGATTCTGTCAGTTCGTACACGTCAATTTAACCCACCCAGTCGTGTCGGAGTGAACGACATGCCGATCAGTTCCCTATTTGGGATTTTGGACCCCCGGGTTGTATGTTTTGACCCTTTATACTCAGGTTTTTTTAGATCCGTCATTTCAATGCCCAACCCAATCCGAGAATCCAAATCGAATTCCGTCAGTTCGCAGACGTCAATTTAACCTACCCGGTCGTGTCGGAGTGAACGACATGCCGATCAGATCCCTATTTGGGATTTTGGACCCCCGGGTTGTGTGTTTTAACCCTTTAGACTTGTGTTTTTTTTAGATCCGTCATTTTAATGCCCAACCCAATCCGGGAATTGAAATCAGATTCCGTCAGTTCGCAGACGTCAATTTAACCCACCCGGTCGTGTCAGAGTGAATGGCACGCCGATCAGATCCCTATTTGGTATTTTGGTCCCCCGGGTTGTATGTTTTGACCCTTTAGACTTGGATTTTTTTTAGAACCGTCATTTCAACGCCCAACCCAATCCGTGAATCTAAATCGGATTCCGTCAGTTCGCACACGTCAATTTAACCCACCCAGTCGTGTCGGCACACCAATCAGATCCCTATTTGGGATTTTGGACCCCAGGTTGTGTGTTTTGACCCTTTAGACTTGGGTTTTTTTAGATCTGTCATTTCAACGTCCAACCTAATCCGGGAATCTAAATCGAATTCCGTCAGTTCGCACACGTCAATTTAAACCACCCAGTCGTGTCGGCACACCGATCAGATCCCTATTTGGGATTTTGGACCCCAGGTTATGTGTTTTGACCCTTTAGACTTGGGTTTTTTTAGATCTGTCATTTCAACGTCCAACCCAATCCGGGAATCCAAATCGAATTCCGTCAGTTCGCACACGTCAATTTAAACCACCCAGTCCTGTTGGAGTGAACGACATGCCGAGCAGATCCCTATTTGGGATTTTGGACCCCCGAGTTGTGTGTTTTGACCCTTTAGACTTTGATTTTTTTTAGATCCGTCATTTCAACGCCCAACCCAATCCGGGAATCCAAATCGAAATCCGTCAGTTCGCACACGTCAATATAACCTACCCGGTCTTGTTGGAGTGAACGACATGCTGATCAGATCCCTATTTGGGGTTTTGGACCCCCGGGTTGTGTGTTTTGACCTTTTAGAGTTGGGTTTTTTTAGATCTGTCATTTCAACGCCCAACCCAATCCGAGAATCCAAATCGGATTCCGTTAGTTCGTACACGTCAATTTAACCCACCTAGTCGTGTCGGAGTGAACGGCATGCCGATCAGATCCCTATTTGGGATTTTGGACCTCCGGGTTGTATGTTTTGACCCTTTAGACTCGGGTTTTTTTAGATCCGTCATTTCAACGCCGAACCCAATCTGGGAATCCAAATCGAATTCCGTCAGTTCGCACACGTCAATTTAACCTACCCAGTCGTGTCGGAGTGAACGACATGCCGATCAGATCCCTATTTGGGATTTTGGACCCCCAGGTTCTTTGTTTTAACCCTTTAGACTTGGGTTTTTTTTAGATCCATCATTTCAACGCCCAACCCAATCCGGCAATTGAAATTGGATTCCGTCAGTTCGCAGACGTCAATTTAACCCACCCGGTCGTGTCGGAGGGAACGGCACACCGATCAGATCCCTATTTGAGATTTTGGACCCCGTGCTGTGTGTTTTGACACTTTAGACTTGAGTTTTTTTTAGATCCGTCATTTCAACGCCCAACCCAATCCGGGAATCCAAATCGGATTCTGTCAGTTCGCACATGTCAATTTACCACCCGGTCATGTCGGAGCGAACGGCACGCCGATCAGATCCCTATTTGGGATTTTGGATCCCCGGGTTGTGTGTTTTGACCCTTTAGAGTTGGGTATTTTTAGATCTGTCATTTCAACGCCCAACCCAATCCGGGAATCCAAATCGGATTCCGTCAGTTCGTACACGTCAATTTAACCCACCTAGTCGTGTCGTAGTGAACGGCATGCCGATCAGATCCCTATTTGGGATTTTGGACCCCCGGGTTGTATGGTTTGACCTTTAGACTCGGGTTTTTTAAATCCGTCATTTCAACGCCCAACCCAATCCGGAAAACCAAATCGAATTCCGTCAGTTCGCACATGTCAATTTAACCTACCCGGTCGTGTCGGAGTGAACGACATGCCGATCAGATCCCTATTTGGGATTTTGGACCCCCGGGTTATGTGTTTTAACCCTTTACTCTTGGGTTTTTTTTAGATCCGTCAGTTCAACGCCCAACCCAATCCAAGAATCCAAATCAGATTCTGTCAGTTCGCACGTGTCAGTTTCACCCACCCGGTCGTGTCAGAGCAAACGGCACGCCCATCAGATCCCTATTTGGGATTTTGTTCCCTCGAGTTGTGTGTTTTGTTCCTTTAGAGTTGGGTTTTTTTTAGATCCGTCATTTCAACGCCCAACCCAATCCGGGAATCCAAATCGGATTCTGTCAGTTCGCACACGTCAATTTAACCCACCCGATCGTGTCGGAGTGAATGGCACGCCGATCAGATCCCTATTTGGTATTTTGATCCCCCGGGTTGTATGTTTTGACCCTTTAGACTTGGATTTTTTTTAGATCCCTCATTTCAACGCCCAACCCAATCCGTGAATCTAAATCGGATTCCGTCAGTTCGCACACGTCAATTTAACCCACCCAGTCGTGTCGGCACACCAATCAGATCCCTATTTGGGATTTTGGACCCCAGGTTGTGTGTTTTGACCCTTTAGACTTGGGTTTTTTAGATCTGTCATTTCAACGTCCAACCCAATCCGGGAATCTAAATCGAATTCCGTCAGTTCGCACACGTCAATTTAAACCGCCCAGTCATGTCGGCACACCGATCAGATCCCTATTTGGGATTTGGACACCAGGTTATGTGTTTTGACCCTTTAGACTTGGGTTTTTTTAGATCTGTCATTTCAACGTCCAACCCAATCCGGGAATCCAAATCGAATTCCGTCAGTTCGCACACGTCAATTTAAACTACCCAGTCGTGTTGGAGTGAACGACATGCCGAGCAGATCCCTATTTGGGATTTTGGACCCCCGGGTTGTGTGTTTTGACCCTTTAGACTTTGATTTTTTTTAGATCCGTCATTTCAACGCCCAACCCAATCCGGGAATCCAAATCGAAATCCGTCAGTTCGCACACGTCAATATAACCTACCCGGTCGTGTTGGAGTGAACGACATGCCGATCAGATCCCTATTTGGGGTTTTGGACCCCCGGGTTGTGTGTTTTGACCCTTTAGATTTGGGTTTTTTTAGATCTGTCATTTCAACGCCCAACCCAATCCTAGAATCCAAGTCGGATTCCGTTAGTTCGTACACGTCAATTTAACCCACCTAGTCGTGTCGGAGTGAACGGCATGCCGATCAGATCCCTATTTGGGATTTTGGACCCCCGGGTTGTATGTTTTGACCCTTTAGACTCGGGTTTTTTTAGATCCGTCATTTCAACACCCAACCCAATCCGGGAATCCAAATCGAATTCCGTCAGTTCGCACACGACAATTTAACCTACCCGGTCGTGTCGGAGTGAACGACATGCTGATCAGATCCCTATTTGGATTTTGGACCCCGAGTTGTGTGTTTTAACCCTTTAGACAGATCCGTCATTTCAACGCCCACCCAATCCGGGAAACCAAATCGGATTCTGTCAGTTCGCACGCGTCAGTTTCACCCACCCGGTCGTGTCGGAGCAAACGGCACGCCCATCAGATCCCTATTTGGGATTTTGGACCCTCGGGTTGTGTGTTTGTTCGTTTAGAGTTGGGTTTTTTTTAGATCCGTCATTTCAACGCCCAACCCAATCCGGGAATCCAAATCGGATTCTGTCAGTTCGCACATGTCAATTTAACCACCCGATCGTGTCGGAGTGAACGGCACGCCGATCGGATCCCTATTTGGGATTTTGGTCCCCCGGGTTGTATGTTTTGACACTTTAGACTTGGATTTTTTTTAGATCCGTCATTTCAACGCCCAACCCAATCCGGAATCTAAATCGGATTCCGTCAGTTCGCACATGTCAATTTTACCCACCCAGTCATGTCAGAGTGAACGGCACGCCGATCAGGTCCCTATTTAGGAATTTTCACCCCCGGGTTGTGTGTTTTGACCCTTTAGAGTTGGGTTTTTTTTTGATCCGTCATTTCAACGCCCAACCCAATCCGGGAATCCAAATCGGATTCCATCAGTTCGCACACGTCAATTTAACCCACCCGGTCGTGTCGGAGAAAACGGCACGCCGATCATATCCCTATTTGGGATTTTGGACCCTAGGTTGTGTGTTTTGACCCTTTAGACTTGGGTTTTTTTAGATCTGTCATTTCAACGTCCAACCCAATCCGGGAATCTAAATCGAATTCCGTCAGTTCGCACACGTCAATTTAAACCACCCAGTCGTGTCGGCACACCGATCAGATCCCTATTTGGGATTTGGACCCCAGGTTGTGTGTTTTGACCCTTTAGACTTGGGGTTTTTTAGATCTGTCATTTCAACGTCCAACCCAATCCGGGAACCCAAATCGAATTCCGTCAGTTTGCACACGTCAATTTAAACCACCCAGTCGTGTTGGAGTGAACGACATGCCGAGCAGATCCCTATTTGGGATTTTGGACCCCCGGGTTGTGTGTTTTGACCCTTTAGACTTTGATTTTTTTTAGATCCGTCATTTCAATGCCCAACCCAATCCGGGAATCCAAATCGAAATCCGTCAGTTCGCACACGTCAATATAACCTACCCGGTCGTGTTGCAGTGAACGACATGCCGATCAGATCCCTATTTGGGGTTTTGGACCCCCGGGTTGTGTGTTTTGACCCTTTAGACTTGGGTTTTTTTAGATCTGTCATTTCAACGCCCAACCCAATCCGGGAATCCAAATCGGATTCCGTTAGTTCGTACACGTCAATTTAACCCACCTAGTCGTGTCGGAGTGAACGGCATGCCGATCAGATCTCGATTTGGGATTTTGGACGCCTGGGTTGTATGTTTTGACCCTTTAGACTCGGGTTTTTTTAGATCCGACATTTCAACGCCCAACCCAATCCGGGAATCCAAATCGAATTCCGTCAGTTGCACACGTCAATTTAACCTACCCGGTCGTGTCGGAGTGAACGACATGCCGATCAGATCCCTATTGGGATTTTGGACCCCCAGGTTCTGTGTTTTAACCCTTTAGACTTGGGTTTTTTTTAGATCCGTCATTTCAATGTCCAACCCAATCCGGGAATTGAAATCGGATTCCGTAAGTTCGCAGACGTCAATTTAACCCACCCGGTCGTGTCGGAGGGAACGGCACACCGATCAGATCCCTATTTGGGATTTTGGACCCCGTGTTGTGTGTTTTGACACTTTAGACTTGAGTTTTTTTAGATCCGTCATTTCAACGCCCAATACAATCCGGGAACCCAAATCGGATTCTGTCAGTTCGCACATGTCAATTGACCACCCGGTCATGTCGGAGCGAACGGCATGCTGATCAGATCCCTATTTGGGATTTTGGACCCCGGGTTGTGTGTTTGACCCTTTAGAGTTGGGTATTTTAGATCTGTCATTTCAACGCCCAACCCAATCCGGGAATCCAAATCGAATTTCGTCAGTTTGCACACGTCAATTTAACCTACCCGGTCGTGTCAGAGTGAACGACATGCCGATCAGATCTGTATTTGGGATTTTGGACCCCGGGTTGTGTGTTTTTTAGACATGGGTTTTTTTTAGACGCCCAACCCAATCCAGAATCCAAATCGGATTCTGTCAGTTCGCACGCGTCAGTTTCACCCACCCGGTCGTGTCAGAGTAAACGGCACGCTCATCAGATCCCTATTTGGGATTTTGGAACCTCGGGTTG
The DNA here is from genome assembly GCA_014218235.1 of Colocasia esculenta. Classification (NCBI taxonomy): domain Eukaryota; kingdom Viridiplantae; phylum Streptophyta; class Magnoliopsida; order Alismatales; family Araceae; genus Colocasia; species Colocasia esculenta. The sequence goes on from CM024756.1 coordinate 66,941,990, forward strand.
TGTGTTTTGTTCTTTTAGAGTTGGGTTTTTTTTAGATCCGTCATTTCAACGCCCAACCCAATCCGGGAATCCAAATTGGATTCTGTCAGTTCGCACACGTCAATTTAACCCACCCGATCGTGTCGGACTGAACGGCATGCCGATCGGATCCTTATTTAGGATTTTGGACCCTCAGGTTGTGTGTTTTGTTCCTTTAGAGTTAGGTTTTTTTTAGATCCGTCATTTCAACGCCCAACCCAATCCAGGAATCTAAATCGGATTCCGTCAGTTCGCACACGTCAATTTAACCCACCCGGTCGTGTCGGCACACCGATCAGATCCCTATTTGGATTTGGACAACAGGTTGTGTGTTTTGACCCTTTAGACATGGGTTTTTTTAGATCTGTCGTTTCAACGTCCAACCCAATCCGGGAATCCAAATCGAATTCCGTCAGTTCGCACACGTCAATTTAAACCACCCAGTCGTGTCGGCACACCGATCAGATCCCTATTTGGGATTTTGGACCCCAGGTTGTGTGTTTTGACCCTTTAGACTTGGGTTTTTTTAGATCTGTCATTTCAACGTCCAACCCAATCCAGGAATCCAAATCGAATTCCGTCAGTTCGCACACGTCAATTTAAACCACCCAGTCGTGTTGGAGTGAACGACATGCCGAGCAAATCCCTATTTGTGATTTTGGACCCCCGGGTTGTGTGTTTTGACCCTTTAGACTTTGATTTTTTTAGATCCGTCATTTCAACGCCCAATCCAATCAGGGAATCTAATTCGAAATCCGTTAGTTCGCACACGCCAATATAACCTACCCAGTCGTGTTGGAGTGAACGACACGCCGATTAGATCCCTATTTGGGGTTTTGGACCCCCGGGTTGTGTGTTTTGACCCTTTAGACTTTGGTTTTTTTTAGATCCATCATTTCAACGCCCAACCCAATTCGGGAATCCAAATCGAATTCCGTCAGTTCACACACGTCAATATAACCTACCCAGTCGTGTCGGAGTGAACGGCATGCTGATCAGATCCCTATTTGGGATTTTGGAACCCCGAGTTGTATGTTTTGACCCTTTAGACTCGGGTTTTTTTAGATCCGTCAGTTCAACGCCCAACCCAATTCGGGAATCCAAATCGAATTCCGTCAGTTCGCACACGTCAATTTAACCTACCCGGTCGTGTCGGAGTGAACGACATGCCGATCAGATCCCTATTTGGGATTTTGGACTCCCGGGTTGTGTGTTTTAACCCTTTAGACTTGAGTTTTTTTAGATCCGTCATTTCAACGCCCAACCCAATCCGGAAATCCAAATCGGATTCTGTCAGTTCGCACGCGTCAGTTTCACCCACCCGATCGTGTCAGAGCAAACGGCACGCCCATCAGATCCCTATTTGGGATTTTGGACCCTCGGTTTGTGTGTTTTGTTCCTTTAGAGTTGGGTTTTTTTTAGATCCGTCATTTCAACGCCCAACCCAATCCGGGAATCCAAATCGGATTCTGTCAGTTCGCACACTTCAATTTAACCCACTCGATCGTGTCAGAGTGAACGGCACGCCGATCAGATCCCTATTTGGGATTTTGGTCCCCCGGGTTGTATGTTTTGACCCTTTAGACTTGGATTGTTTTTTAGATCCGTCATTTCAACGCCCAACCCAATCCGGGAATCTAAATCGGATTCCGTCAGTTCGCACATGTCAATTTAACCCACCCAGTCGTGTCAGAGTGAACGGCACGCTGATCAGGTCCCTACTTGGGAATTTTGACCCCCGGGTTGTGTGTTTTGACCCTTTAGAATTGGGTTTTTTTTTTTGATCTGTCAATTCAACGCCGAACCCAATCCGGGAATCCAAATCGGATTCCATCAGTTCGCACACGTCAATTTAACCCAACCGGTCGTGTCGGAGCAAACGGCACACCGATCAGATCCCTATTTGGGATTTTGGACCCCAGGTTGTGTGTTTTGACCCTTTAACTTGGGTTTTTTTAGATCTGTCATTTCAACGCCCAACCCAATCCGGGAATCCAAATCGGATTCCGCAGTTAGTACACGTCAATTTAACCCACACAGTCATGTCGGAGTGAACGGCATGCCGATCAGATCCCTATTTGATATTTTAGACCCCGGGTTGTGTGTTTTGACCCTTTAGACTCGGGTTTTCTTAGATCCGTCATTTGAACGCCCAATCCAATCTGGGAATCGAAATCGGATTCCGTCAGTTCGCAGACGTCAATTTAACCCATCCAGTCGTGTCGGAGCGAACGACACACCGATCAGATCCCTATTTGGGATTTTGGCAGTGGGTTGTGTGTTTTGACCCTAGACTTGGGTTTTTTTTAGATCCGTCATTTCAACGCCCAACCCAATCCGGTAATCCAAATCGGATTCCGTCAGTTCGCACACGTCAATTTAACCCACACGGTCGTGTCGGAGTGAACGGCACACCGATCAGATCCCTATTTGGGATTTTGGAACCCCGGGTTGTGTGTTTTGACCCTTTAGAGTGGGGTTTTTTTTAGATCCGTCATTTCAACGCCCAACCCAATCCGGGAATCAAAATCAGATTCCGTCAGTTCGCACACGTCAATTTAACCCACCCGGTCGTGTCGGCACACCGATCAGATCCCTATTTGGGATTTTGGACCCCAGGTTGTGTGTTTTGACACTTTAGACTTGGGTTTTTTTAGATCTGTCATTTCAACGCCCAACCCAATCCGAGAATCCAAATCGAATTCCGTCAGTTCGCACACATCAATTTAACCCACCCAGTCGTTTGATTTGATTTGGCGACAGAATAAGATTTGATTTGGGTGCCCCTAAAGACTTGACGGTTTCTTCCTTCATTCAGAATCATAAATGGAGTCTTCCTCATCCAATATCTACTGAAATGTTTAAACTTTGGCCCCAAATTACTGCAATTCCAATTGTTCACAACAGATTTGATAGAATAAGATGGGTTCATGACAATGGAAAATTCAATGCTACTTCTGCTTGGAATCAAATAAGGAATAGAGGAAGGAAATGGGAGTTCAAAAATTGGACCTGGGACAGCCCTACTGCTAAAAAATTCTCTCTTTGTACTTGGCAAGCATTGTTGAATAAGCTCCCAACTGTTGAAAACTTACAAAGGAAAGGTTACACTATGGTGAATAGATGTGCTCTTTGTGAGAAGGATATTGAAACTACTGATCATATCTTCTTTACATGCTCCTATAGCAATTGGATTTGGAAGGAAATTCTTAAAAGATTTGACTTCACAAGGGATCCCTGCAGCAATATCATCCAAGAAATCAAAGCAATGATTTTATCCTTCCTTCATCTGGAGTTTTAACAAAACTAGCTCAAAATGCTCTTCGAAGTGCTATTTGGTGGATTTGGAGGGAAAGATGCATTAGGATTTTTGAAGATCAGAAAAAAGATAAAGTTCACATTCTCATTGCCATTCTTTCAGATACAAGAAGCTGTATGGAGAAATTTGTGAAAATCAGCAAGCTGAAGAAACGTGAGAAAGGGGTTTTAAATAGATTCAACTTTACCATTAACTAGTTAGAATGACAGTCATTAAGCTTAAATTCTTCTTTTATATGTGTGGAACTTTTAATCTTCACTATTTGGCTATTTCCTTGTTTGGATCTTTGCTAACATTGTCAGGTTTAGAGGATGCAAACCAAAGGAAAATTTGGACCAGCTTGCAAGTTCAGCCCAAAGGACTCTTTCTAGATTGAAAACATTATTGTTTTTCATCCATAGTCTACAGGTTGTGTAGTCATGGAGTTTTAGCTTTCTAGCTTTGTTATCCTAGGGTGACTATTTGGTGGAGTGAGAACATTCTTCCTCTTTGAGGCAAGGGTGCACTCTCCTGAACTCCTCTACGGGACTATTGCCTTTAGATCATGACTTGTATGATCAAAGGCTTTTGTTCATATTATTTCATTAATTCCATCTTTACTTACCGAAAAAACCCACCCAGTCGTGTTGGAGTGAACGGCATGCCGAGCAGATCCCTATTTGGGATTTTGGACCCTCAGGTTGTGTGTTTTGACCCTTTAGACTATGGTTTTTTTTAGATCTGTCATTTCAACGCCCAACCCAATCCGGGAATCGAAATCGGATTCCGTCAGTTCGCACAAGGTAATTTAACCCACCCGGTCGTGTCGGCACACCGATCAGATCCCTATTTGGGATTTTGGACCCCAGGTTTTGTGTTTTGACCCTTTAACTTGGGTTTTTTTAGATCTGTCATTTCAACGCCCAACCCAATCCGGGAATCCAAATCGGATTCCGTCAGTTCGTACACGTCAATTTAACCCACACAGTCATGTCGGAGTGAACGACATGCCGATCAGATCCCTATTTGGTATTTTGGACCCCCGGGTTGTGTGTTTTGACCCTTTAGACTCGGGTTTTTTTTAGATCCGTCATTTCAACGCCCAATCCAATCTGGGAATCGAAATCGGATTCCGTCAGCTCGCAGACGTCAATTTAACCCATCCAGTCGTGTCGGAGCGAACGGCACACCGATCAGATCCCTATTTGGGATTTGGCAGTGGGTTGTGTGTTTTGACCCTAGACTTGGGTTTTTTTTAGATCCGTCATTTCAACGCCCAACCCAATCCGGTAATCCAAATCAGATTCCGTCAGTTCGCACACGTCAATTTAACCCACACGGTTGTGTCGGAGTGAACGGCAAGCCAATCAGATCCCTATTTGGGATTTTGGAACCCGGGTTGTGTGTTTTGACCCTTTAGAGTTGGGTTTTTTTAGATCCGTCATTTCAACGCCCAACCCAATCCGGGAATCCAAATCGAATTCCGTCAGTTCGCACACGTCAATTTAACCCACCCGGTCGTGTCGGCACACCGATCAGATCCCTATTTTGGATTTGGACCCCAGGTTGTGTGTTTTGACCCTTTAGACTTGGGTTTTTTTAGATCTGTCGTTTCAACGTCCAACCCAATTCGGGAATCCAAATCGAATTCCGTCAGTTCGCACACGTCAATTTAAACCACCCAGTCGTGTCGGCACACCGATCAGATCCCTATTTGGGATTTGGACCCCAGGTTGTGTGTTTTGACCCTTTAGACTTGGGTTTTTTTAGATCTGTCATTTCGACGTCCAACCCAATCCGGGAATCCAAATCGAATTCTGTCAGTTCGCACACGTCAATTTAAACCACCCAGTTGTGTTGGAGTGAACGACATGCCGAGCAAATCCCTATTTGTGATTTTGGACCCCCGGGTTGCGTCTTTTGACCCTTTAGACTTTGATTTTTTTTAGATCCGTCATTTCAACGCCCAACCCAATCAGGGAATCCAAATCGAAATCCGTCAGTTCGCACACGCCAATATAACCTACCTTTTTTTTGGTCGGTCAACCAAGGAAAAAATAAATTAATGGAGAAGATAGATTACAATTACTAATGAGGTACAGGCACCTCATAGTGAATAAGAAAATGGGATCACCCATGAACACAAGAAGCAATGTGACACCACAAGTTGGGACTACATTGCATTATTGACTCTGATGTTAAATCTCTCAGAAAGGATCCTAGACCGACCGGACAAAGAGCAAGCTTGCGGGCTTGACTCAATACAACTCCGAACATCACTAATAATGGATAGCACCGTGTGAATAGAAGAAGTTTTCATGTCCTCGAATGTTCTGCTGCATCTTTCTTTCCATAACCACCAAATAGTAGTTCTGAATAGTATGTTTTGACCCTTTAGACTCGGGTTTTTTTAGATCCGTCATTTCAACGCCCAACCCAATCCGGGAATCCAAATCGAATTCCGTCAGTTCGCACACGTCAATTTAACCTACCCGATCGTGTCGGAGTGAACGACATGCCGATCATATCCCTATTTGGGATTTTGGACCCCTGGGTTGTGTGTTTTAACCCTTTAGACTTGATTTTTTTTAGATCCGTCATTTCAACGCCCAACCCAATCAGGGAATCCAAATCGGATTCTGTCAGTTCGCACGCGTCAGTTTCACCCACCCGGTCGTGTCAGAGCAAACGGCACGCCCATCAGATCCCTATTTGGGATTTTGGACCCTCGGTTTGTGTGTTTTGTTCCTTTAGAGTTGGGTTTTTTTTAGATCCGTCATTTCAACGCCCAACCCAATCCGGGAATCCAAATCAAATTCCGTCAGTTCGCAGACGTCAATTTAACCTACCCAGTCTTGTCGGCGTGAACGACTTGCCGATTAGATCCCTATTTGGGATTTTGGACCCCCAGGTTGGATGTCAATACCCTTTAGAATTGGGTTTTTTTTGGATCCATCATTTCAACGCCCAACCCAATCCGGGAATCCAAATCGAATTCCGTCAGTTTGCACACGTCAATTTAACCCACCCGGTCGTGTCGGAGCAAACGGCACGCCGATCAGATCCCTATTTGAGATTTTGGAACCCCGAGTTGTATGTTTGACCCTTTAGACTCGGGTTTTTGAGATCCATCATTTCAACGCCCAACCCAATCCGGGAATCCAAATCGAATTCCGTCAGTTCGCACACGTCAATTTAACCTACCTGGTCGTGTCGGAGTGAACGACATGCCGATCAGATCCCTATTTGGGATTTTGGACTCCCGGGTTGTGTGTTTTAACCCTTTAGACTTGAGTTTATTTTAGATCCGTCATTTCAACGCCCAACCCAATCCTGGAATCCAAATCGGATTCTGTCAGTTCGCACGCGTTAGTTTCACCCACCCGGTCGTGTCAGAGCAAACGGCACGCCCATCAGATCCCTATTTGGGATTTTGGACCCTCGGTTTGTGTGTTTTGTTCCTTTACAGTTGGGTTTTTTTTAGATCCGTCATTTCAACGCCCAACCCAATCCGGGAATCCAAATCGAATTCCGTCAGTTCGCACACGTCAATTTAACCTACCCAGTCGTGTCGGCGTGAATGACTTGCCGATCAGATCCCTATTTGGGATTTTGGACCCCCAGGTTGGATGTTTTGACCATTTAGAATTGGGTTTTTTTGGATCCATCATTTCAACGCCCAACCCAATCCGGGAATCCAAATCGAATTCCGTCAGTTTGCACACGTCAATTTAACCCACCCGGTCGTGTCGGAGCAAACGGCACGCCGATCAGATCCCTATTTGAGATTTTGGACCCCAGGTTGTGTGTTTTGACCCTTTAACTTGGATTTTTTTAGATCTGTCATTTCAACGCCCAACCCAATCCGGGAACCCAAATCGGATTCCGTCAATTCGTACACGTCAATTTAACCCACACAGTCATGTCAGAGTGAACGGCATGCCGATCAGATCCCTATTTGGTATTTTGGACCCCCGGGTTGTGTGTTTTGACCCTTTAGACTCGGGTTTTCTTAGATCCGTCATTTCAACGCCCAATCCAATCTGGGAATCGAAATCGGATTCCGTCAGTTCGCAGACGTCAATTTAACCCATCCAGTCGTGTCGGAGCGAACGGCACACCGATCAGATCCCTATTTGGGATTTTGGCAGTGGGTTGTGTGTTTTGACCCTAGACTTGGGTTTTTTTAGATCCGTCATTTCAACGCCCAACCCAATCCGGTAATCCAAATCGTATTCCGTCAGTTCGCACACGTCAATTTAACCCACACGGGCGTGTCGGAGTGAACGGCACACCGATCAGATCCCTATTTGGGATTTTGGAACCCCGGGTTGTGTGAGTTGGGTTTTTTTAGATCCGTCATTTCAACGCCCAACCCAATCCAGGAATCGAAATCGGATTCCGTCAGTTCGCACATGTCAATTTAACCCACCCGGTCGTGTCGGCACACCGATCAGATCCCTATTTGTGATTTTGGACCCCAGGTTGTGTGTTTTGACACTTTAGACTTGGGTTTTTTTAGATCTGTCATTTCAACGCCCAACCCAATCCGAGAATCCAAATCGAATTCCGTCAGTTCGCACACATCAATTTAACCCACCCAGTCGTGTTGGAGTGAACGACATGCCGATAGGATCCCTATTTGGGATTTTGGACCCTCGGGTTGTGTGTTTTGTTCCTTTAGAGTTAGGTTTTTTTTACATCCATCATTTCAACGCCCAACCCAATCCGGGAATCTAAATCGGATTCCTTCAGTTCGCACACGTCAATTTAACCCACCCGGTCGTGTCGGCACACCGATCAGATCCCTATTTGGATTTTGGACCACAGGTTGTGTGTTTTGACCCTTTAGACTTGGGTTTTTTTAGATCTGTCGTTTCAACGTCCAACCCAATCCGGGAATCCAAATCGAATTCCGTCAGTTCGCACACGTCAATTTAAACCACCCAGTCGTGTCGGCACACCGATCAGATCCCTATTTGGGATTTTGGACCCCAGGTTGTGTGTTTTGACCCTTTAGACTTGGGTTTTTTTAGATCTGTCATTTCAACGTCCAACCCAATCGCATGCAAGAGTTCATGCCTCATTAATCGAAATTCATAGAGTGCTCTCTCTCTCTAGTTCTCTAGAGAGAGAAGCTCTGGGGAAAGCAGGAGGAGAAGGAGTGTTCCTGGGGCTCACCCCCGCCCTCTTGGCGGTGGGTGGGGGTTCTCTCCTGCGCAGAGGAAGGACCCTTAGCCCTTGAGAGCTCTTCCCCTTGGAGGAGTCCTTCTCTTGAGGGCTGCCACCGGGTGGAACTCCTTCACCCGGGGTCTACATAGTGCTTCCTCTGGTTCAGTGGAGCGTGTTGCTCCTTTCATGGCTGCTAAAGGAGTTGCCAAGGATGTGAAGAGCTTATTGCATGAAGGTTCGATGGAGGGGATCTCTTCATCAGCGAGGCAAGAGGTGATTCCGGTGATGGAGACAGTTGGCCAATCTTCAAGAGGTATGGATCTTGCTTCTTCTAAAGTTACTATTGCCCTGGATAAGGAGAAGGATGTTGCTATTCCGGAAGTGGAGAAGGTTGTTGGTAGAGGGCGATCATCTTCCACTGCGAGGAGACGATCCAGATCAAGAGGACCTGTCGAAGTTGATAAGGCACCAAAGACATGGGCTAGTTTGTTCTCTGCGCCTTCTTCTCGAGAGTCCAACCACGCCTTATCTTTCATTGAGCCTCTGCATGCGGATGACAAGATGATTGCTGTCTGTGACGTTGAGGATTTAGAGGAACTCAAAGGAGCATGGGATCGCACTATTGTGGGGTATGTGGTGGATCTTAAAACTTCTTACATGCCTCTTTCTTCATTTATTAAATCTCGATGGGGGGTTGTTGGGTTTGATCTTCACCTCTTGGAGAATGGTTTCTTCCTATGCAAGTTCGACAGTGAGGAAGATGTTACTAGGATTCTGGAAGGGTTCTGGTCCATCCGTGGACACCCTATGATAATTAGAAGATGGCAGCAGGGTATGAAGATGGAGCTTGAAAGTTTCAAAAACATCCCAGTCTGGATGTCAATTCACAGTCTCCCATTCACCTTTGGTCGAAGAAATTCATCTCCAAGCTTTGTAGTACAGTGGGTGAGCCGCTCTTCATGGATAGACTAACGGCAGAGAGGCGAAGACTTTCATACGCCAGAGCATGTGTTATGGTTTCTTCTGAAAAGGAGTTACCAGATAGAATAACTTACAAAGACATTGATGGTTCTCTTCATATTTTACAAGTCTCCTATTCCTGGAAGCCCCGTAGGTGTGGTTCATGCGGTTTATTTGGTCATTTTCATGCGCAATGCCAGCAATCTAGCAATCCTCAGTCTATGACTAAAGTGCAGCAGATTTACAAAAGGAAGGAGGCGCAAGATATATCTTCTAATTCTTCAAATGGAATGAGCAAAGGAAAGAATCCATCAGGAATAAAGCAGGGTCAGATGCAGGAAAGTAAAGATAATAGATTTGCTATTTTGCACGATTTGGAAAATGAAGAAGCATTCGAGGAAGGCCAGATCGGTCAAAGAAATGGGGAAGTTACATGCAAGCTGGGGAAGGCGGACATGCAAGGAAAGGATCAACCTTTATACCTGATTCTTTGGGATTTAATAATGAGGAAAGGAATAACAATATGATATCTTCCACAATTGGCAAGAACACATTGCGATTGGAGGGAGAGATTTCTTCTATGGAATCAAGTAAATCTCCTTCAATGATGGATAATATTACAATAGATAATCTAACAGGGGAAAGGGAGGTATCCTCACCGCCCCATGCTCATCTCCGCCACATGTTGTTGATTGCGTTGGGATGATAGATAGAAAGGAAGAGGGAAAGGATGAAGGTAAAAAGGAAACTAAAGATCCTCCTAATATTGATCAGAGAAAATTTCACTCCTTGCATGCGGTGGATGAAATGGACAAGAGAAAGAAAACCAGCAATGGGGTGAACCAACAAGGAAATGCAGCAAAATGGAAAGGGAAAGATCCCAGGCAAGGTATTTCAGGGAATGCTTACCACAGCAGATCTTAGGTATTTTCTTCTACCTTCCAATTCTTATCCATGAAGATTTGTAGCTAGAACGTTAGGGGAATCAACAAACCTACTAAGCGTAGAGAGCTTAGAAGTATTATCATGTCAAAGAAGTTTGATATTGTCATTATTATGGAAACTAAGATTAAGCTGGTCAATGTTGATATATGTAAAGCACAAATATGGACGGAAGCTGAGCTTATTCACAATAGCAACCTCTCTAATGGGCGGATATGGGTGCTCTGGAATCCCGCAATTTACTCTTTCAAAATTATTGACATGAGTAATCAAATCATTCAATTGCATGGAACTCAATTGGCCACGAAGGAAGATTTTCATCTTTCGGCTATCTATGCTTCCAACCTTCAACTTGAAAGACTATCCTTATGGGAGACTATTGTTAAACATGCTGGTTCTACTATTGGTAACCGCCTGTGGATTGCCATTGGTGATTTTAACTGTGTTAGATATGCTTCTGAAAAAGTGGGAGGTCAGCCGGTTCCTGAGCACATTCTTAAAGCTTTTGAGGATATGATAAATTGTTCTGGTCTTATGGACCTGAAAGCTGTGGGAAACACCTTATCTTGGCACAATTGCTCGTCGGGAGAAAGAAGGATTGCTGCAAAACTTGATAGATGTCTTATCAATGATAAGTGGATGACTCAATTTCCTGATGGCTATGTGGATTATGGATCCACCTATTTCTCTGATCACTCCATTCTTACTGTTCATACTTCCTCTATGGTGAATTATGGTCAGAAACCGTTCAAGTTCTTCAACATATGGACTCAGCACAAAGACTTCAAGGATGTTGTTCAATCAGCCTGGAATCAGCAATTCTATGGTTCCCCTACTTTTGTTCTTTGCAAGAAACTTAAGGCTGTTAAGGAAGCTTTGAGGAAGTGGAATAAGGAGGTTTTTGGAGATGTGCATAACTCTATAAAACACTGGAGGGAAGAAGTTTCTAAGATCCAAGCTAAGCTGGCGCACAACCAAAGAGACCAGGCTCTTATTGAAGAAGAGAACCGAATTAGACATGAATATCTTAAAGCTATTGACATGGAGGAATCCTTCTATAAGCAAAAATCTAGACAGAAATGGCTATCTCTGGGGGATAGGAACTCTAAATACTTTCATGCTGCATTTAAAGCCATGAAATCTGTCAACATGATAAGAAGATGCATTAATCCTAATGGTAAGGTTATTGATGACATTGATAAGGTGAGACAACATTCTGTGGATTTCTTCACTAATCTTTTGAACCAGCCCGCAAATGACTGGAATCACTCCTCTATCAATCCGAAAAGCACTCTCAGTGATATGGATATCCAGCATCTTCTTCAAGACATTACTGATGAGGAGATTACAAAAGTGGTTTTCCAGTCTTCGAAAGATAAAAGCCCTGGTCCTGATGGGTTTCCAGCTGAATTTTATCAAGGAACTTGGGATATTGTGGGGGAGCAAGTGATTTCTGCAGTGAAGCATTTTTTCCAATCAGGTAGACTCCTCAATCAGATGAATTGCACTTTTATTGCCCTAATTCCTAAAGTTGAAGGAGCTGATTCCCTTGATCAGTATAGGTCAATATCTCTTTGTAACTTTATCTATAAAGTTATATCCAAGATATTGGCTAACAGAATGCAAAAGGTTCTTCATAAGCTCATCAGCCCTAACCAGGCCGCCTTCATCAAAGGGAGACTCATTCATGATAATATTCTCTTAACTAATGATTTGGTTAGAGATCTTCACTCCAAAACTAAAGGTAACATTCTTTGTCTCAAAGCTGATTTGAAGAAGGCTTTTGACTCTGTTAATAGAGAGTTCATATATCACATGATGAAGGAGATGAGATTCCCTGATAAATGGATAATGTGGATCAGAAGTTTTTTTTTTGGTAAGTAAATGGTAACTATATTGAAGTAAATAATGTACAAATGGCAAAAGGTGAACTGGGAGAGCGCACCCTTCCTCAAAGAGGTAGAATGTAATCACTCCACCAGAACTCTCCTTTTGGCCAAACAAAGAAGTACTGAGAGATTCATGGCTACACAGCCCGTAGCCTATGAAATCCTTAAACATAAAGAAAACAACCAGCTGATTTTTGTCCAACGACCAAGTCCACTAGTGAAGGCGACCTGCAGAGTCAAAAATAGAACAATAGATCCGATCTTGGAGATAGCCATTAGTGTGGAAACAAAAATTAGAAGACATCATATGCAAACCACTCAAAGAAGCCCAATTCTAACTAACTTATAGAGAAGTTAAATCCAGTGAAAACCCCTTTCTCTCTTTGAGATAAAGACTCTTTCTTAAATTTCAGTTCCCCAATGCATCTGGTGTCAAACAGAATATCAATGAGAATGCTCATCTTATCTCTATTCTGGCCATCAAAAATTCTCAAACACCGCTCTCTCCAAATCCACCAAATAGTGCATCTGAAAACAATCTTAGCAAAACTTGAAAGAGTACTCTTGCCAGGGAAAGAATGCATAAGAGCTTCCATCTCAAGGTGAATATTATTCTCCGGATTCCTAGTAAAGTCAAATCTTTTCAAGATCTCTTTCCAAATCCATTTTGTGTAAGAGCAAGCAAAATAGAGATGATCCACAGCTTCATTCTCCATCAAGCACAAGGCACATCTATTACCTTTTCTTTGCATGTTGTCCATTGTAGGAAGTTTTTTATGAAGAGCTTGCCAGGTACATAAAGAGTGCTTTTGATTAAGAGGGCTGTCCCAAGTCCACCTGAAAGTTACCCAATTCTGATCTTTAGTCCTTATTTGGTTCCAAGCTGAAGTTGCACTGAATTTACCCCTGTCATGGATCCAAATTATTGCATCACTATGGCTGTTATGGATAGGAATTTGGGCAATAATGGGCCAGAGAGAGAACATATCAGCCGATGTGGCAATGGGCAGCTTCCAAGCCCCATTATCAATGAACTCAGAAACAGTGATATCAGAAGGAGCACCAAGATCAATCCGATCACCATATAGTTGATTAATGCTTTTCCCATTAACCCAAGGATCAAACCAAAAACTAGTAGACCTACCATCAGCAATGTCATAGGAAATATGTCTTTGAATGAAGGTTCTAGCATTAAGAATACCTCTCCAAGCTGCCGAATGATAAGATTTAGGAGAAGCTTGCCAGATATTGGTTTTCGACAGATATTTATGATTAATCCAATGGATCCAAAGGGTATTAGACTGCTGCAAAACTTCCCAAAGCTGTTTCACCATGCAAGCCTTGTTCCAGTCCTTAAGCTTTCGGAGATTCAAACCACCTTCTTGCTTAGGAGTACATATTTTGCCCCAATTAATCATATGGATAGATTTGCTGTCACTATTACCATTCCAAAAGAAGTTACAAATGATTTTGTCAATCTCATGAAGAAGCCCAGAAGGGAGAAGGAAAGCATTAGCCCAGTAAATAGCATAAGAAAGAAGAACCGATCTGATGAGCTCTAATCTACCTGCCCTAGACAGAAGTCTTGTCTTCCAAGACTGAAGGCGCTTCTTGATTTTGTCAAGGATTAGCTGACAGTGGTTCTTCTTAATTCCAGTAGAAACAAGAGGAAGACCAAGATAAGGGCTAGGCAAGGTTCCTTCCTCAACTCCTAAGCAATCAATGATATCTTGCTTATTTTGAATACTAGCACCAACATAAACCTTACTCTTGGAATGGTTTAGCTTGAGACCAGAAATGTCACCAAAGTCTTTCAGGATGATTCCAAGCTTCTCAACAGATGCAATGTCATTTTGAAGAAATATGATAAGATCATCAGCAAAGGTGATGTGGGAAATTTTTAGGCCACCTGCAGTAGGAACCTGGATATGCCTCTGGATAACCTCCTTCTCAAGCATGCAAGTCAAGTATTCCATAGCAATAGTGAACAAGTAGGGGGAAAGAGGATCACCCTGTCTAATGCCATTAGTGCTAGAGAAAAAACCAATAGGAGACCCATTGAATAGGATGGAGAACTTCGGAGTATCAATACAATTCCTGATCCACTGAATCCAACGATTAGGAAAATGCATGGCCTCCATCATGTTGTAAATGAGAGTTCTATTCACTGAATCAAAAGCCTTGCGGAGATCAGCTTTAAAACAAACAATTTTCCCTCTGGTTTTAGAATGCAAGTCCTTCACCAGATCATGAGCAAGAAGTACGTTGTGATGTATACTTCGGCCCTTAATGAAAGCAGCTTGATTCAGGCTGATTATGTTATGCATAACGTGTTGCATTCTATCAGCCATGAGCTTGGCAATAACCTTGTAAATGAAGTTACACAAAGAGATAGGTCTATAGTGCTCCATGCTATCAGCCCCAACAGATTTTGGAATAAGAGCAAGAAAGGCGCAATTCATTTGCCTGTGAATCTGACCAGTGGAGAAGAAGTGGTGGCAAGCTTTAATCACATCTGAACCAATGATTGACCAAGTAGCCTGATAGAAATCAGCGGGGAAACCATCTGGACCTGGGCTCTTATTCTTAGGAGAATTGAACGCCACCTTGGTAATCTCTTCATCCGAGAATGGAGCATCAAGAATGGCAATATCTTGCTGAGTAAGAACTCTCAAAGGATTAATTTGGATATTACTGGAATGCTGCGATTGATTGAGAAGCTTATTGTAGAAATCCAGAGTATGAGTTTCAACCTGATTTTCCAGACCAATGGGTTAAATGGATAAGTATCCTCATTAATACTGCAACCTTCTCGGTCCTTGTTAATGGCAGCCCTGTGGGCTTTTTTCATTCAAAAAATGGCATCCGGCAAGGGGATCCTCTATCCCCATATCTCTTCTGTGTTGCTATGGAAGGTCTTTCGATCCTCATTGAGAAGAAGGTGGAAGAAGGCTGTTTACATGTTCCCACATTTGGCAATGTCAAAGTATCCCATCTCATGTTCGCTGATGATTTACTGATTTTCTTGAAGCCTAAAATTTCCTCAGCTACTAGCATTTCCAACATCCTTCAAATCTTTTATGGCTGTTCTGGACTTCAATTAAATGCTGCTAAAAGTAAGGTGATTGTTGGTGCTAAAGCTAACAACAAAGGTCCTCTTCTTGATGTGTTGCAAGTTAAAGAAGGGAAACTTCCTACCACCTACTTGGGTCTTCCTCTCTTCTCCACTACTTTGACTGGTACATACTGCACTCTTATCACTCAAAAAATCAGGAATCACATCTCTTCTTGGAAGACTAGACTCCTTTCTAAAGCAGGAAGGATTGAACTAATAAGATCTGTGTTAAACTCTTATGCCATTTACTGGGCAGTGGCTTTTATTTTGCCGAGGAAATTGATTGGTGAAGTGGTGAGAATGATGAGAAACTTCTTCTGGCATGCTTCTGGGGATTATAAGCCATTCCACCTGATCAAATGGGATTGGTTGTGTCGGCCTAAAAATGAAGGAGGTTTGGGAATTCGGAAGCTTCATACTTGGAACCGATCTGCCATTTCTATGCAGTTGTGGAGAATCGCTACAAATCATGACTGTCTTTGGACTAACTGGGTGACTAGTAGATATCTACATAAGGATTCAATTTGGTCAGCTCAGTCCCACTCTTATCATTCTCAGGCTTGGAAAGGTATTCTTCATGTCAGAGAGAGCATTCGACCTCATGTTCTCCTCAAGATTGGTAATGGCCAACTCTTTAATTTATGGAAGGATCCTTGGATCTCTGGCCGCTCCTTATTTTCTTTGGGTGGCGAGTACATCAGATATCTCCTTGGATTACCAATGACTGCAACTGTTAGTACTTTCATTCAAAATGGGAGGTGGTGTCTTCCTCCTCCGACATCAGGTGAGATGATGGATATTTGGCCTCAAATTCAGTGTATCCCCATCCATGATGGCTGTCATGCTACCATTGTTTGGAAGCATAATAATGGATCCACTAGCAACAAGCAAATTTATGATCTGACAAGAGTGTTTATCCTAAAGTCTTCTGGTTTCACATTGTCTGGCAGCGCCCTACAAATCAAAAGCATTCTCTCTTCGCTTGGCAATGCTTGCTGGGGAGAATTCCATCATTTGAGACTCTTCAGAGGCGTGGACTTCATGGGCCAAGTATTTGTATTCTTTGCCGTCAACATGAGGAACACATTAACCATTTATTCTTCCACTGTCCTTATAGCTCTTGGATTTGGACTCAGCTCCTTCATAGAATGGACATTCATCGGCAACCAAAAGATACAATCTTAACTGAATGTGACAATTTGATCAAGGAAACCCATGATTTGGGAGCATGCAGGATTGTGGCGTTTGTTAGTTTTCGGGCTGCTCTCTGGTGGATTTGGAAGGAAAGATGCAATCGGTTATTTGACTCTGTTAGCCGATCAAGAGTTCATGTTCTTCTTTCTATTTTGTCTGACATTCGACATATAACTGAATTTCATATTCAGGAGCTTCCGACTACCATTAAAGCTAAGTGAATAATCAGAAATTTCAACTTCAGATCAGATTGATTGTTCATTTTCCTATTTAAGCGATTGCTTTTCATCTTTGAAACCATAGCTATCGACTTGTGATAGTATGGATCTATTCTTGTAATTGATTCTTCATCAATACAATCTCTGGTATTATTTACCAAAAAAAAAAGAGTTTCAACCTGATCCAAATCATCAATAATGTTCCCCTCTGCATCCTTGCATTTTCTGATAGTATTGATGGCTCTTCTACCCGCAATGGAGGCATAGAAGAATTTGGTATTGGAGTCTTCCAGAGTTAACCAATTCTCTCTAGATTTCTGTTTTACAAAGTTTTCTTCCTTCTTAAGGGCCAGCAAATAATGTTCCTTGGCTTCCTTTTCCCTGTCAATCAGATTACTGTCAAAGGGGTTTAACTGAAGATCATATTGAATTTCAGTAAGCACTTTCTTACTACTTCTTACACCTTCCTCCACGTTCCCAAAAGTCCTTCTATTCCAATCTCTAAGAGCATCTTTACAGCCTTTCAGTTTTTTGCAAAAAATGAACTGGGCATTGCCAACCACAGGAATCTCCCAGGCATTGCGGATGTGGATCAGAAGTTGCATAGATAATCCAACTTTTTCCATCCTTTTTAATGGTTCCCCTGCTGGTTTCTTTCATGGAAGTAATGGAGTTCGTCAAGGTGATCCTTTGTCCCCATACCTTTTTACCATTGCAATGGAAGGTCTAACATGTTTATTGGAAGACGCTGTTACAAAAGGTGATATTAAGGTTCCGGCTGCTGGTAACATGCATATATCTCATGTTGTCTTTGCTGATGATTTGATCATTTTTTTCAAGAATGACATCCAATCAGCTGCAAATGTCATGAAAGTTCTGCAGGATTTCTCTATTTGCTCAGGTCTCACTATGAATAAACAGAAAAGCAAATTGTTTGTGGGCGGCAAAATTACTGATAAACAATGCATCTTGGATATTATGGAGGTTGGTGAAGGTACTTTCCCGGTCCCTTATCTTGGTCTCCCACTCATATCATCTTCTTTCAAGAAAGTTCATTGTACTCCCCTCCTGGAGAAAATTAAAGGGCGCTTGAATTCCTGGAAGAACAGACTTCTATCCAAGGCTGGTAGACTTGAGCTCATCAGATCCGTTCGTCAATCTTATTCCATCTACTGGTCTTCTGCTTTTCTCCTACCTAAGGGTCTCACTAAACACATTGAAGATACTTTTCGTGAGTTCTTTTGGAAGGGATCTACGGAAAACAAGCCTTTGCACATGGTGAAATGGAAAGATATCTGCAGGCCGAAGAAAGAAGGAGGACTGGGGCTAAGAAGACTGAATGACTAGAATAGAGCAGCATCAATTAAACTCTTGTGGGACATTTTACAGAAGAGGAAATCTATATGGATTGAGTGGATTTACAACAGGTATTTATTGAATCAAAACATATGGATGATCAAATGCAAAGCTTATTTTTCTAGTGCCTGGAAAAGTGTTCTTAAGGAAAGGGATTTTTTTTTTTTTTGGTAGGTAATACCGGAATTTATATTAAATATGGAAATGTTGGAATATTTACAATGAATGTTCCATGCTATCACAGGCCGATAGCTATAGGAAACAAGAGCATACCCGAGGTAGCCCAAAAGCACATGGAATTCATAATCTACAGATATTGAAGTTGGTAAGAATTCTGCAAGTTGAATTACTGGGAAAATTCGCCTTGATGTGAGACTCAGTGATATTCCGAACATCCGATAATATAGAGAGGAGGACTTTTTTTTTTTTTGGTAAGTAAACGGTAACTATATATAAGTAAGGAATGTACAGAAAGCCATATCTACACAAGCTGTAGATTATAGCGAAGAGTCCCAAAAGGGATCTGGGAGAGCGCACCCTTCCTCAAAGAGGAAGAATGTAACCACTCCACCAGAGTCACCCTTTGGCCTAACAAAGAAGTTCTGAGTGTTTCATGGCTACACAGCCCGTAGCCTATGAAATCCTTAAACATAAACAAACAAAAACTGATGTTTTTTATCCAGCGCCCTAGCCCCCAACCATAATGAAGGATTGAAGAGCAATATAAACCACCTGCAAAGGAAAAAAAAAAAAAAAGAACAATAAAGCTCCCCACTCATGACCAATTAAAACTAAAGGGGTTCGGTTAATGGGTGATTCTTCCTCTCTCTAGACTTTCTAGAGAGAGAAGCTCTGAGGATAGTGCTTGCTTCTGTGTGTGCCCGGGGTTCCCCCCCGCCCCCTGGCGGAGGGTGGACTTCCCTTCCGTCAGGAAGGAGGTGTCCCTCTCCGGGCAGCCACCAGGTGGAACTCCTCCATCTGGGGTCTACCATTCGAGAGCTGTGAGAGTTTGAGGTGGGTGCGGTTCTTGGCTTTGGAGGATGGACGCTCCTTCTACAGGGGGTCCGGCTTCCTCTCCAAGAGATAACCGCGCTGCTGTTGTTACTTCTTCCTCGGGCCTTGGCAACGATTGGGTGGTGAGGAAGGAGAGGTCTTCTTCGTCGAGATGGAGGTCTCGTTCAAGAGGTCCGGTGGAGGCTGCTGCTGCGCCAAGGACTTGGGCTAGTCTTTTCTCAACTCCTTCTTCAGAGTCTTCTCATGCTTTATCTTTTATTGCGCCAACGGTCTTGGAGGATGATAAGAAGATCGCTGTTTGTGATGTGGAGGATCTCGAGGAGCTTCACGGTGCATGGGATCGCACCATTGTGGGGTATTCTGGAGTCTTTCTGGTCGATTAGAGGCCACCCTATGATTCTAAGAAGATGGGAAAGAGGTCTGAAAATGGAGCTTGAAAGCCTGAAGAATATACCGGTGTGGATATCAATTCATAGCCTTCCTATCCACTTGTGGTCAAGAAAGTTTATTTCGAAGCTCTGTAGTATGGTGGGAGAACCTTTGTTCATGGACAGACTCACTGCGGAGAGACGGCGATTATCATTTGCTAGAGCTTGTGTAATGGTTTCTTCTGAAGTTGAACTTCCGAACACCGTCAGCTACAAGGATCTCGATGGTTCGTTGAATGTGCTTCACGTTTCTTACTCCTGGAAACCGAGGCGATGTGGTGCTTGTGGGATGTTCGGCCACCTTCATGAGCATTGTAAGAAGAATTCTCAAGAACACATTAAACCGGTGCAAGTCTATAGAAGGAAGGAGGAGGTTGCAAATTTGAATTCTCTAATTGCCTCAACCAGTTTAGAAAGGCCGCAAGAGGTTAGTGGGAATCTGAGGAAGAGTGCTTCGGATGGGAATATCTACAACCGATTTGCTTTGTTAGAAGTAGAGGATCCGGGTCAAGATCAGGAAAGGGAATCTTGTGATTCCCTCTTGCAACAAAGAATGGAAATCTCGCTAGAAGGGGAAGGGATATCAGATCAGCATCTTCAAGGAAGGGAAATGGACAGCAATGTGGCGGATAAAGGTAAGGTGGATGCTCAACCAAAAGATTCTCTATCTGAGACATCATCATCGCTGGTTCTTTTAGAAGGCAAAGGCAAGGAAACATGTGATACTAATGGGCAAGTGAGTAGGGAGGTAACTTTACCGAAACCATGCAAGATCCCTCTCGCGTCCCATCCAATGCAACTTGACAGCTCGATGGATAATAGAGTAAGGAAGGGAACTTTGAGCAAGGATTATTCTAATGAAGGGGGGCAGGATCAAGCTCGTACTCCAGAAAGCACAGGAGACTTTAATAGAAGATTCACTTCATTGAATGCCGTTGATGAAATGGACAAAAGGAAGAAGGGTGGGCCGGGTATAGCTGGACAAGGCAATGCCATCCAAGTTTCTAAATTGAAACAGAAGGAGCAGAAACTTGGGACTCAATCGCACCACAATAGATAGTTATTTATGAAGATATTAAGTTGGAATGTGAGAGGAATTAACAAAGCTTCTAAGCGTATGGAGCTGAGACATCTTATTCGAACTAATCAGTGTGATATTGCTATCCTTCTGGAAACTAAGATTAAAGCTTTATGATCCATGGCTCCAAGGCAGAAGCATCTTTATGGCTGTGGGAGACAGTATTAGACGTCATCTTGGTGTCAATGCTAAAGTCCCTTGTGCTATCTTCATGAACAATGGTCAATGGTCTCTCCCTCCCCCAATTTCTTTGGAGATGTATGATATCTGGCCCATGATAAATAGGACGAATCTTCATACCTCCGATCAGGTCAAATGGGATAATGGCGACTTCACCATTAAGAAAGCTTGGAACTTAATTCGGGATAAATACCAGAAGGTGGGGTGGGAAGACTGGGTCTGGAAGGGACCTACGGTTCAGCGCTTTTCTCTTACTTGCTGGCAGGCAGTCATGCATAAGCTTCCAACAATCAACAACTTAAAGAAAAGAGGTTTTCAAATTCCAAGCAGGTGTGTTCTTTGCTACAATTCTGAGGAATGTGAGGATCATATTTTCTTTGCTTGCCCTTACTCCCAATCTGTCTGGGGCGAGATTCTTCACAGGATGAATATTACTAGATCCCCAAGAACTTCCATTCTAGCTGAGATGCATGCTTTAAGAGCTAGTTTCAAGAAAGATGGATTTGCTACTTCCTTGGCTCGTCTCCTTTTTAGGGCCGCTATATGGTGGATTTGGAAAGAGAGATGTAGTAGAATCTTTGAAGACATAAAAACTCCTTATATCCATACTGTTCTTTCGATTATTCAGGATGTCAGAAGCTGCTTGGAAGCGAAGCCTTACATGCAGACTATATCTGGTCGGTCTAAAGTTCTTTGTGAGAGGTTCAATATCATCCTAACTAAATCATCGTAGTCACCTTCTTACTGTGGTGTCACGGTTTCTTGCTGCTTTCTTGTGTTTGACACCGGCTGTGGTGTTGTTTCTTATTTGTGTTCTCAGTTGTAGACTATTTGGTTCTCCAAAATAGTCCCTCTCATGTATCATTCATATTATTAATATATTCATTTGGTTGACCGACCAAAAAAAAAAAAAAAAAACTAAGATTAAAGCTTCTAAAGTTGATATGTGCAAAGCGCAAATCTGGGCTGATGCTTCTCTTATCCACAATGGCAGCTGTTCTAATGGGCGCATCTGGATCCTTTGGAACCCAGCAATTTATTCATTCACTACTACTGAGTTGGCAGCTCAAATTGTTCATCTGCATGGCACTCATAACATAACTGGGAAATCATTTCATATCTCGGCTGTTTATGCTTCTAACTTTCAGCATGAAAGAGTCTCGCTTTGGGAGAAGATCAACAACATATCAAAGAACAATATTGGCACTTTGCCTTGGCTTGTTACTGGAGATTTCAACTGTATCCGATACCCATCTGAAAAGGTGGGGGCAATTCGGTTCCCTCTCACATGTTAGATTCTTTCAGCAATATGATTCGGAATGCTGGTTTAATGGACTTGAAGGCTGTGGGGAATACTTTTTCTTGGTCTAATTGTTCTTCGGGTGATAGAAGGATTGTTGCTAGATTGGACAGATGCCTCATTAATGATCACTGGTTAGCCTCTAATCCGGATGGATATGTTGATTATGGATCTACTTATTTTTCTGATCACTCTTTGTTGCTTGTGCATTCCTCCACGGAGCTTAAACATGGTCATAAACCTTTCAAATTTTTCTCTATGTGGACTAAGCATCCTGGGTTTATGGATATCGTTAAATCTTCTTGGCAGCAAAGTTTCTCTGGGTCTCCCACTTACATCTTGTGTCAGAAGTTGAAGGAAGTCAAAAATGCTCTCCGCAAATGGAATAGAGAGGAATTTGGTGATGTGAATGATTCTATTAAGAAGCTCAGAAATTCTCTTCAGCTAGCTCAGCAGAAGCTTAAGGCTAATCCTACTGAACAACTTCTTATTGATGATGAGATCAAGATTAAGAAAGATTACCATCAGGCGCTTAACATTGAGGAAGCTTTTTACAAACAAAAGTCCAAGCAGCAATGGCTATCTCCTCTAATACAAAGTTTTTCCATGCCTCTTTCAAAGCTAGAAGATCTGCAAATACTATCACCAGATGTATTGATTCTGAAGGCAATCAGGTTCTTGATATGGAGTTGATTAAAAAGCATTCAATCAACTTCTTCTCTTCCTTATTAAACCAGCAGAAAGATCAATGGGACTCTATAAATATCGAGCCAAGGTACAAGTTACATGATAATGACATTCAGCACCTTTGCAAAGAAATCACTTCTGAGGAAATTAAGGAAGTTGTGATGTGTTCTCCAAAAGGAAAGAGCCCTGGGCCTGATGGTTTTCCAGCAGAATTTTTCCAAACTACTTGGGAGGTGGTGGGGGATCAAGTGGTTCATGCAGTTAAGCATTTTTTCTCTACCTCTAGAATGTTGAAACAGATGAACTGTACTTTTATTGCTTTAATCCCGAAGACTGAAGGAGCCGATTCCTTTGATCAATATCGGCCTATTTCCTTGTGTAACTTTGTGTACAAGATCATATCTAAGATTCTTGCAAATCGTCTCCAATCGGTGCTTCCCAAGCTCATAAGCCATAACCAATCAGCATTCATCAAAGGCAGACTCATCCAGGACAATATTCTCATTTCTAATGATCTTATTAGGGACTTGCACTCTAAATCTAAGGGGAATACTCTTTGCTTCAAGGAAGATCTTAAAAAAGCTTTTGACTCTTTAAATAGAGATTTTATTTACTACATGATGAATAGGATGGGCTTTCCTGAGCAATGGATTTCTTGGATTAGAAGCTGCATTGAAAACCCTTCCTTCTCTATTCTGTTGAATGGCTCTCCTGTTGGTTTCTTTCAATCCACCAATGGAGTTCGTCAAGGTGATCCTTTATCTCCTTATCTTTTTACTATAGCCATGGAGGGATTTACTTGCATCATGGAGGAAGAGGTCCAGAAAGATAATATCAAAGTTCCTTCAGCTGGAGATATGAAACTTTCCCATGTTATGTTTGTTGATGATTTAATCATATTCTTCAAGAATGATATCCAATCTGCTATGAACATTCGGAATGTGCTGATTCAGTTCTCTTCTTGTTCTGGCCTCAATCTGAATAAGGCAAAGAGCAAACTTTACATTGGAGGTAAGGTTCCTAATAAAGAGAATTTTTTACACATCATGGAAGTGGGTGAAGGTTCATTACCGGTTCCTTACTTGGGTCTGCCTTTGATCTCAACTTCCATCAAGAAGGTGCACTGTACTCCCCTTGTTGAGAAAATTCAGAAAAGATTAAATTCTTGGAAGAATAGGTTGCTGTCTAAAGCTGGCCGCTTGGAGCTCATTAGATCTGTTCTCCAATCTTACTCAATATACTGGTCTTCAGCCTTTATCCTACCTTGTGGCACTCTAAATCAGATTGAGGGTATCTTTAGAGACTTCTTTTGGAAGGGTTGTTCTGATAAATCTGTAATGACTATGGTTAAATGGCAAAGCATTTGCAGACCTAAGAAGGAGGGCGGATTGGGCCTCAGAAGATTGCATGACTGGAATAGAGCTGCCTCTGTCAAACTTCTCTGGGACATTTTGCAAAAGAAGAAGTCCATTTGGGTTGATTGGATCTATCATAAATACTTAGCAAAAGACAACATCTGGACTATCAAATGTAAAGCTTACTATTCAAGTGCTTGGAAAGGTGCCCTTAAAGAAAGAGATTGGATGCAAGACCATATCACTTATTACATTGCGGATGGTACTCAATTCAGTATGTGGTTTGACCCTTGGCTATCTGGGAGGAGCATATTTCAGATTTACGGGGATAGAATTCGACATGATCTTGGGGCGGGAAAGGACTTTAAAATCAGTCATTTCATCAATAACTCGGGTTGGAACCTTCCATATCCCACTTCTTTTGACATGATTTCTCTTTGGCCCTCTATCAAAGAAAATACAATTCATATCAACAATGAGGATCAGATTCTCTGGAAGCATAATGGTGGTAAGTTCTCTATATCATCTGCTTGGAATGAACTAAGGGAGAAGCACTCTGAGGATAGTAATCATCTGTGGATTTGGGGAAAGCCGGCGGCTCAGAAGTTCAATCTTTGTCTTTGGCAAGCAGCTTTGAAGAAGCTTCCTACTCAAGACAACTTGAAACAAAAAGGCATCAGCTTAGCGAACCAATGTACTCTTTGCAAAAATAATGAGGAATCCAATAATCATCTTTTCTTCCAATGCTCTTACACTACTTGGATCTGGAAGCAGATTATCTACAGGTTTCAGTTTGGGAGAAGCCCGGAAGACAAGCTTGAGAAAGAAATGCAGAAATTAAAGGTAAATTTTCCACATCAAAACAATGCTTGGAGACTGGCTCAATTGGCGCTCAAATGTGCTGTTTGGTGGATATGGAGGGAGAGATGCATAAGAATCTTCGAAGGTGAAAGTTTGTCCAAAGTGCATTTGCTGATCAAGATATTGTTTGATATCAAGACTATCATGGAGAACACCCAGTTCAGATCACCAACTCTGAGAGAGAAAGAAATCTTCACTCTCTTTAACATTTCAATCTAGTTGTTTTGATCTTTCTCATTCTCATAGTCCACAATCTTTGTGTGGTCATGAGTTTTTAGACTTGTTAATTCTAAGGTTGTGGTCGGTGGAGTGAGAACATTCCACCTCTCTGAGGTGGGGTGCACTCTCCTGACCCACTTTAGGATTCTCTCTATGACCATGCTTTATGGTTATAGATTTTGTACATTTTGTCTCTCTTAATACATTATTATTCACCGAAAAAAAAAGAACAATAGATCCAATCTTGGAGATAGCCATTAGTGTGAAAACAAAATAGAAAACATATCATATGCAAACTAATCGAAGGAAAACCCGAATCTAACTTTTTTTTTTTGGTAAGTAAAATGTAACTATATTGAAGTAAGGTATGTACAAAATGGCAAAAGGTGAACTGGGAGAGCGCACCCTTCCTCAAAGAGGTAGAATGTAATCACTCCACCAGAACTGTCCTTTTGACCAAACAAAGAGCTACAGAGAGGTTCATGGCTACACAGCCTGTAGCCTATGAAATCCTTAAACATAAAGGAAACAACCAGTTGATTTTGTCCAGCAACCAAGTCCACTAGTGAAAGCGACCTGCAGAGTCAAAAATAGAACAATATTTCCAATCTTGGAGATAGCCATTAGCGTGGAAACAAAATTAGAAGACATCATATGCAAACCACTCAAAGAAAACCAAATCTAACTAACTTATAGAGAAGTTAAATCTAGTGAAAACCCCTTTCTCTCTTTGAGATAAAGACTCTTTCTTAAACTTCAGCTCCCCAATGCATCTGGTATCAAACAGAATATCAATGAGAATGCTCATCTTATCTCTATTCTGGCCATCAAAAATTCTCAAACACCGCTCTCTCCAAATCCACCAAATAGTGCATCTGAAAACAATCTTAGCAAAACTTGACAGAGTACTCTTTCCAGGGAAAGACTGCATAAGGGCTTTCATCTCAAGGTGAATATTATTCTCCGGATTTCTAGTAAAGTCAAATCTTTTCAAGATCTCTTTCCAAATCCATTTTGTGTAAGAGCAAGCAAAATATAGATGATCCACAGTTTCATTCTCCATCAAGCATAAGGCACATCTATTAGCAAGGTAGTAACCTTTTCTTTGCAAGTTGTCCATTGTAGGAAGTTTTTTATGAAGAGCTTGCCAGGTACATAAAGAGTGCTTTTGATTAAGAGGGCTGTCCCAAGTCCACCTGAAAGGTTCCCAATTCTGATCTTTAATCCTTACTTGGTTCCAAGCTGAAGTTGCACTGAATTTCCCCTTGTCATGGATCCAGATTATTGCGTCACTATGGCTGCTATGGATAGGAATTTGGGCAATAATGGGCCACAGAGAGAACATATCAGCCGAAGTGGCAATGGGCAACTTCCAAGCCCCATTATCAATGAACTCAGAAACAGAGAGATCAGAAGGAGCACCAAGATCATGTCTAATCCGATCACCATAGAGTTGATTAATGCTCTTCCCATTAACCCAAGGATCAAACCAAAAACTAGTAGACCTACCATCAGCAATGTTATAGGTAATATGACTTTGAATGAAGGTTCTAGCATTAAGAATACCTCTCCAAGCAGCCGAATGATAAGGTTTAGGAGAAGCTTTCCAGATATTGGTTTTTGACAGATATTTTTGATTAATCCAATGGATCCAAAGGGTATTAGATTGCTGCAAAACCTCCCAAAGCTGTTTCACCATGCAAGCCTTGTTCCAGTCCTTAAGCTTTCTGAGATTCAAACCACCTTCCTGCTTAGGAGTACATATTTTACCCCAATTAATCATATGGATAGATTTGCTGTCCCTATTACCATTCCAAAAGAAGTTGCACATGATTTTGTCAATCTCATGAAGAAGCCCAGAAGGGAGAAGGAAAGCATTTGCCCAGTAAATAGCATAAGAAAGAAGAACCGATCTGATGAGCTCTAATCTACCCGCCCTAGACAGAAGTCTTGTCTTCCAAGATTGAAGGCGCTTCTTGATTTTGTCAAGGATTAGCTGACAGTGGTTCTTCTTAGTTCCAGTAGAAACAAGAGGAAGACCAAGATAAGGGCTAGGCAAGGTGCCTTCCTCAACTCCTAAGCATTCAATGATGTCTTGTTTACTTTGAATACTAGCACCAACATAAACCTTACTCTTGGAATGGTTAAGCTTGAGACCAGAAATGTCACCAAAGTCTTTCAAGATGATTCCAAGCTTCTCAACAGATGCAATGTCATTTGAAGAAATATGATAAGATCATCAGCAAAGGTGATGTGGGAAATTTTCAGACCACCTGCAGTCGGAACCTGGATATTCCCCTGAATAACTTCCTTCTCAAGCATGCAAGTCAAGTATTCCATTGCAATAGTGAACAAGTAGGGAGAAAGAGGATCACCCTGTCTAATGCCATTAGTGCTAGAGAAAAAGCCAATAGGAGATCCATTGAAAAGGATGGAGAACTTCGGAGTATCAATACAATTCCTGACCCACTGAATCCAACGATTTGGAAAATGCAAGGCTTCCATCATGTTGTAAATGAGATTTCTATTCACTGAATCAAAAGCCTTGCGGAGATCAGCTTTAAAACAAACACTTTTCCCTCTTGTTTTAGAATGCAAGTCCTTCACCAACTCATGAGCAAGAAGCACGTTGTGATGAATACTTCGGCCCTTAATGAAAGCAGCTTGATTGAGGCTGATTATGTTTTTTTTTTGATAAGTCGAGGCTGATTATGTTAGACATAACATGTTGCATTCTATCAGCCATAAGCTTAGCAATGACCTTATAAATGAAGTTACACAAGGAGATAGGTCTATAGTGCTCCATGCTATCAGCCCCAACAGATTTAGGGATAAGAGCAAGAAAGGTGCAATTCATTTGCCTGTGAATTTGACCAGTGGA
Source organism: Colocasia esculenta (assembly GCA_014218235.1). NCBI lineage: Eukaryota > Viridiplantae > Streptophyta > Magnoliopsida > Alismatales > Araceae > Colocasia > Colocasia esculenta. The sequence goes on from CM024756.1 coordinate 66,970,155, forward strand.
GAAGAAGTGGTGGCAAGCTTTAATCACATCTGAACCAATGATTGACCAAGTAGCTTGATAGAAATCAGCAGGGAATCCATCTGGACCAGGGCTCTTGTTCTTAGGAGAATTGAACACCACCTTGGTAATCTCTTCATCCGAGAATGGAGCATCAAGAATGGCAATATCTTGCTGAGTAAGAACTCTGAAAGGATTAATTTGGATATTACTGGAATGCTGCGGTTGATTGAGAAGCTTTTTATAGAAATCCAGAGTATGAGTCTCAACCTGATCCAAATCATCAATAATGTTCCCCTGTGCATCCTTGCATTTTCTGATAGTGTTGATGGCTCTTCTACCCGCAATGGAGGCATAGAAGAATTTGGTATTGGAGTCTCCCAGAGTTAACCAATTCTCTCTAGATTTCTGCTTAACAAAGTTTTCTTCCTTCTTAATGGCCAGCAAATAATGTTCCTTGGCTTCCTTTTCCCTGTCAATCAGATTACTGTCAAAGGGGTTTAACTGAAGATCAGATTGAATTTCAGTAAGCACTTTCTTACTACTTCTTACACCTTCCTCCACATTCCCAAAAGTCCTTCTATTCCAATCTCTAAGAGCATCTTTACAGCCTTTCAGTTTTTTGCATAAAATGTACTGCGCATTGCCAACCACAGGAATCTCCCAGGCATTGCGGATGATCTCAAGGAACTGAGGGTGGGTGCTCCACATATTGAAGTACTTAAAAGGTTCTTTGCCTCTCATGACTTGCTTTTCAGAATTGAGGTACATGATAGAATGATCAGAGAATCTAACTAACTTATGGAGAAGTTAAATCTAGTGAAAACCCCTTTCTCTCTGTGAGATAAAGATTCTTTCTTCAAGTTAAACTCCACAATGCTTCTAGTATCAAATAGAATGTCAATGAGGATGCGCATCTTGTCTCTATTCTGGCCCTCAAAAATTCTCAAACAACGCTCCCTCCAAATCCACCAAATAGTGCATCTGAAATAGTCTTAGCAAGGCTTGAAAGTTTACTTTTGCCTGGGAAAGAATGCATGAGAGCATTCAGCTCAAGGTGAATGTTGTGTTCAGGATTCCTGCTGAAATAAAATCTTTCAAGATCTCCTTCCAGATCCAATTTGTGTAGGGACAGGCAAAGTAAAGGTGATCAACAGTTTCATTATGAAGGTAGCAAAAGCTGCATCTATTAGCAAGGGAGTAACCTTTTCTTTGAATATTGTCCAAAGTAGGAAGTTTTCTATGGAGAGCCTGCCAGGTACATAAGGAGTGTTTTTGATTGAGAGGGCTATCCCAGGTCCACCCAAAAGGTAACCAATTCTGATCTTTGGTCCTGATTTGATTCCAAGCTGAAGTTGCACTGAATTTACCCCGGTCATGAATCCAGGTGATCGAATCTTTCTGTCTGTTGTGAATTGTAATTTGAGCGATAGAAGGCCAAAGGGTGAACATATCAGCAGAAATGGGAATGGGCAACTTCCAGTTGGCCCCATTATCAATGAATTCAGAAACAGTGATATCAGAAGGAGCTCCAAGATCCTGTCTTATCCTGTCACCATAAAGTTGATAGATGCTTTTACCATTAACCCAAGGATCGAACCACAGACTTGTAGACGTACCATCAGCAATCTCATAGGTAATATGTCTTTGAATGAAGGGTCTAGCATTTAGGATACCTCTCCAAGCTGACGAATGATAAGGTTTAGGAACCGCTTGCCAAATATTGGTTTTTGATAGATATTTTTGTTTAATCCAATGGATCCAAAGGGTATTGGATTGCTGCAAGACATCCCAAAGCTGCTTAACCCTACAAGCAAGATTCCAATCCTTAAGCTTTCTGAGATTCAAACCGCCTTCCTGCTTTGGGCTACAAATTTTTCCCCAATTAATCATATGGATAGATTTGTTGTCACCAATTCCATTCCAAAAGAAGTTACACATGATTTTGTCAATCTCTCGAAGCAGCCCAGAAGGGAGAAGGAAAGCATTAGCCCAGTAAATAGCATAAGATTGGAGAACCGATCTGATGAGCTCCAATCTACCAGCCCTAGACAGGAGCCTTGTCTTCCAAGACTGTAAACGGTTTTTGATTTTCTCAATGATCAGCTGACAGTGATTCTTTTTTATCCCAGTAGAAACCAGAGGAAGACCAAGGTAAGGGCAAGGCAAAGTACCTTCAGCAACCCCAAACGATCAATGATTTCCTGCTTGCCCTGAATACCAGCACCAACATAAACCTTACTCTTGGAATGATTAAGCTGAAGACCAGAAATCTCTCCAAACTCCTTAAGAATGATTGCAAGCTTGTCAACAGATCCAATATCATTTTGAAGAAAGATGATCAGATCATCAGCAAAAGTGATGTGAGAAATTCTCAAAGAGCCAGCAGTAGGAACCTGGATGCGCCCCTGGTTGACCTCCTGCTCGAGCATACAAGTCAAGCATTCCATAGCTATGGTAAACAAGTAGGGGGATAGAGGGTCGCCCTGTCTAATGCCATTAGTAGTAGAGAAAAAGCCAATAGGAGAGCCATTAAAGAGGATGGAGAACTTGGGCGTCTCAATACAATTGCTGATCCAGTTAATCCAACGAATGGGGAAATGCATAGCTTCCATCATGTGGTAAATGAGAGACCTGTTCATTGAGTCAAAAGCCTTACGAAGATCAGCCTTGAAACAAATTATTTTCCCTCTGGTTTTTGAATGCAGATCCTTCACCAAATATAGAGAGGAGGACTTGCATGGTACTTCGATTTTTTGATTCAAAAATCCGCAGGCATCTCTCTTTCCATATCCACCACAAAGCAACTCTAAAGGTAACAAAAGCAACAATCCTCCCTTCATCCCGAGCCTTGAACTTAGTTATTAAACTTTCGCACTCAGCTATAGTAGAGTCTTTTAGCATGCGATGGATAGTTAATCTGTGCAGAAGTTGTTTCCAAATCCAAGCGCTATAGGTGCATTTGAAGTAAAGATGATTTATATCCTCCTCTTGTTGCTGACAGAAAACACAGATATTGGGACCTTGCAAACCTCGCCTTTGAAGAGCATCAAAGGTAGGTATCCCCTTCATCAAGATCTGCCAGGTATGAAGGGAGTACTTTTGGCTTGTAGGTCTCTCCCAGACAATAGCAAACCAATGAACTTTGGGGTATATGGTTCTCTTCAAATCATAAATGTTCTTGTTGCTAATGTTACCTTTATTATGCTTCCACATTATGGCGTCACCTTCATTTGCAGAAATTGGGATAGCATAGATCATGGGCCAAAGATCAAGCATCTCAGAAGATGTTGGATGAGGGAGACTCCACCTCCCATTTTGAATAATGCAGCTGACAGTAGTAGATAGAGGCAGTCCAAGCAATCTCCTAATGTCTTGACCGCCAAGGGAATGAATGGATTCTCCATGAATCCATGGGTCTTGCCATAAGTTGATTTTTGTACCATTACCAACTCTATAGTTCACATGAGGCCTAATCCAGTCCCGGGCCTGCAGCATACCCTTCCATGCATGAGAATGATACGAATGGGCTTGCACCTCCCAAATGGATGCCTTCTTGAGATATCTGTTTGTCACCCATGTATTCCATAATGAATCATGCTGATTGAGAAGCCTCCAGAATTGCATGGTAAGAGTACTTGAATTCCAGTCAACCAGCCTCCTTATCCCCAGACCTCCCTCATGTTTTGGTCTACAAACAAAATCCCACTTCACTAGATGGAACGACTTGTAATCTCCTGAGGAATGCCAGAAGAAGTTTCTGAGTAGCCGCTCCACTTCTCCAATCAATCCTTTAGGAAGAATGTATGAGACCGCCCAGTAGATAGAGTAGGAAAGAAGAACGGATCTGATCAGCTCCAGCCTGCCAGCTTTAGAAAGTAAGCGGGATTTCCATGATGCTATTCTTTTAGTGATTTTTTCCAGAATTGGAGCACAATGATTGCTGGTCATTCTCGTAGAGAATAATGGAAGTCCCAAGTATGTGGACGGCAAGAACCCCTCTTGAACCTTCAAAGCATCAAGGAAAGATCTCTTAGCATGTACCTTTTCACCAATGAAGACTTTGCTCTTGTCCGAGTTTAATTGCAAACCAGAATAGGTATAGAAGTCTTCAAGAATTTGTGAAATGCACCTTGCTGTAGAGAGGTTAGGTTTCATGAAAAGCAGTAGATCATCTGCAAAAACCAAGTGTGACAATCTTGTATCTCCATAACCTGGAACATGCAACACTCCTTGACGGATTTTCTGCTCAATCATGATAGATAGCCCTTCCATTGCAACACAAAAAAGGTAAGGTGAAAGTGGATCTCCTTGCCGAATACCATTAGCAGAATGAAAGAAGCCAGTCGGGCTCCCATTAAGAAGCACCGAAAAAGAGGCTGAATTAGTGAGAACATCTATCCATTGAACCCACTGCTCAGGAAATCCCATCTTTCTCAGAATAAGAAGAATGAAGTTGCGATTTACAGTGTCAAAAGCTTTTCTCAGATCAACCTTCATGCATAATAAGTTGCCCCTATGTTTGGAGTGGATATCTCTCACAAGATCATTGGCTAGGAGAATGCTATCTTGGATTCTACGGCCTTTTATGAAAGCTGACTGGTTTTTGCTGATGAGAAAAGGCATAAACTCTTGCATTCGATTGGCAAGGAGTTTAGTGAAGATCTTGTAAACAAAGTTACATAGTGAAATGGGACGGAACTGATCAAAAGAATCCACATTATCACCTTTAGGGATGAGAGAGATGAACGTATGATTTACCTGGCGAAGCCATATTCCTCCAGAAAAGAAATACTGGACTGCCGCAATCACATCATTACCCACAATATTCCAAGTTGCTTGATAAAAATCAGCAGAAAATCCATCAGGCCCTGGACTTTTGTTCTTAGGAGCAGACATGATAACTTCTGTAATTTCTGTGTCTGTGAACTTCCTCATGAGTTTGTTTCTATCAGCCTCAGTAAGAACCGAAGTAGCATGGATATCAGGTTCTTCATAGTCTTGCTGTTGGTTCAAAAGTTTAGTGTAAAATTGAAGAGCATGCTCCTTGATCTTGTGCACATCATCAGTAAAAGTCCCATCAGGCAATTTACATTTCCGAACTGTATTGATCATTCTCCTACCTTTAATACTAGCATAGAAAAATCTAGTATTATCATCCTTCTGAGTTAACCAGTGTTGCTTGGCACGTTGTGTGGCATAAGATGATTCCATGCGTAAGGATTGAAGGTAATCTTCTCGAGCTTGATTTTCTTTGTTAGCATAATCTTCATTCTTAGGGTCACTATCTAAATTTTCTTGAGCCATGTGAAGAGTCTTTTTTTTTTTTGGTAAATGATACCGGAATTTGTATTAATAGCAAAAGCTAAATAATGTACAAAGAGGGCCCATGCTACCACAGTCTAGCAGCCATGTGAAGAGTCTTAGCTGCATTTTCTACCTTATGACTGATTTCTCCAAATTCCACCCGATTCCAAATTTTCAGAGCAGCCTTAACTGCTCGAAGTTTGTGACATAGAACAAAAAGTGGAGTTCCTTTCATTTGGGTTTGCCAAGCCTTCTCAACAGTAGGAAGAAAAGTGTCATGCTGCGCCCACATAGAAAAATATTTAAATGGTTTTGGCCCTCCTGCTAGAGACTCTTCAGAGAAAATAGTGAGATGAGCATGATCCGAGTGCATTTATCCCCATAGGAGCTATAACTGTCTGGGAATCTATCCAACCATTGTTGATTGATCAAAGCTCGATCAAGTCTGCATGCAATTCTTCTTGCTCCAACTGAACGGTTACTCCAAGACATGGTGCTTCCGATACACTTCAGGTCCAACAAAGAAGATTGATCAATACAGTCGTTAAAGTCCCTAAGAAGAGGATTGGATTCAAGCGCATATCAGTTACAAAATAGCTTTTTTTTTTTTTTTGGTAAATAATACCGAGATTGTATTGATTAAAAGAGGAAACCAATACATAAAGGAGTTCATGCTATCACAGACCGATAGCTATGATATGAAGAGAAGAAACTCTTAAAAGATGTGAAAGATAGGATACAAGTGATCACATCAAGACCCAATTAGTTCAGAAATTGAAGTTCCTTAGAATTCTCTTAGATCTGATTGAGTGCTTATCCCCCTGAACATGAAATTCAGTAATTCGCCGAACATCATAGATAATGGACAGAAGCACATGAGTTCTTGTTCTAGTTACAAAATAGCTAACGGTTCTCAATTCAATATGTGGTATGATCCTTGGATAGAGGGGCAAAGTATATTTCAGAAATACGGGGAACGGATTAGGCAGGATCTGGGTGCTGAAAGGCAATGGCATATTGATAAGTTTATTCATAATGCTAAGTGGGACCTGCCGTGTGCCACTTCTCATGAGATGATCTCCCTCTGGCCAACTATCAACAATATCCAAATTTATGCAGGTAATCAGGATGCCATCACTTGGAATCACAATGGTGGCAGATTCACTATAGCGTCTGCATGGAATGAGCATCGAAGCCATCACATTGATAACCACTTCTATACCTGGATTTGGGGGCAGCCGGCTGCTCAAAAGTTCAATATTTGCTTATGGCAAGCATTGTTGAACAAGCTACCCACGCAAGATCTTCTCAAATCTAAAGGTTTTCATATGGCTAATCAATGTATTTTTTGCAGAATCAAAGAGGAGACTCATGACCATCTTTTCTTCCAAGATGGATTTGGAATCAACTCTTGAGGAGGTTCGATATTGGGAGACAACCGGAAGATTCCTTAGAATTTGAAATGCATAAACTAAATCAAACCTTTCCTCAAAAAAACAAGACTTGGATGCTGGCTCAACTTACTTTGAAGACTGCGGTCTGGTGGATATGGAGAGAGAGATGTCTTCGGATTTTTGAGAACAAACAGATCACTAAGATGCAAGTACTCATTAGGATGCTGCTAGACATCAAGCTTTGCATGGAAAATAATCAAATTAGCGGATGTAGTAGAAGGGAAAAAGAGATTCTCACTCGGTTCAACATATCTCATTCCTAGGCATTTTCTTAGTTTCTCATTCTCTTACTCATAGTCCACAGATTGTGTGGTCATGAGGTGTTCATCTTGGTTATCTTATTGAAGTGAGTGGTGGAGTGGGACCATTCTACCTCTCTGAGGTGGGGTGCACTCTCCTACTCCTCAATAGGAGCCTTTGCCTATGTCTTCTTGACTATAGGTGTGTACATTATTCCCATTTTTAATACATTATTACTTAGCAAAAAAAAAAACGTCCAACCCAATCCGGGAATCCAAATCGAATTCCGTCAGTTCGCACACGTCAATTTAAACCACCCAGTCGTGTTGGAGTGAACGACATGCCGAGCAAATCCCTATTTGTGATTTAGGACCCCCGGGTTGTGTGTTTTGACCCTTTAGACTTTGATTTTTTTTAGATCCGTCATTTCAATGCCCAACCCAATCAGGGAATCCAAATCGAAATCCGTCAGTTCGCACACGCCAATATAACCTACCCGGTCGTGTTGGAGTGAACGACATGCCGATTAGAACCCTATTTGGGGTTTTGGACCCCCGGGTTGTGTGTTTTGACCCTTTAGACTTTGGTTTTTTTTAGATCCGTCATTTCAACGCCCAACCCAATTCGGGAATTCAAATCGAATTCCGTCAGTTCGCACACGTCAATATAACCTACCCAGTCGTGTCGGAGTGAACGGCATGCCGATCAGATCCCTATTTGGGATTTTGGAACCCCGAGTTGTATGTTTTGACCCTTTAGACTCGGGTTTTTTTAGATCCGTCATTTCAACGCCCAACCCAATCCGGGAATCCAAATCGAATTCCGTCAGTTCGCACACATCAATTTAACCTACTCGGTCGTGTCGGAGTGAACGACATGCCGATCAGATCCCTATTTGGGATTTTGGACTCCCGGGTTGTGTGTTTTAACCCTTTAGACTTGAGTTTTTTTTAGATCCGTCATTTCAACGCCCAACCCAATCCAGGAATCCAAATCGGATTCCGTCAGTTCGTACACGTTAATTTAACCCGCACAGTCATGTCGGAGTGAACGGCATGCCGATCAGATCCCTATTTGGTATTTTGGACCCCCGGGTTGTGTGTTTTGACCCTTTAGACTCGGGTTTTCTTAGATCCGTCATTTCAACGCCCAATCCAATCTGGGAATCGAAATCGGATTCCGTCAGTTCGCAGATGTCAATTTAACCCATCCAGTCGTGTCGTAGCGAACGGCACACCGATCAGATCCCTATTTGGGATTTTGGCAGTGGGTTGTGTGTTTTGACCCTAGACTTGGGTTTTTTTTAGATCCGTCATTTCAACGCCCAACCCAATCCGGGAATCCAAATCGAATTCCGTCAGTTCGCACACGACAATTTAACCTACCCAGTCGTGTCGGCGTGAACGACTTGCCGATCAGATCCCTATTTGGGATTTTGGACCCCCAGGTTGGATGTTTTGACCCTTTAGAATTGGGTTTTTTTGGATCCATCATTTCAACGCCCAACCCAATCCGGGAATCCAAATCGAATTCCGTCAGTTTGCACACGTCAATTTAACCCACCAGGTCGTGTCGGAGCAAACAGCAAGCCGATCAGATCCCTATTTGAGATTTTGGACCCCAGGTTGTGTGTTTTGACCCTTTAACTTGGGTTTTTTAGATCTGTCATTTCAACGCCCAACCCAATCCAGGAATCCAAATCGGATTCCGTCAGTTCGTACACGTTAATTTAACCCGCACAGTCATGTCGGAGTGAACGGCATGCCGATCAGATACCTATTTGGTATTTTGGACCCCGGGTTGTGTGTTTTGACCCTTTAGACTCGGGTTTTCTTAGATCCATCATTTCAACGCCCAATCCAATCTGGGAATCGAAATCGGATTCCGTCAGTTCGCAGACGTCAATTTAACCCATCCAGTCGTGTCGGAGCGAACGGCACACCGATCAGATCCCTATTTGGGATTTTGGCAGTGGGTTGTGTGTTTTGACCCTAGACTTGGGTTTTTTTTAGATCCGTCATTTCAACGCCCAACCCAATCCGGTAATCCAAATCGGATTCGGTCAGTTCGCACACGTCAATTTAACCCACACGGTCGTGTCAGAGTGAACGGCACGCCGATCAGATCCCTATTTGGGATTTTGGAACCCCGGGTTGTGTGTTTTGACCCTTTAGAGTTGGGTTTTTTTTTAGATCCGTCATTTCAACGCCCAACCCAATCCGGGAATCGAAATCGGATTTCGTCAGTTCGCACACGTCAATTTAACCCACTCGGTCGTGTCGGCACACCGATCAGATCCCTATTTGTGATTTTGGACCCCAGGTTGTGTGTTTTGACACTTTAGACTTGGGTTTTTTTAGATCTGTCATTTCAACGCCCAACCCAATCCGAGAATCCAAATCGAATTCCGTCAGTTCGCACACATCAATTTAACCCACCCAGTCGTGTTGGAGTGAACGGCATGCCGATAGGATCCCTATTTGGGATTTTGGACCCTCGGGTTGTGTGTTTGTTCCTTTAGAGTTAGGTTTTTTCTAGATCCATCATTTCAATGCCCAACCCAATCCGGGAATCTAAATCGGATTCCTTCAGTTCGCACACGTCAATTTAACCCACCCGGTCGTGTCGGCACACCGATCAGATCCCTATTTTGGATTTTGGACCACAGGTTGTGTGTTTTGACCCTTTAGACTTGGGTTTTTTTAGATCTGTCATTTCAACGTCCAACCCAATCCGGGAATCCAAATCGAATTCCGTCAGTTCGCACACGTCAATTTAAACCACCCAGTCGTGTCGGCACACCGATCAGATCCCTATTTGGGATTTTGGACCCCAGGTTGTGTGTTTTGACCCTTTAGACTTGGGTTTTTTTAGATCTGTCATTTCAACGTCCAACCCAATCCGGGAATCCAAATCGAATTCCATCAGTTCGCACACGTCAATTTAAACCACCCAGTCGTGTTGGAGTGAACGACATGCCGAGCAAATCCCTATTTGTGATTTTGGACCCCCGGGTTGTGTGTTTTGACCCTTTAGACTTTGATTTTTTTAGATCCGTCATTTCAACGCCCAACCCAATCAGGGAATCCAAATCGAATCCGTCAGTTCGCACACGCCAATATAACCTACCCGGTCGTGTTATAGTGAACGACATGCCGATTGGATCCCTATTTGGGGTTTTGGACCCCCGGGTTGTGTGTTTTGACCCTTTAGACTTTGGTTTTTTTTAGATCCGTCATTTCAACGCCCAACCCAATTCGCGAATCCAAATCGAATTCCGTCAGTTCGCACACGTCAATAAAACCTACCCAGTCGTGTCGGAGTGAACGGCATGCCGATCAGATCCCTATTTGGGATTTTGGAACCCCGAGTTGTATGTTTTGACCCTTTAGACTCGGGTTTTTTTAGATCCGTCATTTCAACGCCCATCCCAATCCGGGAATCCAAATCGAATTCCGTCAGTTCGCACACGTCAATTTAACCTACCCGGTCGTGTCGGAGTGAACGACATGCCGATCAGATCCCTATTTGGGATTTTGGACTCCCGGGTTGTGTGTTTTAACCCTTTAGACTTGAGTTTTTTTTAGATCCGTCATTTCAACGCCCAACCCAATCCGGGAATCCAAATCGGATTCTGTCAGTTCGCACGCGTCAGTTTCACCCACCCGGTCGTGTCAGAGCAAACGGCACGCCCATCAGATCCCTATCTGGGATTTTGGACCCTCGGTTGTGTGTTTTGTTCCTTTAGAGTTGGGTTTTTTTTAGATCCGTCATTTCAACGCCCAACCCAATCCGGGAATCCAAATCGGATTCTGTCAGTTCGCACACGTCAATTTAACCCACTCGATCGTGTCGGAGTGAACGGCACGCCGATCAGATCCTATTTGGGATTTTGGTCCCCCGGGTTGTATGTTTTGACCCTTTAGACTTGGATTGTTTTTAGATCCGTCATTTCAACGCCCAACCCAATCCGGGAATCTAAATCGGATTCCGTCAGTTCGCACATGTCAATTTAGCCCACCCAGTCGTGTCAGAGTGAACGGCACGCCGATCAGGTCCCTATTTGGGAATTTTGACCCCCGGGTTGTGTGTTTTGATCCTTTAGAGTTGGGTTTTTTTTTTTGATCTGTCATTTCAACGCCCAACCCAATCCGGGAATCCAAATCGGATTCCATCAGTTCGCACACGTCAATTTAACCCACCCGGTCGTGTCGGAGCAAACGGCACACCGATCAGATCCCTATTTGGGATTTTGGACCCCAGGTTGTGTGTTTTGACCCTTTAACTTGGGTTTTTTTAGATCTGTCATTTCAACACCCAACCCAATCCGGGAATCCAAATCGGATTCCGTCAGTTAGTACACGTCAATTTAACCCACACAGTCATGTCGGAGTGAACGGCATGCCGATCAGATCCCTATTTGGTATTTTGGACCCCCGGGTTGTGTGTTTTGACCCTTTAGACTCGGGTTTTTTTAGATCCGTCATTTTAACGCCCAATCCAATCTGGGAATCGAAATCGGATTCCGTCAGTTCGCAGACATCAATTTAACCCATCCAGTCGTGTCGGAGTGAACGGCACATCGATCAGATCCCTATTTGGGATTTGGCAGTGGGTTGTGTGTTTTGACCCTAGACTTGGGTTTTTTTTAGACCCGTCATTTCAACGCCCAACCCAATCCGGTAATCTAAATCGGATTCCGTCAGTTCGCACACGTCAATTTAACCCACACGGTCGTGTCGGAGTGAACGGCACGCCGATCAGATCCCTATTTGGGATTTTGGAACCCCGGGTTGTGTGTTTTGATCCTTTAGAGTGGGGTTTTTTTTAGATCCGTCATTTCAACGCCCAACCCAATCCGGGAATCGAAATCGGATTCCGTCAGTTCGCACACGTCAATTTAACCCACCCGGTCGTGTCGGCACACCGCTCAGATCCCTATTTAGGTTTTAGGACCCCAGGTTGTGTGTTTTGACACTTTAGACTTGGGTTTTTTTAGATCTGTCATTTCAACGCCCAACCCAATCCGAGAATCCAAATCGAATTCCGTCAGTTCGCGCACATCAATTTAACCCACCCAGTCGTGTTGGAGTGAACGGCATGCCGAGCAGATCCCTATTTGGGATTTTGGACCCTCGGGTTGTGTGTTTTGACCCTTTAGACTTTGGTTTTTTTTAGATCCGTCATTTCAACGCCCAACCCAATCCGGGAATCGAAATCGGATTCCGTCAGTTCGCACAAGTCAATTTAACCCACCCGGTCGTGTCGGCACACCGATCAGATCCCTATTTGGGATTTTGGACCCCAGGTTGTGTGTTTTGACCCTTTAACTTGGGTTTTTTTAGATCTGTCATTTCAACGCCCAACCCAATCCGGGATCCAAATCGGATTCCGTCAGTTCCTACACGTCAATTTAACCCACACAGTCATGTCGGAGTGAAGGGCATGCCGATCAGATCCCTATTTGGTATTTTGGACCCCCGGGTTGTGTGTTTTGACCCTTTAGACGAGGGTTTTTTTAGATCCGTCATTTCAACGCCCAATCCAATCTGGGAATCGAAATCGGATTCCGTCAGTTCGCAGACGTCAATTTAACCCATCCAGTCGTGTCGGAGCGAACGACACACCGATCAGATCCCTATTTGGGATTTTGGCAGTGGGTTGTGTGTTTTGACCCTAGACTTGGGTTTTTTTTAGATCCGTCATTTCAACGCCCAACCCAATCCGGTAATCCAAATCGGATTCCGTCAGTTCGCACACGTCAATTTAACCCACACGGTCGTGTCGGAGTGAACGGCACGCCGATCAGATCCCTATTTGGGATTTTGGAACCCCGGGTTGTGTGTTTTGACCCTTTAGAGTTGGGTTTTTTTTAGATCCGTCATTTCAACGCCCAACCCAATCCGGGAATCCAAATCGAATTCCGTCAGTTCGCACACGTCAATTTAACCCACCCGGTCGTGTCGGCACACCGATCAGATCCCTATTTTGGATTTTGGACCCCAGGTTGTGTGTTTTGACCCTTTAGACTTGGGTTTTTTTAGATCTGTCGTTTCAACGTCCAATCCAATCCGGGAATCCAAATCGAATTCCGTCAGTTCGCACACGTCAATTTAAACCACCCAGTCGTGTCGGCACACTGATCAGATCCCTATTTGGAATTTTGGACCCCAGGTTGTGTGTTTTGACCCTTTAGACTTGGGTTTTTTTAGATCTGTCATTTCAACGTCCAACCCAATCCAGGAATCCAAATCGAATTCTGTCAGTTCGCACACGTCAATTTAAACCACCCAGTCGTGTTGGAGTGAACGACATGCCGAGCAAATCCCTATTTGTGATTTTGGACCCCCGGGTTGCGTCTTTTGACCCTTTAGACTTTGATTTTTTTTAGATCCGTCATTTCAACGCCCAACCCAATCAGGGAATCCAAATCGAAATCCGTCAGTTCGCACACGCCAATATAACCTACCCGATCGTGTTGGAGTGAACTACATGCCGATTAGATCCGTATTTGGGGTTTTGGACCCCCGGGTTGTGTGTTTTGACCCTTTAGACTTTGGTTTTTTTAGATCCGTCATTTCAACGCCCAACCCAATTCGCGAATCCAAATCGAATTCCGTCAGTTCGCACACGTCAATAAAACCTACCCAGTCGTGTCGGAGTGAACGGCATGCCGATCAGATCCCTATTTGGGATTTTGGAACCCCGAGTTGTATGTTTTGACCCTTTAGACTCTGGTTTTTTAGATCTGTCATTTCAACGCCCAACCCAATCCGGGAATCCAAATCGAATTCCGTCAGTTCGCACACGTCAATTTAACCTACCCGATCGTGTCGGAGTGAACGACATGCCGATCAGATCCCTATTTGGGATTTTGGACCCCCGGGTTGTGTGTTTTAACCCTTTAGACTTGAGTTTTTTTTAGATCTGTCATTTCAACGCCCAACCCAATCCGGGAATCCAAATCGGATTCTGTCAGTTTGCACGCGTCAGTTTCACCCACCCGGTCGTGTCAGAGCAAACGGCACGCCCATCAGATCCCTATTTGGGATTTTGGACCCTCGGTTTGTGTGTTTTGTTCCTTAAGAGTTGGGTTTTTTTTAGATCCGTCATTTCAACGCCCAACCCAATCCGGGAATCCAAATCGGATTCTGTCAGTTCGCACACGTCAATTTAACCCACTCGATCGTGTCGGAGTGAACGGCACGCCGATCAGATCCCTATTTGGGATTTTGGTCCCCCGGGTTGTATGTTTTGATCCTTTAGACTTGGATTATTTTTTAGATCCGTCATTTCAATGCCCAACCCAATCCGGGAATCTAAATCGGATTCCGTCAGTTCGCATATGTCAATTTAACCCACCCAGACGTGGCAGAGTGAACGACACGCCGATCAGGTCCCTATTTGGGAATTTTGACCCCCGGGTTGTGTGTTTTGACCCTTTAGAGTTGGGTTTTCTTTTTTGATCTGTCATTTCAACACCCAACCCAATCCGAGAATCCAAATCGGATTCCATCAGTTCGCACACGTCAATTTAACCCACCCGGTCGTGTCGGAGCAAACGGCACGCCGATCAGATCCCTATTTGGGATTTTGGACCCCAGGTTGTGTGTTTTGACCCTTTAACTTGGGTTTTTTTAGATCTGTCATTTCAACGCCCAACCCAATCCGGGAATCCAAATCGGATTCCGTCAGTTCGTAAACGTCAATTTAACCCACACAGTCATGTCGGAGTGAACGGCATGCCGATCAGATCCCTATTTGGTATTTTGGACCCCCCGGGTTGTGTGTTTTGACCCTTTAGACTCGGGTTTTCTTAGATCCGTCATTTCAACGCCCAATCCAATCTGGGAATCGAAATCGGATTCCGTCAGTTCACAGACGTCAATTTAACCCATCCAGTCGTGTCGGAGCGAACGACACACCGATCAGATCCCTATTTGGGATTTTGGCAGTGGGTTGTGTGTTTTGACCCTAGACTTGGGTTTTTTTAGATCCGTCATTTCAACGCCCAACCCAATCCGGTAATCCAAATCGGATTCCGTCAGTTCGCACACGTCAATTTAACCCACCCGGTCGTGTCGGCACACCGATCAGATCCCTATTTGGGATTTTGGACCCCAGGTTGTGTGTTTTGACACTTTAGACTTGGGTTTTTTTAGATCTGTCATTTCAACGCCCAACCCAATCCGAGAATCCAAATCGAATTTCGTCAGTTCGCACACATCAATTTAACCCACCCAGTCGTGTTGGAGTGAACAACATGCCGAGCAGATCCCTATTTGGGATTTTGGACCCTCGGGTTGTGTGTTTTGACCCTTTAGACTTTGGTTTTTTTTTAGATCCGTCATTTCAACGCCCAACCCAATCCGGGAATCCAAATCGAATTCCGTCAGTTCGCACACGTCAATATAACCGACCCGGTCGTGTTGGTGTGAACGACATGCCGATCAGATCCCTATTTGGGGTTTTGGACCACCGGGTTGTGTGTTTTGACCCTTTAGACTTTGGTTTTTTTTAGATCCGTCATTTCAACGCCCAACCCAAACGGGAATCCAAATCGAATTCCGTCAGTTCGCACAAGTCAATATAACCTACCCAGTTGTGTCGGAGTGAACGGCATGCCGATCAAATACCTATTTGGGATTTTGGACCCCCGGGTTGTATGTTTTGACCCTTTAGACTCGGGTTTTTTTAGATCCATCATTTCAACGACCAACCCAATCCGGGAATCCAAATCGAATTCCGTCAGTTCGCACACGTCAATATAACCTATCCAGTCGTGTCGGAGTGAACGGCATGCCGATTAGATCCCTATTTGGGATTTTGGACCCCCGGGTTGTATGTTTTGACCCTTTAGACTCGGGTTTTTTTAGATCCGTCATTTCAACGCCCAACTCAATTCGGGAATCCAAATCGAATTCCGTCAGTTCGCACACGTCAATTTAACCTACCCAGTCGTGTCGGAGTGAACAACATGCCGATCAGATCCCTATTTGGGATTTTGGACTCCCGGGTTGTGTGTTTTAACCCTTTAGACTTTGGTTTTTTTTAGATCCGTCATTTCAACGCCCAACCCAATCTGGGAATCCAAATCGGATTCTGTCAGTTCGCACACGTCAATTTAACCCACCCGATCGTGTCGGAGTGAACGGCACGCCGATCAGATCCCTATTTGGGATTTCGGTCCCCCGGGTTGTATGTTTTGACCCTTTAGACTTGGATTTTTTTTTAGATCCATCATTTCAACGCCCAACCCAATCCGGGAATCCAAATCGGATTCCGTCAATTCGCACATGTCAATTTAACCCACCCGGTCGTGTCAGAGTGAACGACACGCCGATCAGATCCCTATTTAGGATTTTTCACCACCGGGTTGTGTGTTTTGACCCTTTAGAGTTGGGTTTTTTTTTTATCTGTCATTTCAACGCCCAACCCAATCAGGGAATCCAAATCGGATTCCATCAGTTCGCACACGTCAATTTAACCCACCCGGTCGTGTCGGAGCAAACGGCAAGCCGATCAGATCCCTATTTGGGATTTTGGACCCCAGGTTGTGTGTTTTGACCCTTTAGACTTGGATTTTTTTAGATCTGTCATTTCAAGGCCCAACCCAATCCGGGAATCCAAATCGAATTCCGTCAGTTCGCACACGTCAATTTAACCCACTCGGTCGTGTCGGAGTAAATGGCACGCCGATCAGATCCCTATTTGGGATTTTGGACCCCAGGTTGTGTGTTTTGACCCTTTAGACTTGGGTTTTTTTAGATCTGTCATTTCAACGCCCAACCCAATCCGGAAATCCAAATCGAATTCCGTCAGTTCGCACACATCAATTTAACCTACTCAGTCGTGTCGGCGTGAACGACTTGCCGATCAGATCCCTATTTTGGATTTTGGACCCCCAGGTTGGATGTTTTGACCCTTTAGAATTGGGTTTTTTTTGGATCCATCATTTCAACGCGCAACCCAATCCGGGAATCTAAATCGAATTCCGTCAGTTTGCACATGTCAATTTAACCCACCCGGTCGTATCGGAGCAAACGGCACGCCGATCAGATCCCTATTTGGGATTTTGGACCCCAGGTTGTGTGTTTTGATCCTTTAGACTTGGGTTTTTTTAGATCTTCCATTTCAACGCCCAACCCAATCCGGGAATCCAAATCGAATTCCGTCAGTTTGCACACGTCAATTTAACCTACCCAGTCGTGTCGGAGTGAACGACTTGCCGATCTGATGCCTATTTGGGATTTTGGACCCCCAAGTTGTGTGTTTTAACCCTTTAGACTTTGGTTTTTTTTAGATCCGTCATTTCAATGCCCAACCCAATCCGGCTATCCAAATCGGATTCCGTCAGTTCGCACACGTCAATTAACCTACCCAGTCGTGTCGGAGTGAACGGCATGCAGATCAGATCCCTATTTGGGATTTTGGACCTCGGGTTGTATGTTTTGATCCTTTAGACTCGGGTTTTTTTATATCCATCATTTCAACGCCCAACCCAATCCGGGAATTGAAATCGGATTCCGTCAGTTCGCAGACGTCAATTTAACCCACCCGGTCGTGTCGGAGCGAACGACACACCGATCAGATTCCTATTTGAGATTTTGGACCCCGTGTTGCGTGTTTTGACCCTTTAGGCTTGAGTTTTTTTTAGATCCGTCATTTCAACGCCCAACCCAATCCAGGAATCCAAATCGGATTCTGTCAGTTCGTACTCGTCAATTTACCACCCGGTCGTGTCGTAGCGAACGGTACGCCGATCAGATCCCTATTTGGGATTTTGGACCCCCGGGTTGTGTGTTTTGACCCTTTAGGGTTGGGTTTTTTTAGATCTGTCATTTCAACGCCCAACCCAATCTGGGAATCCAAATCATATTTCGTCAGTTCGTACATGTCAATTTAACCCACCCAGTCGTGTCGGAGTGAACGGCATGCAGATCAGATCCCTATTTGGGATTTTGGACCTCGGGTTGTATGTTTTGATCCTTTAGACTCGGGTTTTTTTATATCCGTCATTTCAACGCCCAACCCAATCCGGGAATTGAAATCGGATTCCATCAGTTCGCAGACGTCAATTTAACCCACCCGGTCGTGTCGGAGCGAACGACACACCGATCAGATTCCTATTTGAGATTTTGGACCCCGTGTTGCGTGTTTTGACCCTTTAGACTTTAGTTTTTTTTAGATCCGTCATTTCAACGCCCAACCCAATCCAGGAATCCAAATCGGATTCTGTCAGTTCGCACACGTCAATTTACCACCCGGTCGTGTCGTAGCGAATGGCACGCCGATCAGATCCCTATTTGGGATTTTGGACACCCGGGTTGTGTGTTTTGACCCTTTAGGGTTGGGTTTTTTTAGATCTGTCATTTCAACGCCCAACCCAATCTGGGAATCCAAATCAGATTTCGTCAGTTCGTACACGTCAATTTAACCCACCCAGTCGTGTCGGAGTGAACGTCATGCCAATCAGACCCCTATTTGGGATTTTGGACCCACGGGTTGTATGTTTTGACACTTTAGACTCGGGTTTTTTTAGATCCGTCATTTCAACGCCCAACCCAATCCGGGAATCCAAATCGTATTTCGTCAGTTCGCACACGTCAATTTAACCTACCCGGTCGTGTCGGAGTGAACGACATGCCGATCAGATCCCTATTTGGGATTTTGGAGCCCGTGTTGTGTGTTTTGACCCTTTAGACTTGAGTTTTTTTTAGATCGGTCATTTAAACGTCCAACCCAATCCGGGAATCCAAATCGGACTCTGTCAGTTCGCACGCGTCATTTTCGCCCACCCAGTCGTGTCAGAGCAAACGGCACGCCCATCAGATCCCTATTTAGGATTTTGGACCCCCGGGTTGTATGTTTTGACCCTTTAGACTTGAGTTTTTTAGATCTGTCATTTCAACGCCCAACCCAATCCAGGAATCGAAATCGGATTCCGTCAGTTCGCAGACGTCAATTTAACCCACCGGGTCGTGTCGGAGTGAACGGCACACTGATCAGGTCCCTATTTGGGATTTTGGACCCCGGGTTGTGTGTTTTGACCCTTTAGTCTTGGGTTTTGTAGATCCGTCATTTCAACGCCCAACCCAATCCGGTAATCCAAATCGGATTCCGTCAGTTCGCACACGTCAATTTAACCCAGCCGGTCGTGTCGGAGTGAACGACATGCCGATCAGATCCCTATTTGGAATTTTGGACCCCCGACTTGTGTGTTTTGACCCTTTAGAGTTGGATTTTTGTTAGATCTGTCATTTCATTGCCCAAGCCAATCCGGGAATCCAAATCAGATTCCGTCAGTTCGCACACGTCAATTTAACCCACCCGGTCGTGTCGGAGCAAACGGCATACCGATCAGATCCCTATTTGGGAGTTTGGACCCCAGGTTGTGTGTTTTGACCCTTTAGACTTGGGTTTTTTTAGATCTGTCATTTGAACGCCCAACCCAACCGGGAATCAAAATCGGATTCTGTCAGTTCGCACACGTCAATTTAACCCACCTAGTCGTGTTGAAGTGAACGGCATGCCGATCAGATCTCTATTTGGGATTTTGGACCCCCGGGTCGTGTGTTTTGAGACTTGGGTTTTTTTAGATTCGTCATTTCAACCCCCAACCCAATCCGAGAATCCAAATCGGATTCCGTCAGTTCACACACATCAAATTAACCCACCCAGTCGTGTCGGAGTGAACGACATGCCGATCAGATCCCTATTTGGGATTTTGGGCCCCCGGGTTGTATGTTTTGACCCTTTAGACTCGGGATGAGAAAGCCTCTACGTCAAGGCGATCGCGTTCCAGGGTTTCACAGGTACGTAAGCCTTGGTCTTCATTATTTGGTGCTGTTCGAACTGAAGATAACAAGATGCAAGAGTCGGCCCTTGAATACATTGAACCGGCTCTTATGGATGAAACGAGGTTTGCTGTGTATGATGGTGAGGATGCTAAGGAACTACAGGAGGTCTGGCGATATGCTCTCATGGGGTACAGTATCGGATTACGTCCTCAATACACTGCCTTACGAGCCTTCATTCAGAAGGTTTGGCAGCCGAAGGGAGATGCGGAACTACTAATGAGGGAGCACGGTTTTTTCTTGGTAGTCTTTAATCAGGAAGAAGACATGCAGAGAGTACTGGATGGTTTCTGGAGTATTCGTGGACACCCATTGGTACTTCGGAGATGGACACCGGATCTCCAGATGGAGAAGGAATCTTTGTGTAACTTGCCGATCTGGATCAAGTTTCCTGAGCTGCCTCTTCGATGGTGGACTGTCAAAGGCCTCAGCAAGCTCGCTAGTGTTGTGGGATGTCCACTTCGTATGGACTCTCTAACCGCTAGCAGGAAGAGACTCCATTTCGCTCGGGTCTGTGTTTTAGTTGGTGTGGACACTACCTTCCCTTCGGAGATAGATGTTATGTTGCCCGATGGCTGTTCTGAGAAGATTCAAGTAGAATATGAATGGAAGCCTGTTCTGTGTATGGATTGTAATTCTTTTGGTCATGGTAAAGGGGAATGCAAGAGTGAAGAACAAAAACAAAAACAAGTCTGGCGAGTCAAAGCTCAGGTTATGGAGAAGACTCCTCCGTGCTCTTCAGAGATGGATGGCGATGCAGGTATTCCTTCTGATGAACTTGCTATACAGAATACAAGGAAGGATGGAGATCTTTATAAAGAAGGAAGTGTTGATGGTGAGGAGGATTCCTTACCTATCCTGGGTATTCAAATCTATCAAGAGAAGTCGTCTATGGCTGGCAGTAAACAAAAGGAAGGAGATGCTTTAAAGAAGGTTGGAGCTAAAGGAAACCCAGGAAAACTTGCTGATCCGTATCATGGTGATTTAGAAGGTAGTATAAGTAACCGGGTGGAGTTGCCAACTGATGAGGCGGATGCTCTTCCTCCTTTCTCACAACCTATCTTTAGAAGGAATGCTCATTCACCTATAGCGAAGCAGTCTGATCATCGTGAGATCGCAAAAGGTAGTAAATCTAACAGATTTGAAGCTTTGCAAGCATTAAATGGGGAGGATGTCATCAATATCCATGATTCGAATATTACACATTCGGCTAAAGGTAAAAAGCAATTATCTCCTTCGCGCTCTCCGTCCGGGCCTGGACGTAACAGTGACATGCAAGCCATGCAACATGCAGGTACGCAAGATCAGTTCATGGGTGACAAAATGGATAAGCTGCATGCTAGGATCCGATCTCTCTCTCAAAAGTATTAATGAAGATCCTAGCTTGGAATGTGAGGGGATTGAACAAGACTGTGAATAGATTGAGCACTAAGCAGGCTATATTCAATTCTAAAGCGGATGTGGTTGCGGATGTGGTTGTTCTTCTTGAGACCAAAGTTAATATGAATAGGAGAGACAGTAGGAGACTATCAATTGCTCCCCATCTTGATATGATTCACAATTATGATAACCATCCTGGAGGGAGGATATGGGTGCTCTGGAATGGGGTCACCATGCAGCTTCAATGTGTTAAAGCCACTGCACAGCTAATCCATCTTGAATGTACTGAGCTATCTTCTGGTAGGAAGTCTTACCTTTCGGCGGTGTATGGTTCGAACTTGGCTTATGAGAGAGCGGTTTTGTGGAAAGATATTGTGGATCTATCCAATAGTATCTCTTCTCTGTGGATTATTGTAGGAGACTTTAATAGTGTGCGATTTCCAGAGGAAAAGATTGGTGGTAGGAAATTGGCTTCTTCTTATCTTAAGGACTTCAACAATTGCATTGACAGTGCTTCCCTGATAGACTTGAAAAGTGTTGGTAATACCCTATCATGGTGTAATCGATCAATTGGAGCCAGGCGAATTGCTTGTCGACTTGACAGAGCTTTAATCAATCAATGCTGGCTAGACACTTTCCCTGATGGTTATGTCTCTTATGGAGACACTCTTCACTCTGACCATGCTCACCTAACTATTCACACGGAGGATTCTATTGTTGGAGGCCCAAAACCTTTCAGATTTTTTACCATGTGGACGCAGCATGCAACTTTTTTACCCACGGTTCAGGGTGCTTGGAATTCTGATGTTCAAGGTACGCCTATCTTTATTCTTTGCAAAAAACTTCAGGCTGTCAAGGAGGCTTTGAAACTTTGGAATAGGGATGTCTTTGGTAGAATTAATCGCAGGGTGGAGTGTGCTACCAGTATTCTTCATGATGCACAAAAAAAACTTGCTACAGATCCTTTGAATACTGAATTTGCAGAAAGAGAAAAACAAGCTCGGGAAGACTATCTCCTAAGTCTTTCCATGGAAGCATCTTATGCCCAGCAACGAGCCAAGCAACATTGGTTAACTCAGGCTGATGACAACACAAGATACTTTTATGCTAGCATCAAAGGAAGAAGAATGGTGAACACAATTAGGAACTGCAAATTACCTGATGGAAGTGTTACTGATGAGGTGCAAAAGATCAAGGATCATGCCTTGGATTTCTATTCCAATCTCCTAAACCAGAATCAGAATTATGACACTCCTGTTTTTAATGCTTCCAGAACTCTATCTGATGAGGATAGACACAATATTATGCGATCTTTCACGGACTCTGAGATTACTGATGTGGTCATGTCAGCTCCAAAGAACAAAAGTCCAGGTCCTGATGGTTTTCCAGCTGATTTCTACCAGGTGTGTTGGCATATTGTGGGGAATGATGTTCTTACAGCAGTTCATTATTTTTTCAATGGAGGAAGATGGCTGAGACAGGTAAACCATACCTTTGTTTCCCTTATTCCTAAGGGTGATAATGCTGATTCCTTTGACCAGTTTAGACCTATTTCCTTGTGTAATTTCTTGTACAAGATCTTTACCAAGCTCATTGCTAATCGAATGCAAAAGTTCATGACTCATCTCATTAGCAAAAATCAATCAGCATTTATCAAGGGAAGAAAGATCCAAGATAGCATTCTTCTGGCAAACGACATTGTGAGAGACATCCACTCAAAACATCGGGGTAATCTATTATGCATGAAAGTGGATCTGAAGAAGGCTTTTGATACTGTGAACCGTAAGTTTATCCTCACTATTCTTCAGAAGATGGGTTTTCCTGAGCAATGGGTTCAATGGATTGATATTCTCACCAACACTGCCTCTTTCTCTGTACTTCTTAATGGGAGTCCTACTGGATACTTTCATTCCTCCAATGGTATTCGCCAAGGTGACCCCCTTTCCCCCTATCTGTTCTGTGTCGCCATGGAAGGTCTCACTATCATGATTGAGGAGGAAATGAAGAAGGGTTCTCTTCGTGTGCCTGGCTATGGAAGCACTTCTCTCTCACACTTGGTTTTTGCGGATGATTTATTACTTTTCCTGAAACCAAGCATTGCATCGGCCAATTGCATTACCAACATTCTCAATAACTTCTATAGCTATTCGGGCCTCATGCTAAACGCTTCAAAGAGCAAAGTGTTCATTGGGGCGAAAATACAACATAAGAAACCTCTGTTGAATGCTTTGAAGGTTCAGGAAGGAAGCTTACCGTCTAACTACTTGGGCCTCCCGTTATTCTCCACTCGCCTCTCAAGCCTCCATTGCACTCCTATTCTGCAGAAAATCACAAGGCGTATTGCATCGTGGAAAACCAGACTGCTATCTAAGGCTGGGCGCTTAGAACTAATTCGCTCAGTCTTGCACTCTTACGCCATCTACTGGGCTGTGTCTTTCATACTTCCAAAGGGGTTAGTTGGCGAAGTGGAAAGATTAATGCGGAACTTCTTTTGGCATGGATCAGGGGATTACAAACCTTTTCATCTTGTGAGGTGGGATTATATTTGCAGACCGAAGGATGAAGGAGGTTTGGGTCTAACAAGCCTTCATGTGTGGAATTCTACTGTCATAACTATGCAATTTTGGAGGCTAATTTCCAACTCTACAACTCTGTGGCATCAATGGGTATCTAGTAGGTACATAAAAAATGAATCCATTTGGACGGTGCAAGTCAAACCGTACCACTCTCATGCTTGGAAGGGCATCCTCAAGGTCAGAAATTGGATTCAGCCTCATCTGCTTTATAAGGTTGGTAATGGCGCTTCTTTTAATTTGTGGGAGGATCCTTGGATACATGGACAATCCATACACTCTTTAGGGGGTCTTTACATTAGAAACTTGCTGGGGATATCAAAATGTGCAAAGGTTAGTTCTTTTATTCAAAATGGAGAGTGGTGCCTTCCAACACCTACTTCAATTGAAATGCTTGATATCTGGCCGCGCATCCTTACTGTGTCCATTGCGGGTGATTGCGATGATTCCATCCTTTGGAAGCATTCTGATGGTCCAATCAAAAATAAACATCTTTATGACATGAAAAGAGTGAGCTATCCCAAGGTGTCTTGGTCAAATATAGTCTGGATGAGACCCACAAGTCAGAAATATTCTTTGCATGCTTGGCAGGTTCTGATGGGAGGACTTACCACCTTTGATATTATCCAGAAGAGAGGATTCCATGGGCCCAATATTTGCAATCTTTGTAAGCAACAAGAAGAAACTATTAACCATCTCTACTTTCAATGTTCTTATACTAGATGGATCTGGATGCAAATTCTACACAGGTTGGAACTTCGGAGAAGGCCAAGGAATACCACCTTAGCAGAAAGCAAAAGCTTGAGTAGGGAGTTCATGAACAAGGACGCTGGGAGGATTGTTGCTTTTACAGCCTTTAGGACTGCTTTATGGTGGATCTGGAAGGAGAGGTGTTCTCGCATCTTTGAATCTAAGGACAGAAGTAATGTGCAGGTTCTCTTATCTATTCTATCTGACATTCGCAGTATCACTGAGTTCCACTTACGAGGGTCTTCCACTTCTCAGAAAATCGCTAGAATTCTCAAGAACCTCATTATGCAAAGGGACTAGATGCATTCGGTTCTAGCCTTCACTGCTGTGTGCTTCTCTTTAATGACATTTCTATTCTTCTATGATTTCATAGCTATCGGCATGTGATAGCATGGATCACCCATTGTACATACTGCTCATTCCATATTTAATACAAATTCCGGTATCAATTACCAAAAAAAAAAAAAAAACGCCCAACTCAATCCGGGAATCCAAATCGAATTCCGTCAGTTCGCACACGTCAGTTTAACCTACCCAGTCGTGTCGGAGTGAACAACATGCCGATCAGATCCCTATTTGGGATTTTGGACCCCCGGGTTGTGTGTTTTATCCCTTTAGACTTTGGTTTTTTTTAGATCCGTCATTTCAACGCCCAACCCAATCCGGGAATCCAAATTGAATTCCGTCAGTTCGCACACGTCAATTTAGCTCACTCGGTCGTGTCGGAGTAAATGGCACGCCGATCAGATCCCTATTTGGGATTTTGGACCCCAGGTTGTGTTTTGACCCTTTAGACTTGGGTTTTTTTAGATCTGTCATTTCAACGCCCAACCCAATCCGGGAATCCAAATCGAATTCCGTCAGTTCGCACACGTCATTTTAACCCACCCGGTCGAGTCGAAGTGAACAACACACTGATCAAATCCCTATTTGGGATTTTGGAACCCCGGGTTGTGTGTTTTGACCGTTTAGACTTGGGTTTTTTTAGATCTGTCATTTCAACGCCCAACCCAATCCGGGAATCCAAATCGGATTCCATCAGTTCGCACAGGTCAATTTAACCCACCCGGTCGTGTCGGAGCAAACGGCAAGCCGATCAGATCCCTATTTGGGATTTTGGACCCCAGGTTGGATGTTTTGACCCTTTAGAATTGGGTTTTTTTTGGATCCATCATTTCAACGCCCAACCCAATCCGGGAATCCAAATCGAATTCCGTCAGT
This sequence comes from Colocasia esculenta, assembly GCA_014218235.1. NCBI lineage: Eukaryota > Viridiplantae > Streptophyta > Magnoliopsida > Alismatales > Araceae > Colocasia > Colocasia esculenta. The sequence goes on from CM024756.1 coordinate 66,995,934, forward strand.
TTGCAAACGTCAATTTAACCCACCCGGTCGTGTCGGAGCAAACGGCACGCCGATCAGATCCCTATATGGGATTTTGGACCTCGGGTTGTATGTTTTGATCCTTTAGACTCGGGTTTTTTTATATCCGTCATTTCAACGCCCAACCCAATCCGGGAATTGAAATCGGATTCCGTCAGTTCGCAGACGTCAATTTAACCCACCCAGTCGTGTCGGAGCGAACGGCACACCGATCAGATCCCTATTTGAGATTTTGGACCCCGTGTTGCGTGTTTTGATCCTTTAGACTTTTTTTTTGTTAAGTAATAATTTCATTAAAGAAAAAGAAGAAATATACAGGACCCCATGACCAAAGAATGGTACATAGGAAGTGAGCTCCTACTGGAGGACAGGAGAGTGTACCCCACCTCAAGGAGGTGGAATATTCTCACTCCACCGTACACAACAATAGGATCACAAATAAAAGCACTTCATGACCACACAAACTGTGGACTATGAATGGAGAAAACTAAGAGGTGAATCAATCAGCAAAAACTACTACTAAGAGGTGAATCAATCATCAAAACTACTCAGAGATATTGAATCTTCTAAAGATGTCCTTTTCCCTTCTCGATTTAGCCTGTACTTTGGAATGTTCCATGCAAATCTTGATATCAAGGAGGATGGATATAAGAACTTGCATTTTGGAGCGGCCACCATTCTCAAAGGTTCTCATGCACCTTTCTCTCCATATCCACCACACTGTTGCTTTAAGGGCGAGCTGAGCCAATGTAGTTACCCCTGTTTGATTAGGAAAACTTGCATGAAGCCGATCCATCTCTTTGTCTAAACCATCTTCAGGAGGCCTACTAAACTGAAATCTGCTAAGAAGCTCCTTCCAGATCCACCTGCTATAAGAACAAGAAAAGAAGATGTGCCGATTATTTTCCTCATTTTCCCTGCATAAGAAACATTGATTAGCTAGCTGATGTCCCCTTTTTTGCATGTGATCTTGCGTAGGAAGTTTTTGAAGAGAAGCTTGCCATAAACATAAGTTGAATTTTTGAGCTCCAGGTGTCCCCCAAATCCAATGGTAGTCACGAATGGGAGCATGCTTGGATCTGATCTCGTTCCACGCGGAGGAAATGGAAAATCTACCATTATTGTGCTTCCACTGGATTTTATCCTGATTGTCCTTATTTATCTTCAGATTTCTGATTGATCCTTTAGACTTGAGTTTTTTTTAGATCCTTCATTTCAACGCCCAACCCAATCCAGGAATCCAAATCGGATTCTGTCAGTTCGCACACGTCAATTTACCACCCGGTCGTGTCGTAGCGAACGGCACGCCGATCAGATCCCTATTTGGGATTTTGGACCCCCGGGTTGTGTGTTTTCACCCTTTAGGGTTGGGTTTTTTAGATCTGTCATTTCAACGCCCAACCCAATCTGGGAATCCAAATCAGATTTCGTCAGTTCGTACTCGTCAATTTAACCCACCCATTCGTGTCGGAGTGAACGGCATGCCGATCAGATCCCTATTTGGGATTTTGGACCCCCGGGTTGTATGTTTTGACACTTTAGCCTTGGGTTTTTTTAGATCTGTCATTTCAACGCCCAACCCAATCCGGGAATCCAAATCGAATTCCGTGAGTTCGCACACGTCAATTTAACCTACACGGTCGTGTCGGAGTGAACGACATGCCGATCAGATCCCTATTTGGGATTTTGGACCCCGTGTGTGTGTTTTGACCCTTTAGACTTGAGTTTTTTTTAGATCGGTCATTTAAACGTCCAACCCAATCCGGGAATCCAAATCGGATTCTGTCAGTTCGCACGCGTCATTTTCGCCCACCCAGTCGTGTCAGAGCAAACGGCACGCCCATCCGATCCCTATTTAGGATTTTGCACCCCCGGGTTGTATGTTTTGACCCTTTAGACTTGGGTTTTTTTAGATCCGTCATTTCAACGCCCAACCCAATCCGGGAATCGAAATCGGATTCCGTCAGTTCGCAGACGTCAATTTAACCCACCGGGTCGTGTCGGAGTGAACGGCACACTGATCAGGTCCCTATTTGGGATTTTGGACCCCGGGTTGTGTGTTTTGACCCTTTAGTCTTGGGATCCGTCATTTCAACGCCCAACCCAATCCGGGAATCCAAATCGAATTCCGTCAGTTTGCACACGTCAATTTAACCTACCCAGTCGTGTCGGAGTGAACTACTTGCCGATCAGATCCCTATTTGGGATTTTGGACCCCCGGGTTGTGTGTTTTAACCCTTTAGACTTTGGTTTTTTTTAGATCCGTCATTTCAACTCCCAACCCAATCCGGCAATCCAAATCGGATTCCATCAGTTCGCACACGTCAATTTAACCTACCCAGTCGTGTCGGAGTGAACGGCATGCAGATCAGATCCCTATTTGGGATTTTGGACCTCGGGTTGTATGTTTTGATCCTTTAGACTCGGGTTTTTTTATATCCGTCATTTCAACGCCCAACCCAATCCGGGAATTGAAATCGGATTCCGTCAGTTCGCAGACGTCAATTTAACCCACCCAGTCGTGTCGGAGCGAATGGCACACCGATCAGATCCCTATTTGAGATTTTGGACCCCGTGTTGTGTGTTTTGACCCTTTAGACTTGAGTTTTTTTTAGATCCGTCATTTCAACGCCCAACCCAATCCAGGAATCCAAATCGGATTCTGTCAGTTTGTGCTCGTCAATTTACCACCCGGTCGTTTCGTAGCGAACGGCACGCCGATCAGATCCCTATTTGGGATTTTGGACCCCCGGGTTGTGTGTTTTGACCCTTTAGGGTTGGGTTTTTTTAGATCTGTCATTTCAACGCCCAACCCAATCTGGGAATCCAAATCAGATTTCGTCAGTTCGTACATGTCAATTTAACCCACCCAGTCGTGTCGGAGTGAACGGCATGCAGATCAGATCCCTATTTGGGATTTTGGACCTCGGGTTGTATGTTTTGATCCTTTAGACTCGGGTTTTTTTATATCCATCATTTCAACGCCCAACCCAATTAGGGAATTGAAATCGGATTCCGTCAGTTCGCAGACGTCAATTTAACCCACCCGGTCGTGTCGGAGCGAACGACACACCGATCATATTCCTATTTGAGATTTTGGACCCCGTGTTGCGTGTTTTGACCCTTTAGACTTTAGTTTTTTTTAGATCCGTCATTTCAACGCCCAACCCAATCCAGGAATCCAAATCGGATTCAGTCAGTTCGCACACGTCAATTTACCACCCGGTCGTGTCGTAGCGAATGGCACGCCGATCAGATCCCTATTTGGGATTTTGGACACCCGGGTTGTGTGTTTTGACCCTTTAGGGTTGGGTTTTTTTAGATCTGTCATTTCAACGCCCAACCCAATCTGGGAATCCAAATCAGATTTCGTCAATTCGTACACGTCAATTTAACCCACCCAGTCGTGTCGGAGTGAACGGCATGCCAATCAGACCCCTATTTGGGATTTTGGGCCCCCGGGTTGTATGTTTTGACATTTTAGACTCGGGTTTTTTTAGATCCGTCATTTCAACGCCCAACCCAATCCGGGAATCCAAATCGTATTCCGTCAGTTCGCACACGTCAATTTAACCTACCCGGTCGTGGCGGAGTGAACGACATGCCGATCAGATCCCTATTTGGGATTTTGGACCCCGTGTTGTGTGTTTTGACCCTTTAGACTTGAGTTTTTTTAGATCGGTCATTTAAACGTCCAACCCAATCCGGGAATCCAAATCGGACTCTGTCAGTTCGCACGCGTCATTTTTGCCCACCCAGTCGTGTCAGAGCAAACGACACGCCCATCAGATCCCTATTTAGGATTTTGGACCCCCGGGTTGTATGTTTTGACCCTTTAGACTTGGGTTTTTTTAGATCCGTCATTTCAACGCCCAACCCAATCCAGGAATCGAAATCGGATTCCGTCAGTTCGCACACGTCAATTTAACCCACCGGGTCGTGTCGGAGTGAACGGCACACTGATCAGGTCCCTATTTGGGATTTTGGACCCCGGGTTGTGTGTTTTGACCCTTTAGTCTTGGGTTTTGTAGATCCGTCATTTCAACGCCCAACCCAATCCGGTAATCCAAATCGGATTCCGTCAGTTCGCACACGTCAATTTAACCCAGCCGGTCGTGTCGGAGTGAACGACATGCCGATCAGATCCCTATTTGGGATTTTGGACCCCCGACTTGTGTGTTTTGACCCTTTAGAGTTGGATTTTTGTTAGATCTGTCATTTCAATGCCCAAGCCAATCCGGGAATCTAAATCAGATTCCGTCAGTTCGCACACGTCAATTTAACCCACCCGGTCGTGTCGGAGCAAACGGCATACCGATCAGATCCCTATTTGGGATTTTGGACCCCAGGTTGTGTGTTTTGACCCTTTAGACTTCTTCTGGAATGGAAATGGAGATGGGAAAGCAATTCACATGGTTAGTTGGGACAAGATCTGCTCTCCTAAGGAAGAAGGTGGGCTGAGCTTAAGAAAGTTGCAGGATTGGAACAAAGCTTGTATGATTAAGCAACTTTGGGACGTTTTGAAAAATGCAGAAACTATCTGGATCAAATGGATTCACAGTAAATATCTTGTCAAGACAAATATCTGGATGGCCAAATCTAAAATGTATCACTCAGCTGCTTGGAAAGGGGTTCTAAAAGCTAGAGATTGGATCAGCAATAATATAGCTTATGCTATATCCAATGGCAATTCAATTAGTATGTGGTATGACCCTTGGCTTCAGGGCAAGAGTATCTACCAACTTTATGGTGACCGGGTTCGACAAGATATGGGTGCCCCTATGGATATCACTGTTTCTCAGTTTATTCATAATGGTCATTGGAGACTTCCTCAGCCCACTTCTGGTGATATGATTGATCTTTGGAAGCAAATTGACACTATCTCTATTGGCAATAATGGAGAAGATGAAATCAAGTGGATTCATGATCAAGGTAAATTCACTGTAACTTCTGCTTGGAACCATATCAGACTTAAGCTTCCTCCTTGGCCGCTTCATAACTGGGCCTGGGATCGCCCATCTTCTCCAAAACACTCTTTATGCACTTGGCAGGCCATTTATAAGAAGCTCCCTACCATTGACAATCTTCAAAGAAAAGGGTTTTCCTTTGCTAATAGATGCTGCTTGTGCTCTTGTCAAAATGAATCTGTTGATCACCTTTATTTCGCTTGCTCCTACTCTCAATGGATTTGGCATGAAATTCTAAAGAGATTTGACTTCAACAGAGCCCCTTCTCCGAGTATCCATACTGAGATGCAGGCCTTAGTTCACTCTTTTCCTATAAATGGCATTCTTACTAGTCTGGTGAAAGTGGTTTTCAGATGTACCATTTGGTGGATTTGGAGGGAAAGATGCTTACGAACCTTTGATGATAAGAACACAGGAAAAGCAAGTATTCTTATTGATATTCTTTCTGATACTAGAAGTCTGATGGAGCACCACATAAAGAAGAATGGTCTTACTAAGAGAGAGAAAGGGGTTCTCACAAGATTTAACTTTAACCTCATATAATCAGATCTTAGTCATTTGTCTTTTGATTAGTTCCATGCATAGTTCTTATTTTTGCTTCAATACTAATGGTTATCTCCTAGCTGCTATCTGTTTATTTTGTTCCCTTGCAGGGTGGCGTCCTTGGGTTCTTCGTATGCAGGAGGGTTTTGAGTTTCAAAAGTATTATGAATTCATAGGCTACGACCTGTGTAGTCATGAACTCCTTTTTATTTCATGTATCACCCGAACGCATGATTCTGGTGGAGTGAGAACACTCTCCCTCTCTGAGGGATGGTGCACTCTCCTAGATCTCCGTTGGGACCTTGGCCATAATCTACAGCTTGTGTAGATATGGCTGCTTGTACATTCTTCATTAGTTCAATATAATTTACGTTTATTTACCGAAAAAAAAGACTTGGGTTTTTTTCGATCTGTCATTTCAACGCCCAACCCAACCGGGAATCAAAATCGGATTCTGTCAGTTCGCACACGTCAATTTAACCCACCTAGTCGTGTCGAAGTGAACGGCATGCCGATCAGATCTCTATTTGGGATTTTGGACCCCCGGGTCGTGTGTTTTGAGACTTGGGTTTTTTAGATTCGTCATTTCAACCCCCAACCCAATCCGAGAATCCAAATCGGATTCTGTCAGTTCACACACATCAAATTAACCCACCCAGTCGTGTCGGAGTGAACGACATGCCGATCAGATCCCTATTTGGGATTTTGGGCCCCCGGGTTGTATGTTTTGACCCTTTAGACTCGGGTTTTTTTAGATCCGTCATTTCAACGCCCAACTCAATCCGGGAATCCAAATCGAATTCCGTCAGTTCGCACACGTCAATTTAACCTACCCAGTCGTGTCGGAGTGAACAACATGCCGATCAGATCCCTATTTGGGATTTTGGACCCCCGGGTTGTGTGTTTTAACCCTTTAGACTTTGGTTTTTTTTAGATCCGTCATTTCAACGCCCAACCCAATCCGGGAATCCAAATCGAATTCCGTCAGTTCGCACACGTCAATTTAACCCACTCGGTCGTGTCGGAGTAAATGGCACGCCGATCAGATCCCTATTTGGGATTTTGGACCCCAGGTTGTGTTTTGACCCTTTAGACTTGGGTTTTTTTAGATCTGTCATTTCAACGCCCAACCCAATCCGGGAATCCAAATCGAATTCCGTCAGTTCGCACACGTCATTTTAACCCACCCGGTCGAGTCGAAGTGAACAACACACTGATCAAATCCCTATTTGGGATTTTCGAACCCCGGGTTGTGTGTTTTGACCGTTTAGACTTGGGTTTTTTTAGATCTGTCATTTCAACGCCCAACCCAATCCGGGAATCCAAATCGGATTCCATCAGTTCGCACAGGTCAATTTAACCCACCCGGTCGTGTCGGAGCAAACGGCAAGCCGATCAGATCCCTATTTGGGATTTTGGACCCCCGGGTTGTGTGTTTTAACCCTTTAGACTTTGGTTTTTTTTTAGATCTGTCATTTCAAGGCCCAACCCAATCCGGGAATCCAAATCGAATTCCGTCAGTTCGCACACGTCAATTTAACCCACTCGGTCGTGTCGGAGTAAATGGCACGCCGATCAGATCCCTATTTGGGATTTTGGACCCCAGGTTGTGTTTTGACCCTTTAGACTTGGGTTTTTTTAGATCTGTCATTTCAACGCCCAACCCAATCCGGGAATCCAAATCGAATTCCGTCAGTTCGCACACGTCAATTTAACCTTCCTAGTCGTGTCGGCGTGAACGACTTGCCGATCAGATCCCTATTTGGGATTTTGGACCCCCAGGTTGGATGTTTTGACCCTTTAGAATTGGGTTTTTTTTGGATCCATCATTTCAACGCCCAACCCAATCCGGGAATCCAAATCGAATTCCGTCAGTTTGCAAACGTCAATTTAACACACCCGGTCGTGTCGGAGCAAACGGCACGCCGATCAGATCCCTATTTGGGATTTTGGACCTCGGGTTGTATGTTTTGATCCTTTAGACTCGGGTTTTTTTATATCCATCATTTTAACGCCCAACCCAATCCGGGAATTGAAATCGGATTCCGTCAGTTCGCAGACGTCAATTTAACCCACCCAGTCGTGTCGGAGCGAACGACACACCGATCAGATCCCTATTTGAGATTTTGGACCCCGTGTTGCGTGTTTTGATCCTTTAGACTTGAGTTTTTTTTAGATCCTTCATTTCAACACCCAACCCAATCCAGGAATCCAAATCGGATTCTGTCAGTTCGCACACGTCAATTTACCACCCGGTCGTGTCGTAGTGAACGGCACGCCGATCAGATCCCTATTTGGGATTTTGGACCCCCGGGTTGTGTGTTTTGACCCTTTAGGGTTGGGTTTTTTTAGATCTGTCATTTCAACGCCCAACCCAATCTGGGAATCCAAATCAGATTTCGTCAGTTCGTACACGTCAATTTACCACCCGGTCGTGTCGTAGCGAACGGCACGCCGATCAGATCCCTATTTGGGATTTTGGACCCCCGGGTTGTGTGTTTTGACCCTTTAGGGTTGGGTTTTTTTAGATCTGTCATTTCAACGCCCAACCCAATCTGGGAATCCAAATCAGATTTCGTCAGTTCGTACATGTCAATTTAACCCACCCAGTCGTGTCGGAGTGAACGGCATGCCGATCAGATCCCTATTTGGGATTTTGGACCCCCGGGTTGTATGTTTTGACACTTTAGACTTGGGTTTTTTTAGATCCGTCATTTCAACGCCCAACCCAATCCGGGAATCCAAATCGAATTCCGTCAGTTCGCACACGGCAATTTAACCAACCCGGTCGTGTCGGAGTGAGCGACATGCCGATCAGATCCCTATTTGGGATTTTGGACCCCGTGTTGTGTGTTTTGACCCTTTAGACTTTAGTTTTTTTTAGATCGGTCATTTAAACGTCCAACCCAATGCGGGAATCGAAATCGGATTCCGTCAGTTCGCGGACGTCAATTTAACCCACCGGGTCGTGTCGGAGTGAACGGCACACTGATCAGGTCCCTATTTGGGATTTTGGACCCCGAGTTGTGTGTTTTGACCCTTTAGTCTTGGGTTTTGTAGATCTGTCATTTCAACGCCCAACCCAATCCGGGAATCCAAATCGAATTCCGTCAGTTTGCACACGTCAATTTAACCTACCCAGTCGTGTCGGAGTGAACTACTTGCCGATCAGATCCCTATTTGGGATTTTGGACCCCCAGGTTGTGTGTTTTAACCCTTTAGACTTTGGTTTTTTTTAGATCCGTCATTTCAACTCCCAACCCAATCCGGCAATCCAAATCGGATTCCATCAGTTCGCACACGTCAATTTAACCTACCCAGTCGTGTCGGAGTGAACGGCATGCAGATCAGATCCCTATTTGGGATTTTGGACCTCGGGTTGTATGTTTTGATCCTTTAGACTCGGGTTTTTTTATATCCGTCATTTCAACGCCCAACCCAATCCGGGAATTGAAATCGGATTCCGTCAGTTCGCAGACGTCAATTTAACCCACCCGGTCGTGTCAGAGCGAATGGCACACCGATCAGATCCCTATTTGAGATTTTGGGCCCCGTGTTGCGTGTTTTGACCCTTTAGACTTGAGTTTTTTTTAGATCCGTCATTTCAACGCCCAACCCAATCCAGGAATCCAAATCGGATTCTGTCAGTTCGTACACGTCAATTTACCACCCGGTCGTGTCGTAGCGAACGGCACGCCGATCAGATCCCTATTTGGGATTTTGGACCCCCTGGTTGTGTGTTTTGACCCTTTAGGGTTGGGTTTTTTTAGATCTGTCATTTCAACGCCCAACCCAATCTGGGAATCCAAATCAGATTTCGTCAGTTCGTACATGTCAATTTAACCCACCCAGTCGTGTCGGAGTGAACGGCATGCCGATCAGATCCCTATTTGGGATTTTGGACCCCCGGGTTGTATGTTTTGACACTTTAGACGGGTTTTTTTAGATCCGTCATTTCAACGCCCAACCCAATCCGGGAATCCAAATCGAATTCCGTCAGTTCGCACACGGCAATTTAACCTACCCGGTCGTGTCGGAGTGAGCGACATGCCGATCAGATCCCTATTTGGGATTTTAGACCCCGTGTTGTGTGTTTTGACCCTTTAGACTTTATTTTTTTTTTTGGTAATTAATACCGGAAGCTATATTGAATAAATCATAGCAAGTACAAATTAGGAAATCCATCCTTTCACAACCCGATAGGTATGAATTACGAAATTAACATAAAGCTCCAATGATAAGGACCTGAATGAGCATAAGGGAAGACACAAGGGGGACGCAGCTTCTCACAACATGAAGTTTTTGATGATTCGCTTGGATCTGATGGAGGGGCAACTCTTCTGAATCTGACCTTCAGTAATATGCCTAACATCAGATAAGATGTAGAGAAGGATATGAACTCTACTACATTCTTTAGAATCGAAGATCCTTGAGCATCTCTCCTTCCAAACCCACCAAACTAGCAAAAGCCACCAAAGTGCCAATACCCGAGTCATGAAAACTTCTTTGGATACTCTCGCATTCAGCCTGGATTGTGTTTTTGGGTTGGCGGTGAATGTCCAACCGATGGAGGAGTTGCACCCAGATCCAGGAGCTATAAGAACATTGAAAGAACAAATGGTGAATGCTTTCTTCATGCGCCTTACACAGTACACAGATGCTCGGCCCATAGAAACCACGAGTCTGGAGAACCTCAAAGGATGGGATTCTCCCAAGTAAACATTGCCAAGCATGTAGCGAATGTTTTTGAATAGTTGGCCGCTTCCAAACAACAGGAAACCAAGTAACTTTGGGATAAGTGCTTCTTTTAAGATCATAGATATTCTGATTGCTAATGGAACCATTATTGTGCTTCCAACAAATGGAGTCCTCATACCCATCATGAATATTAATGCTAAGAATCCGAGGCCAGAGATCCATCATCTCAGTAGAAGTAGGAGGGGGAAGACACCACCTCCCATTTTGAATGAAGGCACTAACAGTTGAAGTGGCAGACATACGAGTCAAGAATCTGATATAATCTCCTCCGAGGGAAGAAATAGAGTGCCCATCAATCCACGGATCCTTCCAAAGGCTGAAGGAGTTACCATTGCCGATTTTGAACATCACATGAGGCAACATCCATTCTCTAGCATGAAGAATACCCTTCCAAGCTTGCGAGTGATAAGAGTGAGAGCTAACCGACCAAATGGAAGAACTTCGAAGATATCTATTCTTCACCCAGGTAGTCCAAAGGGAGTCATGGCTAGAAATAATACGCCAAAGCTGCATGGAGATAGCAGAGGCGTTCCAGGTAAGGAGTCTGCGAATACCAAGGCCGCCCTCTTCCTTTGGTCTACACAACCAGTCCCATTTAATCAGATGAAACGGCTTATAATCTCCAGAACCATGCCAGAAGAAATTTCTCACCAAACTCTCAACCTCACCAATCAGCTTCTTAGGTAAAATGAATGCAACAGCCCAGTAAATTGAATAGGAATTCAGCACAGCCCTGATAAGTTCCAATCTACCTGCTTTAGAGAGTAACCTTGTCTTCCAAGAATCAATACGCTTCTTAATTTTCTGAATGATTGGAAGACAGTGAGAACCCATCAATCTGGTTGAAAATAACGGAAGGCCTAAATAGGTAGTCGGCAATACCCCTTCCTGAACACTCAAAACACTAAGAAGCTGACTTTTGTGATGGACCTTAGCACCAACAAAAACTTTGCTCTTAGCGGTATTCAATTGCAGACCCGAATAACCATAGAAAGAATGAAGAATGGTAGAAATGCAACGAGCATACTGAATCTTTGGATTGATGAAAATGAGCAGGTCATCAGCAAACATTAGGTGCGAAACCTTTACAGTACCATAGGTGGGAACACATAAACACCCATCCTCCACTTTCTGCTCAATAAGACAAGAGAGTCCCTCCATGGCAATGCAGAAAAGATAGGGGGATAATGGATCCCCTTGCCGAATGCCATTAGAGGAATGGAAGAACCCAACAGGACTACCATTAATCAGAACAGAGAAGCTAGCAGAATTGATAAGAATGTCAATCCAATGACCATTGGTCAGGGAATCCCATCTGTCTAAGCATGTAAAGAATAAACCCGCAATGAACAGAATCAAAAGCTTTCCGTAGATCCACCTTAAGACAAAGGAGATTACCACGACTTTTGGAATGCAGATCTCTCACAATATCATTTGCCAGTAAAATGCTATCTTGGATGTTGCGGCCCTTGATGAAGGCTGATTGGTTTTTGCTAATCAGATAAGGCATGTGTTTTTGCATACGATTAGCCATAAGCTTGGTGATAATCTTGTATAAAAAATTACATAATGAAATCGGTCTGAATTGATCAAAGGAATCTGTCGTGTCAGATTTAGGAATGAGTGAGATGAAAGTGTGATTCACCTGACGGAGCCACCTACCACCATTGAAGAAATACTGAACTGCATTCAGAACATCATTGCCCACGATACTCCAACAAAGTTGATAAAAATCAGCAGGAAATCCATCAGGTCCAGGGCTTTTATGCTTGGGGGAATCCATGACAACATCTTTAATCTCATCATTGGTGAAAGGCATCATGATAGAGGAGCGATCCTCCTCAGAGAGAACACGCCCAGGGCAAAAGCTAGGTGTTTCATAGTGCTGATTCTGATTGAGAAGATTGCGGTAGAAATCTACGGCATAATCTTGAACCTGCTGGAAATCATCAGAGATAGTACCATCCGGCCTCTTGCATCTTCTAATGGTGTTAACCATCCGTCTTCCCTTAATACTGGCATAGAAGAATTTGGTGTTATCATCAGACATAGTAAGCCAATGCTGCTTGGCCCTTTGATGAGCAAAAGACTCCTCCATGCTAATACAATCCCTGTAGGCAACCCTTGCGGAGTTCTCTTCAGCAATGTAAGCAACGTTGAAAGGATCAGTAGCTAAGTTTTTTTGAGCTTCCTGCAGGGTCTCCCGAGCACAAGAAACTCTCCGAAAAACCACACCAAATTCAGACCGATTCCAAGCTTTCAAAGCACATTTAACAGCTTTAAGTTTTTGGCAAAGAGCAAAGATTGGAGTACCCCGAATTTGAACATCCCAAACCTTTTCTACCAGCGGAAGAAAGTCTTTATGCTTCGCCCACATTGAGAAAAACTTAAAAGGCTTCGGGCCACTGGCCACATCCTCCTCACTGGACATAGTAAGCTGAGCATGATCAGATAACACATGATCACCATAGGAGCCATAACTATCAGGGAATTCATCCAGCCAACACTGATTGATCAGAGCGCGATCAAGTCTACAAGCAATTCTTCTAGATCCCAATGACCGGTTGCACCAGGAGAAGATACTTCCCACAAACTTTAGATCCGTTAAGGCGGCCTGATCAATACATTTATTAAAATCACGAAGCATGGTAGTGTCAGCGTAAAGCCGACTGGATTCACGGTGGTTGACAACATCTTTGAAGATAATTCGATTACAGGTAAATCTGTACCTGATTACATATGTTGGGCTGGTTCTCTCTCTAGGCGATTCTAGAGAGAGAAGCTCTGAGGATTTCTTCTCTTCCTGAGGGGTCCCGTGGGGTTTGCCCCTGAGGGGCGCATGGAGGTTCTCCCTCCAAGTGTCCCTCATGGCTCTGTGATCACCGCGGTGGGAACCTCTTCGACAGGAGTTCCCCCACAAGGTGTTCCCCCTTCGCCTAGAGGCCGTTTCTCAGTGCGGGAAGATCAACGCGTTAGGTGGTCTCGCTCTAGAGTCTCCATGGTTCGTCGTCCCTGGGCTTCCCTATTCGGAGGGCATGGGGGCTCTTCAGCGCAAGAGGAAGCTCTGGAGTTTATTGAACCGTCATGTTTAGAGGAGAAAAAGTTCGCGGTGTTCGAAGGGGAAGATGTCAAAGAATTGCAAGAGTCTTGGAGGTTCGCCATTATGGGGTATTGCATTGGAATGAAGCCAATCTACTCGGCCTTACTCTCCTTCATACGTAACTTCTGGAAACCTAAAGGAGACGTGGAGCTTCTCTTGCGTGATGGTGGGTTCTTCCTTGTGGTCTTCAACCAGGAAGAAGACTTGAAGCTTGCTCTTGATGGTTTTTGGTGTATTCGTGGGCATCCTCTTGTTCTCCGTAGATGGACTCCTGATCTTGAAATGGAAAAGGAGTCTCTCTGCAACTTGCCTGTGTGGGTTCGTTTCCCGGGTCTTCCACTTCGGTGGTGGACTGCCCGTGGACTGAGCAAGATATCGAGTTTATTGGGGCGTCCATTGCATATGGACTCTCTAACTGCAAGGAGGAAGCGATTGCACTTTGCGCGTGTCTGTGTCTTGGTGGATGTCGAAGCTGCATTCCCTCCTCAGGTCTCCATAAGGAATGAGGATGGTTCCTTTGATGTTGTTGCGGTGGAGTATGAGTGGAAGCCCATCCTGTGCAAAGAGTGCAACTCATTTGGCCACGGCGGTGGTGAATGCAAGCCTAATCTTCCATCTTCAAAGAAGGAGTGGCGCCCGAAAGTTCTTCTTCGTCCTCAAGAAGATGCAACCGCCTCCCAGCAGCAAAGCATGTCAACAGCCAAAGGAGGAAAATTTTCAGAATCTTGCGTGGCAAGCATGCATGGAAAGAATCATCCATCGGGAGGAGAAAGTTCAGAAGCTTGCGTGGCAAGTTTGCATGGAAAGGAAAGTGAGCAGCAAGTCACGCAATTTGATGGTCATGCCATGCAATATTCTGAATATTGTGGGACACGTATGCATGCCAAGGAAGGCCCTTCCATTAACCGCAATTGTCCCTTGCAAGATAATTATGGTTCTCATTCTAAAGATGGCATGGACGTGTCCACTTGTAAGGAAGCTCCAATTTCCAAGAAATCCCAGCAAATCATGGAGGTGGATTCTATACCATCTGCTAACCTTACAAGATCTGGTGATGACTTGTCTAAACGAGGAAACATGCAAGGTTCGGCCAAGAGAAGTACCGCACCCACCAACCGATTGATGCAAGGAAATCTAGGTGGGACGACTTCCACTCAAGACAAAAATAAAGAAGGTCCAGCTGCCTCCTTCCAAAGCATCCACGAGATAGCACCAGACTCTTTGCTCACGGGATTTGGCAATTCTCCCTCCATTTCTGCGGACGCTGATCAAGGCAAAAGCGGTAAAGTGGGAAATCCGACTAAAGGCAATCTTGTGCAAGGAAGTTCTAATCCAGGTATTTTGAAATTTAAAAATCTTCAACTGGTGGATGAGATTGATAGGTTCAAAGCTAAGGGGGGTAAAGGATCTAGGTCATAAGGTGTTTGCGCTTTGTCCCTCTCTGTCATTTTTACTTATGAAGCTAATAACTTGGAATGTTAGGGGTATCAATAAACCTGAGAAATGCAGGGAATTAAATAAAATAATTAGATCCTTTGCATGTGAAATAGCTATTATTGTTGAAACAAAAATAAAAACTACTCATGTAACTGCTCGAAAGACTTCCATCTGGCCACAAGCCAACATTTTGACTAATGACACTGATTTATCATGTGGTCGAATTTGGATTTTGTGGGACCCCAATCTCTTTGATATTCAGTTATTGTCTCAATCAACTCAGTTCATTCATGTTAAGGGGCTAGACAAAAGGAACAATTTGCAATTCTTTATCACAGCTGTTTATGCTTCCAATTGCGCTTTGGATAGAAGCAATTTGTGGTCAGATATTTTCAACTTATCCAGCACGTCAAATGGGACTCCTTGGCTGATTACTGGGGATTTTAACACTGTTAGATATCCCTGTGAGAAGGTGGGAGGAAGAGAGGTCTCTGATTCCTTGCTCACTGAGTTTAACAATTGCATCTCTTCTTCTAGCCTTATGGACATGAAATCTGTTGGTAATTGGTTGTCTTGGAATAATAGAGGTGATAGCCACAGAAGGATCATGGCCAGACTTGATAGATGTTTGATTAATAATGAATGGTTAAGCAGCTTTACGGACTCCGTTCTTGAGTATGGTGCTCAGTTCTTTTCGGACCATTCCATAATGTATATTACTTCTGATCGCCAAATTCCTCTGGGAAGAAAACCATTTAGATACTTCAACATGTGGAGTACCCACCCTGACTTTCTTGAAGTGGTTCGAATGGCTTGGGATACTACAATTAGAGGGACACCTCAGTTCATTTTGTGTCAAAACTCAAAATCTGCAAAGAAGCTCTTAAAAGTTGGAATAAGCATACTTTTGGCATGATTGAGGATAACCTGTCCAAGTGCAAGAAAAATCTTACTCTTATTCAAGCTCAGATCCAGCTGAACCCTTTTGACACTGATCTCATTAACAAAGAGAAGGAAGCGCGCAACAATTATCTTTATGCTATGCATTGTGAAGAGAGTTTCATCAGCCAGAAAGCTAGAGAGAATTGGTTAACCATGGGGGACTCCAACACCAAGTTCTTTTATGCTTCCATTGCTTCTAGGAGAGCTAGAAACACTATTAGAAAGTGTAGGGATAACAATGGGAAGCTCATTGAGGACTTTGCTCAGGTTCAAGAACATACCATTGATTTTTACTATTCTCTTCTGAATCAGCATCAGAATGCTACTGGCATTTCCATTGAGCCTAAGAATCAGCTTTCTGACCAGGACATTGCCCAGCTTAGTGATCCTATTACAGATGAGGAGATCAGGAAGGTTGTCTTTAATTCCCCTAAGAATAAGAGCCCGGGTCCTGATGGGTTCCCTGCAGAGTTCTTTCAGGTTACTTGGCACATCACAGGTCAGGATGTTCTTAAAGCATGCCAGCACTTTTTCTCCACTGGCCAGATTCACCGTCAGATGAATTGTACCTTTATTGCTTTGATTCCTAAAACTCAAGGGGCGGATTGCATGGAAAATTATAGACCAATTTCTCTTTGTAATTTTGTGTACAAGATTATCTCCAAAGTTATTGCTGATCGGATGCAAGGAGTCATGAGTAATATCATCAGTCTTAACCAAGCGGCTTTCATTAGAGGGAGAAGTATTCATCACAACATACTTCTTGCTAATGACTTGGCTAAAGACATGCATTCCAAAAACAAAGGAAACAGAATTATTCTCAAGGCTGATCTTAGAAAGGCTTTTGACTCTGTGAAAAGGCCCCTCATCTATCATATGCTGCAAAATATGAAGTTTCCTCACAAATACATTCAGTGGATCAAGAATTGTTTGGAAACACCAAAGTTCTCAATTCTCTTTAATGGCTCTCCTATTGGTTTCTTCAGCAGTACTAATGGAATCCGCCAAGGTGATCCATTATCACCTTATCTATTTACCATTGCTATGGAAGGTTTGACTTGCTTGCTTGACAGGGCGGTGGATAGAGGCCAGATCAAGGTCCCTTTTGCTGGGGATACCTATATTTCTCACATTACTTTTGCAGATGATCTGATTATTTTCTTGCAGAATGACATTGATTCCGTCCAACATCTTAATACCATTCTCAAGGACTTTGGAGATTCCTCGGGGCTTCATCTCAATCACAATAAGAGCAAAGTTTATATTGGGGCCACCATCAAGGATAAACACCTTATCACGGACTGCTTGAAAGTTGAGGAAGGTTCGCTCCCTTGCTCTTATCTTGGTCTCCCTCTCCTCTCTCTTGGGGTTAGGAAAATTCATTGTCAGCCAATTGTTGAAAAAATAAAGCTTAGATTGAACGCTTGGAAAACTAGATTTCTGTCTAAGGCTGGTAGAATGGAGCTGATCAGATCTGTTTTACAATCCTATGCTGTTTATTGGTCAAATGCCTTTCTTTTACCTGCTGGCCTCCTTCATGAGATTGATAAAGTTCTTTGTAACTTCTTCTGGAATGGTAATAGTGATGGAAAATCAATTCACATGGTTAGTTGGGACAAGATCTGTACTCCTAAAGCTGAAGGTGGACTGAGTTTAAGAAAGTTAAAGGATTGGAACAAAGCTTGTTTGATCAAGCAGATCTGGGATGTTTTGAAAAATGCAGAAACTCTTTGGATTAAATGGATTCATAGCAAGTATCTTGCCAATACCAATATCTGGATGGCCAACTCGAAACCGTACCATTCTAATGCTTGGAAAGGGATTCTTAAAGCTAGAGATTGGATCAAGACTCATATTTCCTATATTATAGGCAATGGCAATTCCACTAGCATGTGGTATGATCCCTGGGTTCATGGCAGGAGTATTCAGGAACTTTATGGTGATCGGGTTAGGCAAGACTTGGGTGCCCCCACGGATATCAATGTATCCAACTTTATGCACAATGGTAATTGGAGACTTCCTCACCCCACTTCTGGTGATATGATTGGTCTCTGGCAGTAAATTGAAACTATCCCTATCAACAATAATGGGGATGATGATATTAAGTGGAACCATGACAAAGGTAAATTTACTGCAAATTCTGCTTGGAACCATATCAGAAATAAACAATCTACTTGGCCACATTATAACTGGGTCTGGGACCGCCCTTGTTCTCCAAAGCACTCTTTATGCATCTGGCAGGCTATTTACAATAAGCTTCCTACCATTGACAATCTCCAAAGAAAAGGTTTTTCATTTGCTAATAGATGTTACTTGTGCAATTGTCATAATGAAACTGTTGATCACCTCTATTTTGGTTGTCCCTATACTCAATGGATTTGGCATGAAATTCTCAAGAGATTTGACTTCAGCAGAGCTCCTTTTCCTAACATCCAGGCTGAGATTCAGGCTTTAGTACACTCTTTCCCCAGTAAGGGTATTCTTACTAAACTGATGAAGGTTGTGTTCAGATGTACTGTTTGGTGGATATGGAGGGAAAGATGCTTACGCACTTTTGAAGATAAAAGCAGAGGCAAAGCAAGCATTCTTATTGATATTCTTTATGATGCTAGAAGTCTGATGGAGCACCACATCAACAAACATGGTCTCACCAAGAGAGAGAAAGGGGTTCTCATAAGATTTAATTTTAACCTCATATAATCAGAAATTAGTCATCAGTCTTTTGATTAGTTCCATGCATAGTTCTTATTATTGCCTCAATACTAATGGTTATATCCTAGCTGCGATCTCTTTATTTTATTCTGCTGCAGGTTGGCTTTCTTGGGATTTTCCTATGAAGAAGAGTTTTGAGTTTCATATTGTTTATGATTTCATAGACTACGGCCTGTGTAGTCATGACTTCCTTTTCAACTCTTGCAATACTCGGACTATGGCTATAATCTACAACTTGTGTAGATATGGCTGATTGTATATTCTTCTTTAGATCAATATAATTTACGTTTGCTTAAAAAAAAAAATAATGGTCAGATTAGCAACAAGGCGATCTATGATATGAAAAGAAACACTTACCCTCATGTTCCTTGGTTCCACTTGGTTTGGAACAGACCTACAAGTCAAAAACATTCCATTCATGCCTGGCAATGTTTACTGGGGAAAATCGCTTCCTTTGATGTTCTTCAGAGGCGAGGTTTCCATGGTCCAAGCATGTGTGTTCTTTGCAGACAGAATGGTGAAGATATTCAACACTTGTATTTCCAGTGCAGCTACAGTTCTTGGATATGGATGCAGATCTTACATAGAATGGATATACACCGTCGTCCAAGGGATACTATCATTGCTGAATGTGAGTGTCTGACCAGGAGCTTTCATGGTAATGGTGCTGCCACTACAGTAGCTCAAGCTAGTTTTCGAGCTACTTTGTGGTGGATTTGGAAGGAAAGATGCTCCAGGATCTTTGACTCCTCTACTCGCTCCAGGACTCATGTGCTTCTTTCCATCCTATCTGATGTTAGACATATTACTGAATCTCATATTCAGGGGACTTCTCAATCCATCAGATCCAATAGAATTCTAAGAAATTTTAATATATCTTAGGTGTGGGGGTCTTGCGATGTATTGTCTTGTATTTTCCTTGGAATCGCTTTGGGGAGATTGCTTCTTGCTTCTTTCATAGCTATCGGGTTGTGATAGCATGAATTCTTCTTTGTATTGGTTCTTGATTTAATCAATACAATTCCGGTATTAATTACCAAAAAAAAGATATTGTTGGTGATCTGGTATCAAGTGCTATTCTCATGTTTTTTCATAAGGGTTCCTGGGAAAAACAGATTAATTCTACCTTTATTGCTTTGGTCCCAAAAAAACCAAATGCCGACTCCCTTGATCAGTTCCGTCCCATTTCTCTTTGCAACTTTATTTACAAGGTGATCACTAAATTGGTGGCAAATCAGATGCAACTTGTCCTCCCTACTATTATCAGCTCGCACCAAACTGCCTTCATTCGTGGAAGGAGCATTCAAAGTAATATCCTTCTTGCAAATGATTTAGCAAAAGATCTGCATTCTAAGAACAAAGGTACCCGGATTTGTTTAAAAGCTGACTTGTGTAAAGCTTTTGATTCAGTCTCCTGGGAGTTTATTTATTACATGATGAGAAAGATGAAGTTCCCCCCTACCTGGATAGACTGGATTCGCTGCTGTCTGGAGTCTGCAAAGTTTTCTGTTCTTGTTAATGGAAGTCCAGATGGTTTTTTCAAAAGTTCTAATGGCATCCGCCAAGGGGATCCTCTCTCCCCCTACCTCTTTACTATTGTTATGGAAGGTTTTACTTGTCTTATGGAGGTTGCTGTCCAAGAAAAATCCATCAAAGTGCCAAAGGCGGGTAACTTATCCATTTCTCACTTCATATTTGATGATGACCTCATTATCTTCTTTAAGGATGATGTGTCCTCTGCCATTACCATCAACCAGCTGTTGGAGGAATTTTATAGCTATTCTGGTCTTCAACTTAACACTAACAAGAGCAGGCTTGGAGACTACCAATCATTTGTATTTTGCTTGTCCTTACTCTAATTGGATATGGAAGGAAATTCTGAAAAGATTTGACTTGAATAGACAACCTCAATGCACTATTCTTCATGAAGTCCATACAATCACTCAAGAGTTCCCTACTAAAGGCATTCTGATCAAGATGGTGAGGCTGATTTTCAGATCTGCGATTTGGTGGATTTGGAGGGAAAGATGTTTAAGAATTTTCGAAGGTAAAAGCAGGGATAAGGTTCACATCCTCCTAGACATCATTCTGGATTCTAGATGCTGCATAGAAAAATCTGGGAAGCTTAATAGTTTATCCAAGAGAGAGAAAGGAATCCTAAATAGATTGAACTTTTCCATTAGCTAGATCAGTTTTTAGCCTCAAACCAATTTATTTACTTCTTCTATAATCATGATTTCTTTTAATGTTAGTTTCATACTATTTTGGTTATTACTATGCATCGACTTGTCTTTTTTTGAGATTTCAGACTCAGGAGTTGGTGAGACCTCAGCAGCATTCTTCCATGGAAAGTACCAAGGGAATAACTATTTTCTTGCAAGGATTTCTAAAAGGATCAATGTTATCAGCAGCAAGTTGGTTAAGGATGCAAACCGAAAAGATAGGATTGAGAAAATAGCATCTTTCTGCATTCAAAGGGACGTTCAGACCATAATCTAAATCATCCATAGTCTACAGGTTGTGTAGTCATGGATTTTCAGCTTTGTTACTTTAGAGTGTAGTTTGGTGGAGTGAGAACATTCCTCCTCTTTGAGGTTGGGGTGCACTCTCCTAAACTTCTCTAGGTGACTTCTGCCTTTTGGTCATGACTTGTATGATCAAAGGCTTTTGTACATATGTTCCTCATTAATACCATTTTTACTTACCGAAAAAAAAAAACAAGAGCAGGCTTTACATGGGCGGTCATGTTAAGAACAAAAAAGAAATTCAATCTGTTTTGCATGTTCCTCAAGGTACACTACCAACACCTTATTTAGGTCTCCCCCTTGTGAGTTCCTCTCTTAACAAAGTCCACTGCCAACCGATCATCGACAAAATCAATAGAAGAATTGAGTCTTGGCGTACTTGTCTTCTATCCCGGGCTGGTAGATTGGAGTTGATCAAATCTGTTCTCTCTTCTTATTCTATATACTGGTCGGTTTCCTTTATTCTTCATGCTACTATAATTAAGGAGATTGAAACTATTCTATCAAACTTTTATTGGAATGGGCACTCCTCTCAACGATCTCCTCATATGGTGAGTTGGAAGACCATCTGTGCGCCAAAGTCTGAAGGCGGCCTGGGCATCAGGAGATTGAAAGACTGGAACCTGGCCTATGCTACTAAAAATCTTTGGGACATTCTTCAGTCTTCTAACTCCCTTTGGTCTCAATGGGTTCGGCAAAAATATTTGAAGAAGGAATCAATCTGGAGTATTAAGCGCGTGAACGTACACCGGAAGTGAACTCCTAATGAAGGACAGGAGAGTGTACCCTACCTCTCTCTAGGCGATTCTAGAGAGAGAAGCTCTGGGGATTTGGCGCCCTTGGGGAGTTCTGTGGGGTTGGCCCCTGGGGGGCGCATGGAGGCTTTTCCTCCGGGTGCCTCCAATGGCCAGGTGATCACCGCGGTAAGATGCCTTCATCCTGAAGGTTCTCTACTAAAAGGTGATCCCCCTATCCCTCCCTCTTCTTCTAGGGGTCGGTCCTTAGCTCGTGGAGGTGCTCGGTCCATGAGATCTCGTTCTAGAGTATCTCTTGCTCGACGACCTTGGTCTACTCTCTTCGAAGGAGGCAATGGCGCTCCTACGGTTAAAGAGGATTCTCTGGAGTTTATCGAACCTGTCTTCCTCATGGACAGGAAGTTGGCGGTGTTCGAAAGTGAAGATACAAAGGAGTTGCAGGAATCGTGGAAGCTCGCCATAATGGGGTATTGTGTAGGAATGAAACCTATCTTCTCTGCACTTCATGCTTATATTCATAATTTCTGGAAACCGAAGGGTGAGGTTGAGCTGTTGCTGCGTGAAGGGGGGTTTTTCCTAGTTGTGTTTAATCAAGAAGAAGATATGAGGAGGGTGCTTGATGGGTTCTGGTGCATCAAAGGCCATCCTCTCATCATTAGAAGATGGAGTCCTGATTTGCAGATGGAGAAAGAGTCTCTAATTTCCATGCCAGTTTGGGTGAGGTTCCCCGGCCTTCCTCTCAAATGGTGGACGGCGAGAGGTCTGAGCAAGCTAGCTAGCCTTCTGGGTCGTCCTCTTCATATGGATGGATTGACGGCTTCTAGGAAGAGATTGTTATTTGCCAGAGTTTGCATTTTGATGGATGTTGAAGCTTCGTTTCCTTCTGAATTGTCCATCATGGATGTTGATGGTTCTGTTGAATCTATTCCGGTGCAATACGACTGGAAGCCGGTTCTTTGTGCGAACTGCAAATCTTTTGGCCATGGTGATGGAGAGTGCCGGGCCTACGCTGGTGGCAAGAAGGTCATGGTTTGGAGGCCGAAGAGGAAGGAATCAGGTATCTCTGGTGATGTCTCTGTTGCTGCTGTTGGGGGGGAGGGCTCGACAAGTCCTCGTCGTCTCTCGGGAGAGGTGCTTCAGGGGACTCACGGTCCGGAGGGTTGCATGTCAACGACCGCTCGAGGAGATATTGCAGTAGGTTCTCTTGCAATGGTTAACAGATTTGCTGCATTGGATGGTGATGTGGCTATGGATGGTGGTGAAGATCGGACTGAATCCAGGGCTTCCTTACTTCAACCTGCCGATCGTGTTATTAGAAGGAAGAAGGTTGTCCTTGGAAATGAAGCTGGCGCGTGTCCTCCTTCTCACAATATGGCAATGCAATCTAATGCCATTAGTAAGGTAAGCCTTTCCAATCCTAGTGAGCAAGTTTTTCTGCAAGGCCATGATCGGGGGAAGGAAGTTTTGTTGCATGGCAATTCTTCTGTAAGTGGGCATGAGATAGTCACGGACTCCTTCTATGAGCCAGCCTTGGAGGAAGGCAATCAACTTACTTCCTTTTAAATGATATCCCCTACTATTTCTACGAAGACGCAAGATGCTGCTTCCTCGAATAAGCATGAGTCGTCTTCAGTGGGACGTGAAGTGGCCTCCTCTGTGCATGGCACTTTGCATGGTGTATTTAATGATAGTATTTCGCAACATTCTGTAAGGCAGGAACGTGGGGGACGTAAGGGAGACCCACATGGCGCTCATGCATTGGTTTCAGGTATGCCCGTGGAGCATACCATGGATAAGCTTCAAGCTCGTATTCGATCTCTCTCCAGAAGTTAATTATGAAAATCCTTTCTTGGAATGTCCAAGGTCTGAATAAGAGGGAAAACAGAATAAGTGTCAAGAACTCTATTTCTCATTCTAAAGCTGATATTATCATATTGCTTGAAACTCGTGTTAGGGAGGTTAGAATGGCTAGTCGTCGTCTTTCTATTGCCCTCATATGAACATGATCCATAACTATTCTGAGCACCGGGGAGGGAGAATATGGGTCATCTGGAATGGTACTTCTACTCAGCTTCACAGTGTTAGAACCACTTCTCAGCTTATTCATATGGATTGTACTGAGATTTCTTCTGGAAAATTGTTTCATCTTACTGCGATTTATGGCTCGAATCTATCTTTTGAAAGGAAGATTCTTTGGAGTGATATTGTGGATATCTCGATGACTATATCCTCTCCTTGGCTGCTTGTGGGAGACTTTAACTGTGTTCGCTTCCCTGAAGAGAAAGTTGGGGGCCGAAATCTTACTCCTTCTATGCTTCGTGATTTCAATAATTGCATTGATTTAGCTTCTTTGATGGATTTGAAGAGTGTGGGTTGCACTTTATCTTGGTGTAATCGGTCTACTGGGGCCAGGAGAATTGCTTGTCGATTGGATCGTGCTCTTATTAATCAGGATTGGTTGGACTCTTCCCTAATAGCTATGGCTATTATGGGGACCATATTTTATCTGATCATGCTCAACTAACAGTTTACAGTGAGGAGGTCATTGCTGCAGGTCCTAAACCATTTAAATTCTTCACCATGTGGGCTAAACATGAGGCATTTTATCCTTTAGTTGAGAAGACTTGGGCTACTCAGTATTCTGGTACTCCTATCTTTGTGCTCTGTCAGAAACTTCGTGCGGTCAAAAATGTTCTGAGAGTTTGGAATCGTAGTGAGTTTGGCAGCATTTTTCAGAAGGTTGCTAATGCTGGGGATGCGCTCCATAGGGCCCAAGATGCATTAGCTGCTGATCCTATGAATGAAGGTTGTATTCAAAGGGAGACTCTAGCTCGGGAAGCATTCCAGGCATCTCTTCGCATGGAGGCGGACTATGCTCACCAGAAGGCTAAGCAACATTGGCTTACTCAGACTGATGATAACACAAAATTCTTTTATGCTAGCATCAAGGGGAGACGGATGGTTAATTCCATAAGAAGATGTAAGTTACCTGATGGCACAGTAACAGATGACTTTCAGCAGATCAAGTTGCATGCGGTTGATTTCTACAGAAACCTTCTTAACCAGCAAAAGAACTATGATCTTCCTAATTTTCTTCCTTCTTGTGTGCTCTCTGAGGAGGATCGCTTGTCTATTATGAGGCCCTTTTCTGATGAGGAGATCAAAGAGGTGGTTATGAGTGCACCTAAGAACAAGAGTCCTGGACCTGATGGTTTCCCAGCGGACTTTTACCAATTGTGTTGGAACATTGTGGGATCTGATGTTGTAGCTGCTGTTCAATTCTTCTTTAATGGAGGGAGTTGGCTTCGTCAGGTAAGCCATACCTTTATTTCTCTCATACCAAAAACAGATTCTGCAGATTCTTTTGATCAGTTTAGGCCGATCTCCCTATGCAACTATTTCTATAAAATTATATCCAAGCTCATGGCCAACCGTATGCAGCACTTTATGCCCTCTCTTATTAGTAAAAATCAATCGGCCTTCATCAAGGGGAGAAAGATTCAGGACAGTATTCTTCTTGCTAATGATATTGTAAGGGATATCCATTCCAAGCATCGTGGAAATCTTCTTTGTATGAAGGTAGATCTGAGAAAGGCCTTTGATACGGTGAATAGAGGATTTATTCTTTACTTACTCAGGAAGATGGGTTTCCCGGATCAATGGGTTCATTGGATCGCTGTTCTAATTAACTCAGCAAGTTTCTCTGTTCTTCTCAATGGGAGTCCTAATGGTTTCTTTCATTCTGTTAATGGAATTCGGCAGGGGGATCCATTATCCCCGTATCTGTTCTGTGTTGCTATGGAGGGGCTATCTATCTTGATTGAGCAGAAAATGAGAGAGGGCTGTTTACAAGTTCCTAGCTTTGGCAATGTGAAAGTGTCTCATCTAATGTTTGCTGATGATTTGCTTCTTTTTTTGAAACCTTCCATTGCC
The DNA here is from genome assembly GCA_014218235.1 of Colocasia esculenta. NCBI lineage: Eukaryota > Viridiplantae > Streptophyta > Magnoliopsida > Alismatales > Araceae > Colocasia > Colocasia esculenta. Next base: position 67,021,624 of record CM024756.1, read on the forward strand.
TCAGCTCGCTGCATTTCTAGTATTCTTGATGTTTTTCATGGATGTTCTGGGCTTCATCTTAATACTGAAAAGAGTAAAGCCTATGTTGGTGCTAGAATTCATCATAAAGGACCGCTGCTTCAGGCTTTGGGTGTTCAGGAAGGAAGTTTGCCTGCTACGTACCTTGGCCTTCCTTTATTCTCCTCAAGAATTGTTAGTTCACATTGTGCTCCCATCATTCAGAAAATCAAGGCCCGGATTGCTTCTTGGAAAACAAACTTACTCTCCAAAGCCGGTCGTATTGAACTGATCCGTTCAGTCTTAAACTCTTATGCTATCTATTGGGCTGTCGCCTTTATCTTGCCTAAGAATCTGATTGGGGAAGTGGAGAAATTGCTTAGAAATTTTCTCTGGCATGCTTCTGGTGATTATAAACCATTCCATCTCATCAAGTGGGAGTGGGTTTGCAGGCCAAAAGAAGAGGGAGGTTTGGGGATTAGGAGGCTTCAAGTGTGGAACTACTCAGCTATAACTATGCAACTATGGAGTATCATCTCAAACCAAGACACCTTATGGAGCCAATGGGTGAAGGGTCGCTACCTTTCTAAGGGATCGATCTGGATGGCGCGTATGCACTCTTACCACTCTCAAGCTTGGAAGGGACTTCTTCAAGTTAGAGATTGGCTGCAAGCTCATATCATGCTCAAGGTTGGTAATGGTCTCACTTTTAATCTCTGGGATGACCCATGGATTAATGGTCTCTCTTTGAATTCTATGGGAGGTAACTATATCAGATTCTTGATCGGCCTCCCTGCTAATGCAACCGTCAGTGCTCTAATTCAGAATGGAAGGTGGCGGCTTCCTCCTCCAACTTCCTCTGAAATGATGGATCTTTGGCCTCAAATCCAGAATATCCCCATCTATGTTGATTGTGAGGACTCCATTGTATGGAGACACAATAATGGTAAGATCAGCAGTGCGCAGATCTATGACATGAGAAGAATAGTTTACCCCAAAGTCCCTTGGTTCCAGATTGTTTGGAAGAGGCCTACTAATCAAAAGCAGTCAACTCATGCTTGGCAATGTTTATTGGGGAGGATCCCTTCATTTGATGTCCTTAAGAAGCGTGGAATCCATGGGCCGAGCATTTGCATTCTGTGTAGGCAGCATGAGGAAGATATCCACCATTTATACTTCCAGTGTAATTTCAGTTCTTGGATCTGGATGCAGTTGCTCCTTAGGCTGGACATTTATCGTCCCCCTAAAGCAAATTTACTTGCTGAATGTGAGTGTTTGTCCAGTAGCTTTCACGGTAAAGGGGCAGGTACGTTGGTGGCTTTTGCTAGTTTCCGGGCAGCTTTGTGGTGGATTTGGAAAGAGAGATGTTCAAGGATTTTTGAAGATTCATCTAGAACCAAGACTCATGTGCTTCTCTCCATTCTTTCTGATGTTCGGCATATTACTGAATCTCATATTCAGGAGATCAATCATACCACCAGATCCAAGAGAATTCTAAGGAACTTTAATTTCTGATTTGTTTTGTTGTCTTCAGATGCGCTCTCATGTTCTTTCTTTGCTGCATCTTTTTGGAGTTTCATCTCCTTGTTGTTTCCTTTCATAGCTATCGGTTTGTGATAGTATGAAATCTTCTTTGTATTGGTTTGACTCTAATCAATACAATTCGGTATTATTTACCAAAAAAAAAAAAAAATCTGGAGTATTAAGCAGAAGCCTTATCATATTCAAAACCGGTATTACTTACCAAAAAAGAAGCCTTATCATTCGGCAGCTTGGAAAGGAATACTCAAGCAATGCAATTGGATCCTTCATCATATCAGTTATAAGGTGGGTCGGGATAGTAACTTCAGTTTTTACTATGACCCTTGGGTTCAGGGGAAAAGTCTTTACATGATGGTTGGAGATCGTTTAAGGCAGCATCTTGGTCTTCAAAAAAATGCCACTTGTTCTCTTTTCATAAGCAATGGACAATGGACTCTCCCACCTTTAACCTCTATAGATATGTTTGACATTTGGCCCCTAATTCAGAGGACTCCAATTTTTACATCTGAAGAGATCAGCTGGAGACATGGAAGATTTACTACTCAGAGTGCTTGGAACTTAATTCGTGTTCAGAAGCAAAAGGTTGGTTGGGACGGTTGGATTTGGAAAGGGCCTACTATTCAGAGATGCTCACTTACCTGTTGGCAGGCTGTTATCCATAAGCTACCTACAGCCAATAATCTCAACAAACGTGGCTTTCAGATTCCTAGTAGGTGCATTCTATGCTGCGCTTCTGAGGAATGTGAAGATCATATTTTCTTCAAGTGTCCGTTTTCCATTTCTGTTTGGGGGGAAATTCTGAATCGCATGAACATCCACAGACCTCCTCGCCATACCATTTTGGAGGAAATTCATGCATTGAGACTTAGCTTCAAAACCGATGGCTTTGGCACCTCACTTGCCCGCCTCCTCTTTAGAACTACTATATGGTGGATATGGAAAGAAAGATGCAGCAGAACTTTTGAGGACATGAAAACTTCTTATATTCACACGGTTCTATCGATTATTAGTGATGTTCAGAGTTGTATTGAGTTAAGGCCGCAAGCCTACACTCTGTCTGGTCGGTCTAAGATCCTTTGTGAGAGATTTAACATTAGAGTAAATAACGCAATGTAGTCCCAGCCTGTGGTGTCACATTGCTTCTTGTGTTTATGGGTTTCCACGGTTTGTGGAGGCGAATCCCATTCTTTTTATCTTTTATTGACTAGGAGGTGCCTGTACCTCTTTAGTCCTTTGTAATCTCTCCTCTCTACTAATTGATTCTTTTACTTGGTTGACCGACCAAAAAAAAAAAAGGTTTTTTTTAGATCCGTCATTTCAACGCCCAACCCAATCCGGGAATCCAAATCGGGTTCCGTCAGTTCGCACACGTCAATTTAACTCACCCAGTCGTGTCGGAGTGAACAGCATGCCGATCAGATCCCTATTTGGGATTTTGGACCCCCGAGTTGTATGTTTTGACCCTTTAGACTCGGGTTTTTTTAGATCCGTCATTTCAACGGCCAACCCAATCCGAGAATCGAAATCGGATTCCGTCAGTTCACAGACGTCAATTTAACCCACCCAGTCGTGTCGGAGCAAACGGCACACCGATCAAATCCCTATTTGGGATTTTGGACCCCGGGTTATGTGTTTTGACCCTTTCGACTTGGGGTTTTTTACATCCGTCATTTCAACGCCCAACCCAATCCAGTAATCCAAACTGGATTCTGTCAGTTCGCACACGTCAATTTAACGCACCCGGTCGTGTCGGAGCAAACGGCACGCCAATCAGATCCTTATTTGGGATTTTTGACCCCCGGGTTGTGTGTTTGACCCTTTAGAGTTGGGTTTTTTTTAGATCCGTCATTTCAACGCCCAACCCAATCTGGGAATCTAAATCGGATTCCGTCAGTTCGCACACGTCAATTTAACCCACCTGGTCGTGTGGGAGCAAATGGCACACCGATCAGATCCCTATTTGGGATTTTGGACCCCAGGTTGTGTGTGTTGTCCCTTTAGACTTGGGTTTTTTTAGATCTGTCATTTCAACGCCCAACCCAATCCGGGAATCCAAATTGGATTCCGTCAGTTCGCACACGTCAATTTAACCTACACAGTCGTGTCGGAGTGAACGGCATGCCGATCAGATTCCTATTTGGGATTTTGGAACCCCGGGTTGTATGTTTTGACCCTTTAGACTCGGGTTTTTTTAGATCCGTCATTTCAACGCCCAACCCAATCCAGGAATCGAAATCGGATTCTGTCAGTTTGTAGACGTCAATTTAACCCATCCGGTTGTGTCGGAGCGAACGGCACACCGATCAGATCCCTATTTGGGATTTTGGATGGTGGGTTGTGTGTTTTGACCCTTTAGACTTGGGTTTTTTTTAGATCCATCATTTAAATGCCCAACCCAATCCGGCAATCCAAATTGGATTCCGTCAGTTCGCACACGTCAATTTAACCCACACGGTCGTACCGGAGTGAACGGCACGCCAATCAGATCCCTATTTGGGATTTTGGAACCCCGGGTGTGTGTTTTGACCCTTTAGAGTTGGGTTTTTTTTAGATCCGTCATTTCAACGCCCAACCCAATCCGGGAATCCAAATCGGATTCCGTCAGTTCGCACACGTCAATTTAACTCACCTTGTCGTGTCGGCACACCGATCAGATCCCTATTTGGGATTTTGGACCCCGGGTTGTGTGTTTTGACCCTTTAGTCTTGGGTTTTTGTAGATCCGTCATTTCAACGCCCAACCCAATCCGGTAATCCAAATCGGATTCCGTCAGTTCGCACACGTTAATTTAACCCAACCGGTCGTGTTGGAGTGAATGACATGCCGACAAGATCCCTATTTTGGATTTTGGACCCCGGGTTGTGTGTGTTGACCCTTTAGAGTTGGGTTTTTTTTAGATCCGGCTGGAAAGCCATCTGGACCCGGACTCTTATCCTTAGCAGAGTTAAAGACCACCTGTCTAACATCATCAACATTAAACGGTCTCATAAGGCTTTCAGCATCTTCAGAAGAAAGAACAGTTCGAACATTGAGATTTGCAGGCCAGTTCGAACAGTTCGATCCATCATTTCAACGCCCAACCCAATCCGGTAATCACAATCGGATTCCGTCAGTTCGCACACGTCAATTATCCCACCTGGTCGTGTCGGAGCAAACGGCACACCGATCAGACTCTTATTTGGGATTTTTGATTCCCGGGTTGTGTGTTTTGACCCTTTAGAGTTGAGTTTTTTTTAGATCCATCATTTCAACGCCCAACCCAATCCGGGAATCCAAATCGGATTCCGTCAGTTCGCACACGTCAATTTTACCCACCCGGTCGTGTCGGCACACCGATCAGATCCCTATTTGGGATTTTGGACCCCGGGTTATGTGTTTTGACCCTTTAGTCTTGGGTTTTTGTAGATCCGTCATTTCAACGCCCAACCCAATCCGGTAATCCAAATCGGATTCCGTCAGTTCGCACACGTCAATTTAACCCTACCGGTCGTGTCGGAGTGAACGACATGCCGATTAGATGCCTATTTGGGATTTTGGACCCCGGGTTGTGTGTTTTGACCCTTTAGACTTGGGTTTTTTTACATCCGTCATTTCAACGCCCAACCCAATCCGGTAATCCAAACCGGATTCTGTCAGTTCGCACACGTCAATTTAACCCACCCGGTCGTGTCGGAGCAAACGGCACGCCGATCAGATCCTTATTTGGGATTTTTGACCCCCGGGTTGTGTGTTTTGACCCTTTAGAGTTGGGTTTTTTTTAGATCCGTCATTTCAATGCCCAACACAATCTGGGAATCTAAATCGGATTCCGTCAGTTCGCACACGTCAATTTAACCCACCCGGTCGTGTCGGAGCAAACGGCACACCGATCAGATCCCTATTTGGGATTTTGGACCCCAGGTTGTGTGTTTTGACCCTTTAGACTTGGGTTTTTTTAGATCTGTCATTTCAACGCCCAACCCAATCCGGGAATCCAATCGGATTCCGTCAGTTCGCACACGTCAATTTAACCCACCCGGTCGTGTCGGCACACCGATCAGATCCCTATTTTTGACCAACCCGGTGTCGGCACACCGTCAGTTCGCACACGTCCATTTAACCCACACGGTCGTGTCGGAGTGAACGGCACGCCGATCAGATCCCTATTTGGGATTTTGGAACCCCGGGTTGTGTGTTTTGACCCTTTACAGTTGGGTTTTTTTTAGATCCGTCATTTCAACGCCCAACCCAATCTGGGAATCCAAATCGGATTCCGTCAGTTTGCACACGTCAATTTAACTAACCCGGTCGTGTCGGCACACCGATCAGATCCCTATTTGGGATTTTGGACCCGGGTTGTGTGTTTTGACCCTTTAGAGTTGGGTTTTTTTTAGATCCATCATTTCAACGCCCAACCCAATCTGGGAATCCAAATCGGATTCCGTCAGTTCGCACATGTCAATTTAACTCACCCAGTCGTGTCGGAGTGAACGGCATGCCGATCAGATCCCTATTTGGCATTTTGGATCCCCGGGTTGTATGTTTTGACCCTTTAGACTCGGGTTTTTTTAGATCCGTCATTTCAACGGCCAACCCAATCCGGGAATCGAAATCGGATTCCGTCAGTTCGCAGACGTCAATTTAACCCACCCAGTCGTGTCAGAGCAAACGGCAAACCGATCAGATCCCTATTTGGGATTTTGGACCCCGGGTTGTGTGTTTTGACCCTTTAGACTTGGATTTTTTTAGATCCGTCATTTCAACGCCCAATCCAATCCGGTAATCACAATCGGATTCCGTCAGTTCGCACACGTCAATTTAACCAACCCGGTCGTGTCGAAGCAAACGGCACGCCGATCAGATCCTTATTTGGGATTTTTGATTTCCGGGTTGTGTGTTTTGACCCTTTAGAGTTGGGTTTTTTTTAGATCCGTCATTTCAATGCCCAACCCAATTCGGGAATCCAAATCGGATACCGTCAGTTCGCACACGTCAATTTAACCCACCCGGTCGTGTCGGAGTAAACGGCATACCGATCAGATAACTATTTGGGATTTTGGACGCCAGGTTGTGTGTTTTGACCCTTTAGACTTGGGTTTTTTTAGATCTGTCATTTCAACGCCAAACCTAATCCGGGAATCCAAATCGGATTCCGTCTGTTCGCACATGTCCATTTAACCCACCCAGTCGTATCGGAGTGAACAGCATGCCGATCAGATCCCTATTTGGGATTTTGGACCCCCCGGATTGTGTGTTTTGACCCTTTAGAGTTGGGTTTTTTTAGATCCGTCATTTCAACGCCCAACCCAATCCGGGAATCCAAATCGGATTCCGTCAGATCGCACACATCAATTTAACGCACCCGGTCGTGTCGGAGCGAACGTCACACCGATCAGATGCCTATTTGGGATTTTAAAACCCCGGGTTGTGTGTTTTGACCCTTTAGACTTGGGTTTTTTTAGATCCGTCATTTCAACGCCCAACCCAATCCGGGAATCCAAATCGAATTCCGTCAGTTTGCACACGTCAATATAACCTACCCGGTCGTGCTGGAGTGAATGACATGCCGATCAGATCCCTATTTGGGGTATTGGACCCCCGGGTTGTGTGTTTTGACCCTTTAGATTTGGGATTTTTGTAGATATGTAATTTCAACGCCCAACCCAATCCGGGAATCCAAATCGGATTCTGTCAGTTCGCACACGTCAATTTAACCCACTCGGTCGTGTCGGCACACCGATCAGATCCCCATTTGGGATTTTGGACCCCGGATTGTGTGTTTTGACCCTTTAGTCTTGGGTTTTTGTAGATCCGTCATTTCAACGCCCAACCCAATCCGGTAATCCAAATCGGATTCCGTCAGTTCGCAAACGTCAAGTTAACCCTACCGGTCGTGTCGGAGTGAACGACATGCCGATCAGATGCCTATTTGGGATTTTGTACCCCCGGGTTGTGTGTTTTGACCCTTTAGACTTGGTTTTTTTTTAGATCGCCATTATTAATTAATTCTCTTTGGTTGACCGACCAAAAAAAAAAAGTTTTTTTTAGATCCGTCATTTCAACGCCCAACCCAATCCGGGAATCCAAATCGGATTTCGTCAGTTCGCACACGACAATTCAACTCACCCAGTCGTGTCGGAGTGAACGGCATGCAGATCAGATCCCTATTTGGGATTTTGGACCCCCGGGTTGTATGTTTTGACCTTTAGACTCGGGTTTTTTTAGATCCGTCATTTCAACGGCCAACCCAATCCGAGAATCGAAATCGGATTCCGTCAGTTCACAGACGTCAATTTAACCCACCCAGTCGTGTCGGAGCGAACGGCATGCCGATCAGATCCCTATTTGGGATTTTGGACCCCGGGTTGTATGTTTTGACTCTTTAGACTCTGGTTTTTTCAGATCCGTCATTTCAATGCCCAACCCAATCCGGGAATCGAAATCGGATTCCGTCAGTTCGCAGACGTCAATTTAAGCCATCCGGTTGTATCGGAGCGAACGGCACACCGATCAGATCCTTATTTGGGAATTTTGACCCCCGGGTTATGTGTTTTGACACTTTAGAGTTGGGTTTTTTTTAGATCCGTCATTTCAATGCCCAACCCAATCTGGGAATCTAAATCAGATTCCGTCAGTTCGCACACGTCAATTTAACCCACCCGGTCGTGTCGGAGCAAACGGCACGCCGATCAGATCCTTATTTGGGATTTTTCACCCCCGGGTTGTGTGTTTTGACCCTTTAGACTTGGGTTTTTTTAGATCTGTCATTTCGACGCCCAACCCAATCCGGGAATCCAAATCGGATTCCGTCAGTTCGCACACGTCAATTTAACCCACCCAGTCGTGTCGGAGTGAATGGCATGCCGATCAGATCCCTATTTGGGATTTTGGACCCCCCGGATTGTGTGTTTTGACCCTTTAGAGTTGGGTTTTTTTAGATCCGTCATTTCAACGCCCAACCCAATCCGGGAATCCAAATCGGATTCCGTCAGTTCGCACACGTCAATTTAACCCACCCAGTCGTGTCAGAGCGAACGGCACACCGATCCGATGCCTATTTGGGATTTTGAAACCCCGGGTTGTGTGTTTTGACCCTTTAGACTTGGGTTTTTTTTAGATCCGTCATTTCAACGCCCAACCCAATCTGGGAATCTAAATCGAATTCCGTCAGTTCGCACACGTCAATATAACCTACCCGGTCGTGATGGAGTGAACGACATGCCGATCAGATCCCTATTTGGGGTATTGGACCCCCGGGTTGTGTGTTTTGACCCTTTAGACTTGGGATTTTTTTAGATCCGTCATTTCAACGCCCAACCCAATCCGGGAATCCAAATCGGATTCCGTCAGTTCGCACACGTCAATTTAACCCACCCGGTCGTGTCGGCACACCGATCAGATCCCTATTTGGGATTTTGGACCCCGGGTTGTGTGTTTTGACCCTTTAGTCTTGGGTTTTTGTAGATCTGTCATTTCAACGCCCAACCCAATCCGGTAATCCAAATCGGATTCCGTCAGTTCGCACACGTCAATTTAACCCTACCGGTCGTGTCGGAGTGAACGACATGCCGATCAGATGCCTATTTGGGATTTTGGACCCCCGGGTTGTGTGTTTTGACCCTTTAGACTTGGGTTTTTTTTTAGATCGCCATTATTAATTAAATCTCTTTGGTTGACCGACCAAAAAAAAAAGGTTTTTTTTATATCCGTCATTTCAACGCCCAACCCAATCCGGGAATCCAAATCGGATTCCGTCAGTTCGCACACGTCAATTTAACTCACCCAATCGTGTCGGAGTGAACGGCATGCCGATCAGATCCCTATTTGGGATTTTGGACCCCCGGGTTGTATGTTTTGACCCTTTAGACTCGGGTTTTTTTAGATCCGTCATTTCAACGGCCAACCCAATCCGAGAATCGAAATCGGATTCCGTTAGTTCGCAGACGTCAATTTAACCCACCCAGTCGTGTCGGAGTGAACGGCACACCGATCAGATCCGTATTTGGGATTTTGGACCCCGGGTTGTGTGTTTTGACCCTTTAGACTTGGGTTTTTTACATCCGTCATTTCAACGCCCAACCCAATCGTGGATATGGAAAAAGAGAGGACATAGGTTCTCTCTCTAGGCGATTCTAGAGAGAGAAGCTCTGAGGATTTCTTCTCTTCCTGAGGGGTCCCGTGGGGTTTGCCCCTGAGGGGCGCATGGAGGTTCTCCCTCCAAGTGTCCCTCATGGCTCTGTGATCACCGCGGTGGGAACCTCTTCGACAGGAGTTCCCCCACAAGGTGTTCCCCCTTCGCCTAGAGGCCGTCTCTCAGTGCGGGAAGATCAACGCGTTAGGAGGTCTCGCTCTAGAGTCTCCATGGTTCGTCGTCCCTGGGCTTCCCTATTCGGAGGGCATGGGGGCTCTTCAGCGCAAGAGGAAGCTCTGGAGTTTATTGAACCGTCATGTTTAGAGGAGAAAAAGTTCGCGGTGTTCGAAGGGGAAGATGTCAAAGAATTGCAAGAGTCTTGGAGGTTCGCCATTATGGGGTATTGCATTGGAATGAAGCCAATCTACTCGGCCTTACTCTCCTTCATACGCAACTTCTGGAAACCTAAAGGAGACGTGGAGCTTCTCTTGCGTGATGGTGGGTTCTTCCTTGTGGTCTTCAACCAGGAAGAAGACTTGAAGCTTGCTCTTGATGGTTTTTGGTGTATTCGTGGGCATCCTCTTGTTCTCCGTAGATGGACTCCTGATCTTGAAATGGAAAAGGAGTCTCTCTGCAACTTGCCTGTGTGGGTTCGTTTCCCGGGTCTTCCACTTCGGTGGTGGACTGCCCGTGGACTGAGCAAGATATCGAGTTTATTGGGGCGTCCATTACATATGGACTCTCTAACTGCAAGGAGGAAGCGATTGCACTTTGCTCGTGTCTGTGTCTTGGTGGATGTCGAAGCTGCATTCCCTCCTCAGGTCTCCATAAGGAATGAGGATGGTTCCTTTGATGTTGTTGCGGTGGAGTATGAGTGGAAGCCCATCCTGTGCAAAGAGTGCAACTCATTTGGCCACGGCGGTGGTGAATGCAAGCCTAATCTTCCATCTTCAAAGAAGGAGTGGCGCCCGAAAGTTCTTCTTCGTCCTCAAGAAGATGCAACCGCCTCCCAGCAGCAAAGCATGTCAACAGCCAAAGGAGGAAAATTTTCAGAATCTTGCGTGGCAAGCATGCATGGAAAGAATCATCCATCGGGAGGAGAAAGTTCAGAAGCTTGCGTGGCAAGTTTGCATGGAAAGGAAAGTGAGCAGCAAGTCACGCAATTTGATGGTCATGCCATGCAATATTCTGAATATTGTGGGACACGTATGCATGCCAAGGAAGGCCCGTCCATTAACCGCAATTGTCCCTTGCAAGATAATTATGGTTCTCATTCTAAAGATGGCATGGACGTGTCCACTTGTAAGGAAGCTCCAATTTCCAAGAAATCCCAGCAAATCATGGAGGTGGATTCTATACCATCTGCTAACCTTACAAGATCTGGTGATGACTTGTCTAAACGAGGAAACATGCAAGGTTCGGCCAAGAGAAGTGCCGCACCCACCAACCGATTGATGCAAGGAAATCTAGGTGGGACGACTTCCACTCAAGACAAAAATAAAGAAGGTCCAGCTGCCTCCTTCCAAAGCATCCACGAGATAGCACCAGACTCTTTGCTCATGGGATTTGGCAATTCTCCCTCCATTTCTGCGGACGCTGATCAAGGCAAAAGCGGTAAAGTGGGAAATCCGACTAAAGGCAATCTTGTGCAAGGAAGTTCTAATCCAGGTATTTTGAAATTTAAAAATCTTCAACTGGTGGATGAGATTGATAGGTTCAAAGCTAAGGGGGGTAAAGGATCTAGGTCATAAGGTGTTTGCGCTTTGTCCCTCTCTGTCATTTTTACTTATGAAGCTAATAACTTGGAATGTTAGGGGTATCAATAAACCTGAGAAATGCAGGGAATTAAATAAAATAATTAGATCCTTTGCATGTGAAATAGCTATTATTGTTGAAACAAAAATAAAAACTACTCATGTAACTGCTCGAAAGACTTCCATCTGGCCACAAGCCAACATTTTGACTAATGACACTGATTTATCATGTGGTCGAATTTGGATTTTGTGGGACCCCAATCTCTTTGATATTCAGTTATTGTCTCAATCAACTCAGTTCATTCATGTTAAGGGGCTAGACAAAAGGAACAATTTGCAATTCTTTATCACAGCTGTTTATGCTTCCAATTGCGCTTTGGATAGAAGCAATTTGTGGTCAGATATTTTCAACTTATCCAGCACGTCAAATGGGACTCCTTGGCTGATTACTGGGGATTTTAACACTGTTAGATATCCCTGTGAGAAGGTGGGAGGAAGAGAGGTCTCTGATTCCTTGCTCACTGAGTTTAACAATTGCATCTCTTCTTCTAGCCTTATGGACATGAAATCTGTTGGTAATTGGTTGTCTTGGAATAATAGAGGTGATAGCCACAGAAGGATCATGGCCAGACTTGATAGATGTTTGATTAATAATGAATGGTTAAGCAGCTTTACGGACTCCGTTCTTGAGTATGGTGCTCAGTTCTTTTCGGACCATTCCATAATGTATGTTACTTCTGATCGCCAAATTCCTCTGGGAAGAAAACCATTTAGATACTTCAACATGTGGAGTACCCACCCTGACTTTCTTGAAGTGGTTAGAATGGCTTGGGATACTACAATTAGAGGGACACCTCAGTTCATTTTGTGTCAAAAACTCAAAATCTGCAAAGAAGCTCTTAAAAGTTGGAATAAGCATACTTTTGGCATGATTGAGGATAACCTGTCCAAGTGCAAGAAAAATCTTACTCTTATTCAAGCTCAGATCCAGCTGAACCCTTTTGACACTGATCTCATTAACAAAGAGAAGGAAGCGCGCAACAATTATCTTTATGCTATGCATTGTGAAGAGAGTTTCATCAGCCAGAAAGCTAGAGAGAATTGGTTAACCATGGGGGACTCCAACACCAAGTTCTTTTATGCTTCCATTGCTTCTAGGAGAGCTAGAAACACTATTAGAAAGTGTAGGGATAACAATGGGAAGCTCATTGAGGACTTTGCTCAGGTTCAAGAACATACCATTGACTTTTACTATTCTCTTCTGAATCAGCATCAGAATGCTACTGGCATTTCCATTGAGCCTAAGAATCAGCTTTCTGACCAGGACATTGCCCAGCTTAGTGATCCTATTACAGATGAGGAGATCAGGAAGGTTGTCTTTAATTCCCCTAAGAATAAGAGCCCGGGTCCTGATGGGTTCCCTGCAGAGTTCTTTCAGGTTACTTGGCACATCACAGGTCAGGATGTTCTTAAAGCATGCCAGCACTTTTTCTCCACTGGCCAGATTCACCGTCAGATGAATTGTACCTTTATTGCTTTGATTCCTAAAACTCAAGGGGCGGATTGCATGGAAAATTATAGACCAATTTCTCTTTGTAATTTTGTGTACAAGATTATCTCCAAAGTTATTGCTGATCGGATGCAAGGAGTCATGAGTAATATCATCAGTCTTAACCAAGCGGCTTTCATTAGAGGGAGAAGTATTCATCACAACATACTTCTTGCTAATGACTTGGCTAAAGACATGCATTCCAAAAACAAAGGAAACAGAATTATTCTCAAGGCTGATCTTAGAAAGGCTTTTGACTCTGTGAAAAGGCCCCTCATCTATCATATGCTGCAAAATATGAAGTTTCCTCACAAATTCATTCAGTGGATCAAGAATTGTTTGGAAACACCAAAGTTCTCAATTCTCTTTAATGGCTCTCCTATTGGTTTCTTCAGCAGTACTAATGGAATCCGCCAAGGTGATCCATTATCACCTTATCTATTTACCATTGCTATGGAAGGTTTGACTTGCTTGCTTGACAGGGCGGTGGATAGAGGCCAGATCAAGGTCCCTTTTGCTGGGGATACCTATATTTCTCACATTACTTTTGCAGATGATCTGATTATTTTCTTGCAGAATGACATTGATTCCGTCCAACATCTTAATACCATTCTCAAGGACTTTGGAGATTCCTCGGGGCTTCATCTCAATCACAATAAGAGCAAAGTTTATATTGGGGCCACCATCAAGGATAAACACCTTATCACGGACTGCTTGAAAGTTGAGGAAGGTTCGCTCCCTTGCTCTTATCTTGGTCTCCCTCTCCTCTCTCTTGGGGTTAGGAAAATTCATTGTCAGCCAATTGTTGAAAAAATAAAGCTTAGATTGAACGCTTGGAAAACTAGATTTCTGTCTAAGGCTGGTAGAATGGAGCTGATCAGATCTGTTTTACAATCCTATGCTGTTTATTGGTCAAATGCCTTTCTTTTACCTGCTGGCCTCCTTCATGAGATTGATAAAGTTCTTTGTAACTTCTTCTGGAATGGTAATAGTGATGGAAAATCAATTCACATGGTTAGTTGGGACAAGATCTGTACTCCTAAAGCTGAAGGTGGACTGAGTTTAAGAAAGTTAAAGGATTGGAACAAAGCTTGTTTGATCAAGCAGATCTGGGATGTTTTGAAAAATGCAGAAACTCTTTGGATTAAATGGATTCATAGCAAGTATCTTGCCAATACCAATATCTGGATGGCCAACTCGAAACCGTACCATTCTAATGCTTGGAAAGGGATTCTTAAAGCTAGAGATTGGATCAAGACTCATATTTCCTATATTATAGGCAATGGCAATTCCACTAGCATGTGGTATGATCCTGGGTTCATGGCAGGAGTATTCAGGAACTTTATGGTGATCGGGTTAGGCAAGACTTGGGTGCCCCCACGGATATCAATGTATCCAACTTTATGCACAATGGTAATTGGAGACTTCCTCACCCCACTTCTGGTGATATGATTGGTCTCTGGCAGCAAATTGAAACTATCCCTATCAACAATAATGGGGATGATGATATTAAGTGGAACCATGACAAAGGTAAATTTACTGCAAATTCTGCTTGGAACCATATCAGAAATAAACAATCTACTTGGCCACATTATAACTGGGTCTGGGACCGCCCTTGTTCTCCAAAGCACTCTTTATGCATCTGGCAGGCTATTTACAATAAGCTTCCTACCATTGACAATCTCCAAAGAAAAGGTTTTTCATTTGTTAATAGATGTTACTTGTGCAATTGTCATAATGAAACTGTTGATCACCTCTATTTTGGTTGTCCCTATACTCAATGGATTTGGCATGAAATTCTCAAGAGATTTGACTTCAGCAGAGCTCCTTTTCCTAACATCCAGGCTGAGATTCAGGCTTTAGTACACTCTTTCCCCAGTAAGGGTATTCTTACTAAACTGATGAAGGTTGTGTTCAGATGTACTGTTTGGTGGATATGGAGGGAAAGATGCTTACGCACTTTTGAAGATAAAAGCAGAGGAAAGCAAGCATTCTTATTGATATTCTTTATGATGCTAGAAGTCTGATGGAGCACCACATCAACAAGCATGGTCTCACCAAGAGAGAGAAAGGGGTTCTCATAAAATTTAATTTTAACCTCATATAATCAGAAATTAGTCATCAGTCTTTTGATTAGTTCCATGCATAGTTCTTATTATTGCCTCAATACTAATGGTTATATCCTAGCTGCGATCTCTTTATTTTATTCTGCTGCAGGTTGGCTTTCTTGGGATTTTCCTATGAAGAAGAGTTTTGAGTTTCATATTGTTTATGATTTCATAGACTACGGCCTGTGTAGTCATGACTTCCTTTTCAACTCTTGCAATACTCGGACTATGGCTATAATCTACAACTTGTGTAGATATGGCTGATTGTATATTCTTCTTTAGATCAATATAATTTACGTTTGCTTATCAAAAAAAAAAAAAACGCCCAACCCAATCCGGTAATACAAACCGGATTCTGTCAGTTCGCACACGTCAATTAAACCCACCCGGTCATGTCGGAGCAAACGACACGCCGATCAGATCCTTATTTGGGATTTTTGACCCCCGGGTTGTGTGTTTTGACCCTTTAGAGTTGGGTTTTTTTTAGATCCGTCATTTCAACGCCCAACCCAATCCAGGAATCTAAATCGGATTCCGTCAGTTCGCACACTTCAATTTAACCCACCCGGTCGTATCGCAGCAAACGGCACACCGATCAGATCCCTATTTGGGATTTTGGACCCCAGGTTGTGTGTTTTGAACCTTTAGACTTGGGTTTTTTTAGATCTGTCATTTCAACGCCCAACCCAATCCGGGAATCCAAATCGGATTCCGTCAGTTCGCACACGTCAATTTAACCCACACAGTCGTGTCGGAGTGAACGGCATGCCGATCAGATCCCTATTTGGGATTTTGGACCCCCGGGTTGTATGTTTTGACCCTTTAGACCTTGGTTTTTTTAGATCCGTCATTTCAATGCCCAACCCAATCCGGGAATCGAAATCGGATTCCGTCAATTCACAGACGTCAATTTAAGCCATCCGGTTGTATCGGAGCGAACGGCACACCGATCAGATCCTTATTTGGGAATTTTGACCCCCGGGTTGTGTGTTTTGACACTTTAGAGTTGGGTTTTTTTTAGATCCGTCATTTCAACGCCCAACCCAATCCGGGAATCCAAATCGAATTCCGTCAGTTCGCACACGTCAATTTAACCCTACCGGTCATGTCGGAGTGAACGACATGCCGATCAGATGCCTATTTGGGATTTTGGACCCCCGGGTTGTGTGTTTTGACCCTTTAGACTTGGGTTTTTTTTAGATCGCCATTATTAATTAATTCTCTTTGGTTGACCGACCAAAAAAAAAAGGGAAAAATGCCAAACCCTTTAGACTACTCTCTCTCTAGCTTTCTAGAGAGAGAAGCTCTGAGGTTCTCGCTTGCTTCTGTGTGCGCCCGGGGTTCCCCCCCGCCCTCCGGCGGAGGGTGGTCACCCCTTCCGTCGGGAAGGTGGTGTCCCTCTCCGGGCAGCCACCAGGTGGAACTCCTCCACCTGGGGTCTACCATTCGAGAGTTGTGAGTGTTTGAGGTGTTGTGCGGTTCTTGGTATTGGAGGATGGACGCTTCTTCTGCAGGGGGTCCGGCCTCCTCTCCAAGGGTTAGCCGCGCAGCTGCTGTTTCTTCTTCCTCGGGCCTTGGTGATGTTCGGGTGGCGAGGAAGGAGCGGTCTTCTTCGTCGTCGAGAAGGAGGTCTCGCTCAAGAGGACCGGCCGAGGTGTCTTCGGCACCAAGAACATGGGCAAGCTTGTTTTCTGCTCCGGCTTCTAGTGAGAGTTCTCATGCATTGTCTTTCATTGCTCCAACCGTCATCGCGGAGAATAAGAAAATCGCGGTTTGTGACGTGGAAGACATTGAAGAGCTGCATGGTGCATGGGATCGCACCATCATCGGGTACGTAGTCGATCTTAAGACTTCTTTCATGCCCCTCTCATCCTTCATCAAAAGTCGTTGGGGAGTTGTGGGATTCGATTTGCATCTCCTTCAAATGGTTTCTTTATATGTAAAATGGACAATGAGGAAGATGTCACGCGTATTCTGGAGGGGTTTTGGTCTATTAGGGGTCACCCTATGATCCTAAGGCGATGGGAGAAAGGTCTGAGGATGGAGCTTGAGAGTCTCAAGAATGTTCCGATCTGGGTATCCATCCATAGCTTACCTATTCATCTTTGGTCAAAGAAGTTCATCTCCAAGCTTTGCAGCACCATTGGAGAACCGCTATTCATGGACAGGCTAACGGCAGAGAGAAGGCGATTATCCTATGCTCGAGCCTGTGTCATGGTCTCTTCTGAGGTTGAATTGCCAGACTCCATCAGCTACAAAGACATTGACGGATCGCAGCATGATCTTCACATTTCTTACTCGTGGAAGCCAAGGCGTTGTGGGGGATGTGGGCTCTTCGGACACCTCCATGGCCAATGCCATTCCCGCCATCCTTCAAAATTGAATTCCACCAATCAAATCTACCGAAGGAAAGAGCATCAATCTGAATCTAATTCCACATCTATGGTGATCAGAAAGGAAGGTTCGCTTCCTAAGGAGGGGGTCCATGGGGAGGAAAACAACAGGTTTTCCATTCTTGCTAGCCAAGATTTGCTGGATGCAAACTCGGAAGGTGAGGTGGTGCATTTGGTGGAAACTAAGGAGGATGGGGAGATTGCGCAGAATCCCATGGGAAAGATGCAAGTTAAGGAAGATTCTATTACCAATTTGAAGGATGCATGGAAGGCAGGGAATATTGCTCAAAATAACAAAGATAGCAGTGAGAATATGGCGGGTAGAGTTATAGAGAAAGAGAACAGAGATATCCTTGTTCCAAGGAAAGGAGATGGAGACAATCAAATTCAAATGGAAAGGATAGAGGGTCCTGCGCAAACACCTTCCCTTGAAAAAATTGTATCTATATTGAGGCATGAAACGCAAGGAAGGAAACCGAATAAGGATAGTGAAATCAGTGCAACCCCTTCTCCGGATGCTTTGGCAGATACTAATAGAAGGTTTAATGCTCTAAGTGCGGTTGATGAGATGGACAAAAGGAAGAAAATGGGGCAAGTAACAGCTGCTCAAGGTACTCATGGATATGTGTCCAAGCACAAATCGAAGGATCAAAAAGTGGGGATGCACTTGCATCCAAATCGAAGCTAAGTCTTATGAAGATAATCAGCTCGAATGTGAGAGGATTAAATAAGATAGGTAAGCGAATGGAGCTGAGGAAAATTATTCAAAATAATAATTGTGATATGGTTATTCTTTTGGAAACAAAGATCAAGGCATCTAATGTTGATTTATTCAAGAGTCAAATCTGGGCTGATGCTTCTATTGCTCATAACAGCCACTGTACTAATGGCCGGATATGGGTTCTTTGGAATCCTAATATTCTTTCTTTCACTGTTACTTATACTTCGAGCCAAATCATCCATCTTTCTGGAAAACATGTGAATTTGAAAAAAGACCTTCAGATATCTGCTATTTATGCATCCAATTCTCACTTTGATCGAACTTCTCTTTGGGAAGATATCATTCAAATCTCCAATACTTCTATTGGTGCTACTGCTTGGCTTGCCACTGGGGACTTCAATTGCATCAGGTTCGCTTCTGAGAAGATGGGAGGCAATCTTGTGCCTACTCACATGTTAGATTCCTTTAACAACATGATCACCAAGTCTGGACTTATGGATCTGAATTCAATGGGGAATGTATTATCCTGGACTAACTCCTCTTCTGGAGATAGGCGGATTGCTGCAAAGCTTGATAGAACTCTTATCAATGACAGGTGGTTAACTAGTTTTCCTGAAGGATTTGTTCACTATGGTTCCACTTATTTCTCAGATCACTCTATGCTGCTAGTCCACACTTCGAAAATGCTTAACAACGGTTTCAAACCATTCAAATTTTTCTCTATGTGGATTAAGCACCCGGGATTCAAGGATATTGTCAGAAAGGCTTGGTCTTCGGATTTTGATGGCTCTCCTACTTATATCTTATGCAAAAAGCTGAAAGAGGTTAAGGAAGCTTTGAAGAGATGGAATAGAGAAGAATTCGGGGATGTTAATGATAGAATAAAAAGGTTCAGAGACTCCCTTTATCACATTCAAAATAAACTTCAGGTCAATCCCTTGGACAAGGAGTTGATTGCCCAGGAAATTAGCATCAAGACTGACTATCACAATGCTCTTGATATGGAGGAAGAGTTCTTTAAGCAGAAATCTAAGCAGCATTGGCTCTCTCTTGGGGACAGTAATACTAAGTTCTTTCATGCATCCTTCAAAGCCAGGAAATCAATTAATTCTATCTCTAGATGTACTGATGCTGATGGAAATAATATAGAGGATATGGAGATGGTGAAGCAGTACTCGGTGGATTTTTTCTCTTCCTTGTTGAATCAATCTCCTGCTGATTGGAACCATGTGACTATTGAGCCTAGAACTAAGCTTCAGCATTCTGATATGACATATCTTTGTAATGAGATCACTGAGGAGGAAATTAAAGATGTTGTCATGCACTCTCCAAAAGGCAAAAGCCCTGGTCCGGATGGCTTCCCGGCTGAGTTCTACCAAGCTTCATGGGATATAGTGGGTGAACAAGTTGTGAAGGCGGTCAAGCATTACTTTACCACCTCTAGAATGCTCAAGCAACTAAATTGCACTTTCATTGCCTTACTTCCAAAATCTGAAGGTGCTGACTCTTTTGACCAATACAGACCTATATCCTTTGTAACTTTGTGTATAAGATTATCTCCAAGATATTGGCTAATAGGCTGCAATCTGTGCTCCATAAGTTGATCAGTTCGAACCAAGCAGCTTTTATCAAGGGAAGATCTATCCATGATAATATCCTAATCACTAATGATATAGTCCGGGATATTCACTCTAAGAGTAAAGGAAATCTTCTGTGTCTCAAGGCTGATCTGAAGAAGGCATTTGATTCGGTGAATAGGGAGTTTATTTACTATATGATGAAGCAAATGGGTTTTCCAGCCAAATGGATTTCTTGGGTTCAGAACTGTATTGAGAAGCCTTCCTACTCCATCCTCTTAAATGGTTCGCCTACTGGTTTCTTTCAAGGCTCTAATGGGGTAAGACAAGGGGACCCTCTTTCCCTTATCTGTTCACTATAGCCATGGAAGGATTATCTTGCATGATGGAGGAGGCAGTTGCCAAAGGTTATATCAAAGTTCCATCAGCTGGTAATATGAAAATCTCTCATGTGGTTTTTGCTGATGATCTGATTATTTTCCTTAAAAATGATCTGAATTCTGCTATGCACCTGAGGAAAGTTCTCCACGACTTCTAACTTTGCTCTGGCCTTGCTCTTAACAAAGCCAAAAGCAAGCTTTACATCGGTGGAAATGTTCAGCTCAAATCAGATTTTCTGACTATCTTGGGCGTTAGTGAAGGCTCTCTTCCTGTTCCTTACCTTGGGCTGCCTTTGGTTTCTTCCTCTATTAAAAAAGTGCACTGTACCCCTCTCATTGATAAAATCAAGAACAGACTTAATGCTTGGAAAAATAGACTTCTCTCTAAAGCAGGAAGATTGGAGCTTATCAGATCGGTCTTGCAGACTTACTCTATTTACTGGTCTTCTGCCTTTATCCTCCCTAGTGGACTGATCTCCCAGATTGAAGGCATGCTTAGAGATTTCTTTTGGAAGGGAAGTTCTGAGAAAAAAGTGATGACAATGGTTAAATGGAAGGTTATTTGTAGACCAAAGAAAGAGGGCGGGCTGGGGATCAGAAATTTGCATGATTGGAATAGAGCGGCCTCGGTGAAGCTTCTTTGGGATACTTTGCAGAGAAAGGAGTCCCTATGGATTGACTGGATTTACAATAAGTATTTAGCCAAGCAAAGTATTTGGGTTATCAAATGCAGATCTTACTTCTCAAGTGCTTGGAAGGGGGTGCTCAAAGAAAGGGAATGGATGCAAAATCAGATTTCCTATTATATTGCTGATGGATCCAACTTTAATATGTGGTATGATCCTTGGCTTTCTGGGAGGAGTATTTTTCAGATCTATGGAGACAGAATTCGCCAAGATCTCGGGGTCGGTAAGGATACAAAAATTGGTCACTTCATTAATTCTGAACGTTGGAATCTGCCCACTCCTATTTCCTTCGATATGATCGCCCTTTGGCCATCCATAAAGGCAACTACGATTCATAATAATAGTGAGGATCAGATTTTATGGAATCACAATGGTGGCAAATTCTCCATTGCTTCTGTGTGGAATGAGATTAGAGAGCAGCACAATGAGGATTCTAATCATGTTTGGATTTGGGCGAAGCCTGCTGCCCAAAGTTCAATCTTTGTCTTTGGCAAGCAGTTATGAAGAAACTCCCTACCCAAGATAATCTGAAGCAAAAAGGTATCAGCCTGGCGAACCAATGTATCTTGTGTAAGAACAATGAAGAATCTAACAATCACCTCTTCTTTAGGTGCTCCTTTAGCACTTGGATTTGGAATCAGATCATTTACAGATTTCAGTTTGGAAGACCCCCTGAAGACAAGCTTGAGAAAGAAATGCAGAAATTAAAAGAGAATTTTCCCCTTCAAAATGGAGCTTGGAGACTAGCACAGTTGGCCTTAAATGTGCTATATGGTGGATCTGGAGAGAAAGATGCATTAGAACCTTTGATGGAGTTTGTTTATCCAAAATGCAATTGCTGATCAAAATCTTGTTTGACATCAAGATCATCATGGAAAGCTTCAAGTGCAGATCCTTAAGCTCTAGAGAAAAGCAAATCTTCACCCGTTTTAACATTTCAGCTATGTAGTTGTTTTCTCTTTTGATCTTTGTTTGACTCATAGTCCACAGTTCCTTGTGTGGTCATGAGTTCTTAGTCTTGTCAGTTCTAAGGTTGGGGTCGGTGGAGTGAGAACATTCCACCTCTTTGAGGTGGGTGCACTCTCCTGACACGCCTTAGGATTTGATCTATGACCATGTTTTATGGTTGTAGTCTTTGTACATTTTGTTCTCTTAATACAGTTTACTTACCAAAAAAAAAAAAAGGTTTTTTTTTAGATCCGTCATTTCAACGCCCAACCCAATCCGGGAATCCAAATCGGATTCCGTCAGTTCGCACACGTCAATTTAACTCAC
Organism: Colocasia esculenta; assembly: GCA_014218235.1. Classification (NCBI taxonomy): domain Eukaryota; kingdom Viridiplantae; phylum Streptophyta; class Magnoliopsida; order Alismatales; family Araceae; genus Colocasia; species Colocasia esculenta. The sequence goes on from CM024756.1 coordinate 67,043,716, forward strand.
CCAGTCGTGTCGGAGTGAACGGCATGCCGATCAGATCCCTATTTGGGATTTTGGACCCCGGGTTGTATGTTTTGACCCTTTAGACTCGGGTTTTTTTAGATCCGTCATTTCAACGGCCAACCCAATCCGAGAATCGAAATCGGATTCCGTTAGTTCGCAGACGTCAATTTAACCCACCCAATCGTGTCGGAGCGAACGGCACACTGATCAGATCCCTATTTAGGATTTTGGACCCCAGGTTGTGTGTTTTGACCCTTTAGACTTGGGTTTTTTTACACCCGTCATTTCAACGCCCAACCCAATCTGGTAATCCAAACCGGATTCTGTCAGTTCGCACACGTCAATTTAACCCACCCGGTTGTGTCGGAGCAAACGACACGCCGATCAGATCCTTATTTGGGATTTTTGACCCCCGGGTTGTGTGTTTGACCCTTTAGAGTTGGGTTTTTTTTAGATCCGTCATTTCAACGCCCAACCCAATCCGGGAATCTAAATCGGATTCCGTCAGTTCGCACACTTCAATTTAACCCACCCGGTCGTATCGGAGCAAACGGCACACCGATCAGATCCCTATTTGGGATTTTGGACCCCAGGTTGTGTGTTTTGAACCTTTAGACTTGGTTTTTTTAGATCTGTCATTTCAACGCCCAACCCAATCCGGGAATCCAAATCGGGTTCCGTCAGTTCGCACACGTCAATTTAACCCACACATCGTGTCGGAGTGAACGGCATGCCGATCAGATCCCTATTTGGGATTTTGGACCCCCGGGTTTTGTGTTTTGACCCTTTAGAGTTGGGTTTTTTTAGATCCGTCATTTCTACGTCCAACCCAATCTGGGAATACAAATCGGATTCCGTCAGTTCGCACATGTCAATTTAACCCACCCGGTCGTGTCGGAGCAAACGGCACACCAATCAGATGCCTATTTGGGATTTTGCAACCCCGGTTTGTGTGTTTTGACCCTTTAGACTTGGGTTTTTTTTAGATCCGTCATTTCAACGCCCAACCCAATCCGGGAATCCAAATCGAATTCCGTCAGTTCGCACACGTCAATTTAACCCTACCGGTCGTGTCGGAGTGAACGACATGCCGATCAGATGCCTATTTGGGATTTTGGACCCCCGGGTTGTGTGTTTTGACCCTTTAGACTTGGGTTTTTTTTAGATCGCCATTATTAATTAATTTTCTTTGGTTGACCAACCAAAAAAAAAAGGTTTTTGGTAATCAGCCTTGGATGGTTACTGGGGACTTCAACTGCATCAGGTATGCTTCTGAAAAAGTTGGTGGTAACCTTGTGCCCAATCACATGCTGGACTCTTTTAATAATATGATATCTATGGCTGGTCTTCTGGAGATGAATTCAACGGGAAATGTTCTTTCCTGGACTAATTGCTCAGCTGGGATAGACGGATTGCTGCTAAGCTCGATCGTTGTCTTATCAATGATGAATGGTCAATTAGTTTTCCTGATGGTTTTGTACACTATGGTTCCACCTATTTCTCGGATCACTCAATGCTTCTGGTGCACACTTCGAAGTTTTTTTTTTTGGTCGGTCAACCAAGAGAATGAATTAATAAAGAAATGGATGAAATTACAGTAGAAGAGCTTAGGAGAACCTATGCTCAAAAACCCAAAACAGCAAACTAGAAATGTGTCATCACAAGCCGATGACTACATTAAAATCTTGGGTGCAATATTGAAATTTTTACAGATTGCTTTGGACCGACCAGATACGGAGAGATGTGGAGAGCTTCCACATAAGAGCGAACATCATCATAATGGCCAGGCTGACGTGAATAGCATGGTTCTGAACATCCTCAAAGGTACGGCTACATCTCTCTCTCCAGATCCACCAAATGGAAGCTCTGAAAAGAAGTCTGGTAAGATTGGTAGCAAAGCCTTGTTTAGCGAAACTTATGCGGAGGCAATGGATCTCTTGCATAATGGTCTTCCGAGGAAGCCTATTGATTCGCAAGCGGCTCAGAATATGGCCCCAAACCTCCGAGGAGAATGGACAATTAAAGAACAGATGCTCCTCATTTTCTTCCGAGTTGCAGCATAAGATGCATCTGCTGGGAATCTGGAAGCCGCGCTTCCTTAAATTGTCAAGAGTAGGGAGTTTATGCATACAGGCCTGCCAGGTGGTGAGGGAGAAACGCTGAATAGTTGGACTCTTCCAGACCCAATCCGCCCAGCCGACTTTGTGGTGATGGGTTCTTATTAGATTCCAAGCTTCCTTAGTATTAAATTTCCCATGGTTCCAAATAATTCCATCTGACTGGTGAAGGTTAATACTTTGAATGATAGGAATAAGATCGAAGAGGTCAGAGCAAGTCGCTGGAGGAAGAATCCATTGATCATTCTCAATAAAATAAGAACAAGCGGTGTCCTTGTGCAGACCTAAATGCTGCCTAATGCCATCACCCTTCAACATGAAGATACTCTTCCCATTAATCCAAGGTCATAGAAAAAGCTGAGCTCACTATCCACACCACCTTGTAGGTTAAGTTCTTCAGAAGCCAGTCACGCTGAAGGAGAATGGATTTCCAAGCCGCAGAGAAGTAGCTTTGGATCTTAATGGACCAGAGTGATTGCTTGTTCAGATATCTAGCATGAATCCATTTTATCCAGAGAGAGTCTTTCTTCTGCAGAATATCCCATAGATTTCTAGTAGCACAAGCTCGGTTCCAGTCAGAAAGATGGCGAATACCCAGCCCTCCTTCACTCTTCGGTCTGCAAATATCACTCCAACTGACCATATGGATGGGAGAATTAGAAGAATTACCTTGCCAGTAGAAGTTACAAAGAATGCGCTCAATCTCCTTTAAGATAGAAATAGGAAGTAAGAAAGCCGCCGACCAGTAAATGGAGAAAGAGGAAAGAACTGATTTTATAAGCTCCAAGCGACCAGCCCTAGAGAGAAGATTTGTCTTCCAAGATTCAATTCTTTGCATGATTTCTCAATAATCGGTTGGCAATGGATCTTTTTCATAGCAGTGCTCACAAGTGGTAACCCCAAATAAGGGACAGGAAGATGGCCGTTGGGAATCTGAAGAACCTCTTGGATGGCGATCTTATGCTTTACTTTCTCTCCTATGAAGAGTCTACTTTTTGCAGGATTTAGTTGGAGACCAGAATAAGTATAGAAAATATGGAGGATGTGTTTAATACCTCTGGCCGAAGCAACATCATCTTTAAAGAAAATTATGAGATCATCCGCAAACACAAAGTGAGAGATAGAGAGATTCCCAGCAGATGGAACTTTTATCCTCTTGTTGAGCACAGCATCTTCGATGAGACAAGTCAGGCCTTCCATCACAATGGTGAAGAGGTAGGGTGATAATGGATCACCTTGACGAAGGCCATTAGAGCTCTTGAAAAAACCTTCAGGAGAGCCATTAACCAAAACAGAAAATTTGGAAGTTTCTAAACACTGTTTGGTCCAACCGATCCAGCTAATAGGGAAGTTCATTAGGGTCATCATGTGGTAGACAAACTCCCAGGAAACTGAGTCAAAGGCCTTACAAAGGTCAGCTTTAAGGCAGATAAGAGAACCTTTATTCTTTGAGTGCAAATCCTTGGCAAGGTCGTTCGCAAGAAGAATGTTACTGTGAATATGCCTGCCAGGAATAAAAGCTGTCTGGTGATGACTAATAATAGAAGGGAGCACAAGCTTCATGCGGTCAGCCATCAACTTAGTGATAACTTTGTAGATGAAATTACAAAGAGAGATCGGACGAAACTGATCAAAAGTATCTGCATTCTTTACTTTGGGAACAAGAGCTATAAAATCCGATCGTGTAAGATTTGATATTTCTAAGCTTAGAGATACCGATCATGTTAACAATATAGATCGGGACAAAATCCGATCGAGATCTCAGACCTCTAAGTATCAAATATGAATATTCTTTCTTGGAATGTAAGGGGTATGAACAAAAAGACTAAGCGTCTGGCTGTGAAAAATGAACTGGAAAAATCAAAATGCAGTGTTGCTGTGCTCTGTGAGACCAAGATTAAGGAGCCTCATCATGACATCCTCAAGAACTCTGTTTGGCCGAATTCTAGTATTATTCATAACTATAACAGCTCCTGGAGGGGTCGTATTTGGATACTTTGGAACCCAAAGCTACTCTCTATTTCTGTTATTTCTGAGAGCTCCCAGTTTATTCATGTCAGGTGTACAAATACTCAATCTGGTGACTCTTTCCTTCTCACTGCGGTTTATGGCTCCAATATTCTATACGAGAGGAACACTCTTTGGAAGGAATTGTTTTATCTTTCTCATAGCATTTCTGATCCTTGGACAATTCTGGGAGACTTCAATACAATTCGTTACTCTGATGAGAAGAAGGGTGGCAATCCTATCTCACCATCTGTTCTAGCACACTTTAACCAATTTATTGACGCTTCTGCACTTCTGGATTTACCTCATGTGGGAAATAGCTTATCATGGTGTAATATGAAATCAGGTTCTCAAAGAATCTCTGTCCGCCTTGACAGGGTCCTGGTGAACTCGGCCTGGGTTAGTAAGTATGAGCGTTCCTGTCTTCACTATGAGCCTAGACTTATCTCAGATCATTCTATGCTGCTTGTTACGAACATCACTACTCAACCTACTGTCTCCAACCCAGACCATTCAAATTTTTTCACATGTGGACCTACCATCCGAATTTCAAAAGAATTGTGCATAATGCTTGGAACACTAATGTTCATGGGTCACTGCTCTACAAGTTTTGTAAGAAACTAGGTATGTTAAATTTGCTTTACGAGATTGGAACAAGAGTGAGTTTGGTAGGGTGGATACCAATGCTTCTAAAACCAGGGATGCTCTTAAAGAAGTTCAGGATCATCTTGCTCATAATCCCCTGGACATTCATGCTCAGAATCAAGAGATTATCTGCAGGAAAGAGTATATCAAAGCTTTGGAAATTGAAGAGTCTTATGCCAAGCAAAAATCGAAACAACAATGGCTTACCCTTGGAGACTCAAATACTAAATTCTTTTATGCAGCAATTAAAGCAAGAAGAATTCAAAACTGTATCAGAAAATGCAAATCTAGTGATGGTTCTACTCTTACAGCCTATGAAGAGATTCGTGATCATGCTATCTCTTACTATGAAAAGTTGCTCAATAATTCTCATCATAGCAGTAATCCGTCAATTACCAACTGTAAAGCTCTTCAGATGAATGATATCATTTGCTTGCTAAGCCTTTCTCTATGGAGGATGTTAAACAAGTTGTGTTCACTCCCCTAAGGATAAAGTCCTGGCCCTGATGGTTTCCCTGCGGAATTCTTCACTAGTTGCTGGGATATTGTTGGTGACCTTTTATCTAAAGCGATCTTGGATTTCTTTGAGAATGGTAAATGGGTGCACACTTCGAAGTTGATAAACAATGGTCATAAGCCTTTCAAATTTTTTCCTATGTGGATCAAGCAGCCTGAGTTCATGGATATTGTCAAGAAAGCGTGGTCTATTGATTTTGAAGGATCTCTACCTGAAGTGCAAAAGGCTCAAAGAAGTCAAAATGGCCTTGAGTAAATGGAATAGGGAGATATATGGTGATGTGCATGATAGAATCAAGAGGTACAGAGAATCTCTTTCCAATATTCAGATTTGCCTGCAGAAGAACCCCTTGGACAGCCAGCTTATTGCTCAAGAAATTAGCATCAAATCGGATTATCAAAGAGCTATTGATATGGAGGAAGAGTTCTACAAACAAAATCTAAGCAACAATGGCTTTCCCTTGGTGACAGCAATACCAGTTTTTCCATGCATCTTTCAAAGCTAGAAAATCAAGAAATACTATCACTCATTGTGTTGATTCTGATGGTAACAAAATTGACGATTTGGAAAGGGTCAAGCAGTATTCCATAAGCTTCTTTTCTTCTTTATTGAATCAACAGGCCACTGATTGAATCATGTCAATATTCAGCGAGAGAGAAGCTTCTGATTCTGATTCTCTTATTCTTTGTTCTGAGGTTACTGAGGAAGAGATTAAAGATGTTGTTATGCATTCTCCAAAAGGTAAAAGTCCTGGGCCGGATGGATTCCCTGCTGAATTTTACCAGTCTACCTGGGATACATGGTACGCAAGAAAATAATGCTCTCCATATGGTCAAATGGTCTACTATTTGTAAACCCAAGGATGAAGGTGGGCTGAATTTAAAGAATCTCCAAGAATGGAATAATGCAGGTATGATCAAGCTTCTCTGGGATTTACTTCAGGATAAGAAAACCATCTGGAACAATTGGATCAAGGAAAAGTACTTTAAAAGAAATCTGTTGGTGTGTTGAACCAAATCTTATTATTCGGCTGCTATCAAAGGTATTTTGAAAGCTAGAAAATGGCTGGTTTGAGCATGTTTCTTATGTTATTTCTACAGGAAATAAAATTAGCATGTGGTATGACCCTTGATCAATGGAAAAAGCATATACCAATTGTATGGTGATAGAATAAGACAAGATTTAGGTGCTCCTAGAAATTTGCAGATTTCTACTTTCATCCATGATGGGGATTGGAGACTCCCAAATGCAACAACTCATGAAATGATCACTCTTTGGCCTCAAATTACAGCAATTCCTATCAGGAATAGTGGAGATGATGCAATCATATGGAAGCATAATAATGGAAAATTCAATGTCACCTCAGCCTGGAATGAAATCAGAATCAAGGGGAATGCTTGGTACTACAATACTTGGACCTGGGATCGGCCTACAGTTCAGAAATTCTTTATGCACTTGGCAGGCTCTGCATAACAAGCTTCCAACTATTGATAACTTGCAAAGGAAAGGTAGAATTTTGGCCAATCAATGTGTTCTTTGCTTGAATGATAATGAGAGTGCTGACCATTTGTATTTTAGCTGCACTTACACTAGCTGGATTTGGAAATGTATTTTGAGCAGATATGACTTATCTAGAAAGCCTCACACTTCTCTTCATAATGAAATCTATGCTCTTCAGCAAGAGTTCCCTAAGAGTGGTATTCTACCTTTGATGGTGAAGTGGCAATCAGAACGGCTATCTGGTGGATATGGAGAGAGAGATGCATCAGAATTTTTGAAGGGAAAGGAAAGATAAAGTTCACATCTTGCTTGAGATTCTGCATGATATCAGAAGTACCATGGAAATGAAGGTGAAGAATGCCAAATTATCTTCTCGTGAGAAAGGGGTTTTAACTAGGTTCAACTTTACCATTCATTAGATTAGATCATTAAAGCTTATTAGTCTACCTGGTTCTTGTAGGTTTTGATTTAATTTATGATTCTACTTTGCAATTCTTTGCTTGGACTCCTTCTACTAACCTTTCAGGTTCTTGGCATGGCTGCTGATGCGCACCTTTGGGTAGTCTTCTACCATTTTCCAGCATGGAGCATAAAAGGATTTGGGTGAAAACTTTGTTATGTATCTCCTTATTCCATAGTCTACGGATTGTGTAGTCATGGAATAGTTTTATTCAAGTTTTCAGCTTTGTTTTACTAGATTGTAGTTTGGTGGAGTGAGAACATTCCACCCCTTTGGGGTTTGGGGTGCACTCTCCTGAACTCATCTAGTAGTCTTGTACCTCTGGTCATGACTTGTATGACCAAAGGATCTGTAATTTATTCATTATTATACCATATCTTACTTACCAAAAAAAGATATTGTGGAAGTCATGTTGTGAAGGCGGTTAAGCACTTCTTTAACACTTCTAGAATGCTTAAACAGCTCAATTGTACTTTCATTGCCCTAATCCCCAAGGCAGAAGGTGCTGATTCTCTTGACCAATACAGGCCGATTTCCTTATGTAACTTTGCCTACAAAATCATCTCCAAGATTCTTACCAACAGGTTGCAAAAGGTGCTGCACAAACTTATCAGTTCCATCAAGCTGCTTTCATCAAGGGAAGATCGATTCATGATACATTCTCATTACGAATGACATCGTTCGTGACATCCACTCCAAAAGCAAAGGTAACTTACTGTGCTTTAAAGCTGATTTGAAGAAAGCTTTTGACTCCTTGAATAGGGAGTTTATCTACTATATGATGCAGCAAATGGGCTTCCCAATAAAATGGATCAATTGGATCAGAAATTGCATTGAGAATCCTTCCTTTTCTATCCTTTGAATGGCTGTCCAACTGGGTTCTTTCAAAGTTCAAATGGTATTAGACAAGGTGATCCACTATCCCCTTATCTTTTCACAATTGCTATGGAAGGCCTTTCTTGTATGATGGAGGAGGCTGTCACGAAAGGCTATATCAAAGTTCCTTCGGCTGGTAGTATGAAGGTCTCTCATGTTGTTTTTTTTTTTTTGGTAATTAATACCGGAGATTTTATTGATGAATAGAATGAATTAACAAGTACAAAATTGGATCATGCTACCACAAGCCGGCAGCAATGAGCCCAAAGATGGAGCAAAAAGCTCACTAAGAAGTGCATAAAGAAAACAATCAACCAGCACCAAACTCCAAACTAAACAACCAAGAGATCAGGTTTTCTGGATGCTGAAATTCCTGAAAATTCGGCCAGATCTAATGGAGGAGGGGATCCCCTGAACATGGAGTTCAGTAATATTCCGAACATCAGTAAGAATGGAGAGTAGCACTTGCATCCGACTTCTATCTTTTGAATCAAAAATTCGAGTGCACCTTTCCTTCCAGATCCACCAAAGCGAAGCTCTAAATGCAGCAAAGGCCCACACAAGACCTGTCCCAGGAGCATGGAAGCTCGATAACAAACTTTCACTTTCCTCAATAATAGTATTCCTTGGCCGGCGGTGGATGTCCAACCTATGCAGAATTTGCATCCAAATCCAAGAGCTAAAGGAGCATTGAAAGAAAAGATGATTAACATGTTCATCATGATTTTTGCACAAGACACAAATATCGGCCCACATATACCCCTTCTTTGAAGGACATCAAAAGATGGAATTCCTCCCATCATAACCTGCCAGGAATGAAGAGATTGTTTTCTGATTTGTTGGTCTCCTCCAAACCAACTCAGACCAAGGCACCTTCGGGTAGATAACTCTCCTTAGATCATAAAGGCTTTTACTGGTGGCTGAGCCGTTGTTGTGCTTCCAGACTATGGAATCTTCTTGATCAATATAGATGGGAATGGAGAGAATGCGCGGCCAAAGTTCAATCATCTCACTAGAAGTTGGATGAGGGAGACACCATCTTCCCTCTTGAATAAAAGTGCTAACCGTAGCATTAGAGGGTAGACCAACAGAAATCTGATGTAATCACCACCTAAAGAATGAATGGAAACTCCATTAATCCAAGGGTCCTCCCAAAGATGAATTGAATTCCCATTGCCGACCCTATAGGATATCTGATTTTTCATCCAGTCTCTACTAGTAAGATTCCTCTCCAAGCATGAGAATGGTAAGGATGCGGCTTGGCGGACCAAATAGAAGCTTGTTTTAAATATCTACTCCGCACCCAGGTGGTCCATAAGGTATCATTCTTCGACAGGATTCCCCAAATCTGCATAGAGAGAGCTGAATAATTCCACGATTCAAGTTTTTGCCAACATGAGAGACCTCATGTTGGCAAAAACAACATGAGGTCTCTCATGTTGTTTTTTTTCCGATGACCTGATAATTTTCTTGAAGAATGATGTCCATTCAGCCATTCATCTAAAAAATGTGCTACATAATTTCTCTCTTTGCTCTGGCCTTGCACTCAACAAATCTAAGAGCAAGCTCTATATTGGTGGAAAATTCAGAACAAGGATTCCTTCCTTAAAGTTTTGGAGATTGGGGAAGGTACTCTTCCGGTTCCTTATCTCGGTTTACCTCTTGTTTCTACTACCATCAAAAAAGTGCATTGCAGCCCTCTTATTGACAAGATCAAGAAGAGATTGAATGCTTGGAAAAAGCATCTCCTTTCTAAAGCTGGGCGCCTTGAGCTTATTAGATCGGTTCTGCAGTCCTATTCTATTTATTGGTCTTCAGCATTTATCCTTCCGGCTGGCCTCATTTCTCAAGTTGAAGGAATTCTTCGAGACTTCTTCTGGAAAGGCTGCACTGGTAAAACTACCATGACTATTTTTTTTTTTTTGGTAAGTAATACCGGAGTTTTGTATTGATTGAGCAAATCAAAATAATGTACAAAGGAGGATCCATGCTACCACAGCCCAGTAGCTATGAACCCATAGTCTATGAACCCATAAAGAGGCAAAAGTCCTCTAACAAAGGTGCAAAAAACAACACCTTAATCAAGCCGAATACTAAAATTCTGAAAATTCTCTTGGATCTGTGGGAAGTAGCAAGCGCCTGAGTGCTAGCCTCAGTAATGGTGCGAACATCAGCAAGAATGGAGAGAAGAACTTGCACCTTGCTTCTATTTGTGGAATCAAAATCCGGGAGCACCTTTCCTTCCAAATCCACCAAAGCGCAGCTCTAAAGGTGGCAAAGGCAACACAAGTGCCATCTCTAGGAGTATGGAAACTGGAGATTAAAGCTTCACTTTCAGCAAATAAAGTATTAGAGGTCTCCGATGAATATCCAGCCGATGCAAAGGTTGCATCCAGATCCAGGAACTGTATGAGCATTGAAAGAAGAGGTGATTGACATGCTCATCACTTGACTTACATAGGATGCAAATATTAGGACCACAGAAACTACTTCTTTGAAGAATATCAAAAGTTGGGGATACCACCCATCAGAACTTGCCAAGCATAGAGGGAATATTTCTGAATAGTAGGTCGTTTCCAGACAAGATGAACCCAAGGAACCTTCGGATAAACAACTCTTTTCAGATCATGAATATAGTTGCTAGTAATTGGCTTATTGTGCTGTCTCCACCCAATAGAATCATCACAGTTAGCATGTAAGGGAATGCTAAGAATACGAGGCCACAGAAGGAGCATCTCCCTAGAAGTTGGCGTTGGAAGGCACCATCTCCCATGTTGAATGAAGAAACTTACAGTTGCATTAGCAGGTAAACCAAGCAGAAATCTGATACAATCTCCCCCATAGGCATTAATTGATTCCCCATCAATCCAAGGATCAGCCCACAAGTTGATTGTATCCCCTTTACCAATCAAACCAAGCAGAAAACTACCATGACTATGGTTAATTGGAACACTATTTGCAGACCCAAAAAAGAAGGTGGTTAGGCCTTAGAAAATTGCATGATTGGAATAGAGCGGCATCAGTTAAGCTTCTTTGGGAAACACTTCAAAAAAAGGATTCAATTTGGATTGAGTGGATACACAACAAATACCTCGTCAAAGAAATATCTGGTCTATCAGTGCAAATCCTACTACTCTAGTGCTTGGAAAGGGTGCTCAAAGAACGTGATTGGATGCAGAACCAAATCTCATACTCCATTGCTGATGGTTCCAAATTTAGTCTTTGGTATGATCATTGGTTAGAGATGGAAGAGATGTTTGCTAAGCAAAAGTCTAAACAGCACTGGCTCTCTCTTGGGGACTCAAACACTAAATTCTTTTATGCTGCTATTAAAGCTAGGAGGGTTCACAATTCTATCAGGCAATGTAAGTCCAAGGATGGCTCTATCCTCACAACTGATAAAGAGATTCGGGCTAATGCTCTCTCATACTTTTTTTTTTTTTTTTGATAAGCAAACGTAAATTATATTGATCTAAAGAAGAATATACAATCAGCCATATCTACACAAGTTGTAGATTATAGCCATAGTCCGAGTATTGCAAGAGTTGAAAAGGAAGTCATGACTACACAGGCCGTAGTCTATGAAATCATAAACAATATGAAACTCAAAACTCTTCTTCATAGGAAAATCCCAAGAAAGCCAACCTGCAGCAGAATAAAATAAAGAGATCGCAGCTAGGATATAACCATTAGTATTGAGGCAATAATAAGAACTATGCATGGAACTAATCAAAAGACTGATGACTAATTTCTGATTATATGAGGTTAAAATTAAATCTTATGAGAACCCCTTTCTCTCTCTTGGTGAGACCATGTTTGTTGATGTGGTGCTCCATCAGACTTCTAGCATCATAAAGAATATCAATAAGAATGCTTGCTTTGCCTCTGCTTTTATCTTCAAAGTGCGTAAGCATCTTTCCCTCCATATCCACCAAACAGTACATCTGAACACAACCTTCATCAGTTTAGTAAGAATACCCTTACTGGGGAAAGAGTGTACTAAAGCCTGAATCTCAGCCTGGATGTTAGGAAAAGGAGCTCTGCTGAAGTCAAATCTCTGAGAATTTCATGCCAAATCCATTGAGTATAGGGACAACCAAAATAGAGGTGATCAACAGTTTCATTATGACAATTGCACAAGTAACATCTATTAGCAAATGAAAAACCTTTTCTTTGGAGATTGTCAATGGTAGGAAGCTTATTGTAATAGCCTGCCAGATGCATAAAGAGTGCTTTGGAGAACAAGGGCGGTCCCAGACCCAGTTATAATGTGGCCAAGTAGATTGTTTATTTCTGATATGGTTCCAAGCAGAATTTGCAGTAAATTTACCTTTGTCATGGTTCCACTAATATCATCATCCCATTATTGTTGATAGGGATAGTTTCAATTTGCTGCCAGAGACCAATCATATCACCAGAAGTGGGGTGAGGAAGTCTCCAATTACCATTGTGCATAAAGTTGGATACATTGATATCCGTGGGGGCACCCAAGTCTTGCCTAACCTGATCACCATAAAGTTCCTGAATACTCCTGCCATGAACCCAGGGATCATACCACATGCTAGTGGAATTGCCATTGCCTATAATATAGGAAATATGAGTCTTGATCCAATCTCTAGCTTAAGAATCCTTTCCAAGCATTAGAATGGTACAGTTTCGAGTTGGCCATCCAGATATTGGTATTGGCAAGATACTTGCTATGAATCCATTTAATCCAAAGAGTTTCTGCATTTTTCAAAACATCCCAGATCTGCTTGATCAAACAAGCTTTGTTCAATCCTTTAACTTTCTTAACTCAGTCCACCTTCAGCTTTAGGAGTACAGATCTTGTCCCAACTAACCATGTGAATTGATTTTCCATCACTATTACCATTCCAGAAGAAGTTACAAAGAACTTTATCATCTCATGAAGGAGGCCAGCAGGTAAAAGAAAGGCATTTGACCAATAAACAGCATAGGATTGTAAAACAGATCTGATCAGCTCCATTCTACCAGCCTTAGACAGAAATATAGTTTTCCAAGCGTTCAATCTAAGCTTTATTTTTTCAACAATTGGCTGACAATGAATTTTCCTAACCCCAAGAGAGAGGAGAGGGAGACCAAGATAAGAGCAAGGGAGCGAACCTTCCTCAACTTTCAAGCAGTCCGTGATAAGGTGTTTATCCTTGATGGTGGCCCCAATATAAACTTTGCTCTTATTGTGATTGAGATGAAGCCCCGAGGAATCTCCAAAGTCCTTGAGAATGGTATTAAGATGTTGGACGGAATCAATGTCATTCTGCAAGAAAATAATCAGATCATCTGCAAAAGTAATGTGAGAAATATAGGTATCCCCAGCAAAAGGGACCTTGATCTGGCCTCTATCCACCGCCCTGTCAAGCAAGCAAGTCAAACCTTCCATAGCAATGGTAAATAGATAAGGTGATAATGGATCACCTTGGCGGATTCCATTAGTACTGCTGAAGAAACCAATAGGAGAGCCATTAAAGAGAATTGAGAACTTTGGTGTTTCCAAACAATTCTTGATCCACTGATGTATTTGTGAGGAAACTTCATATTTTGCAGCATATGATAGATGAGGGGCTTTTCACAGAGTCAAAAGCCTTTCTAAGATCAGCCTTGAGAATAATTCTGTTTCCTTTGTTTTTGGAATGCATGTCTTTAGCCAAGTCATTAGCAAGAAGTATGTTGTGATGAATACTTCTCCCTCTAATGAAAGCCGCTTGGTTAAGACTGATGATATTACTCATGACTCCTTGCATCCGATCAGCAATAACTTTGGAGATAATCTTGTACACAAAATTACAAAGAGAAATTGGTCTATAATTTTCCATGCAATCCGCCCCTTGAGTTTTAGGAATCAAAGCAATAAAGGTACAATTCATCTGACGGTGAATCTGGCCAGTGGAGAAAAAGTGCTGGCATGCTTTAAGAACATCCTGACCTGTGATGTGCCAAGTAACCTGAAAGAACTCTGCAGGGAACCCATCAGGACCCGGGCTCTTATTCTTAGGGGAATTAAAGACAACCTATGCTCTCTCATACTATGTTGAGCTCTTGAATAAAACTCATCAGCAGCAGCTCCCTACCTTTGATCTTACTATCATCTTCTTTCGGAGGATGTGGATCTCCTTATGAAGCCTTTCACGTCGGAGGATGTACGGTACACTGTCTTAACTCCCCTAAAGATAAAAGCCCGGGTCTGATGGGTTCACTGCGGAGTTCTTCACCAACTGCTGGGACATTGTTGGGATTTAGTATTTTTCGGTAAGTAATAAATGGTATTAATAATGATAATTACAGGTCCTTTGGTCATACAAGTCATGACCAGAGGTACAAGACTACTAGATGAGTTCAGGAGAGTGCACCCTACCCCAAAGGGGAGGAATGTTCTCACTCCACCAAACTACAATCTAGTAAAACAAAGCTGAAAACTTCAATAAAGCTATTCCATGACTACACAATCCGTAGACTATGGAATAAGGAGATACATAGCAAAGTTTTCACCCAAATCCTTTTAAGCTCCATGCTGGAAAATGGTACAAGACTACCCATAGATGCGCAGCAGCAGCCATGCCAAGAACCTGAAAGGTTAGTAGAAGGAGTCCAAGCAGAGTATTGCAAAGTAGAATCATAAATTAAATCAAAACCTACTAGAACCAGGTAGACTAATAAGCTATAATGATGTAATCTAATGAATGGTAAAGTTGAACCTAGTTAAAACCCCTTTCTCACGAGTAGATAAATTGGCATTCTTAACCTTCATTTCCATGCTACTTCTGATATCATGCAGAATCTCAAGCAATATGTGAACTTTATCTTTTCTTTCCCTTCAAAAATTCTAATGCATCTCTCTCTCCATATCCACCAGATAGTCGTTCTGATTGCCACTTTCACCATCAAAGAAAGAATACCGCTCTTAGGGAACTCTTGCTGAAGAGCATAGATTTCATTATGAAGAGAAGTGTGAGGCTTTCTAGATAAGTCATATCTGCTCAAGATACATTTCCAAATCCAGCTGGTGTAAGTGCAGGTAAAGTACAAATGATCAGCACTCTCATTATCATTCAAGCAAAGAACACATTGATTAGCCAAAATTCTACCTTTCCTTTGCAAGTTATCAATAGTTGGATGCTTGTTATGAAGAGCCTGCCAAGTGCATAAGGAGAATTTCTGAACTGTAGGCCGATCCCATGTCCATCTATTGTAGTACCAAGTATTCCCCTTGATTCTGATTTCATTCCAGGTTGAGGTGACATTGAATTTTCCATTATTATGCTTCCATATGATTGCATCTTCTCCACTATTCTTGATAGGAATTGCAGCAATTTGAGGCCAGAGAGTGATCATTTCATGAGTTGTTGCATTTGGGAGCCTCCAATCCCTTCATGGATGAAACTAGAAATCTGCAAATTTCTAGGAGCACCTAAATCTTGTCTTATCCTATCACCATACAATTGGTATATGCTTTTTCCATTGATCCAAGGGTCATACCACATGCTAGTTTTTTTCCTGTAGAAATAACATAAGAAACATGCTCAACCAGCCATTTTCTAGCTTTCAAAATACCTTTGATTACAGCCGAATAGTAAGATTGGGTTCAACACACCAAACAGATTTTCTCTTGAAGTACTTTTCCTTGATCCAATTATTCTAGATGGTTTTCTTATCCTGAAGCAAATCCCAGAGAAGCTTGATCATACCAGCTTTATTCCATTCATGGAGATTCTTCAAATTCAGCCCTCCTTCATCCTTGGGTTTACAAATAGTAGACCATTTCACCATATGGAGCACATTATTTTCTTGGGTGCCATGCCAAAAGAATTTGCTGAGAATGGTTTCCACTTCATGAATTTGTTGGGGATTTAGTATCTTCTGCTATCTGTCTTTTTTGATAAAGGCCATGGGAGAACCAGATTAACTCAACCTTTATTGCTTTAGTCCCCAAGAAGGAGAATGCTGATTCCCTTGATCAGTTCCGACCTATTTCTCTCTGCAATTTCATCTATAAGGTGATAACTAAGATGATGGCTGATCGTATGAAGTTGGTTCTTCCTTCTATCATCAGTATGAATCAGACTGCCTTCATTCCGGGTAGAAGAATCCAAAGCAATATTCTGCTTGCTAATGACCTAGCTAAAGATCTTCACTCAAAGCATAAGGGTACTCGCATTTGTCTCAAAGCTGATCTATGTAAGGCCTTTGATTCTGTCTCTTGGAACTTTGTGTATTATATGATGGAGAAGATGCATTTCCCTGGAAATGGATCAACTGGATTAGGTGCTGTTTGGAATCCTCAAAGTTTTCTGTTCTTGTCAATGGTAGCCCTGAAGGATTTTTCAAAAGCTCAAATGGTCTTCGTCAAGGTGATCCACTATCACCTTATCTCTTTACTATTGTCATGGAAGGCTTCTCTTGTCTCATCCATTCTGCTGTTCAGAGGAACGCCATTAAAGTCCCAAAAGTGGGCAATCTGTCCATCTCATTTTATCTTTGCAGACGACCTTATTATTTTCTTCAAAGATGATATCCATTCCGCCAAGACTATTAAGAATCTTCTTCAAGAATTTACAGCTACTCTGGTCTGCAACTCAATACTTCTAAGAGCAAGCTTTATCTGGGTGGTAAGGTGAGGCACAAAGAGGCTATAAAGGATACCCTTGATATCCCTGTTGGTCAGCTACCAACTTCTATCTTGGTTTACCTCTTGTTAGTTACTCTCTCAAGAAGAATAATTGTCAACAGATCATTGACAAAATTCAGAGAAGGATCGGTCCTGGCGTACCAATATGCTTTCTAGGGCTGGTAGACTAGAACTCATCAGATCTGTTCTATTACCTACTCTATCTATTGGTCTGTCTCTTTTCTTTTGCCCTCTGCTATACTTAAGGAGATCGAGAGAATGCTTTGTAACTTCTACTGGCAGGTCCATTCCTCTCATCATACCATGCACATGGTTAGCTGGAAGCAAATTTGTAAACCTAAGCAGGAGGGGGGCCTGGGACTTCGGAGACTCAAAGACTGGAATAAGGCTTGCGCAACAAAAAACCTGTGGGATATTTTGCAGAATCAAGAATCCTTATGGGTCAAATGGGCTCATGAGCGCTACATCAAGAGTTCTTCTATCTGGACAATCAAGGAGAGACCTTATCATTCATCTGCTTGGAAAAGCATTTTGAAGCAGCGGGCTTGGCTTCTCACTAACCTCACTTTCAAAGTTGGTAATGACAGTCAAATGAGTTTCTTCTATGATCCATGGATTGATGGTAAGAGTATCTATATGCTCTTTGGTGATAGCATTCGCCGCCATATGGGTCTCCAAAAAGATACTACCTGTTCGGCCTTTATTCATAATGGTAAATGGAACCTTCCACCGCCTACTTCTTTTGACATGATTGAGATCTACCCTTTGATTCAAAAGGTTCAGATTTTCCAGAGTGATGCTATTATTTGGACTCATGGTACTTTTACCACTAAAGATGTTTGGAACCATATTAGGGAAAGCAATCAGAAAGTGGGTTTGGGCGGATTGGGTTTGGAACAATCCAATGTTCAGCGGTTTTCTCTCACTTGTTGGCAAGCTATGATGCATAAACTTCCAACTATCAACAATATGAAGAAAAGAGGGTTCCAAATTCCCAGTAGATGTATTCTTTGCTGTCTCTCTGAGGAGAGGGAGGATCATCTTTTTTTCCAGTGCCCTTATTCCATTGAGATTTGGGGTGGTATTCTTCATAGATTAAATATTCAAAGACAGCCCCGCCCTACTCTCCTCCAAGAAGTTCACTCTTTAAGACAAAGCTTTTCTAAAGATGGTTTTGCAACAAGCTTGGCAAGGATGCTTTTTAGAGCTACAATCTGGTGGATCTGGAGAGAACGCTGTTGTAGAACCTTTGATGGTATTTGTACTTCTGCTATCCACATTATCCTTTCTATTATCCAGGATGTGAGAAGTTGTGTGGAAGGCCATCCGAATAAGAGACCTCTTTCCTGCCGTTCCAAGGAGATTTGTAAAAGATTTAATATCAGTGTTGGACCGTAATATCCTTATATGTTTTGCTTTGTGTGGTTATTATGGGTTAGTCACTAACTTGTGGTGTCAACCCATTACACTTTTGGATTGTGATATCCTATCACAAGTCCTTCTATTGTACCATGCTCTCTTCCTTATTTATTAATTCATCTTCTCGGTTGACCGACCAAAAAAAGAATTTCCCAAATCAGAATCTACCTTGGAAGCTTGCTCAGCTGGCGCTAAAAGCTACTGTTTGGTGGATATGGAGGGAACGATGCCTTCGCATTTTTGAAGACAAGCATAAAACAAAAATGCAGCTGCTGATTACTATCCTTATGGACATTAAGATTTGCATGGAAAATTACAACCTCAAAGTGCCTTCAAAAAGAGAACAAGAGATGCTCAAGCGTTTCAACATTTCTGTTTTCTAGCTTCCTCTCAGTTTTCATTTACTTTGTGATCAGCTCATAGTCTACTATGAAGATTCTCAAACTCCTGATTCTTATGGAGATTCTCAAAGGAAATTTACTACTCTACATGCAGTTGACGAGATGGAAAGGAAAAGGAGAGTGGAAATGGAGTGCAACATGGAAACAATCAAAATGGAAAGGAAAGGACCAGAGAAACATATCCCACCAGAATTCCACCCGAGTTTAGACCCTCCCTTCCTTTTCTATTATGAAGATTCTGAGCTGGAATGTTAGAGGTTTAAACAAGGTTGGTAAGCGTATGGAGCTGCGAAAAATTATTCAGAAAAATAATTGTGATGTTGTTATCCTTCTTGAAACAAAGATTAAGGTGCTAATGTTGACTTATTCAAGAACCAGATTGGGCAGATGCTTCCATTGCTCACAACAGTCACAACACTAATGGCCGGATATGGGTTCTCTGGAATCCTAATATCCTTTCTTTCAGTGTTATTCATGATTCTAGCCAAATCATTCATTTATCTGGAAAACATGAGATTACGAAAAAAGAGATTCAGATTTCTGCTATTTATGGTTCAAACTCTCATAGTGAACGAATTTCTCTTTGGGATAATCTTATTCACATCTCCAGCACATATATTGGTGACAATTCTTGGCTCGCCACAGGGGACTTCAACTGCATAAGGTACGCCTCTGAGAAGTTGGGAGGTAACCTTGTGCCCACTCATATGCTTGACTCTTTCAATAGCATGATCACCAAGTCTGGCCTTATGGATCTTAAGTCTCTGGGGAATGTGCTGTCTTGGACTAACTCCTCTTCTGGAGAAAGGAGAATTGCTGCAAAACTTGATAGAACTCTCATTAATGACAATTGGTTAACTAATTTCCCTGATGGTTTTGTTCACTATGGGTCAACTTATTTCTCCGATCATTCCATGCTTATTATCCATACTTCCAAATTGCTGAACAACGGTCTCAAACCGTTCAAATTCTTCTCCATGTGGATTAAGCACCCGGGGTTCATGGACATTGTTAGGAAGGCTTGGTCTTCGAATTTTGATGGATCTCCCACTTTTATCTTATGTAAGAAGCTGAAGGAGGTTAAGGAAGCTTTGAAAAGATGGAATAAAGAAGAATTTGGAGACGTTAATGACAGAATCAAAAAATACAGAGATTCTCTTACTCACATTCAAAATAGACTTCAGGACAATCCGATGGACAAGGAGTTGATTGCCCAGGAAATTAGCATCAAGACTGATTATCAAACCGCCCTAGCTTTGGAGGAAGACTTTTACAAGCAAAAATCAAAGCAGCAATGGCTCTCCCTTGGGGACAGTAATAGTAAGTTCTTCCATGCATCCTTCAAAGCTAGGAATTCTATCAACACTATTTCCAGATGTACTGATGCGGAGGGGAATAATATTGAGGATATGGATCTGGTTAAGCAATACTCAGTGGACTTTTTCTCTTCCTTGCTGAATCAACCTAGGGCTGATTGGAGCAATGTGACTATTGAACCAAGAACTAAGCTTCAAGATTTTGATATAAACTCTCTTTGCAGTGAGATCACTGAGGAAGAAATTAAAGAAGTTGTCATGCATTCTCCTAAAGGTAAGAGCCCTGGTCCTGATGGTTTCCCGACTGAGTTCTATCATTCTACTTGGGATATTGTGGGGGAGCAAGTTGTCATGGCTGTTAAACATTTCTTCACTTCCACGAGAATGCTCAAGCAGATTAACTGTACTTTCATTGCCTTAATCCCTAAATCTGAGGGGGCTGATTCTTTTGATCAATACAGGCCTATATCTCTTTGTAACTTTGTTTATAAGATCATCTCCAAAATTTTGGCTAATCGGTTGCAATCTGTGCTTCATAAGTTGATCAGCCCAAACCAAGCAGCATTTATTAAAGGGAGATCCATTCATGACAACATCCTCATCACTAATGACATTGTCAGGGATATTCACTCCAAAAGCAAAGGCAACCTCCTGTGCTTCAAGGCTGATCTGAAGAAGCATTTGACTCTGTGAATAGAGAGTTTGTTTATTACATGATGCAGCAAATGGGGTTTCCGGCTAAGTGGATATCTTGGATCCAAAACTGTATTGAGAATCCTTCATACTCTATTCTCTTAAATGGATCACCTACTGGTTTCTTTCAAGGATCTAATGGGGTGAGACAAGGGGATCCTCTTTCCCCTTACCTGTTCACTATTGCTATGGAAGGATTATCTTGCATGATGGAGAAGGAGGTTGAAAAGGGTAATATCATGGTCCCATCGGCTGGTAACTTAAAGATTTCCCATGTGGTTTTTGCAGATGATCTGATTATGTTTCTGAAAAATGACCTCAATTCAACTATTCATCTGAGTAAAGTTCTCCAAGAATTCTCCCTTTGCTCTGGTCTTGCTCTTAACAAAGCCAAAAGCAAACTTTACATAGGTGGAAATGTTAAAGCTAAATCTGATTTTTTGTCTATCTTGGGTGTTGGTGAAGGTTCTCTTCCGGTTCCATACCTTGGTTTGCCTTTGGTCTCTTCATCCATCAAAAAAGTTCATTGCTCCCCTCTTATTGACAAAATCAAGAACAAGTTGAATGCTTGGAAGAACCGACTTCTTTCAAAAGCTGGAAGATTGGAGCTCATCAGGTCGGTTTGCAGACTTACTCAATCTATTGGTCTTCTGCTTTTATTCTCCCTAGTGGGCTGATCAATCAGATTGAAGGCATTCTTAGAGAATTCTTTTGGAAGGGTTGTTCGGAGAAAAAGGTAATGACTATGGTCAAATGGAAAATTATCTGTAGACCCAAGAAAGAGGGTGGGCTGGGGATTAGAAATCTATATGATTGGAATAGAGCTGCCTCGGTGAAACTTCTTTGGGACACTTTGCAAAGAAAGAAGTCGCTTTGGATAGACTGGATTTATAGTAAGTATCTAGCCAAGCAAAGTATTTGGTTAATCAAATGCAAGTCTTACTTTTCAAGTGCTTGGAAGGGGGTGCTTAAAGAAAGGGATTGGATGCAAAATCATATTTCCTACAATATTGCTGATGGATCCAAAATTAGTATGTGGTATGACCCATGGCTTTCTGGGAGGAGTATCTTTCAGATTTATGGAGATAGAATTCGTCAAGATCTCGGGGCTGGTAAGGATACAAATCTCAGTCACTTCATCATTAATAATTGCTGGAATCTACCCACTCCAACTTCCTTTGATATGATTTCCCTTTGGCCTTCTATTAAGGCAACTATGATTCATAATAATGGTGAGGATCAGATTTTATGGAATCACAATGGTGGCAAGTTCACCATTGCTTCGGCTTGGAATGAGATTAGAGAGCAGCACAGTGAGGATAGTAACCATGTGTGGATCTGGGCGAAGCCGGCGGCTCAAAAGTTTAATCTTTGTCTTTGGCAAGCAGCTATGAGGAAACTACCAACCCAAGATAACCTGAAGCAGAAAGGAATTAGTTTGGCAAACCAATGTATCTTGTGCAAAAATAATGAAGAAACTAACAACCACATTTTCTTTATGTGTTCTTATAGTTCTTGGATCTGGAATCAAATTATTTTCAGGTTTCAAATTGGAAGATCAGCTGAAGACAATATTGATAAAGAGATGCAGAAATTAAGGGAGAACTTTCCTCTCAAGAATGAAGCTTGGAGACTTGCTCAGCTGGCGTTAAAATGTGCTATGTGGTGGATATGGAGAGAAAGATGCATTAGAACCTTTGAAGGAATTGGATTATCCAAAATGCAATTGTTAATCAAAATCTTGTTCGACATCAAGATCATCATGGAAAGCTTCAAAGGCAGATCGCTAACTTCTAGAGAAAAGCAGATTTTCACTCATTTTAACATCTCGGTTATGTAGTCCTACTTTATTTGATCTTTGTTAGGCTCATAGTCCACAATTCCTGTGTGGTCATGAGTTCTCAGTCTTGTCAATTCTAAGGTTGGGGTCGGTGGAGTGAGAACATTCCACCTCTTTGAGGTGGGGTGCACTCTCCTGACACTCCTTAGGATTCGTTCTATGACCATATTTTTATGGTTATAGCCTTTGTACATTTTGTTCTCTTAATATACTATTACTTATCAAAAAAAAAAAAAGCTCATAGTCTACAATCTGTGTAGTCATGAGTTTGTTATTTTGGAAATACTAATGTTGAGTGCGGTGGAGTGAGAACATTCCACCTCTTTGAGGTGGGGTGCACTCTCCTGCGCTTCATTAGTAGCTCCCCACTATGCACCATTCTTCATATGGTCATAGTGTCTTGTACATTCTCATTTGGTTTCAATACATTATTACTTACCGGAAAAAAAAGGTTTTTTTTAGATCCATCATTTCAACGCCCAACCCAATCCGGGAATCCAAATCGGATTCCGTCAGTTCACACACGTCAATTTAACCCACCCGGTCGTGTCGGCACACCGATCAGATCCCTATTTGGGATTTTGGACCCCGGGTTGTGTGTTTTGACCCTTTAGTCTTGGGTTTTTGTAGATCCGTCATTTCAACGCCCAACCCAATCCGGTAATCCAAATCGGATTCCGTCAGTTCGCACACGTCAATTTAACCCTACCGGTCGTGTCGGAGTGAACGACATGCCGATCAGATGCCTATTTGGGATTTTGGACCCCCGGGTTGTGTGTTTTGACCCTTTAGACTTGGGTTTTTTTTTAGATCGCCATTATTAATTAATTCTCTTTGGTTGACCGACCAAAAAAAAAGGTTTTTTTTAGATCCGTCATTTCAACGCCCAACCCAATCCGAGAATCCAAATCGGATTCCGTCAGTTCGCACACGCCAATTTAACTCACCCAGTCGCGTCGGAGTGAACGGCATGCCGATCAGATCCCTATTTGGGATTTTGGACCCTCGGGTTGTATGTTTTGACTCTTTAGACTCGGGTTTTTTTAGATCCGTCATTTCAACGGCCAACCGAATCAGAGAATCGAAATCGGATTCCGTCAGTTCGCAGACGTCAATTAACCCACCCAGTCGTGTCGGAGTGAACGGCACACCGATCAGATCCCTATTTGGGATTTTGGACCCCGGGTTGTGTGTTTTGACCCTTTAGACCTGGGTTTTTTTTAGATCGCCATTATTAATTAATTCTCTTTGGTTGACCGACCAAAAAAAAGGTTTTTTTTAGATCCGTCATTTCAACGCCCAACCCAATCCGAGAATCCAAATCGGATTCCGTCAGTTCGCACACGCCAATTTAACTCACCCAGTCGTGTCGGAGTGAACGACATGCCGATCAGATCCCTATTTGGGATTTTGGACCCTCGGGTTGTATGTTTTGACCCTTTAGACTCGGGTTTTTTTAGATCCGTCATTTCAACGGCCAACCGAATCAGAGAATCGAAATCGGATTCCGTCAGTTCGCAGACGTCAATTTAACCCACCCAGTCGTGTCGGAGTGAACGGCACACCGATCAGATCCCTATTTGGGATTTTGGACCCCGGGTTGCGTGTTTTGACCCTTTAGACTTGGGTTTTTTTACATCCGTCATTTCAACGCCCAACGCAATCCGGTAATCCAAACCGGATTCTGTCAGTTCGCACACGTCAATTTAACCCACCAGGTCGTGTCGGAGCAAACGGCACGCCGATCAGATCCTTATTTGGGATTTTTCACCCCCGGGGTGTGTGTTTTGACCCTTTAGAGTTGGGTTTTTTTTTTAGATCCGTCATTTCAACACCCAACCCAATCCGGGAATCTAAATCGGATTCCGTCAGTTCGCACACGTCAATTTAACCCACCCGGTCGTGTCAGAGCAAACGGCACACCGATCAGATCCCTATTTGGGATTTTGGACCCCAGGTTGTATTTTGACCCTTTAGACGGGTTTTTTTTAGATCTGTCATTTCAACGCCCAACCCAATCCGGGAATCCAAATCGGATTCCGTCAGTTCGCACACGTCAATTTAACCCACACAGTCGTATCGGAGTGAACGGTATGCCGATCAGATCCCTATTTGCGATTTTGGACCCCCGGGTTTTGTGTTTTGACCCTTTAGAGTTGGGTTTTTTTAGATCCGTCAATTCTACGTCCAACCCAATCCGGGAATCCAAATCGGATTCCGTCAGTTCGCACACGTCAATTTAACCCACCCGGTCGTGTCGGAGCAAACGGCACACCGATCAGATGCCTATTTGGGATTTTGCAACCCCGGGTTGTGTGTTTTGACCCTTTAGACTTGGGTTTTTTTTAGATCCGTCATTTCAACGTCCAACCCAATCCGGGAATCCAAATCGAATTCCGTCAGTTCGCACACGTCAATATAACCTACCCGGTCGTGTTGGAGTGAACGACACACCGATCAGATGCCTATTTGGGATTTTGCAACCCCGGGTTGTGTGTTTTGACCCTTTAGACTTGGGTTTTTTTTAGATCCGTCATTTCAACGCCCAACCCAATCCGGGATTCCAAATCGAATTCCGTCAGTTCGCACACGTCAATATAACCTACCCGGTCGTGTTGGAGTGAACGACACACCGATCAGATGCCTATTTGGGATTTTGCAACCCCGGGTTGTGTGTTTTGACCCTTTGGACTAGGGTTTTTTTAGATCCGTCATTTCAACGCCCAACCCAATCCGGGAATCTAAATTGAATTCTATCAGTTCGCATACGTCAATTTAACCTACCCGATCGTGTCGGAGTGAACGACATGCCGATCAGATCCCTATTTGGGATTTTGGACCATCGGGTTGTGTGGTTTAAACCCTTTAGACTTGGGTTTTTTTTAGATCCTTCATTTCGACGCCCAACCCAATCCGGGAATCCAAATCGGATTCTGTCAGTTCGCACACGTCAATTTAACCCACCCGGTCGTGTCGGTGTGAACGACACGCCGATCAGATCCCTATTTGGGATTTTGGTCCCCCGGGTTGTATATTTTGACCCTTTAGACTCGGGTTTTTTTAAATCCGTCATTTCAACGCCCAACCCAATCGGGGAATCATAATCAGATTCCGTTCGTTCGCACACGTCAATTTAAATCACCCGATCGTGTCGGAGCGAACGGCACAACGATCAGATCCCTATTTGGGATTTTGGAACCCCGGGTTGTGTGTTTTGACCCTTTAGACTTGGATTTTATTTAGATCTATCATTTCAACGCCCAACCCAATCCGGGAATCCAAATCGGATTCCGTCAGTTCGCACACGTCAATTTAACCCACACAGTCATGTCGGAGTGAACGGCATGCCGATTAGATCCCTATTTGGGATTTTGGACCCCGGGTTGTATGTTTTGACCCTTTAGACTCGGGTTTTTTTAGATCCGTCATTTCAACGCCCAACCCAATCCGGGAATCGAAATCGGATTCCGTCAGTTCGCAGACGTCAATTTAACCCATCCGGTTGTGTCGGAGCGAACAGCACACCGATCAGATCCCTATTTGGGATTTTGGATGGTGGGTTGTGTGTTTTGACCCTTTAGACTTGGGTTTTTTTTAGATCCCTCATTTCAATGCCCAACCCAATCCGGTAATCCAAATTAGATTCTGTCAGTTCGCACACATCAATTTAACTCACCCGGTCGTGTCGGCACAGCGATCAGATCCTTATTTGGGATTTTGGACTCTGGGTTGTGTGTTTTGACCCCTTAGTCTTGGGTTTTTGTACATCCGTCATTTCAACGCCCAACCCAATCCGGTAATCCTAATCGGATTCCGTCAGTTCGCACACGTCAATTTAACCCAACCGGTCGTGTTGGAGTGAACGACATGCCGACAAGATCCCTATTTGGGATTTTGGAACCCCGGGTTGTGTGTTTTTACCCTTTAGAGTTGGGTTTTTTTTAGATCCATCATTTCAACGCCCAACCCAATCTGGGAATCCAAATCGGATTCCGTCAGTTCGCACACGTCAATTTAACTCACCCAGTCATGTCGGAGTGAACGGCATGCCGATCAGATCCCTATTTGGAATTTTGGATCCCCGGGTTGTATGTTTTGACCCTTTAGACTCGGGTTTTTTTAGATCCGTCATTTCAATGGCCAACCCAATCCGGGAATCGAAATCGGATTCCGTCAGTTCGCAGACGTCAATTTAACCCACCCAGTCGTGTCGGAGCGAACGGCAAACCGATCACATCCCTATTTGGGATTTTGGACCCCGGGTTGTGTGTTTTGACCCTTTAGACTTGGATTTTTTTAGATCTGTCATTTCAACGTCCCACCCAATCCGGGAATCCAAATCGGATTCCGTCAGTTCGCACACGTCAATTTAACCCACACAGTCGTGTCGGAGTGAACGGCATGCCGATCAGATCCCTATTTGGGATTTTGGACCCCCGGGTTGTATGTTTTGACCCTTTAGACTCGGGTTTTTTTAGATCCGTCATTTCAACGCCCAACCCAATCCGGGAATCGAAATCGGATTCCGTCAGTTCGCAGACGTCAATTTAACATATCCGGTTGTGTCGGAGAGAACGGCACACCGATCAGATCCCTATTTGGGATTTTGGATGGTGGGTTGTGTTTTGACCCTTTAGACTCGGGTTTTTTTAAATCCGTCATTTCAACGCCCAACCCAATCGGGGAATCATAATCAGATTCCGTTCGTTCGCACACGTCAATTTAAATCACCCGGTCGTGTCGGAGCGAACGGCACACCGATCAGATCCCTATTTGGGATTTTGGAACCCCGGGTTGTGTGTTTTGACCCTTTAGACTTGGATTTTATTTAGATCTATCATTTCAACGCCCAACCCAATCCGGGAATCCAAATCGGATTCCGTCAGTTCGCACACGTCAATTTAACCCACACAGTCGTGTCGGAGTGAACGACATGCCGATCAGATCCCTATTTGGGATTTTGGACCCCCGGGTTGTATGTTTTGACCCTTTAGACTCGGGTTTTTTTAGATCCGTCATTTCAACGCCCAACCCAATCCGGGAATCGAAATCGGATTCCGTCAGTTCGCAGACGTCAATTTAACCCATCCGGTTGTGTCGGAGCGAACGGTACACTGATCAGATCCCTATTTGGAATTTTGGATGTTGGGTTGTGTGTTTTGACCCTTTAGACTTGGGTTTTTTTTAGATCCGTCATTTCAATGCCCAACCCAATCCGGTAATCCAAATTGGATTCCGTCAGTTCGCACACATCAATTTAACTCACCCGGTCGTGTCGGCACAGCGATCAGATCCTTATTTGGGATTTTGGACTAGGGGTTGTGTGTTTTGACCCCTTAGTCTTGGGTTTTTGTAGATCCATCATTTCAACGCCCAACCCAATCCGGTAATCCTAATCGGATTCCGTCAGTTCGCACACGTCAATTTAACCCAACCGGTCGTGTTGGAGTGAACGACATGCCGACAAGATCCCTATTTGGGATTTTGGACCCCCGGGTTGTGTGTTTTGACCCTTTAGAGTTGGGTTTTTTTTAGATCCATCATTTCAACGCCCAACCCAATCTGGGAATCCAAATCGGATTCCGTCAGTTCGCACACGTCAATTTAACTCACCCAGTCATGTCGGAGTGAACGGCATGCCGATCAGATCCCTATTTGGAATTTTGGATCCCCGGGTTGTATGTTTTGACCCTTTAGACTCGGGTTTTTTTAGATCCGTCATTTCAACATCAATCACCTCTTCTTCTCATGCACTTATAGCTCCTGGATTTGGCAGCAACTCTTGCACAGATTGGATATTCACCGAATGCCAAAGAACACTATCGTCCAGGAAAGTGAGAGTTTGATTAAAAAGTTCAGAACTCATGGTGCTGGAAGTAAAGTGGCCTTTGCTACCTTTCGAGCTGCACTTTGGTGGATTTGGAAAGAGAGATGTACGAGAATTTTTGAATCCAAGAATCGGAGCTGCATGCAAGTTCTTCTTTCCATTTTATCTGATATTCGTAGCATTACTGAGTTTCACACTCAGATGGCCCCCTCTTCCCCTAAGACTAATAGAATCCTGAGAAACTTCAATATTCAAAGGATTTGATTAGCTTTTCGGAAAGCTGTTTCTTTTTTCATGGTTTGCAACCATTGAGAGTTGGCTGGTCTATGAATCCATAGCTATCGGTCTGTGATAGCATGGATTCCCTTTGTACATATTCTTCCTTTGTCATACTTAATACAAAATCCGGTATTACTTACCAAAAAAAAAAAACGGCCAACCCAATCCGGGAATCGAAATCGGATTCCGTCAGTTCGCAGACGTCAATTTAACCCACCCAGTCGTGTCGGAGCGAACGGCAAACCGATCACATCCCTATTTGGGATTTTGGACCCCCGGGTTGTATGTTTTGACCCTTTAGACTCGGGTTTTTTAGATCCGTCAATTCTACGTCCAACCCAATCCGGGAATCCAAATCGGATTCCGTCAGTTCGCACACGTCAATTTAAACCACCCGGTCGTGTCGGAGCAAACGGCACACCGATCAGATGCCTATTTGGGATTTTGCAACCCCGGGT
Source organism: Colocasia esculenta (assembly GCA_014218235.1). NCBI lineage: Eukaryota > Viridiplantae > Streptophyta > Magnoliopsida > Alismatales > Araceae > Colocasia > Colocasia esculenta. The sequence goes on from CM024756.1 coordinate 67,072,715, forward strand.
TGTGTGTTTTGACCCTTTAGACTTGGGTTTTTTTTAGATCCGTCATTTCAACGTCCAACCCAATCCGGGAATCCAAATCGAATTCCGTCAGTTCGCACACGTCAATATAACCTACCCGGTCGTGTTGGAGTGAACGACACACCGATCAGATGCCTATTTGGGATTTTGCAACCCGGGTTGTGTGTTTTGACCCTTTAGACTTGGATTTTTTTTAGATCCATCATTTCAACGCCCAACCCAATCCGGGATTCCAAATCGAATTCCGTCAGTTCGCACACGTCAATATAACCTACCCGGTCGTGTTGGAGTGAACGACACACCGATCAGATGCCTATTTGGGATTTTGCAACCCCGGGTTGTGTGTTTTGACCCTTTAGACTAGGGTTTTTTTAGATCCGTCATTTCAACGCCCAACCCAATCCAGGAATCTAAATCGAATTCTATCAGTTCGCACACGTCAATTTAACCTACCCGATCGTGTCGGAGTGAACGACATGCCGATCAGATCCCTATTTGGGATTTTGGACTATCGGGTTGTGTGTTTTAACCCTTTAGACTTGGGTTTTTTTTAGATCCGTCATTTCAACGCCCAACCCAATCCAGGAATCCAAATCGGATTCTGTTAGTTCGCACACGTCAATTTAACCCACCCGGTCGTGTCGGAGTGAACGACACGCCGATCAGATCCCTATTTGGGATTTTGGTGCCCCGGGTTGTATGTTTTGACCCTTTAGACTCGGGTTTTTTTAAATCCGTCATTACTCCGCCGGGGTTCTGGGAGAGTGCACCATCCCTCAAAGAGGGATAATGTTCCCACTCCACCAGAAGCCGCCCTTAGAGAAAAAAACAAAAGACAGAGGCATCATGACTACACAAGCCGTAGTCTATGAAGATGATGAAAAGCAGTCTCAAGTCTTAAGCGCAGCAAGGCATCACCAACCAACCTGAAAAAAATAAAAGATCGCAGCTAGGAAGTAACCGTTAGCGTTAGAACAAAAACAATAAAACTAGGCATGCAGATATTAGAAGGAATTGCAATGCATAACCAATAAAACGAGCTCATAATTAGGTGAAGTTAAATCTTTTGAGAACCGCTTTGTCTCTCACAGTAAGACCCGGATTGTGAAGACCCTTCTCCATTAAAGTTCTAGAGTCATAGAGAATTTCAATGAGAATAGCAGCCTTATCTTGCCTTCAAAAATCCTTAAGCATCTTTCCCTCCAAATCCACCAGATAGTACATTTGAAAGCAATTTTAGCCAATGTAGTAAGGGTACCTTTACCAGGGAAGGCATTCACTAATGCATGCATCTCAGAATGAATAGTTGGATGGGGTTTCCTGCGAAAGTCAAATCTCTTCAGAATTTCCTGCCAAATCCATTGAGTGTAAGTGCATTCAAAGTAGAGATGGTCAATGCTTTCATTGTTGCAGAGACACAAAGTGCATCTATTAGCAAAGTAGAACCCTTTTCGCTGAAGATTGTCCAGAGTGGAAAGTTTTCTATGAAGGGCCTGCCAGATACAAAGGGAGTGTTTTGGAGCAGTTGGCCGGTCCCAGACCCAGCCATGATGAGTCCAATTGGTTTTTTTTTCCCTGATTTGATTCCAGGCCGAGTTCACACTAAATCTGCATTTATCATGGTTCCAGCGAATCTCATCTTCCTGATTACTCCCAAGAGTGACAGCCTGAATCTGCGGCCAGAGGGTGAACATTTCAGGACTTATAGGTTGAGGAAGATTCCAATGAGAATTATGAATAAAATGAGAGACAGTGATGTCCTTGGGAGCACCAAAGTCCTGCCGAATTCTGTCACCATAGATTTGATGGATGCTCTTCCCATTCAGCCAAGGGTCATACCACATGCTAGTCTTCATTCCATTGGAGATATTGTATGATATGTTTTTGGAAATCCAGTCCCTAGCTTTAAGAACACCTTTCCAAGCAGCCGAATGGTAAGCTCTAGATTTGCACAGCCAGATATTATGTTTAGATAGGTACTTACTGTGAATCCATCTAATCCAAAGACTCTCCTTGTTTTGCAACACATCCCAAAGCTGATGAACCATGCAAGCCTTGTTCCAATCCTGCAACTTTCTCAATGCAAGCCCGCCTTCCTCTTTAGGGGTACAGATAGTGGCCCAACTAACCATATGCATTGCTTTGCCATCCTCATGCCCATTCCAAAAGAATTTGCAGAGAAGTCTATCAATCTCCTGAGTTAGACCAGAAGGAAGAAGAAAAGCATTTGACCAGTACATAGCATAGGACTGTAAAACAGACCGGATTAGTTCAAGTCTACCAGCCTTAGATAAGAATCTCATTTTCCAAGCCTTCAATCTGATTTGAATCTTCTCAAGAATAGGCTGACAGTGGTTCTTTTTAATTCCCATGGAGATAAGAGGTAAACCAAGATAAGGACATGGAAAAGAACCTTCTTCCACCTGCAGACAATCAGTAATACGATGCTTCTCCTTGACACCAGCACCAATGTAGATTTTGCTCTTAGAATGGTTCAGGTGCAGACCCGAGACATCTCCGAAATTCTTGAGAATAGAAGCAAGGTGTTGGATGGATGGAAGGTCATTTTGCAAGAAAATGATAAGGTCATCCGCAAAAATGGTGTGGGATATATAAGTATTAGCAGCACAGGGAACTTTAAGATGACCATTCATAACCGTTGTGTCAATCAAACAGGTAAGACCTTCCATTACAATGGTGAAATGATAAGGAGATAGTGGGTCTCCTTGTCTAATACCATTGCTGCTACTGAAGAACCCAATAGGAGAGCCATTAAACAAGATAGAGAATTTCGGAGTTTCCAGGCAGTTTTTGATCCATTGAATAAAGATGGCTGGAAATTTCATTCTATTCATCAGGTGATAAATGAGAGTTCTGTTGACAGAATCAAAAGCCTTGCGTAAGTCAGCCTTGAAGATGATTTTATTGCCTTTGCTAGTAGAGTGCATGTCCCTAGCCAAATCATTCGCTAACAAGACATTGTGGTGAATACTTCTCCCTTTAATGAACGCAGCTTGATTGAGACTAATGATATTGCCCATAACCTTCTGCATCCTGTCAGCCATCACTTTAGAAATAATTTTGTAAAGAAAATTGCAAAGCGATATAGGTCTGTAATTTTCCATGCAATCAGCTGTATCATTCTTCGGAATCAAAGCAATGAATGTGCAATTGATTTGGCGGTGGAGTTGGCCAGTGTAGAAAAAGTGCTGACACGCCTTGATAACATCAGGCCCAGTAACATGCCAAGTGACTTGATAGAACTCCGCAGGAAACCCATCCGGACCCGGGCTCTTGTTCTTAGGAGAGTTGAAGACCACATTCCTAATCTCTTCACCGGTAATCAGTTTGTTGAGATGGTGAATATCCTCATCCTTAAGCTGCTTGATGCTATCAAAATTGGTAGTAGAATTGTGCTGCTGCTGATTCAAAAGAGCATGGTAAAAATTGATAGTATGATCTTGAACTTGCTGCAAATCATCAATGAGATTCCCGGAATCATCCTTACACTTCTGAATGGTGTTCCTGGCTCTCCTACAAGCAATAGAAGCATAGAAAAATTTTGTGTTGGAGTCACCCATGGTCAACCAGTTTTCCTTCGCTTTTTGTCTAATAAAGCTATCTTCACAGTGCATTGCATCAAGGTATCTGCTACGGGTCTCGTTCTCCTTGTTGATCAGGTTGGTGTCAAAAGGATTAGTTTGCAATGCAGATTGAATATCGGCCAATTCTTTTTTGCACCTGGACAGACCATCTTTCACCTTGCCAAAATTATTCTTGTTCCAATATTTTAGAGCTTCTTTACAAGCTTTTGAGTTTTGACACAAACAATACTGGGGAGTCCCCTGGATATGAATATCCCAAGCAGAGCGAACAACATCAATAAAATCAGGGTGAGCACTCCACATGTTGAAATATCTGAAGGGTTTTGGACTCTGGGGAGTTTGCTTTTCAGTAGAAATGAACATAATGGAATGGTCAGAAGACAGCTGTGGCCCGTATTCCAGTAAAGAATCAGCAAAAGTGTACAGCCAATCATGGTTGATCAAAGATCTATCCAGTCTAGCCATAATTCTCCGATTACTATCACCTCTATTATTCCAAGAGAGCCATTAACCACCGACTTCATGTCCATCAGAGCACTAGTCGAAATGCAGTCATTGAACTCAGAAAGGATAGACTCAGGAACCTCTCTCCCTCCCACTTTCTCCTGAGGGTATCTAACTGTGTTGAAGTCTCCAGAAATCAGCCAAGGCAGACCATTAGAAGAAGCAGAGATGCTATTGATATCAGACCACAATTGCCTTCTCTCCGAAGCATTATTCGAACCATACACAGCAGTAATATGAAACTCATGCTTCGATTTCTTTTCCATGCCCTTTATGTGAATAAATTGGATAGTATGACTCAAGAGATCAATGTCCATAAGGTTAGGGTCCCAAAGGATCCAAATTCGACCATAAGAATGAGCTGAATCATTAGTTAGCAAATTGGCTTGAGGCCAAATAGAATTCTTTCTAAGATGAACATGTGTAGTTTTTATTTTTGTTTCAACAATAATGGCTATTTCGCAAGCATAAGATCTAATAGCTGGTGAGGGATCGCGCCTTCTCTCTCTAGCTTTCTAGAGAGAGAAGCTCTGGGGTTTTGGTGGTTAGCTGGAAGGGCTCGTGGGGTTTGCCCCTAGGGGGCGCATGGAGGTTCTTCCTCCGAGCGCCTCCAATGGCACTGTGATTTCCGCGGGGCGAACTACGGTCAGTGTTCCCCCACAAGGTAATCCCCCTACGATTCGAGGTCGTCTTCCAGAGCGTGGGGATAAACGAACAGGTAGGTCTCGTTCTAGAGTCTCCCTGGTTCGTCGTCCATGGGCATCCTTGTTTGGAGGAGGAGGCGGAGGGGAAGGCACTTCATCACAAGAAGGTGTCCTAGAATTCATACAACCAGCCTGCATCGAGGAGAAGAAGTATGCTGTGTTTGAAGGGGATGATGCAAGGGAGCTCAAGGAATCTTGGAGGTTCGCCATCATGGGCTACTGCATAGGTATGAAGCCGATATATTCAGCTCTTCTCTCTTATATTCGCAACTTCTGGCGTCCGAAGGGTGACGTAGAGCTGCTCATGCGGGAAGGAGGATTCTTCCTCGTGGTCTTCAACCAGGAAGAAGACATGAAGACTGTTCTAGATGGTTTTTGGTGTATTCGTGGACACCCTTTGGTTCTTCGAAGATGGACTACGGAACTTCAGATGGAAAAGGAGTCCCTCAGTAATCTCCCAGTCTGGGGTGTTTTCCGGGCCTCCCTCTCGGTGGTGGTCAGCTCGTGGGCTGAGCAAGCTTGGCAGTCTTCTGGGGCATCCGTTGCACGTGGACACTCTGACTGCTAAAAGGAAGAGATTGCATTTCGCGAGGGTGTGTATTCTGATCGATGTGGAAGCCCCGTTTCCCTCTGAACTCTCAATAATGAATGAAGACGGTACAACCGAAGAGGTGCTTGTTGAATACGAGTGGAAGCCGGTGATTTGTAAGGAGTGCAACTCCTTCGGGCATGGTGGAGGTATCATCGCATGCAGCTGTTGATGACATCGTTGTTGGTGATGAGTCTTCCTTGTCTCTCCGGCTGATCGGTGCTAAGTCTACCTCGTCGCACCAGGCTCTCCAGTCGGCCAAGAACATGCAGCAAGAAACGTGCGCGCGGGGAGAGAAGGTGGACACCTCATGCATGGAAGGTACGCAGGGAAGGAAGGGTTACACCTCGTCCCAAGGCAACTTCCTTACGCAGAGTCCAAAGCAGGATAGGCAAGATATCCACAAAATAAAGCAGCCTATTTCTAATGGGCAATCGGAGGGAAACCCGGCTGTCATAAGATCCAAACAGCACGTGGAGGCGGATACTTCTCAAGATATTATTGCTACATCTGCTGCTTTGCAAAGTGTGGGATCCAACATGGTGCAAGACAGCTCGGCTCAAAAGGCTTTAGGCAAGGACGAATTGGCGCAAGACAACCACAAACCCTGCATGCAAGGAAATGACAAGAGAAGGATAGTAACCAAGGATGCTTTGGACAAAGGAGGAAATGCAACGCAAGGCAACCAGGGTGCGGCTATTCCAGGTATTATGAAATTAAAAAACTTGCAATCTGTAGATGAGGTTGACCGCATTACTGGTAAGGGAGCAAAGGGGAGAGATAAAAAGCACTCTTAGTGCTTCATTTAGGTTCATTTTGTTATTTTTCATTATGAAGATAATAACATGGAATGTTAGAGGCATCAATAAATCGGATAAATGCATGGAACTCAATAGGATAATTAGATCCTTTGCATGTGAAATAGCTATTATTGTTGAAACCAAAATAAAATCTGCTCATGTATCTATTAGAAAGAACTCCATCTGGCCTGAGGCCAGCATTTTAACTAATGATTCTGTATTATCTTATGGTCGAATTTGGATTCTGTGGGACCCCAATCTCTTCAACATAGATATGTTGTCAGCTTCTACTCAGCTCCTTCACATTAAGGGAATGGATAAAAGAACGAATACTGGGTTTTACATCACCGCATTGTATGCTTCTAATAGTGCTTCTGAGAGAAGAACTCTGTGGTCGGATATCAACTCCATTACTCCTCACACGTCTGGCTTACCTTGGTTGATTGCTGGGGATTTTAACACTGTCCGATTCCCCCATGAGAAGGTGGGTGGTAGAGAAATCTCTGAATCCTTGCTCTCTGAATTTAATGCATGCATTTCCACTTCTGCTATGTTGGACATGAAGTCAGTGGGTAATTGGCTTTCCTGGAACAACAGATGTGATAGTCAAAGAAGAATTATGGCCAGACTTGACAGATGTTTGATTAACTATGAGTGGCTGCAAAGTTTTGAGAATTCGTTACTGGATTATGGGCCTCAGTTCTCCTCGGATCATTCCATTATGTACATTACCACTGATAGACCGGTTCAACAGGGTCGGAAGCCTTTTAGATACTTCAACATGTGGAGTACTCATGATCATTTCCTTGATGTTATTAGGTCTGCTTGGGATGTTCCTATCAGGGGGACGCTGCAGTACATTCTTAGTCAGAAGCTAAAAGCTTGTAAAGAAGCTCTCAAAATCTGGAACAAGGCTACCTTTGGCATTGTTGAGGACAGTTTAATTCAGTATAAGAAGGATCTTCAAGAAACTCAGGAGGAATTGCAATTGAACCCGTTTGATGCTCAACTTATTACTAAGGAGAAAGAGAACCGCAGGAAATACCTTCAAGCTATGAAATGTGAGGAGAGTCTCATCAGACAAAAATCAAGGGTGAACTGGTTAACTTTGGGTGACTCAAATACAAAATTTTTTTATGCTTCTATTGCTTCTAGAAGAGCCAGAAATCACATCAAAAAGTTCAAGGATGGTCAAGGGAATGTCATTGATGATCTGAATCTGGTGCAAGCTCACACTATTGATTTCTATCACGCACTTCTTAATCAGCATCAACTTGATACTTTCACTCCATTTGATCCCACTAAGCGTCTGACCCAGGAGGATATTGAGCTTCTTAATGATCCTATTTCTGATCAGGAAATCAAAAATGTTGTTTTCAACTCCCCCAAGAATAAAAGCCCTGGTCCGGATGGTTTTCCTGCTGAATTCTACCAGGCTACCTGGAACATAACTGGTTCTGATGTTATCAAAGCTTGCCATCACTTTTTCTCCACTGGCCAAATCCATCGGCAATTGAACTGTACCTTCATTGCTTTGATTCCAAAAACTGCTGGGGCGGACTGCATGGATGATTACAGACCGATATCTCTTTGTAATTTCATCTACAAGATTATCTCCAAAGTTATTGCTGATAGGTTGCAGAAAATTATGGACAAGATCATTAGTCTTAATCAAGCAGCTTTTATCAGGGGGAGAAGCATTCATCATAATGTTCTCTTAGCTAATGATCTGGCAAAGGATATGCATTCAACGGCCAATGGTAAGAGAATCATCTTTAAAGCTGATTTGAGGAAGGCGTTTGACTCTGTGAATAGATCTCTTATTTACCACATGCTTGAAAGAATGAATTTCCCTCCTACTTACATTCGTTGGATTAAAAACTGCCTTGAGACTCCAAAGTTTTCTATCTTGTTCAATGGTTCTCCAATTGGGTTCTTCAGTAGCACCAATGGAATTAGACAAGGAGACCCCTTATCTCCTTATCTCTTCACCATTGCCATGGAAGGTCTTACTTGTTTACTTGACAGGGCTGTCCAGATGGGCCATCTCCTTGTTCCTGCTGCTGGAACAACTTATATATCCCATGTCACTTTTGCAGACGATCTCATCATCTTTTTGCAAAATCATCTACCATCGGTTCAGAATCTTGCTACCATCCTTAAAGATTTCGGGAATGCTTCGGGGCTGCACTTGAATCTCAGAAAGAGTAAAGTCTATGTGGGGGCAGGTATTAAGAATAAGCAGCAAATTACTGATTGCTTGGGGGTTCAGCAGGGCGAGTTCCCGGTCCCTTATCTGGGGCTCCCTCTTGTTTCTTTGGGGGTTAAGAAAGTGCACTGTCAGCCTATTATTGATAAGATCAATGCCAGATTGATTTCTTGGAAAAATAGATTCCTTTCTAAGGCTGGTAGGCTTGAGCTTATTCGTTCTGTTCTGCAATCCTATGATATTTATTGGTCTAATGCTTTCTTTTGCCTACTGGGCTGATTCATGAGATTGATAAACTCCTTTGTAACTTCTTCTGGAATGGTACTGGGGAGGGCAAAGCTATTCACATGGTCAACTGGGACACTATTTGCACTCCTAAGAATGAAGGTGGGCTGCATTTGAGAAAATTGGTGGACTGGAATAAGGCTTGCATGGTGAAGCAACTCTGGGACGTTTTGCTTAAGACTGACACCCTTTGGGTGAGATGGATCCACAGTAAGTACCTTGCTAAGACTAACATTTGGATAGCTACCTACAGATCATATCATTCGGCTGCTTGGAAGGGGATTCTTAAAGCCAGAAAGTGGATCATCAATCATATTTCCTACAACATTTCCAATGGTAGGACAACTAGCTTCTGGTATGACCCTTGGCTCCAGGGTAACAGTATTTTTAATGCTTATGGTGATAGAGTTCGTCAGGACTTAGGCATGCCTAAGGACAGCACTGTGTCTGATTTCATCCTTAATGGTCAGTGGAACCTTCCCCATCCTACCACCTCTGATATGTTAACTCTTTGGCCCCAAATCGCAGCTATCAACTTCTGCAATAATAATGTGGATGAAATTCGGTGGGTTCATGATAAAGGGAAATTTAGTGCTACTTCTGCTTGGAATCAAATCAGGACTGCTCATCCTGCGTGGATTCACTCTAGCTGGACATGGGATCGCCCTACCTCCACCAAGCATTCCCTTTGTGTTTGGCAAGCTCTTAACAAGAAACTCCCTACTCTTGATAATCTCCAGAAAAAAGGGTACTCTATGGCAAACATATGTTGTATGTGCTGCTGCCACAATGAAACTGTCGATCATCTCTACTTTGAATGCTCCTACACTCAATGGGTTTGGCATGAAATCTTGAAGAGATTTGACTTCAGCAGGAAACCTCATTGTAACATTCATGACGAAATGCAGGCTCTTTCTCAATCCTTCCCCACTAAAGGTGTTCTTACCAAATTGGCTAAGATTGCGCTCAGAAGTACTGTCTGGTGGATTTGGCGGGAGAGGTGCTTAAGGATCTTTGATGATAAAAAGAGGGACAAAGGTAGCATTCTTATTGATATTCTCTATGATACTAGGAGCATTCTGGAGCATCAGTTTCCCAGGAGTGGTTTATCTAATAGAGAAAAGGGGGTTCTCACTAGATTCAACTTCACTTTAATATAGTCAGAATCTGGTTATCTCTTCTTTCTAATAGCTATATGCGTTGTTCTTTTATTTTGTTCAATACTAATCGTTATCTCCAAGCTTGGATCTTCTATCCTTTTCTCTTTTTCAGATGCCTGGGCCTGGCTGCTGCACAAGTTCTACTCTTCTCTTCTGGCGTGTTTGTTCTTGGTTATGATATCATAGACTACGGGCTGTGTAGTCATGATTATCACTGTTTTTCTTTTAGTCCTATGGCCATAATCTACAATCTGTGTAGATATGGCCTCTTGTAAATATTCTCATTATTCAAGATAATTTATGTTTACCTACCAAAAAAAAAGCATAAGATCTAATAAGACTATTTAACTCCCTACATTTCTCATGCTTATTTATTCCCCTAACATTCCAAGTAATGATCTTCATCATATTAAAAATGAAGTGAGAGAGAGAGCACCTAACCATGGGATCGAGATCCCTTACCCCCCTTAGATTTGATGCGGTCAACCTCATCTACCAATTGGAGATTCTTGAATTTAGAATTACCTCCATTGGAGCTTCCTTGCCCGTGGTTTCCTTTAGGTAAGTATCCCGCTTGTCCACCCTTGCCATGATCTGCTTCAGCCGAGGTAGAAGGTGCTCGGGCGCGATTCTCTTCATTTGGCGCTGCTGGAAGATTGCTTTGTAATGAAGAATCAAGACCTGTCTTCCTTTGTCAAAGCTTTCCTTTCTTCGTTTAGCAATATCTATAGTGTAGCTGATCATGGGATCATCCTCCACGTTGCATGCATGGCTTTCTTTGTGTGAAGATACGCTGTGAATAATGTTTCCATTTTCTAGGAGATCTCCTTGCGTGACAGCTTTCTCCCGGGATCCAAGAGAATCCGAGTTATCCTCCTTGTGCGGTTGGTTCGTAGATATTATTTCCTTTCCATGCAAACCTTCCATGCAAGGAGCTGGTTGCACCCTTCCACTCTCATCCATGCTTCCATCGCAAGCACCCGGGTTGGTATCACGATCAGGCTGTTGATCAGAATCAACAAGAGAAGAATGATGAGACTCTTCTCCATCATGAGGACGTTGTACTTCTCTGTCTATTATTCAAGATGCTAGAAGCTCTTCCATTCAACCTCCCATTATCTGGTCGGTCTCAGTCTATTTGGCTAAAAAGATTCTAATAGATCTCTCCCTCGATCGGATTCTCTCTCTCTCTAGGCGATTCTAGAGAGAGAGGCTCTGGGGATTGGGCGATCGTTGGGAGTTCTGTGGGGTTGGCCCCTAGGGGGCGCTTGGAGGCTATGCCTCCGGACGCTTCCAATGGCCTGGTGATCTCCGCGGTAGGAGACCCTTCTTCTGAAGGTGTCCCTCCACTAGGTGATCCCCCTATCCCTCCCTCTTCTGGAAGGGGTCGCTCTGTTGCTCGTGGAGGTGTTCGCTCATTGAGGTCTCGTTCGAGAGTTTCTCTCTCACGGCGACCTTGGTCAGCTCTGTTCGAAGGCCATATTGGCAATGGTGCTGCGACCAACGTGGATGCGCTGGAGTTCATTGAGCCTATAGCTATCCAGGATCAGAAGGTAGCTGTGTTCGAAAGCGATGATGCAAAGGAGTTGCAAGAGACATGGAAATTCGCCATTATGGGGTATTGTATTGGAATGAAACCTATCTTTTCTGCTCTTCATTCATTCATTCTGAATTTCTGGAAGCCGAAGGGTGAGATTGAGCTGTTGCTTCGTGAGGGAGGGTTTTTCCTCGTAGTTTTAACCAAGAAGAAGACTTGAGAAGGGTTCTCGATGGTTTCTGGTGCATTAAGGGTCATCCCCTTGTTTTGCGAAGATGGAGTCCAGATCTTCAGATGGAGAAAGAGTCCCTCACGTCCATTCCAGTTTGGGTCAGATTTCCTGGTCTTCCTCTCAAATGGTGGACTTCGAGAGGCCTCAGCAAGCTGTCAAGCCTCTTGGGTAGACCTCTTCACATGGATGGTTTGACTGCTTCCTGGAAAAGATTGCTGTTTGCTCGGGTGTGCGTTCTGATGGATGTTGAAGCTTCCTTTCCGTCTGAGTTGTCTATCATGGATGTCGATGGATCCATTGATACAATTCGAGTGCAATATGACTGGAAGCCTGTGGTCTGTGCGAGCTGTAAATCTTTCGGCCATGGAGATGGAGAATGCAGGGCTCGAGGTGGAGGTAAGATGGTAAAGGTGTGGAGACCGAAGAGAAAGGAGCAAGAGAACCCTGTCACTTGCAATGTTCCTGACGTGGCTACTGGGGGAGAGTCCTCACGTACTGCTGCTAACCTGGGAGGCTCGGATGGGGACCTTCTGAGGTCCCTTGGGTCCATGGCGAACTTGACTGCACCAGCTTCAGGAACGCACGCTCAAGCAGGAGGCGCTATTAAAGTTGTTAACAGCTTCTCGGCTTTGGCAGGTGAGCTTCATGGAGATGGGAGCGGGGATGATACTGACTCTTGTCTTTCCACTCTTGATCTGGCAAATCGCATCATTCGAAGGAAGGAAGAGGTGCGTACTGCTAATAATATGGTTACCAGATCTGATATTCCTTCTATTGCTAGCCGGCTAATTCAAAGCAAGCAGAAGATCTTCAATGATGGTGGTGAGTTTGATGAGAAAGGTGAGTTGCATGGTAATATTTCTCCCAATGGAAGAGAGATCAGTACGGATTCCTCTTGTGCTCCGGGTTTAGTGGAAAGGTGGGATTCTATTGCCATGCAGAGGAGAATACCTGCCATTTTTTTCAAAAGACCAAAGCCGTCCATCTCCTTCCACGTTTATGCATGCAAGGACAGCTGTTGGACGTGAAGAGCAAAATATCATGCATGAGCCTTTAATTGCTTCTAAGGAGCGTCCTTCAGACACGTGGACTCATGCATCTCGCAATGGAGGCTCAAGTTCCTCTCATGTTATGGACTCTGGTTCGTAGGGAGAGCATACCATGGACAAGCTGCAAGCTCGCATTAGATCTCTCTCCAAAAGTTAAATATGAAAATTCTATCTTGGAATGTCCGGGGGCTTAATAAGAGAGCTAATAGAATTAGTGTTAAGAACTCTATTACTAGTTCTAAAGCGGATATTATCATTTTGCTGGAGACTCGGGTTAGAGAGGCTAGAATGGATAGCCGGCGTCTGTTCATTGCTCCAAGTATGAACATAATTCATAACTATTCTGATCATCGAGGGGGAAGAATTTGGGTCATCTGGAATGGTTCTTCTACTCACATTCAAAGCATTAAGACAACCTCTCAGCTTATTCATATGGACTGCAAGGATCTCTCTTCTGGGAAACTCTTTCACCTGTCTGCAATTTATGGGTCGAACCTCTCCTTTGAAAGGAAGACTCTTTGGAGTGATATTGGGGATCTCTCGACGACTGTTTCTTTACCTTGGCTGCTTGTGGGTGATTTTAACAGTGTCAGATTTCCTGAGGAAAAGATAGGGGGCCGAAAGCTTACTTCTTCCATGCTTCGGGACTTCAATACATGCATTGACATAGCATCCTTGATGGATCTCAAAAGTGTGGGGAGTACCCACTCCTGGTGTAACCGGTCTATTGGGGCAAGGAGGATTGCTTGTCGCCTAGATTGTGCTCTAATTAATCAACAATGGTTGGACTGCTTTCCTGATAGCTATGGCTACTATGGTGATCAGGTCTTATCTGATCATTCTCAATTAACAGTTTTTACTGAGGAAGTTATTGCGGGGGGGCCAAAGCCTTTTAAATTCTTTACTATGTGGGCAAAGCATGAAGGATTCATTCCTTTGGTAAGTGGAATTTCTCTCTCTAGGTGATTCTAGAGAGAGAAGCTCTAGGGATTGCGACTGGCTGGGAGCTCCTGTGGGGTTCGCCCTGGGGGGCACATGGAGGCTCTCCCTCCGAGTGTCCCCTCTGGTTCTGTGGTGACCGCGGGTAGGATCCCTCCCTCTGAAGGTGTCCTCCCACAAGGTAACCCCCCCATCTCTCCTCTCAGAGGTCGTCCTCTCCATGCATCTCGGGCAGGGAGGTCTCGTTCTAGAGTCTCCCAGAGCAGGCGTCCTTGGTCTGCTCTATTTGGTGCTCATCAAGGAGTTAGCGATGTCCAAGAAGGTGCACTTGAGTTCATTGAACCAGCTTCTCTTTCTGATCGGAAGGTAGCGGTGTTTGAAGGAGAGGACGTGAAGGAGTTAGAGGAGTCATGGCGACTCTCTCTAATGGGCTACTGCATAGGTATGAAACCCATCTTTTCGGCCCTCAAATCCTTTATCCTCAACTTTTGGAAACCGAAAGGTGAGATTGAGCTACTGATGCGTGAGGGAGGGTTCTTCCTTGTGATCTTTAATCTTGAAGAAGACTTGGTGAAAGCTCTTGATGGGTTTTGGTGTATTAAGGGTCATCCCCTTATTCTTCGACGATGGTCTGCTGATCTTAAGATGGAGAAGGAATCTCTTACTTCTATTCCAGTTTGGGTTAAACTTCCTGGTCTTCCACTAAAATGGTGGACCGCCAAGGGTTTGAGCAAGCTCTTAAGTCTGCTGGGGCATCCCCTCCATATGGACTCCTTGACTGCTTCTCGGAAGAGACTTCTCTTTGCTCGGGCATGTGTGCTGGATGTTAATGCTGTGTTCCCTGCTGAGTTATCTGTCATGGATATCGATGGTACCATTGAAAGCGTTCCGGTGCAATACGAATGGAAGCCGGTTGTTTGCTCTGAATGTAAGTCTTTCGGTCATGCTAATGGTGAATGCCGCCAGAAGGAATCCAAGCAAGTGAAGGTCTGGAGGAAGAAACGAACAGATGCAGAAGTTCTTCTCAATTCAGTTGAAAAACCGAATCAGTCTGACTCGGTTATTGTTGGTGACTCAGTGAATGCGCCTGCCGACCCTTCTGCCTCAGATGAGAGATCTATACCTACTACTAATCGATATTCTATTTTAGAAAGGAATTTTGATGTGGTTGCCGTTGATGGACGGCTATCGATGGAGAGTATTTCTATTCATGGTAAAGAGATCTCTACCATGCCTCCTCCGCTACTTTTTCACTATTTCTTTAATGGAGGCAGATGGCTTCGCCAGGTAAACCATACCTTCATTTCCCTTATACCTAAAAGTGAGAATGCTGACTCCTTTGATCAGTTCCGGCCCATCTCTTTGTGCAATTTCCTGTACAAGATCTTCACGAAGCTTATTGCTAATAGAATGCAACAGTTCATGCCTTATCTCATTAGCAAGAATCAGTCAGCCTTCATTAAAGGTCGGAAGATTCAAGATAGTATCCTCTTGGCTAATGATCTTGTGAGGGACATCCACTCCAAACATAGGGGTAGCTTATTATGCATGAAGGTTGACTTGAAGAAAGCTTTTGATACAGTTAATCGCCATTTTATTCTTCTTATTCTGAGGAAGATGGGATTTCCGGAGCAGTGGGTTCAATGGATTGATGTTCTTACCAACTCAGCTACTTTTTCTGTCTTGCTCAATGGGAGTCCGATTGGTTTCTTTCACTCTTCTAATGGAATCCGCCAGGGGGACCCATTGTCCCCTTATCTTTTTTGTGTTGCTATGGAAGGTCTATCTATCATGATTGTGCAGAAAATGAGGGAAGGCTTACTGCATGTTCCAGGTTTTGGAGATACCAGTTTATCTCATTTGGTTTTTGCTGATGACCTTCTTTTGTTCATTAAGCCTAAAATCTCTTCAGCTCGATGCATATCCAAAATTCTTGAAGATTTCTATAGCTATTCTGGATTGCAATTGAACAATGATAAGAGTAAGGTCTTCATTGGTGAGAAGGTGCACCCAAAGGGTCCTCTTTTGGATGCTCTAAAAGTCCAAGAAGGTATTCTGCCATCCACCTACTTGGGATTACCTCTTTTCTCTACAAGATTAGCTTATCACCATTGTGCACCAATTCTTCAAAAAATCACTAAACGAATAGCTTCATGGAAAACTCGCTTTTTTTTTCGGTAAGTAATAAATGGTATTAATAATGAATAATTACAGGTCCTTTGGTCATACAAGTCATGACCAGAGGTACAAGACTACTAGATGAGTTCAGGAGAGTGCACCCCTACCCCAAAGGGGAGGAATGTTCTCACTCCACCAAACTACAATCTAGTAAAACAAAGCTGAAAACTTCAATAAAGCTATTCCATGACTACACAATCCGTAGACTATGGAATAAGGAGATACATAGCAAAGTTTTCACCCAAATCCTTTTAAGCTCCATGCTGGAAAATGGTAGAAGACTACCCATAGATGCGCAGCAGCAGCCATGCCAAGAACCTGAAAGGTTAGTAGAAGGAGTCCTAACTCGCTTTCTCTCTAAAGCTGGCCGGTTCGAGTTGATTCATTCTGTCTTGCATTCCTATTCTCTATACTGGGCGGTCTCTTTCTTGCTACCTAAAGGTTTGATTGGGGAAGTGGAGAGGCTCCTTCGTAACTTCTTTTGGCACTCTTCTGGTGATTATAAGCCTTTCCATCTTGTCAGATGGAATCATGTTTGCAGGCCGAAAGAAGAGGGAGGGCTGGTGTAACGACCCAGAATCCGCATTACCAGTAACAACCAGTAACCCGAGTTCTGACCCGCTAACCCACGAGACAAGCTCGGAAGGGTAGGAATTTAGAGTCCGAGGAGAGTATATGTAAGAAGATACACACCATGCAAAGCAGTAAAATTCCACTATATGAACATGTCATATACAACCTCAGAGTCTGAGACAAAGTACAGAGTACAGAAGTACAACAAAAAGGTACAACTCACTGCAGCTAGGGAGCACCAACACCGGAGTGGCTAGACTCGCCTGGAACGGGAGTCGACGAAGACCCACCTGAAAGGGAAGGGAGTGAGTCTCAAGAAAGAGACCCAGTAGGGAAAAGTAACCCCACCGGTAACAGTCTAAAGTGCGGAAAGTAAAAACAGAAAGTAAGTACACGTCGCACCACACCAAAACTGTAAACCACACGGCTCAGTAACACACACTCACACACACAGCAAGTAGGACTCAGCTAGGGTCTGTGGCTCGGCGTCCCGTCACCACAGAGGCTCTCAACCCCAGCCACGTGTGCACACTACAGACGCTCTCTCTCGCGTCTGGTCCACGACCGGTTTTTCCCCTACGCTTGACCCTAGCGGTAGAGAAGGGGCTCCACGGAGACCGGCTCAAAACCACCAAAAGGAGTACGCACAGGACAGAGTCGCACTCGATGTCCCGGCTCACTAGCGGAGGACAACTACACACTAGTCGTCTAGACGGAGTCGCACCCACGCCTAGGTAACACAACAGAAACGGGTACACGGTAACGCAACGAGCGTACAACAGACGGAACACACTCAACGTCTGAAACCCCGTACAGTAGTAAACACCTCGTGCCACAAACAACTACTACTATGCACAGGCGAAGTCACACTCTAAGCCTGGCCCATATGTGTTATTAGGGCGGACATCACATGTCAATCGCCTCTAATCACACAGCTTAAGCCTGCTGGGAGATAGGATATAAACGGCCACATCGATTGCCGCCAATAAAGGGTAAACGGCAACCCCTATGCCGCCAACAATAACTAAACGGCAGTCGACTTTGTCGTTTAATTCATCCCTGAAGATCTCAACGTCAACAGATGTGGACGTTGATATCTTCAGCTCCCCATACCCAGAACTGACCCGAATCAGTCCCAATGGGCAGAAATACTAAACTAAACTCTGACTGATGGAGGGAAACACTTCCTCACACCAATCTACACTACCAGAACAACATAATTAGACAATCTAACACCTAGATTATCCAAACCACCCTTAATTCCGGCATAATATAACCCAAACCCTAAACCGTGATTTTCACATCAATTAAGTTAATTGGACATGCTGGTTTGTTGGGGAAGGTTATAGGGGTTAGGTCCCTACCTCAGAATGCCTTAAGAATCCCCAAACAGCCACCAATCGCGCCGGATCTCCCCGAAGACTCCGTGCGAATCACGCCAAAACTTTACGATTCCCGCCCGAACTAGCGACGCCACACGATCCAGGAGCTTCCCACGAGCTCAAATCACTCAACAGAAGCTACAGGAATCAAGAAAGGCTAAGATGGAAGGAAGGAGAGAAAAGGAGAAGAAGAAACCCTGCTCTCGGGCTGCCCTATTTCAACAGAACTGGTTAGTCGACGTCAACATCAATGGCCGCCAACTGAACCGCCTGCAGACTGACGTCCACATAGCTTGTCGCTGAGTTCAAGTTCAGACGTCCACATCGCTGGACGCTGACTCAGACTCAACGGCAAGCCCTGGCCGTCAACTACACAGGACCTCTACAGACCCAAAAAGGATCCATTAAAGACCCGAGACCTTATTTGGGATTTTTCACCCCCGGGTTGTGTGTTTTTACGCTTTAGAGTTGGGTTTTTTTTAGATCCGTCATTTCAACGCCCAACCTAATCCAAGAATCGAAATCGGATTCCGTCAGTTCGCACACGTCAATTTAACCCACCTGGTCGTGTCGGAGCAAACGGCACGCCGATCAGATCCCTATTTGGGATTTTGGACCCCAGGTTGTGTGTTTTGACCCTTTAGACTCGGGTTTTTTTTAGATCCGTCATTTCAATGTCCAACCAAATCCGGGAATCCAAATCAGATTCCGTCAGTTCGCACACATCAATTTAAACCACCCGGTCGTGTCGGAGCGAACGGCACGCCGATCAGATCCCTATTTGGGATTTTTCACCCCCGGGTTGTGTGTTTTGACCCTTTACAGTTGGGTTTTTTTAGATCCGTCATTTCAACGTACAACCCAATCCGAGAATCGAAATAGGATTCCCTCAGTTCGCAGACGTCAATTTGACCCACCTAGTCGTGTCGGAGCAAACGACACACCGATTAGATCCCTATTTGGGATTTTGGACCCCGGGTTGTGTGTTTTGACCCTTTAGACTTGGGTTTTTTTAGATCCATCATTTCAACGCCCAACCCAATCCGGAAATCAAAATCGGATTCCGTCAGTTCGCACACGTCGATTTAACCCACCAAGTCGTGTGGAAGTGAACGGCATGCCGATCAGATCCCTATTTGGGATTTTGGACCCTCGGGTTGTGTGTTTTGACCCTTTAGAGTTGAGTTTTTTTAGATCCGTCATTTCAACGCCCAACCCAATCCGGAAATCCAAATCGGATTCCGTCAGTTCGCACACGTCAATTTAACCCACCCAGTCGTGTCGGAGTGAACGGCATGCCGATCAGATCCCTATTTGAGATTTTGGACCCTCGGGTTGTGTGTTTTGACCCTTTAGAGTTGAGTTTTTTTAGATCCGTCATTTCAACGCCCAAACCAATCCGGGAATCCAAATCAGATTCCGTCAGTTCGCACACGTCAATTTAACCCACCCAGTCGTGTCGGAGTGAATGGTAGGCGATCAGATCCCTATTTGGGATTTTGGACCCTCGGGTTGTATGTTTTGACCCCTTTGACTCGGGTTTTTTTAGATCCATCATTTCAACTCCCAACCCAATCCGAGAATCGAAATCAGATTCCGTCAGTTCGCAGACGTCAATTTGACCCACCCGGTCGTGTCGGAGCAAATGACACACCGATCAGATCCCTATTTGGGATTTTGGACCCCGGGTTGTGTGTTTTGACCCTTTAGACTTGGGTTTTTTTAGATCCGTCATTTCAACGCCCAACCCAATCCGGGAATCCAAATCGGATTCCGTCAGTTCGCAGACGTCAATTTAACCCACCCGGTCGTGTCGGAGCAAACGGCACACCGATTATATCCCTATTTGAGATTTTGGATCCCGGGTTGTTTGTTTTGACCCTTTAGACTTGGATTTTTTTAGATCCATCATTTCAACGCCCAACCCAATCCAGGAATCAAAATCAGATTCCGTCAGTTCGCACACGTCGATTTAACCCACCAAGTCGTGTCGAAGTGAACGGCATGCCGATCAGATCCCTATTTTGGATTTTGGACCCTCGGGTTGTGTGTTTTGACCCTTTAGAGTTGAGTTTTTTTAGATCCATCATTTCAACGCCCAACCCAATCCGGGAATCCAAATCGGATTCCGTCAGTTCGCACACGTCAATTTAACCCACCCAGTCGTGTCGGAGTGAATGGTAGGCGATCAGATACCTATTTGGGATTTTGGACCCTCGTGTTGTATGTTTTGACCCTTTAGACTCGGGTTTTTTAGATCCGTCATTTCAACGCCCAACCCAATCCGAGAATCGAAATCGGATTCCGTCAGTTCGCAGACGTCAATTTGACCCACCCGGTCGTGTCGGAGTAAACGACACACCGATCAGATCCCTATTTGGGATTTTGGACCCCAGGTTGTGTGTTTTGACCCTTTAGACTTGGGTTTTTTTAGATCCGTCATTTCAACGCCAAACCCAATCCGGGAATCCAAATCAGATTCCGTCAGTTCGCAGACGTCAATTTAACCCACCCGGTCGTGTCGGAGCAAACGGCACACCGATTATATCCCTATTTTGGATTTTTGATCCCGGGTTGTTTGTTTTGACCCTTTAGACTTGGGTTTTTTTAGATCCATCATTTCAACGCCCAACCCAATCCGGGAATCAAAATCGGATTCCGTCAGTTCGCACACGTCGATTTAACCCACCAAGTCGTGTCGAAGTGAACGGCATGCCGATCAGATCCCTATTTGGGATTTTGGACCCTCGGGTTGTGTGTTTTGACCCTTTAGAGTTGAGTTTTTTTAGATCCGTCATTTCAACGCCCAACCCAATCCGGGAATCCAAATCGGATTCCGTCAGTTCGCACACGTCAATTTAACCCACCCAGTCGTGTCGGAGTGAATGGTAGGCGATCAGATCCCTATTTGGGATTTTGGACCCTCGGGTTGTATGTTTTGACCCTTTAGACTCGGGTTTTTTTAGATCCGAGTCTAAAGGGTCAAAACATACAACCTGGGGGACCAAAATCCCAAATAGGGATCTGATCGGCGTGCCGTTCACTCCGACACGACCGGGTGGGTTAAATTGACGTGTGCGAACTGACAGAATCCGATTTGGATTCCCGGATTGGGTTGGACGTTGAAATGACGGATCTAAAAAAAACCCAACTCTAAAGGATCAAAACACACAACTCGGGGGTCCAAAATCCCAAATAGGGATCTGATGGGCTTGCCGTTTGCTCTGACACGACCAGATGAGTGAAAGTGACGCGTGCGAACTGACAGAATCCGATTTGGATTCCAGGATTGGGTTGTGCGTTGAAATGACGGATCTAAAAAAAACCCAAGTCTAAAGGGTTAAAACACACAACCCGGGGTCCAAAATCCCAAATACGGATCTGATCTGCATGTCGTTCACTCCGACACGACCGGATAGTTAAATTGACGTATGCGAACTGACGGAATTCGATTTGGATTCCCGGATTGGGTTGGGCGTTGAAATGACGGATCTAAAAAAAAACCCAAGTGTATAAGGTCAAAACACACAACCCGGGGTTCCAAAATCCCAAATAGGGATCTGATCAGTGTGTCGTTCGCTCCGACTCGACCGGGTGGGTTAAATTGACGTCTGCGAACTGACGGAATCCGATTTCGTTTCCCGGATAGGGTTGGGCGTTGAAATGACGGATCTAAAAAAACCCAACTCTAAAGGGTCAAAACACACAACCCGGGGGTCCAAAATTCCAAATAGGGATCTGATCGGCATGCCGTTCACTCCGACACGACTGGGTGGGTTAAATTGACGTGTGTGAACTAACAGAATGCGATTTGGATTACCGGATTGGGTTGGGCGTTGAAATGACGGATCTAAAAAAAACCCAAGTCTAAAGGGTCAAAACACACAACCCACCATCCAAAATCCCAAATAGGGATCTGATCGGTGTGCCGTTCACTCCGACACGACCGGGTGGGTTAAATTGACGTCTGCGAACTGACAGAATCCGATTTTGATTTCTGGATTTTGTTGGGCGTTGAAATGACGGATCTAAAAAAACCCGAGTCTAAAGGGTCAAAACACACAACCTGGGGTCCAAAATCCCAAATAGGGATCTGATCGGCGTGTCGTTTGCTCCGACACGACCAGGTGGGTTAAATTGACGTGTGCGAACTGACGGAATCCGATTTCGATTCCCGGATTAGGTTGGGCGTTGAAATGACGGATCTAAAAAAAACCCAACTCTAAAGCGTCAAAACACACAACCCGGGGGTGAAAAATCCCAAATAGGGATATGATCGGCGTGCCGTTCGCTCCGACATGACCGGTGGGTTAAATTGACGTGTGCGAACTGACGGAATCTGATTTGGATTCCCGGATTGGGTTGGGCGTTGAAATGACGGATCTAAAAAAAACCCAACTCTAAAGGGTCAAAACACACAACCCGGGGGTCCAAAATCTCAAATAGGGATCTGATCGGCGTGCCGTTCACTCCGACACGACCGTGTGGGTTAAATTGACGTGTGCGAACTGACGGAATCTGATTTGGATTACCGGATTGGGTTGGGCGTTGAAATGACGGATCTAAAAAAAACCCAAGTTAACGGGTCAAAAGAAACAACCCACCGTCCAAAATCCCAAATAGGGATCTGATCGGTGTGCCGTTCGCTCCGACACGACCGGGTGGGTTAAATTGACATCTACGAACTGACGGAATCCGATTTCGATTCCCGGATTGGGTTGGGCGTTGAAATGACGGATCTAAAAAAACCCGAGTCTAAAGGGTCAAAACATACAACCCAGGGGTCCAAAATCCCAAATAGGTATCTGATAGGCATGCCGTTCACTCCGACACGACTAGGTGGGTTAAATTGACGTGTGCGAACTGACGGAATCCGATTTGGATTACCGGATTGGGTTGGGCGTTGAAATGATGGATCTAAAAAAAACCCAACTCTAAAAGGTCATAACACATAACCCGGGGGTCCAAAATCCCAAATAGGGATCTGATCGGCGTGCCGTTCACTCCGACACGACCGTGTGGGTTAAATTGACGGTTGCGAACTGACGGAATCCGATTTGGATTACCGGATTGGGTTGGGTGTTGAAATGAAGGATCTATAAAAAACCCAAGTTAAAGGGTCAAAACACACAACCCACCGTCCAAAATCCCAAATAGGGATCTGATCGGTGTGCCGTTCGCTCCGACACGACCGGGTGGGTTAAATTGACGTCTGCGAACTGACGGAATCCGATTTCGATTCCCGGATTGGGTTGGGCGTTGAAATGACGGATCTAAAAAAACCCGAGCCTAAAGGGTCAAAACATACAACCCGGGGGTCCAAAATCCCAAATAGGGATCTGATCGGCATGCTGTTCACTCCGACACGACTAGGTGGGTTAAATTGACGTATACGAACTAACGGAATTCGATTTGGATTCTCGGATTGGGTTGGGCGTTGAAATGACAGATCTAAAAAAAGCCAAGTCTAAAGGGTCAAAACACACAACCTGGGGTCCAAAATCCCAAATAGGGATCTGATCGGCGTGCCGTTTGCTCCGACACGACCGGGTGGGTTAAATTGACGAGTGCGAACTGACGGAATCCGATTTGGATTCCCGGATTGGGTTGGGCGTTGAAATGACGGATCTAAAAAAAACCCAACTGTAAAGGGTCAAAACACACAACCCGGGGGTGAAAAATCCCAGATAGGGATCTGATCGGTGTGTCGATTGTTCTGGCACGACCGGGTGGGTTAAATTGACATGTGCGAACTGACAGAATCCGATTTGGATTCCTGGATTGGGTTGGGCGTTGAAATGACGGATCTAAAAAAAATCCAAGTCTAAAGGGTCAAAACACACAACCTGGGGTTGCAAAATCCCAAATAGGGATCTGATCGGCGTGCCGTTTGCTCCGACACGACCGGGGTGGGTTAAATTGACGTGTGCGAACTGACCGAATCTGATTTGGATTTCCGGATTGGGTTGGGCGTTGAAATGAGGGATTTAAAAAAACCCGAGTCTAAAGGATCAAAACACACAACTCGGGGGTCCTAAATCCCAAATAGGGATCTGATGGGCATGTCGTTTGCTCTGACACGACCGTGTGGGTGAAAGTGACACGTGCGAACTGACAGAATCCGATTTGGATTCCCGGATTGGGTTGGGCGTTGAAATGACGGATCTAAAAAAAACCCAAGTCTAAAGGGTTGAAACACACAACCCGGGGTCCAAAATCCCAAATAGGGATCTGATCGGCATGTCGTTCACTCCGACACGACCGGGTAGGTTAAATTGACGTGTGCGAACTGACGGAATTCGATTTGGATTCCCGAATTGGGTTGGGCATTGAAATGACGGATCTAAAAAAAACCCAAGTCTAAAGGGTCAAAACACACAACCCGGGGTTCCAAAATCCCAAATAGGGATCTGATCAGTGTGTCGTTCGCTCCGACTCGACCGGGTGGGTTAAATTGACGTCTGCGAACTGACGGAACCCGATTTGGTTTCCCGGATAGGGTTGGGCGTTGAAATGACGGATCTAAAAAAACCCAACTCTAAAGGGTCAAAACACACAACCCGGGGGTCCAAAATTCCAAATAGGGCTCTGATCGGCATGTCGTTCACTCCGACACGACTGGGTGGGTTAAATTGACGTGTGCAAACAGACGGAATCCGATTTGGATTCCCGGAATGGGTTGGGCGTTGAAATGACGGATCTAAAAAAACCCAAGTCTAGAGGGTCAAAACACACAACCTGAGGTCCAAAATCCCAAATAGGGATTTGATCGGTGTACTGTTTGCTCCGATACGACCGGGTGGGTTAAATTAACGTATACGAACTAACGGAATCCAATTTCGATTCCCGGATTGGGTTGGGCGTTGAAATGACGGATCTAAAAAACCCCGAGTCTAAAGGGTCATAACATACAACCCGAGGGTCCAAAATCCCAAATAGGGATCTGATCGGCATGCCGTTCACTCCGACACGACTGGGTGAGTTAAATTGACGTGTGCGAACTGACGGAATCCGATTTGGATTCCCGGATTGGGTTGGGCGTTGATAAGATGGATCTAAAAAAACCCAACTCTAAAGGGTCAAAACACACAACCCGGGGGTCCAAATTCCAAATAGGGATCTGATCGGCATGCCGTTCACTCCGACACGACTGGGTGGGTTAAATTGACGTGTGCGAACTGACGGAATTCGATTTGGATTACCGGATTGGGTTGGGCGTTGAAATGATGGATCTAAAAAAACCCAAGTCTAAAGGGTCAAAACACACAACCCGGGGGTCCAAAATCCCAAATAGGGATCTGATCGGTGTGTCGTTCGCTCCGACACGACCGGATGGGTTAAATTGACGTCTGCGAACTGACGGAATCCGATTTCGATTTCCGTATTGGGTTGGGCGTTGAAATGACGGATCTAAAAAAACCCGAGTCTAAAGGGTCAAAACACACAACCTGGGGTCCAAAATCCCAAATAGGGATCTGATCGGCATGCCGTTTGCTACGACATGACCGGGTGAGTTAAATTGACGTGTGCGAACTGATGGAATCCGATTTGGATTCCCGGATTGTGTTGGGCGTTGAAATGACGGATCTAAAAAAAACACAACTCTAAAGGGTCAAAACACACAACCCGGGGGTGAAAAATCCCAAATAGGGATCTGATCGGCGTGCCGTTCGCTCCGACACGACCGGGTGGTTTAAATTGATGTGTGCGAACTGACAGAATCTGATTTGGATTCCCGGATTTGGTTGGACATTGAAATGACGGATCTAAAAAAAACCCAACTCTAAAGGGTCAAAACACACAACCCGGGGGTCCAAAATCCCAAATAGGGATCTGATCGGCGTGTCGTTCACTCCGACACTACCGTGTGGGTTAAATTGACGTTTGCGAACTGACGGAATCCGATTTGGATTACCGGATTGGGTTGGGCGTTGAAATGATGGATCTAAAAAAAACCCAAGTTAAAGGGTCAAAACACACAACCCACCGTCCAAAATCCCAAGTAGGGAGATGTGTGCCGTTCGCTCCGACACGACCGGGTGCGTTAAATTGTCGTCTGCGAACTGACGAAATTCGATTTCGATTCCCGGATTGGGTTGGGCGTTGAAATGACGGATCTAAAAAACCCTGAGTCTAAAGGGTCAAAACATACAACCCGGGGGTCCAAAATCCCAAATAGGGATCTGATTGGCATGCCATTCACTCCGACACGACTGGGTGGGTTAAATTGACGTGTGCGAACTGATGGAATCCGATTTGGATTACCAGATTGGGTTGGGCGTTGAAATGACGGATCTAAAAAAAAACTCAACTCTAAAGGGTCAAAACACACAACCTGAGGGTCCAAAATCCCAAATAGGGATCTGATCTGCGTGCCGTTCACTCCGACACGACCGTGTGGGTTAAATTGACGTGTGCGAACTGACGGAATCCGATTTGGATTACCGGATTGGGTTGGGCGTTGTGCAACTTTCTGTATAAGATCTTTACTAAGCTTATTGCTAATCGTATGCAAAGCCTTATGCCTCATGTCATCAGCAATAATCAGTCTGCCTTTATTAAAGGCCGCAGAATTCAAGACAGCATTCTCCTGGCTAATGATCTCGTGAGAGATATCCACTCCAAGCACCGAGGTAGTTTACTTTGTATGAAGGTTGACTTATGCAAGGCCTTTGATTCAGTGAATCGTTCTTTCATCCTTCTCATTCTGCAGAAGATGGGATTCCCTGAACAGTGGATAAAGTGGATCGATATTCTCACTAATTCTGCAACTTTCTCTGTGTTGCTTAATGGTAGCCCGGTTGGCTTCTTTCATTCATCTAATGGCATCCGTCAGGGAGATCCTTTATCTCCTTACCTGTTTTGTGTAGCTATGGAAGGGCTCTCACTAATGATTGAGAAGAAGATGAAAGAAGGATCCTTGCATGTTCCCACCTATGGAAATACCAGCTTGTCTCACTTGGTTTTTGCTGATGACCTCCTCCTTTTCATGAAGCCGACCATCTCTTCAGCTCGGTGCATGGCTAGTATTCTTCAAGATTTCCACACCTATTCTGGGTTACAGCTTAATGTTTCTAAGAGTATGGTTTTCATTGGTGCCAAAGTTCATCATAAGGGGCCGCTCCTTAATGCCTTGAACGTTCAAGAAGAATTCCTGCCATCCACCTATTTGGGACTACCTTTGTTTTCCACTCGTTTGACAAGCTCACTTTGCAGTCCAATCATCCAAAAAATCAGAAGGCGCATTGCCTCTTGGAAAACTAGACTTCTTTCTAAGGCAGGTCGGCTGGAACTCATTCGCTCAGTCCTTAATTCTTATGCGCTATACTGGACTGCATCCTTCCTTCTTCCTAAGACTTTCATTAGTGAAGTTGAGAGGATGTTGAGAAATTTCTTTTGGCATGCTTCTGGTGAGTACAAGCCCTTTCATTTAGTGAAGTGGAATCATATTTGCAGACCTAAGGATGAGGGTGGATTGGGGTTAAGGCGACTTGAGACCTGGAATACTACTGTTATTACTATGCAGCTTTGGAGAATCCTCTATACTCATGACACATTATGGCACCAATGGGTGAATAGCAGATATCTAAAGAAAGCATCTATTTGGTCTGTGTAGTCTCAACCTTACCACTCTCAGGCTTGGAAAGGAATTCTAAAGGTAAGGGACTGGCTTCTTCCTCATGTGACCTATGCAGTTGGTTCTGGGGATAAAATCAACTTTTGGGAGGATCCTTGGATACATGGACAGTCCATTCATTCTTTAGGTGGACGGTATATCAGAACCTTACTTGGTTTACCTTGTTCTACCACTGTTAGTCTCTTCATTCAAGATGGGAGATGGTGTCTCCCAACCCCTACCTGTTCTGAAATGATGGAAATCTGGCCGAGGATACTTCAAATACCCATTTCCACTCAACAAGAAGATTCTATTGTTTGGAAGCACAAAGGAGGAGTAATCAGTAACAAATATATTTATGATCTGAGAAGAGCTAATTATCCTAAGGTTCATTGGCATCAGCTTGTTTGGCTTCGTCCTACAAGTCAAAAGCACTCCCTTCTTGCCTGGCAAGCTTTGATGAATGGTCTCCCAACGTTTGATGCACTACAAAAACGAGGTCTGCAAGGTCCCAACATTTGTGCTCTTTGTCATCAGCATGAAAAAAATGTCAACCATCTCTTCTTCCAGTGTGCTTATAGTTCCTGGATTTGGTTACAGCTCCTGCATAGATTAGATATTCATAGAAAACCGAGGGATACTATTATTGCTGAAAGTGAAGGGTTGATTAGAAGCTTTTGTGCACCAGGTACCAGGAGGAATGTAGCTTTTGTTTGCTTTCGAGCTGCCCTTTGGTGGGTCTGGAAAGAGAGGTGTGCTCGAATTTTTGACTCCAAAATGCGTAGTCGCATGCAGGTTCTCCTCTCCATTCTTTCTGATATTAGGAGCATTACTGAATTTCATACTCAGCAGGGTCTTTCATCTCCTAGGACTCATAGAATTCTGAGAAATTTCATCATCAAAAAGCATTAAGGAGCGAGAATCCATCCATTCATGGCTTTTGCCTAGTGATCTACCTACTTCTATCAATTCATAGCTATCGGCATGTGATAGCATGAATTAACTTTGTACATATTCTATCTTTGCATTATTTAATACAATTACTCGGTATTACTTACCAAAAAAAAAAATAGATTGGGTTGGGCGTTGAAATGATGGATCTAAAAAAACCCAAGTTTTTTTTTGGTAAGTCAACCAAGAGAATGAATTAAATAATGGAGAAAAAAGTACAATAGAGAGACTTAAGTTGAAAACTCAAGTGCTACAAACTGCAAAGGCAAATAAAGGAAAAACAAAGAGACCGCCAAAGCTAGAGTCAACGTGACATCACAAGCTGATGACTACATTGAATTATTGATTCTAATATTGAACCTTTTACAAATAGACTGAGACCGACCAGATAATGGGAGGTTGAATGGAAGAGCTTCCACACAGCTTCTAGCATCTTGAATAATAGATAGAGAAGTATGAATGGCCGGGTTACAGATATCATCAAATGTGCGATTACACCTTTCTCTCCAGATCCACCAAATAGTAGCCCGAAAGAGGAGACGAGCTAGATTTGTTGCAAACCCATCTAGATGAAAGCTGCTGCGAAGAGAATGAACTTCCTGCAAGATAGACTGGCGAGGAGGCCTTTTGATGTTTAATCTGCTAAGAATCTCACCCCAAACTTGAATAGAATACGGGCAATTAAAGAAAAGATGGTCCTCACTTTCCTCAGAATTGCAGCAAAGAATACATCTACTGGGAATCAGAAATCCTCGTTTTCTCAAATTGTTGATGGTGGAAAGTTTATGAATAATAGCCTGCCAAGTGGTTAAGGAAAAGCGCTGGACAGTGGGACCTTTCCAGACCCAATCCGCCCAGCCCACTTCTGATGATGCTGCCTAATTTGATTCCAAGCCTCTTTTGTATTGAATTTTCCATGGTTCCAAACAATTGCATCATTGTTATTCAAGCTAACACTTTGGATCTTAGGATAGAGCTCGAACATGTCAATTGAAGTTGGTGGAGGTAAAGACCACTGACCATTATGAATAAATGAAGTACAAGCGATGTCTCTGTGGAGGCCAAGATGTTGTCTAACCCTATCCCCCATCATCATAAAAATGCTCTTACCTTGAATCCAAGGGTCATGGAAGAAGCTGAGCTAACTGTGTAAACCAACTTTGTAAGTTAAGTGGTTGAGAATCCAACTCCGTTGCTTTAGAATAGATTTCCAAGCCGAGGAAGAATAGGAATGTTGCTGAATGGTCCAAATGGAATGATTTTTGAGGTACCTTTCATGAACCCATTTAATCCAGAGGGAGTCCTGCTTCTGCAAAATGTCCCACAAGTTTTTTGTTGCACAAGCTAAATTCCAGTCAGTCAGACGCCGAATGCCCAAGCCACCTTCACTTTTTGGTCTGCAAATGTCCTTCCAACTAACCATGTGAATGGTTTGATTAGGAGAGTGACCTTGCCAGTAAAAATTGCAAAGCAGGTGCTCAATCTCCTTGAGAACAGCTGTAGGAAGTAAGAAGGAGGCCGACCAATAAACAGAGTAAGAAGAAAGGACAGATTTAATAAGCTCAAGTCGACCTGCTCTGGATAAAAGATTTGTTTTCCAAGACTCTATTCTCTGCTTGATCTTATCAATTATCGGTTGACAGTGAGTCTTCTTAATAGAACTACTCACAAGAGGCAAACCCAGGTAAGGAGTTGGAAGCTGGCCAAGAGGAATATTGAGGGTATCATGAATAGCATTCTTGTGCTTCACTTTGCCACCCATATATAATCTACTTTTTGCTGAGTTGAGTTGAAGCCCAGAATAGTGATAGAATTTCTGGAGAAGATTCGAGATACCCCTTGCAGATGCAACATCATCCTTGAAGAAAATAATAAGGTCATCAGCAAACACAAAGTGTGAGATGGAGATGTTGCCGGAAGAAGGAACTTTTATTTTCTTTTGCTGAATAGCTTCTTCAATAAGGCAAGTGAATCCCTCCATGACAATAGTGAAGAGGTAAGGTGATAAAGGATCCCCTTGGCGAAGCCCATTAGAACTTTTAAAGAACCCTTCAGGACTGCCATTAACCAGAACAGAAAATTTGGATGTTTCCAAGCAACGTTTTATCCAACCAATCCCAGAATGAGGAAAGTGCATTTGACTCATCATAAAATAAACAAAGTCCCAGGAAACAGAATCAAAAGCCTTACAGAGATCAGCTTTGAGACAAATACGGGTCCCTTTATGAGTAGAGTGCAGATCTTTGGCCAAGTCATTTGCAAGAAGAATGTTACTTTGAATTTTCCTGCCAGGAATAAAGGCCGCATGATGTTGACTAATAATAGAAGGAAGAACAATTTTCATTCGATCAGCCATCATCTTTGTAATCACCTTGTAAATAAAATTGCAAAGAGATATAGGACGAAATTGATCTAGGGAATCAGCCTTCTGAGTTTTGGGAACTAAGGCAATGAAAGTTGAGTTGATCTGATTTTCCCAATGGCCATTCTCAAAGAAGGATAGAATAGCTTTTGAAAGAAGGTCCCCAACAATCTCCCAACAACTGATAAAAAACTCTGCAGTGAATCCGTCTGGGCCAGGACTTTTGTCCCTCGGAGAGCTGAAAACAACTTGGCGAACATCTTCCATAGTGAACGGTTTCATGAGCAAATTTACTTCCTCATCCTTAAGGAAGTTCCTAACTTCAATGGAAGGTTGATGCCTATCATGCGGTTTATTAAGGAGGTTGACATAAAAGGAGAGAGCATGATTACGAATGTCATCATCAGATGTGAGGATGGTACCATCTATGGACTTACATTGCTTGATAGAATTGTGGATCCTCCTGGCTTTGATAGCAGCATAGAAAAATTTTGTGTTGGAATCTCCAAGAGATAACCATTGTTGCATAGACTTTGTTTAGCAAACATCTCCTCATTCTCCAAAGCTTTGAAATAATCACATCTGCAACTCTTCTCACGGTTTTGAATGAGAATGTCATAGGGATTATCCAGAAGCTGCTCTTGGGCTTCCTTTAAAGCGATCCTGGCTGCGAAGGATATGGTTGAAACCTCCCCGAAAACTCTTTTGTTCCAATCGCGAAGAGCGTACTTAACAAACCGGAGTTTCTTACAGACTTGAAAAAGGAGGGAGCCATGCACATTAGTATTCCAAGCAGTACAAACAATAGATTTGAATTCCTGGTGAGTAGTCCACATGTTGAAGAATTTAAATGGTCTTGGTTTTGCAGCAGTCGGTTGACTTTTGGAGTGTAAAGTGACCAGCAAAAGGTAGTGATCAGACACCATCATAGTGTCATAATTAACATTAGAATCCTCGAACTTATTAACCCAAGAAGAGTTAACCAGAACCCGGTCAAGGCGAGCAGATATTCTTTGATGGCCCGATTTCATATTACACCAAGATAGGAAGTTACCAGTATGAGGCAAGTCCAGGAGAGCAGCAGAATCAACAAAATTGTTCAAAGGTGCCAAAAGGGAAGGCGATAAAGATCTACCTCCATGCTTCTCATCCGGGTGTCTAACAGAATTAAAATCCCCCAAGATGATCCAAGGATCAGAGATACTTTGAGATAGATAAGTTAAATCCTTCCAAAGCTGGTTTCTCTCATAATGAATATTAGAACCATAAACCGCAGTAAGAATAACAGTGTCAGCGGTTCTCAAATTGGTGCACTTGACGTGGATGTATTGAGTACTTTCCGAAATAAGAGAAATAGTGAATAAGTTTGGATTCCAAAGGATCCAAATTCGGCCTCTCCAGGAACTGTTATAGTTATGAATAATATTTGAGTTGGGCCAGATAGCATGCTTGATTTTGTCAGATTTGCCTTGCCTGATCTTGGTCTCACAAAGCACAGCAATACTACACTTGGATCTCTGCAACTCATGCTTCACAGCAAGCCACTTATTCCTTTTATTCATTCCTCTCACATTCCAAGATAGGAAGAACATGGTTAATGTTTAGAGGAGGAAGACCTCGATCGAACGTTAGGCCGATCTAGGTTATTAACCCGATCCACATCCTTTAGTTTAGAAATATCAAATCTAGCATCTAGGGGTGGATGGGTTTTAGAAGTACCAGATTCCTTGCCTTGAACCTCCCGAATTTGCTTGATTTCAAAAGAAATAGAAGGCCCATTAGCCACCGTGAGGTTGATCGGATTTACGCTAATATTAGATTCTGTTTCCATGATATTGCTAGCCACCGTAGAATCCATAGAATCCGGGTTTACACTAGCCTTATTAGGTTGCTGAGGGAAGCAATTAGAAACTCCAGGGATGCAAGCTGGGGGAACATGCGATAACATGCATGGTTTCGCGCCGCCAACCATTTTTTCACCATGGACACCCGGGGAGATACACACATTGCCTGCATGGCAAACTGTAGCCACCGTCGCATCTTTAAAGTCACTGGATGCCGGATTTATGCTAGGAACCGTCGTATGGCAAGTGTACGTCCCTGCATGGGAAGTATCTGCATGGTAAGAAGGAACCATATGATAGGACGAATCTATGCATTTAGAAGAATCAGAGAAGGATTCCGGATTTACACCCGAATATGGAATGCTGCTCATGGTCACCGTAGAATCCATAGAAGATTTACTAATGATCTTGTCGTGCTTTGCATGGCAAGTGGACATCCCTGCATGGGATGCATGGGACGACATATCATCCACATAACTTAAAGAGGAAGAGGATATACGATCCGAATTTATACTGACAACCCTCGCTCTGTCAGCCACCGTAGATCCCAACACTAACTCTGTTGAAGAAACCATATTGGAAGTAGAACTCAGCTTGACAACTATAGGAAGAGATGAAGGTGCTGCTTCCAAAATAACAGGACAAACAGCAAGTTGTTTAGAATTTTCCATCGAGCTGTCCAGAGAAACTGGTATGTAACTTTCAGTAGCAACAGATTTAAGCAAACCAGGATCATGACAAGGAGGATCCGATTGATGTTCACTAAGAACACCAAACTGGTTAGACACAGAGATATCTTCATCAACAACTACAACCTTTGGTCGCCATTCACGCCTTGGTTGCTGAATAATTACTTTCTCAGATCTAACAGGAACAATACGGCAGGAACCATCTTGATGACCAAAAGAGGAGCATATAGAACAGGCCTTAGGTTTCCATTCATATTCTACCAGAACTTCTTCAGAAACACCCGAATCATGAACCACCTGTATCTCAGAAGGAAAAGAGAATTCCGAGGAGATAAGAACACATATTCTAGCGAAGGCTAGTCTTTTCCTCATAGCAGTCATCTTATCCATGAAGAGAGGCTTCCCAAGAACACTTCCCATTTTACTGAGAGACGTATGAGACCAGAGATGTAAGGGAAGGTTAGGAAAGGAGATCCACAATGGAATAGAAGTGAACATCGCCTTCTCCATCTTAACATCGCGACTCCAACGTTGAAGAATGAACGGATGACCATGAATATGCCAAAATCCTTCAAGAACCGATTGCATGTCCTCCTCCAAAGCAAAAACGCAAACAAAGAAGCCACCCATCCTCATATGCAGATCATAAGATCCTTTGGGCTTCCATTGCTTGTCTATGAAGTTCTTAAGAGGATTGTAAACTATCTTAATACCTACGATGTAACCAACCACAGCAAGTTTCCACATACCTGCTAGTTCCTGCGAATCTTGAGGACAAAATGTAGCAGCTTGACGGTCACCATGCAAGATAGGCTCGATATAGTCAAGACGAAGTCCAGCAGCAGGTGAAGAAACAACTCCATCGAAGAGCTCATTCCAGGCCTTTTTAGAAGACGAGACAGGAGGAGCTCTAGATAGAGACCTACCACGAGAGCGCCCACGAGAAGGATGGCGACTTGGAGGACGGTGAGCAGGAACTCCTTTTGAGGATCCAGGTCCATGACCCAGATCACTCACGGCGTTCACGGTTACACCACTCGAGGTCGAGGACCCTCCCTGATTAGGGAGAGACCGATCTCCTAGTGTAGCCCCCACCGAAAGAACCTCCATCGCCATCGCAAAGCAAGAAGCTCACGCCACCGGAGCTCCCACCGTTGGGGGAGACCCTGGGTGAAGGGAGCCCGAATAGCTGCCCAGCACTCAAATCCGCAGAGCTTCTCTCTCTAGACTTCTAGAGAGAGAACCTCGGATCACAAGAGAATCTCATCACACTCCCAGAGTATTTACAGTCCTATACCTTTGTCGTTGGGTCGAGTATTTACAGTCCTATACCTTTGTATTGAAGCATAAGGCGGAGTTGAGAACCGAGTGG
Source organism: Colocasia esculenta (assembly GCA_014218235.1). Taxonomy (NCBI): domain Eukaryota; kingdom Viridiplantae; phylum Streptophyta; class Magnoliopsida; order Alismatales; family Araceae; genus Colocasia; species Colocasia esculenta. The sequence continues at coordinate 67,107,313 of CM024756.1, forward strand.
CCGATGCCTTGAGTCGTCGGGCTTGCTTACTTACTGCTGTCAGTGTCCAGGTCACTGGGTTTGAGAAGCTTAAGGATGAGTACATTAGTTGCCCAGACTTTGGCGATATCTATGTTGCTCTTCAGTCAGGACCCTCCCCTACCCATAGTGATTACATCTTGCAGGAGGGTTATCTTTTTCGTGGGGATAGGTTGTGTGTCCCGCGGACTTCAGTGCGCGATTTTTTAGTGTGGGAGTTACACGCTGGAGGTCTAGCCGGTCATTTTGGCCGGAATAAGACTATTGAGCTGGTAGAGTACCGCTTCTATTGGCCGAGTTTGAAACGTGATGTTGCACGCATAGTAGCTCAGTGTCGAACGTGCGCTACGGCCAAACAAAAGAAGCAAAGTCCCGGTCTCTACACTCCGCTTCCTGTGCCAGATCGCCCGTGGCAGGACATTAGCATGGATTTTTGTTCTAGGCTTGCCACGTACACTTAGGAAGCATGATTCTATTTTTGTAGTGGTGGATAGGTTTTCCAAAATGGCCCTTTTCATCCCTTGCTCTAAGACTTCTGATGCTTCTCGGGTGGCTAACATCTTCTTCTCTCATGTTGCATGTAAACATGGCCTACCCAAGACTATAGTATCTGATAGGGATGTGAGATTCACAAGTTACTTTTGGAAAACCTTGTGGCACCTGATGGGCACTCAGTTGAAGTTCTCCACTGCTTATCACCCCCAGACCGATGGTCAGACGGAGGTGGTAAATAGGAGCTTAGGTGACCTACTCCGTTGTCTAGTTGGGGATCACCCTCGGGATTGGGATCTCAAGTTACCTCATGCGGAGTTTGCTTATAACAACTCGGTGAATAGGTCTACAGGTATGTGTCCGTTTGAGATAGTTACTGGCCTTAGACCTAGGAATCCCGTAGACTTAGTCCCTTTGGCACATAGGGAGTGAGTGTCTACCTCAGCCGAGTCTTTTGCCGAACATGTTAGAGGTCTGCATGAGAGCATACGTCGTCAGTTAGAGATCAGCAATGAGCATTATAAAGAATTAGCAGATGCACACCGACGACAACATGAGTTTCAGGAGGGTGATTACGTCATGATCAGGGTTAGACCTGAGCGGTTCCCCTCAGGGGCCGTTAAGAAGTTGCACGCCCGCGGAGCTGGTCCATTCCAGGTGGTGAAGCGAGTTGGGTCCAATGCGTATGTTTTGGATCTACCAGACGACTATGGTATTAGTTCCACATTCAATGTGTCTGATTTGGTAGCTTACAGGGACCCGGCTGTGATACCTAGTGATCCATTTGAGCCTTCACCCCCTCTTCTGAGTGATCCCACCCATGAGTGTCCACCTACAGCCCCAATACCTGTTCGGCGTGAGCAGATTGAGCATATACTAGACGAGCAGGTCATCACTTCTAGAGATGGAGCGCACCACCGCTACCTTGTGCATTGGAGAGGACGTCCCACGACAGAGGATACATGGATTACACGCGCAGAGCTTCAGAGGATAGATCCTGACTTGTTGGAGTGATACCAGAGCGACGTCGACCCTTACTCGACGGGGTCGAGTTCTTCCCAGCCGGGGAGGATTGGTGAGGACACGAGAGCCCGGGCCCGCTTCAACCCGGACATGGTCTACCGCCGTCGAGGAACACAGCACGCTACAGAGGCGTCGATCTGGTTGGGCGACGAGCCCATGGTGTAGAGTTCACTTCCAGGAGTGCATAGACAGTAGTTTTGGCCCAATTGGGGCCCGTTTAGCATCTTTTCTATTTTTATTTATTTTCTGTTACGAATTTTGATGTTATTTTAGTCCTAATAGGATTAGTCAAGTGTTTAGTATGGTAAGTCTTTAGAGGAGTCCAATTTGGGTAGGGATTAGCCCAAACCCTTTAAATATTTTGTAAACTCCCGATTTTTGGAATAGAACGGTGAATGCAATTTTTGAGAGAATCTTGGAGCCGCTGTCGCTTCCTCCTCTCCGCGAAGGATCAGCTGGCCGCGAAGGCCCGGCCACGAAGGTCCGGCCGCGAAGGCCCCCCCCCCAGCCAACAGCGCCGCCGTCGCCTCCCTCTTCCCCACGCGTCGCCCCCTGCTCCCTCTCTCTCTTTCCCTTCGACGTGCCCCCCCCTCTCCTGCTTCTCTCTCTCTCCCCTCCCCAGCCCGCCTACATCACCCTGCGTCACCCCCCCTACCGCTCCCGCGCCCGGCCCGCCAGCCCCATCGCCGTGATCGCCTAGGCCATCCCCCCCCCCCCCCCGTGCGGCTTCGTCGCGCTGCTTCCGCGGACCCCTCCGCGACCAGCCCCTGCACCGGAACCAGCGAATCCCACCCGCACCGCCAGGCGCCCTTACGTCCGTCCCGCACCGAAAACACGACAGCGGCGTCGCCAACTCTTGCACCTGCGCAGATTCCGTCGTCAGCAACTTTCAAGTGTGCCGGTCCACGAAATCTCGAGCTTCAAATTTGTAGCATGTTACCTCCCTGCGTGGAGTGGGCCAATTTATTTGTAATATTTAAATTTTTACCTTATACTCGGGATTCGTGACACGGTCGAGTTCTTCCCCACGCACAGACGTGGAGGTACGCATCCTACTCTCTAGCTGTTTACTTGCTTTTCTCGTATACGTTTATATCTGCCGCCGACTTGTGAGATAGGACATCTAGCCCATGACGTGCGTCACAGCCGACTTGTGAGTGCGAGAACCTATCTCCCGGGGGCTCCGTTTGGACCTTGTCTGTGGAACGACTACCTTAGTTTAGGTGGCTCCTTAGCTACCTTGGTCCCGCGTTTCCCCTCCGCGAGGGACGACTTTGTGGGCTACGTACTTCTGTGGACGTGATTATTTTCCTGTTGCTTACTTGTTGCTTGGTATAATTCTGCTATTCTATATTGCTTAGTGCTGGTCGCGTCTTTAGAGAGTCGTAGTACGTCGGTTAGCGTAGTCCCGTGTGTTGTCCCGCATCAACTTTGGTATCAGAGAGGGCTCGTCATTTTCCCTTGTCTAAGGGACCGAAGCAGTCATCCCTGTTGAAATTGAGCTTTCATCCTATAGGGTAGCTCTCCACTATGGGCTCCCTACTGACGAAGGGAGTGAAATTGAAAGGCGGCTTGAAGAGTTGTCAAATCTGGAGGAAAAAACGTTTGGTTGCATACCAACGACTTCAAAATTATCAAGCACGGATGTCCCGCGCTTTTGACAAGCTAGTGAAAGAAAGAGCTTTTAAAAAGGGAGATCTTGTCATGGTCAAGCAAAAAGACGTCATGGCCTCTCATCCCAAAAACAAATTCATAGCCAATTGGCTCGGTCCATTTGTGGTTCACAAAGTATTTGAAGGTGGTGCCTACACGGTAGTCGACCAAGAAGGAAATGTGATGTTTCCGCCTCTAAATGGCAGACACATGAAACTGTACCATGCTCCTAAGTGTGAGTACGTTTATACAATGTAACAGGTGGATCCAACTTTGGTACATACTGAAGATATGGAAATAATCCCATTACAAGATCTCAATAAAAAAAAAGAAAAAAGAAAAAAAACAACACAACACAAAAAGAAGGGCTTAAAAACGAGGTGCCCCGGCAGACTCGATTCATTATTCCTCCAGGATGAATCGAGGGTAAAAAGGCCTAAAACCCAGCTGAGGTGAAAGCTTGAAAGGGCGCCTCGGGCAAAATCGGGAAACCCCGCTGCATGAAAACCCGAAAAGGCGTGCAGACAAAAGCAAGAGGGGGCCAGCCATGGTGAAAACCCGAAAGGGCGCCACGACTGGTAATGTGAAAAGAAAAACAAATAGGGATACTTTCTCGACCTTTACTGGAGCGAGATCGAGTTATCCTGCATTCCTTATAAGAGGGAGACGCAAGAGTTGTCAATGACGAAATAACCGCTATGTTCATTCTAATGAATAATCAAGTTAAGGGGCCACGACCGAGACAACGATGATGGTGTCTTCCCGCCCTTATAAGAAATATGGGAAATTCGAACTCTGTTCAAGGAAAGAGAGGGAAAGAAAAACCCAAACAAAAAAAAGAGAGAAGAGAGAAAGAAAAAAATATAACAAAACCCATTCGCTTCAGAAAGGCAAAACTTCGAGCTTCTTCGGCTAAAAGGCCATCAAGGCCAGTCAAAGAAGTTCGAAATCCAGACCTCTTGGCTAACAAGCCGTCCAGGCCAGTCAAAGGTTGAAATCCATATCTTTTGGCTAACAAGTCGTCAAGACCAGTCAAAAGTCAAGTCCCGAGCTTCTTTGGCTAACAAGCCGTCAAGGCCAGTCAAAAAGCTCAAAATCCAGACCTCTTGGCTAACAAGCCGTCCAGGCCAGTCAAAGGTTGAAATCCATGTCTTTTGGCTAACAAGTCGTCAAGACCAGTCAAAAGTCAAGTCCCGAGCTTCTTTGGCTAACAAGCCGTCAAGGCCAGTCAAAAAGCTCAAAATCCAGACCTCTTGGCTAACAAGCCGTCCAGGCCAGTCAAAGGTTGAATCCATGTCTTTTGGCTAACAAGTCGTCAAGACCAGTCAAAAGTCAAGTCCCGAGCTTCTTTGGCTAACAAGCCGTCAAGGCCAGTCAAAAAGCTCAAAATCCAGACCTCTTGGCTAACAAGCCGTCCAGGCCAGTCAAAGGTTGAAATCCATGTCTCTTGGCTAACAAGCCGTCCAGGCCAGTCAAAGGTTGAAATCCATGTCTTTTGGCTAACAAGTCGTCAAGACCAGTCAAAAGTCAAGTCCCGAGCTTCTTTGGCTAACAAGCCGTCAAGGCCAGTCAAAAAGCTCAAATCCAGACCTCTTGGCTAACAAGCCGTCCAGGCCAGTCAAAGGTTGAAATCCATGTCTTTGGCTAAGAAGTCGTCAAGACCAGTCAAAAGTCAAGTCCCGAGTTTCTTTGGCTAACAAGCCGTCAAGGCCAGTCAAAAAGCTCAAAATCCAGACCTCTTGGCTAACAAGCCGTCCAGGCCAGTCAAAGGTTTAAATCCATTCTTCCATGCATCCTTCAAAGCTAGGAATTCTATCAACACTATTTCCAAATGTACTGATGCGGAGGGGAATAATATTGAGGATATGGATCTGGTTAAGCAATACTCAGTGGACTTTTTCTCTTCCTTGCTGAATCAACCTAGGGCTGATTGGAGCAATGTGACTATTGAACCAAGAACTAAGCTTCAAGATTTTGATATAAACTCTCTTTGCAGTGAGATCACTGAGGAAGAAATTAAAGAAGTTGTCATGCATTCTCCTAAAGGTAAGAGCCCTGGTCCTGATGGTTTCCCGGCTGAGTTCTATCATTCTACTTGGGATATTGTGGGGGAGCAAGTTGTCATGGCTGTTAAACATTTCTTCACTTCCACGAGAATGCTCAAGCAGATTAACTGTACTTTCATTGCCTTAATCCCTAAATCTGAGGGGGCTGATTCTTTTGATCAATACAGGCCTATATCTCTTTGTAACTTTGTTTATAAGATCATCTCCAAAATTTTGGCTAATCGGTTGCAATCTGTGCTTCATAAGTTGATCAGCCCAAACCAAGCAGCATTTATTAAAGGGAGATCCATTCATGACAACATCCTCATCACTAATGACATTGTCAGGGATATTCACTCCAAAAGCAAAGGCAACCTCCTGTGCTTCAAGGCTGATCTGAAGAAGGCATTTGACTCTGTGAATAGAGAGTTTGTTTATTACATGATGCAGCAAATGGGGTTTCCGGCTAAGTGGATATCTTGGATCCAAAACTGTATTGAGAATCCTTCATACTCTATTCTCTTAAATGGATCACCTACTGGTTTCTTTCAAGGATCTAATGGGGTGAGACAAGGGGATCCTCTTTCCCCTTACCTGTTCACTATTGCTATGGAAGGATTATCTTGCATTATGGAGAAGGAGGTTGAAAAGGGTAATATCATGGTCCCATCGGCTGGTAACTTAAAGATTTCCCATGTGGTTTTTGCAGATGATCTGATTATGTTTCTGAAAAATGACCTCAATTCAGCTATTCATCTGAGTAAAGTTCTCCAAGAATTCTCCCTTTGCTCTGGTCTTGCTCTTAACAAAGCCAAAAGCAAACTTTACATAGGTGGAAATGTTAAAGCTAAATCTGATTTTTTGTCTATCTTGGGTGTTGGTGAAGGTTCTCTTCCGGTTCCATACCTTGGTTTGCCTTTGGTCTCTTCATCCATCAAAAAAGTTCATTGCTCCCCTCTTATTGACAAAATCAAGAACAAGTTGAATGCTTGGAAGAACCGACTTCTTTCAAAAGCTGGAAGATTGGAGCTCATCAGGTCGGTTTTGCAGACTTACTCAATCTATTGGTCTTCTGCTTTTATTCTCCCTAGTGGGCTGATCAATCAGATTGAAGGCATTCTTAGAGAATTCTTTTGGAAGGGTTGTTCGGAGAAAAAGGTAATGACTATGGTCAAATGGAAAATTATCTGTAGACCCAAGAAAGAGGGTGGGCTGGGGATTAGAAATCTATATGATTGGAATAGAGCTGCCTCGGTGAAACTTCTTTGGGACACTTTGCAAAGAAAGAAGTCGCTTTGGATAGACTGGATTTATAGTAAGTATCTAGCCAAGCAAAGTATTTGGTTAATCAAATGCAAGTCTTACTTTTCAAGTGCTTGGAAGGGGGTGCTTAAAGAAAGGGATTGGATGCAAAATCATATTTCCTACAATATTGCTGATGGATCCAAAATTAGTATGTGGTATGACCCATGGCTTTCTGGGAGGAGTATCTTTCAGATTTATGGAGATAGAATTCGTCAAGATCTCGGGGCTGGTAAGGATACAAATCTCAGTCACTTCATCATTAATAATTGCTGGAATCTACCCACTCCAACTTCCTTTGATATGATTTCCCTTTGGCCTTCTATTAAGGCAACTATGATTCATAATAATGGTGAGGATCAGATTTTATGGAATCACAATGGTGGCAAGTTCACCATTGCTTCGGCTTGGAATGAGATTAGAGAGCAGCACAGTGAGGATAGTAACCATGTGTGGATCTGGGCGAAGCCGGCGGCTCAAAAGTTTAATCTTTGTCTTTGGCAAGCAGCTATGAGGAAACTACCAACCCAAGATAACCTGAAGCAGAAAGGAATTAGTTTGGCAAACCAATGTATCTTGTGCAAAAATAATGAAGAAACTAACAACCACATTTTCTTTATGTGTTCTTATAGTTCTTGGATCTGGAATCAATTATTTTCAGGTTTCAATTGGAAGATCAGCTGAAGACAATATTGATAAAGAGATGCAGAAATTAAGGGAGAACTTTCCTCTCAAGAATGAAGCTTGGAGACTTGCTCAGCTGGCGTTAAAATGTGCTATGTGGTGGATATGGAGAGAAAGATGCATTAGAACCTTTGAAGGAATTGGATTATCCAAAATGCAATTGTTAATCAAAATCTTGTTCGACATCAAGATCATCATGGAAAGCTTCAAAGGCAGATCGCTAACTTCTAGAGAAAAGCAGATTTTCACTCATTTTAACATCTCGGTTATGTAGTCCTACTTTATTTGATCTTTGTTAGGCTCATAGTCCACAATTCCTGTGTGGTCATGAGTTCTCAGTCTTGTCAATTCTAAGGTTGGGGTCGGTGGAGTGAGAACATTCCACCTCTTTGAGGTGGGGTGCACTCTCCTGACACTCCTTAGGATTCGTTCTATGATCATATTTTTATGGTTATAGCCTTTGTACATTTTGTTCTCTTAATATACTATTACTTATCAAAAAAAAAGGTTTAAATCCATGTCTTTTGGCTAACAAGTCGTCAAGACCAGTCAAAAGTCAAGTCCCGAGCTTCTTTGGCTAACAAGCCGTCAAGGCCAGTCAAAAAGCTCAAAATCCAGACCTCTTGGCTAACAAGCCGTCCAGGCCAGTCAAAGGTTGAAATCCATGTCTCTTGGCTAACAAGCCATCCAGGCCAGTCAAGGTTGAAATCCATGTCTTTTGGCTAACAAGTCGTTAAGACCAGTCAAAAGTCAAGTCCCGAGCTTCTTTGGCTAACAAGCCGTCAAGGCCAGTCAAAAAGCTCAAAATCCAGACCTCTTGGCTAACAAGCCGTCCAGGCCAGTCAAAGGTTGAAATCCATGTCTTTTGGCTAACAAGCCGTCAAGGCAAGTCAAAAGTCAAATCCCAAGCTTCTTTGGCTAACAAGCTGTCATGGCCAGTCAAAAAGCTCAAAATCCAGACCTCTTGGCTAACAAGCCGTCAAGGCCAGTCAGAGGTCGAAACCCATGTCTTTTGGCTAACAAGCCGTCAAGGCCAGTCAAAAGTCAAATCCCAAGCTTCTTTGGCTAACAAGCCGTCATGGCCAGCCAAAAAGCTCAAATCCAAACCTCTTGGCTAACAAGCCGTCAAGGCCAGTCAAAGGTCGAAACCCATGTCTTTTGGCTAACAAGCCGTCAAGGCCAGTCAAAAGTCAAGTCAAAAGCTTCTTTGGCTAACAAGCCGTCATGGCCGGTCAAAAGCTTAAAATCTAGACCTCTTGGCTAACAAGCCGTCAAGGCCAGTCAAAGGTCGAAATCCATGTCTTTTGGCTAACAAGCCGTCGAGGCCAGTCAAAAGTCAAGTTGCGAGCCCTAGAGGAGCCTCAATCCTCTAAACACATTTACGGCTCTCAGGGAAGCCTCTAATTCCCTACCATATCTAAACCTAAATTCTCAATCCATGGCCCACAGGGAAGCCTCTAATTCCCTACCATTCATAAACTTAAATTCTCAACCCACGGCTCTCAGGGAAGCCTCTAATTCCCTACCATACACAAATCTAAATTCTCAACCCATGGTTCTCAGGAAGCCTCTAATTCCCTACCATACACAAATCCAAACTCTCAGTCCATGGCTCTCAGGGAAGCCTCTAATTCCCTACCGACTATAAACCCAAGCTTCTGGCCAATACACCATCAAGGTTGGCCAACCCGATTAAAATCCAAATTCAAATCCTACGGCTTTCAGGGAAGCCTTTAATTCCCTACCGCACATAAACCCAAACCCTTGGCCAACACACCATCAAGGTCGGCCAAGTCAGCCAAAATCCAAATCCAAATTTTCACGGCTCTCAGGGAAGCCTTTAATTTCCTACCATACACAAATTCAAATTCTTACGGCTCTCAGGGAAGCCTTTAATTTCTTACAAAAAAAGAAAAAAAGAAAATAAAATAATAGAATAAATAGGGGCTTAAAAAGGAGGTGCCCCGACGGACTTGGTCTACCACTTCATCGTGATGGATCAAGGGTAAAAGGTCTAAAACCCAGCTGAGGTGAAAATCCGAAAGGGCGCCTCAGGCAAAAATGGGTAAACCCCTCAACGCGAAAACCTGCAAAGGCGTGTTGGAAAAAGCTAGAGGGGGCCAATCTTGGCGAAAACCCGAAAGGGCGCTGAGGTTGGTAATGTGAACAAAAAAAGGAAGGAGAAAGAAAAAAAAAAAGAGAAGAAAAGCAAATCTGTCAGCCACATTGTTATGGACATTCCCTATCCATGATGGCCGGCCAAGTCAAAATCTACATCTTTTGGCTAACAAGTCTTCAAAACTAGCCAACATTCAAAATACGTGCCCGAGGGAGCCTCAATCCTCTCACCCAAATATGTGCCCGAGGGAGCCTCAATCCTCTCACCCAAATACGTGCCCGAGAGAGCCTCAATCCTCTCAAACCAAAATCACGTGCCCGAGGGAGCCTCATCCTCTCACCCAAATCACGTGCCCGAGAGAGCCTCAATCTTCTCACCGAAATACGTGCCCGAGGGAACCTCAATCCTCTCACCCAAACACGTGCCCAAGAGAGCCTCAATCTTCTCACCCAAATCACGTGCCCAAGGGAGCCTCAATCCTCTCACCCAAACATGTGCCCGAGAGAGCCACAATCCTCTCACCCAAGATCACATGCATGAGGGAGCCTCAATCCTCTCACCCAAAATCTCAAGCGCGAGGGAGCCTCAATCCTCTCATCAAAATTATGGCCATAGAGAAGCCTTAATTCTCTGACGCAAGCATGTTATGGCCCCAGAGGAGCCCTAATCCTCTAAATGAAACAGCTCATCGCTTTTGGGGAAGCCATAAAACCCCTATTATCAATAAAGGTCACATGTTGATGGTGAAACTCCGAAGCACAATATATATAGCAAATAAAAGTCTTGGTCCCAGACAGGCTCTTGGGATAGCCCAATAAAGGAGAAGTCAAAATAAATGGATAGCATGCACTGATGCTAAAAACAACATTTCTCAAGCAAGTCTATGCTCTGGTGTCGCCTGCTCTCAGAAGGTCAACCTGTGCAAAAGAAGAATACAAACGGCTCTGTCATGCGTAAGCGATGTCGTCATTTTACGCCAATTCATAGCTTGCACGATTTTTGTAGAAGTTATAGCAGTCTCTGCTCGCATAATAGTCAGCTGGGTCTCCATGATTTTCGGCTCCAAGTATCTTCTTCAATGTCATGTACCTGATCCAACTCTGCAAGGTCAAAACAACAGGAAATCATATTTTTGCCACAAAAGGACAAGAAAAGAAAAGGATAAAGCAGCTTACCAGAAGATATATTGCAGCAAAGTCACAATTCTCAACGCATAAAGTAAAATTTCGACATTGTTGTCATGCGACGATGGTCATTGGTACCGCAAGCTCAAAAGAAAGTGAAAGTTTACTGCAAGTATGACACAAGCTGTGACGTATCAAATTCACAAGAATCAAATCTCCAACATGGGTCTCAAGAAAGTCAAAATGGCTGAAATGAATTGGCATAATGAATGAAATGAACCCTCTGAAGGGCAATATGTGCTAAAATATAGCTGGAAAGATTCACACGAGACAGTCGCCCTATGTTTCACTCTCGGACGCCAGTCTCGTGGGGGGCATTTGTTGAACCCAAAATAATAGCGCACCCACCCGAGAATCAAAACCAAAACCCACACCAAACAATAGGCCAGCAGGACAGACACTTCAGGTCAGAGCTTGACCACTGTGTGAGTTCAGGAGTCTGAAAGAAAAAATCAAATACGAAAATATTGTCTCCTGAAATTTGGAAATAAATGGGGGCCAATAGTGTTCTCTGTTACACTGTGGGCAGAGACCGGGAAGAAGGATAAGGAGAGAAAGGGTGGGGTAAATACCTCCGGAGACCCCTTGGGAGTCACGCTGTTCTTCCGCTGGTGGACCCGGAGGCCGTTGAAGACTCCACCAACCGCGCCCTCTGCCCCTTTGGCCGGAGTCGCGCAGGGCGGTTTCCCCTGGTTTGTGGCGTCTCAGCGGGAGGCCCCTCCGCCTCCTCCTTCGCCTTCAGCCGTCGCCGCCTCACCCTCCAGCAGAGCCGCCGGAGTCCGCCGCCGCTGCCTCCCCGGTCCAAGCCGCACCGGCAAGGGGATTCCCCCCAGACGGGCCGCAACAGGGACCCCCCCCCGGGCTCCCCCAAGCGCCGCCGGAGCCCGCCTCCGCAGCCACCGCCGCCGCAGCTGCCAGCAGAGCTCGCCGGCGCAGCCCTCCCTGCCCGCCTCCTTGTCTGGCCGCCGCCGAGGCAGTTCCCAGCAGGGTCGCCGGCGTCGCCTTCCTCATCAGACGGTGTCCCAGTTCTCCCCGGCGCAACGGCCAAACAGGGAAAGAAAACCAGAAACGACAAGTCCCTGCCGTAGTTCTCCTCTGGAAGGGGTATAAACGTAAAGAAAACAAAGCTAAAAGAAAGAAAAGAAATAAGAATCAGGGGGAGATATGTAAAAGTCCAAATGGCCGGGACGGCGCAAATGGCCGGGACGGCGCTTATGGTAAGTATGCTGTTTATGGCTGGGACGAGTTTTTATGGCCGGGACGGAGGTCTTCTCCACCCTCTATAAAAGGAGATGGGGCGCCCCAGGCTCAAGGGGAGAATTTCTGAATTCCAAAAACCAGAGCAAGGCTCTGAGACGACTGCAAGGCGGTCTGAAAGAAGGGTCTGCAAGGCAGCCCTGAAAATATATTGTGCGAGGCACAATTGGATTTTTCTCAAGTGTTAAAAAAGGTCTATTGGACTTACCTTATTGGGCCAATCTCTTATTGGGCCTGAGACTACTTATTGGGCCGGACTTGTACTTCTACACAATTAATTGAGATCTTTTGTGCTTATTGGGCCGATATTTGACAAATTCTCTCATGTGATTTAATGGGCCCATTGGGCTATTTTTAACCATTTAATCTTACATTATATGAATTATTTTACGTAGTGTCACGTTTATTTAAAACACTGCACTACCCAATTTCTTAACCAAAATCAATCAACTTTTCGACAAACGTTAACAAAATATTTTTCAAACATTATTATTTAATTTTTAATAACATAAAATCAACAAACAAGTTATGTTTCACATCAATTTTAATCCACCTTAAGTTAAACACCTTTTAAATCAAATAAATAAATAAAAAATGTTAATTTAATTCACATAATCATAATGTAAATAAATAAATAAAGAAAATATATAAATAAATGAAATTAATAATCCTAAAATACCAAAAATGAGAAACATGCATTTAAAAATCAATAAAAATGAAATAAATATCAAAAAAAATTCCAAAAAATAAATTGCATGTCTGCAACTGTGTTTCCCTTCATGCACAATTCATTTCATGCGAATGTGAGTTATGTTCTTTTTCTAAGGGTTTGTCTAATGGTTAATCAAGGGTATTCAGCCTTTGTGCTGATATAACTAACACTAACCACAGTTAGTGGGGGAGGTCAAATGAACTAAACAAGACCATGTCCATGTCCAAATAAATAAAATCCAAATCAAATTCAAATTCAAAGATAAATTTAAAAATTTTAAAAATGTGAATTATTGATTTCATTTATTTAAGCATTTTCGTTATTTATTTATTTACATTATGATCATGTGAATTAAATTAACATTTTCATTTATTTATTTGATTTAAAAGGTGTTTAACTTAAGGTGGATTAAAATTGATGTGAAACATAACTTGTTTGTTGATTTTATGTTATTAAAATTAAATAATAATGTTTGGAAAATATTTCGTTAACGTTTGTTGAAAACTTGGTTGATTTTGGTTAAGAAATTAAGTAGTGCAGTGTTTTAAATAAACGTGACACTACGTGAAATAATTCGTATAACGTATGATTAAATGATTAAAAATAGCCCAATGGGCCCATTAAATCACATGAGAGAATTTGTCAAATATCGGCCCAATAAGCACAAAAGATCTCAATTAATTGTGTAGAAGTACAAGTCCGGCCCAATAAGCAGTCTCAGGCCCAATAAGAGATTGGCCCAATAAGGGAAGTCCAATAGACCTTTTTTAACACTTGAGAAAAATCCAATTGTGCCTCGCACAATATATTTTCAGGGCTGCCTTGCAGACCCTTCTTTTCAGACCGCCTTGCAGTCGTCTCAGAGCCTTGCTCTGGTTTTTGGAATTCAGAAATTCTCTCCTTGAGCCTGGGGCGCCCCATCTCCTTTTATAGAGGGTGGAGAAGACCTCCGTCCCGGCCATAAAAACTCGTCCCGGCCATAAACAACGTACTTACCATAAGCGCCGTCCCGGCCATTTGCGCCGTCCCGGCCATTTGGACTTTTACATATCTCCCCCTGATTCTTATTTCTTTTCTTTCTTTTTAGCTTTGTTTTCTTTACGTTTATACCCCTGCCAGAGGAGAACTACGGCAGGGACTTGCCGTTTCTGGTTTTCTTTCCCCTGTTTGGCCTTTGCGCCGGGGAGAACTGGGACAGGGGCAGCGGAGGAAGGCGACGCCGGCGACCCTACTGGGAACTGCCTCGGCGGCGGCCAGACAAGGAGGCGGGCAGGGAGGGCTGCGCCGGCGAGCTCTGCTGGCAGCTGCGGCGGCGGTGGCTGCGGAGGCGGGCTCCGGCGGCGCTTGGGGGAGCCCAGGGGGGGTCCCTGTTGCGGCCCGTCTGGGGGGGAATCCCCTTGACGGTGCGGCTTGGACCGGGGAGGCAGTGGCGGCGGACTCCGGCGGCTCTGCTGGAGGTGAGGCGGCGACGGCTGAAGGCGAAGGAGGAGGCTGAGGGCCTCCCGCTGAGACGCCACAAACTAGGGGAAACCCCACCCCCGCAGGGGAGGCCCTCCTCCGCGACTCCGGCCAAAGGGGCAGAGGGCGCGGTTGGCGGAGTCTTCAACGGCCTCCGGGTCCACCAGCGGAAAACAGCGTGACTCCCAAGGGGTCTCCGGAGGTATTTACCCCACCCTTTCTCTCCTTATCCTTCTTCCCGGTCTCTGCCCACAGTGTAACAGAGAACACTATTGGCCCCCATTTATTTCCAATTTTCAGGAGACAATATTTTCGTATTTGATTTTTTCTTTCAGACTCCTGAACTCACACAGTGGTCAAGCTCTGACCTGAAGTGTCTGTCCTGCTGGCCTATTGTTTGGTGTGGGTTTTGGTTTTGATTCTCGGGTGGGTGCGCTATTATTTTGGGTTCAACAAATGCCCCCCACGAGACTGGCGTCCGAGAGTGAAACATAGGGCGACTGTCTCGTGTGAATCTTTCCAGCTATATTTTAGCACATATTGCCCTTCAGAGGGTTCATTTCATTCATTATGCCAATTCATTTCAGCCATTTTGACTTTCTTGAGACCCATGTTGGAGATTTGATTCTTGTGAATTTGATACGTCATAGCTTGTGTCATACTTGCAGTAAACTTTCACTTTCTTTTGAGCTTGCGGTACCAATGACCATCGTCACATGACAACAATGCCGAAATTTTACTTTATGCATTGAGAATTGTGACTTTGCTGTGATATATCTTCTGATAAACTGTTTTATCCTTTCTTTTTCCTCGTTCCTTTGTGGCAAAATCTGATCTCCTGTTGTTTGGATCTTGCAGAGTTGGATCAGGTACATGACATTTGGAAGAGATTGCTTGGAGTTGAAGATCTTGGAGACCCAGCTGGCTGTTTTTGCAAGCAGAGGCTGCTATAACTTCTACGAAAATCGTGCAAGCCATGAATCGGCGTGAAATGACGACCTCGCTTATGCATGACAGAGCCGTTTGTACCATTCTTTTGCACAGGTTGACTTTCTGAGGGCAGGCGACACCAGAGCATAGGCTTGCTTGAGAATTGTTGTTTTTAGCATCAGTACATGCTATCCATTCATTTTGACTTCTTCTTTTTGGGCTATCCCAAGGTTCTGTCTTGGGATGAGAACTTTTATTTGCTATATACATTGTGCTTCTGAGTTTCACCATCAACATGTGATCTTTATTGATAATAGGGTTTTATGGCTTCCCCAAAAGCCGTGAGCTGTTTCATTTAGAGAATTAGGGCTCCTCTGGGCCATATCATGCTTGCGTCAGAGAATTAAGACTTCTCTAGGGCCATAATTTTGATGAGAGGATTGAGGCTCCCTCGGGCTCGAGATTTTGGGTGAGAGGATTGAGGCTCCCTCATGCACGTGATCTTGGGTGAGAGGATTGTGGCTCTCTTGGGCACATGTTTGGGTGAGAGGATTGAGGCTCCCTCGGGCACGTGATTTGGGTGAGAGGATTGAGGCTCCCTCGGGCACGTATTTGGGTGAGAGGATTGAGGCTCCCTCAGGCACATGATTTGAATGAGAGGATTGAGGCTCCCTCGGGCACGTATTTTGGTTGAGAGGATTGAGGCTCTCTCGGGCGCATATTTGGGTGAGAGGATTGAGGCTCTCTCGGGCACGTATTTTGGGTAAGAGGATTGAGGCTCCCTCAGGCACATGATTTGAATGAGAGGATTGAGGCTCCCTCGGCACGTATTTGGGTGAGAGGATTGAGGCTCCCTCGGGCACGTGATTTGAGTGAGAGGATTAAGGCTCCCTCGGGCACGTATTTTGGTTGAGAGGATTGAGGCTCTCTCGGGCGCATATTTGGGTGAGAGGATTGAGGTTCCCTCGGGCACGTATTTTGGGTGAGAGGATTGAGGCTCCCTCATGCACATGATTTTGATTTTTGACTGGTCCTGACGACTTGTTAGCCAAAAGATGTAAATTTTGACTTGGCCGGCCATCATGGATAGGGAATGTCCATAATAATACGGCTGACAAATTTTGCTCTTTCTTTTTCTTTTCTTTTTTCCTTTTTTTTTCACATTACCAACCTCAGTGCCCTTTCGGGTTTTCGCCAAGATTGGCCCCCTCTAGCTTTTTCCAACACGCCTTTGCAGGTTTTCGCGTTGAGGGGTTTACCCATTTTTGCCTGAGGCGCCCTTTCGGGTTTTCACCTCAGCCGGGCTTTAGACTTTTTTACCCTTGATCCATCACGATGAAGTGGTAGACCAAGTCCGTCGGGGCACCTCCTTTTTAAGCCCCTATCTATTTGTTTTCTTTTCTCCTTTTTCTTTTTTTTTTTCTTTGTAAGGGATTAAAGGCTCCCTGAGAGCCGTAAGAATTTGAATTTGGGCAAGTGAGAGGCTCAACACTCCTTATTCATTTACCAGGGAGCATACAAGAGAGTTGTTGGACATATGTCTCCAAGAGAATCTCATCACACTCCCAGAGCCCAAGCGCCCAGAAGAAGTAGCAATGGTGGACAAGCCCCATTATTGCCCATATCATCGCGTACTGGGTCACGCTCTAGAAAATTGCTATCTATTCAAAAGTCGAGTAGAAAAGCTAATCCAAGCAGGAACTATAGATATGGGGGAACACATGGTAAACCTACCGAAGCCACACTAACAACCAAAACTCACATTCTCTGCTAATGTGATCAATGTTATGACCCAAGCTAGGTCCCAATAGGCCAAGCACAAATGGCGCAAGCTGGATGGCTAGATGAGCTGTCCAGAGTTGCTGCATATGACTCCCGAGGGAGATAATGGAAGGTGTTATTCAGGCCGCATTCCACCATAAGCAAGAAGAAGCAAGTTGGACCCTGGTGAATACAAACAAGAGGTCAGCCCCTATGAAGCTCAAAAAAAAAAAAAAAAGAAGATTGAACCAGAAAGTCACACCTCGGTGGCGTCGCCCCACCCAAGGAAATAGCAAAAGATGTAATTCTCCAAGAATTGGCAGTCTTGAAAAAAAAAATTCAATCAAATCAAATCAAAAGAGGAATGAGAAGAGGAAGAATCTACCGTTGAAATAAATAAGCCAATGCCCACAGTGGAAATAAATGAGAAACCATCTCAAACACCAATTAAGGAGGGGGCAAAATGTTTGACACCCCTCGGAGCTAAACAACTTCCTCTAGAAAGGAACGAGAGCTGGAAATGGGCGACAATGCTACCATCCTCCCTCCACCACATACATGCAAGGGTTTAGCAAAAGTGATGGCCCCTTAACAAGGGAAACAAAGGCAAAGAAATAATGGGGGCATCTCCAAAAAGAAAAGGAAAAATCACCGTCAACAAAGAAACATCGACATTAAAGTTCAGTATGCAGTTGGAGGATCCTAAGCAAAGGCCATTACAACTGCATAGGCCCATTGTCAAGCTTGGAAATAATGTCATCAGCCAAGTGATAAAAGCTGGCATACCACTGCCATTGAATCGTATACAAATGACAAACCCTCAGGAGGTCTACACATTGGAGCTTCCAAAATTCTTGTCGGCTTACCATGCTGAAGGATAGCCAATAGTGTTTCTATAAAGGGTAGCCGGTACCCAAACAATCTCCAAATGATTTTGGCTGAAAGATGCCATTATTAAATTGAATGAAATGGTCAAAGATCTGAAAGACATGCCAGAGCAAATAAAGGCAATATGACAAAAGCAAAATGTTCAAGTTCAAAGTCGAATGAAAGCCAAGCTACATCAAGCAATGTGGTACCCCTACCAATGTCAGGGGGCAACCGCCATTCCCCCACAACGACACAAGAGGTCCCGGATGGGATGATGAATGTCAGAAAGTCCTTGACAAAATCAATATTTGCTCAATCCTCTTATGTTGGGGGCACCTATCAAGGGCAAGCTTTTAAGTGCGGCCATATGTGCATCACTGGGGGTATTGCTAGCTTTAAAAATGAAAAAAAGTGAGAAGAAAGAAAAGAAGAAAAAAGGAAAGAAGAGAAAAAGAAAAAAAAGGAAAAAAGGGCAGCGCATGGCAGAGTGCTTAGCAACCCATCCAGTGCCAGAAGACTCCCCTCTGAATACAGAATTGATTGATGAGGAGGTGCTCCCTGCTCAAGAAACTTATGAAGCACAAGAAACTCAACTTGAATATTGACAATTACATTTGATTGGGCTACATGGGCTTCTTTGAAGACTAATGGCACATCAACAAATATGGCAGGGGTATGAATCATCTTCGTAACCCCAGAAGAAGGGATATTGCATCATTCATATGCTCTCATGGAATCCCACACAAATAATGAAGCAGAATATGAAGCCCTCATAGTTGGCTTGGAAATCGCCCTAGAAATGGGCATAAAATGTATTGAAGTATTTGGCGACTCACTGCTGGTCGTCAGATAAATGTTGGGCATTTTTGAAGTTCGAAAAAGAAGAATTGAAAACCTATTTTGAGGCAGCCACAAGACTCAGCGACAAGTTCTACCACTTCAAAATAGAACATGTCAGAAGAAGTCAAACTCTCAGGCTAATGCATTGGCTGAACTCGCATCTGCCCTTAAACTTTCCTTGAAAGGTGAACTGGGAATTACCATAAAAAAATAGAAGATTGCTTCCGAGCGCTCTGAATCGCCATGATGGTTTGACAACCTTTGAAGCAAATGCACTGGAAGAAAATGAAAGTCAAGAAAAAGATGATTGGCATATTCCCATCATCAAAATAAAAAATGGTTGGCTACCAGACAAAAGAGGGGAGCGGGTGCAACTGCTGCGAAGAGCCGCCTCCTACAAATTGACAAATGACACATTATATAAGTTCACACCTGAAAAGGACAAGTCGGTACTGCTACGATGCCCCTCTCCGAAAGAAGCCAGGATGGTCATGCGGGAGGTATATGCACGATTGTGTGGAGCCCACTAATCTGTCTCAAAGAAAAAAAGTGAAAATCAACATAAAAAGCAAAGGCTTCCATTGGCCAACCATGTTTGCAGGTTGCGAGCGGTTTGCTCGAATCTACCCCCGATGCCAGGCCTATGGGCCCGTGCCTAGAAAACCACCAAGTAAACTCCATCCAACAATGCCAACACGGCCATTTGCTGAATGGGGAAAGGACATAGTTGGTCCCCTCCCCACATCCTCCAAGGAATACAAATACATACTTGTTGTCACAAATTATTCTCAAGATGGGCTGAGGCCATACCCCTGAAAGAAACTGCTGGAGAAGCGGTGGCTCGCTTTGTCCAACATCACATCATATATCAATTCGGCGTTCCGAGTCGGATCATGTATGATAATGGCACTCTATTCAAAAATCAAACAATACACAAATTGGCAGCAAAATTCCATATTGAGTGGAGGACAACAACGGTTTATTACCCTCAAGTCAACGGGTTAGCCGAAGCCTTCAACGAAACTTTATGCAAGCTCATGGTCAAATTGGTAAATGGCCGAAAGCGCGATTGGGATGAAAAGATGCATGAAGCCCTATGTGCCTATCGCACCATCTACAAAACTCCTACAGGATGCTCGCCATTTTCCCTTGTCTAAGGGACCGAAGCAGTCATCCTTGTTGAAATTGAGCTTCCATCCTATAGGATAGCTCTCCACTATGGGCTCCCTACTGACGAAGGGAGTGAAATTGAAAGGCGGCTTGAAGAGTTGTCAAATTTGGAGGAAAAAATGTTTGGTTGCATACCAACGACTTCAAAATTATCAAGCACGGATGCCCCGCGCTTTTGACAAGCTAGTGAAAGAAAGAGCCTTTAAAAAGGGAGATCTAGTCATGATCAAGCAAAAGGATGTCATGGCCTCTCATCCCAAAAGCAAATTCATAGTCAATTGGCTTGACCCATTTGTGGTCGACAAAGTGTTTGAAGGTGGCGCCTACACAGCTGTCGACCAAAAAGAAAATGTTATGTTTTCACCTTTAAATGGCAAACACATGAAATTGTACCATACTCTCGAGTGTGATTACGTCTACACAATGCAACAGGTGGTTCCGACGTCGGTACACACTGAAGATATAGGAGTGAGCTCACTGCAAGATCTTCCAAATGAACAAAAAAAAAGAGAAGAAAACAAAAAGAAAAGGGGCTTAAAAACGAGGTGCCCCGGTAGACTTGATCCATTACTCTTTTAAAATGGATAAAGGGCAAAAAGGCCTAAAACCTAGCTGAGGTGAAAACCCGAAAGGGCACTTCAGGCAAAAATGGGAAACCCTGCTGCATGAAAACCCAAAAGGGCGTGCAGGCAAAAGAAAGAAGGGGCTAATTGTGGTGAAAACCCAAAAAAGGGCATCATAATTGGTGTATCAAAAAAAAAGGGGGGGTACTCTCTCAACCTTTCTAAGAGCGAGATTGAGTTATCCCGCATTCCTTATAAAAGGAAAGACACAAGAGTTGTCAATGACGAAACAACCCCTAAGTTCATTCAAATGAATAATCAAATCCAGGGGCTACAACCGAGACAACGATGATTGTGTCTTTCCGCCCTTATAAGAAATGTGGGAAGTTCGAACTCTGCTCAAAGAAAGAGAGAGAGGGAGAACCTAACCAAAAAAAAAGAAGATACTCATTCCAAAAAAAAAGAGAAAGTCAAATCCCGAGCTTCTTTGGCTAACAAGCCGTCAAGGCCAGTCAAAGAGTTCAAAATCCAGACCTTTTGGCTAACAAGCCGTCAAGGCCAGTCAAAGGTCGAAACCCAAGTCTTTTGGCTAACAAGCCATCAAGGCCAGTCAAAAGTCAAATCCCAAGCTTCTTTGGCTAACAAGCCGTCAAGGCTAGTCAAAGAGTTCAAAATCCAGACCTTTTGGCTAACAATCCGTCAAGGCCAGTTAGAGGTCGAAACCCATGTCTTTTGGCTAACAAGCCGTCAAGGCCAGTCAAAAGTCAAATCCCAAGCTTCTTTGGCTAACAAGCCGTCATGGCCAGTCAAAAAGCTCAAAATCCAGACCTCTTGGCTAACAAGCCGTCAAGGCCAGTCAAAGGTCGAAACCCATGTCTTTTGGCTAACAAGCCGTCAAGGCCAGTCAAAAGTCAAGTCAAAGCTTCTTTGGCTAACAAGCCATCATGGCCGGTCAAAAAGCTTAAAATCCAGAGCTAACAAGCCGTCAAGGCCAGTCAAAGGTCGAAACCCATGTCTTTTGGCTAACAAGCCGTCAAGGCCAGCCAAAAGTCAAATCCCAAGCTTCTTTGGCTAACAAGCCGTCATGGCCAGTCAAAAAGCTCAAAATCCAGACCTCTTGGCTAACAAGCCGTCAAGGCCAGTTAAAGGTCGAAACCCATGTCTTTTGGCTAACAAGCCGTCAAGGCCAGTCAAAAGTCAAGTCAAAAGCTTCTTTGGCTAACAAGCCATCATGGCCGGTCAAAAAGCTTAAAATCCAGACCTCTTGGCTAACAAGCCGTCAAGGCCAGTCAAAGGTCGAAACCCATGTCTTTTGGCTAACAAGCCGTCAAGGCCAGTCAAAAGTCAAATCGCGAGCTTCTTTGGCTAACAAGCCATCAGGACCAGTCAAAAAGCTCAAAATTCAGACCTTTTGGCTAACAAGCCGTCAAGGCCAGTCAGAGGTCGAAACCCATGTCTTTTGGCTAACAAGTCGACAAGACCGATCAAAAGTCAAATCACGAGCCATAGAGGAGCCTCAATCCTCTAAACATATTCACGGCTCTCAGGGAAGCCTCTAATTCCCTACCATACACAAATCCAGATTCTCAATCCATGGCCCACAGGGAAGCCTCTAATTCCCTACCATTCATAAACTCAAATTCTCAACCCACGGCTCTCAGGGAAGCCACTAATTCCCTACCATACATAAATACAAACTCTCAGTCCATGGCTCTCAGGGAAGCCTCTAATTCCCTACCGACTATAAACCCAAGCTTCTGGCCAATACACCATCAAGGTTGGCCAACCCGATTAAAATCTAAATTCAAATCCTACGGCTTTCAGGGAAGCCTTTAATTCCCTACCGCACATAAACCTAAACCCTTGGCCAACACACCGTCAAGGTCGGCCAAGTCAGCCAAAATCCAAATCTAAATTCTCACGGCTCTCAGGGAACCCATTAATTCCCTACCATACACAAATTCAAATTCTTACTGCTCTCAGGGAGGCCTTTAATCCCTTACAAAGAAAAAAAGGAAAAAGGAGAAAAGAAAACAAAGAGATAGGGGCTTAAAAAGGAGGTGCCCCGACGGACTTGGTCTACCACTTCATCGTGATGGATCAAGGGTAAAAAAGTCTAAAGCCCGGCTGAGGTGAAAACCCGAAAGGGCGCCTTAGGCAAAAATGGGTAAACCCCTCAACGCGAAAACCTGCAAAGGCGTGTTGGAAAAAGCTAGAGGGGGCCAATCTTGGCGAAAACCCGAAAGGGCGCTGAGGTTGGTAATGTGAAAAAAGAAAAGAAAAAAAGAAAAGAAAAAGAAAGAGCAAAATCTGTCAGCCATATTATTATGGACATTCCCTATCCATGATGGCCGGCCAAGTCAAAATTTACATCTTTTGGCTAACAAGTCGTCAGGACCAGTCAAAAATCAAAATCATGTGCCTGAGGGAGCCTCAATCCTCTCACCCAAAATACGTGCCCGAGGGAGCCTCAATCCTCTCACCCAAATATGCGCCCGAGAGAGCCTCAATCCTCTCAACCAAAATACGTGCCTGAGGGAGCCTCAATCCTCTCACTCAAATCACGTGCCCGAGGGAGCCTCAATCCTCTCACCCAAATACGTGCCCGAGGGAGCCTCAATCCTCTCATTCAAATCATGTGCCTGAGGGAGCCTCAATCCTCTTACCCAAAATACGTGCCCGAGAGAGCCTCAATCCTCTCACCCAAATATGCGCCCGAGAGAGCCTCAATCCTCTCAACCAAATACGTGCCCGAGGGAGCCTCAATCCTCTCATTCAAATCATGTGCCTGAGGGAGCCTCAATCCTCTCACCCAAATACGTGCCCGAGGGAGCCTCAATCCTCTCACCCAAATCACGTGCCCGAGGGAGCCTCAATCCTCTCACCCAAACATGTGCCCGAGAGAGCCACAATCCTCTCACCCAAGATCACGTACATGAGGGAGCCTCAATCCTCTCACCCAAAATCTCGAGCCCGAGGGAGCCTCAATCCTCTCATCAAAATTATGGCCCTAGAGAAGTCTTAATTCTCTGACGCAAGCATGTTATGGCCCCAGAGGAGCCCTAATCCTCTAAATGAAACAGCTCACGGCTTTTGGGGAAGCCATAAAACCCCTATTATCAATAAATATCACATGTTGATGGTGAAACTCAGAAGCACAATGTATATAGCAAATAAAAGTTCTCATCCCAAGACAGACCCTTGGGATAGCCCAAAAAGAAGAAGTCAAAATGAATGGATAGCATGCACTGATGCTAAAAACAACAATTCTCAAGCAAGCCTATGCTCTGGTGTCACCTGCCCTCAGAAAGTCAACCTGTGCAAAAGAATGGTACAAACGGCTCTGTCATGCATAAGCGAGGTCGTCATTTCACGCCGATTCATGGCTTGCACGATTTTCGTAGAAGTTATAGCAGCCTCTGCTTGCAAAACAGCCAGCTGGGTCTCCAAGATCTTCAACTCCAAGCAATCTCTTCCAAATGTCATGTACCTGATCCAACTCTGCAAGATCCAGACAACAAGAGATCAGATTTTGCCACAAAGGAACGAGGAAAAAAGAAAGGATAAAACAGTTTATCAGAAGATATATCACAGCAAAGTCACAATTCTCAATGCATAAAGTAAAATTTCGGCATTGTTGTCATGTGACGATGGTCATTGGTACCGCAAGCTCAAAAGAAAGTGAAAGTTTACTGCAAGTATGACACAAGCTGTGACGTATCAAATTCACAAGAATCAAATCTCCAACATGGGTCTCAAGAAAGTCAAATGGCTGAAATGAATTGGCAGAATGAATGAAATGAACCCTCTGAAGGGCAATATGTGCTAAAATATAGCTGGAAAGATTCACACGAGACAGTCGCCCTATGTTTCACTCTCGGACGCCAGCCTCGTGGGGGGCATTTGTTGAACCCAAAATAATAGCGCACCCACCCGAGAATCAAAACCAAAACCCACACCAAACAATAGGCCAGCAGGACAGACACTTCAGGTCAGAGCTTGACCACTGTGTGAGTTCAGGAGTCTGAAAGAAAAAATCAAATACGAAAATATTGTCTCCTGAAAATTGGAAATAAATGGGGGCCAATAGTGTTCTCTGTTACACTATGGGCAGAGACCGGGAAGAAGGATAAGGAGAGAAAGGGTGGGGTAAATACCTCCAGAGACCCCTTGAGAGTCACGCTGTTCTTCCCCTGGTGGACCCGGAGGCCGTTGAAGACTCCGCCAACCGCGCCCTCTGCCCCTTTGGCCAGAGTCGCGGAGGAGGGCCTCCCCTGCGGGGGTGGGGTTTCCCCTGGTTTGTGGCGTCTCAGCGGGAGGCCCCTCCGCCTCCTCCTTCGCCTTCAGCCGTCGCCGCCTCACCCTCCAGCAGAGCCGCCGGAGTCCGCCGCCGCTGCCTCCCCGGTCCAAGCTGCACCGGCAAGGGGATTCCCCCCCAGACGGGCCGCAACAGGGACCCCCCCGGGCTCCCCCAAGCGCCGCCGGAGCCCGCCTCCGCAGCCACCGCCGCCGCAGCTGCCAGCAGAGCTCGCCGGCGCAGCCCTCCCTGCCCGCCTCCTTGTCTAGCTGCCGCCGAGGCAGTTCCCAGCAGGGTCGCCGGCGTCGCCTTCCTCCGCTGCCCCTGTCCCAGTTCTCCCCGGCGCAAAGGCCAAACAGGGGAAAGAAAACCAGAAACGGCAAGTCCCTGCCGTAGTTCTCCTCTGGCAGGGGTATAAACGTAAAGAAAACAAAGCTAAAAGAAAGAAAAGAAATAAAAATCAGGGGAGATATGTAAAGTCCAAATGGCCGGGACGGCGCAAATGGACGGGACGACGCTTATGGTAAGTACGCTGTTTATGGCCGGGACGAGTTTTTATGGCCGGGACGGAGGTCTTCTCCACCCTCTATAAAAGGAGATGGGGCGCCCCAGGCTCAAGGGGAGAATTTCTGAATTCCAAAAACCAGAGCAAGGCTCTAAGACGACTGCAAGGCGGTCTGAAAAGAAGGGTCTGCAAGGCAGCCCTGAAAATATATTGTGCGAGGCACAATTGGATTTTTCTCAAGTGTTAAAAAAGGTCTATTGGACTTCCCTTATTGGGCCAATCTCTTATTGGGCCTGAGACTGCTTTATGGGCCGGACTTGTACTTCTACACAATTAATTGAGATCTTTTGTGCTTATTGGGCCGATATTTGACAAATTCTCTCATGTGATTTAATGGGCCCATTGGGCTATTTTTAATCATTTAATCATACGTTATACGAATTATTTCACGTAGTGTCACGTTTATTTAAAACACTGCACTACTTAATTTCTTAATCAAAATCAACCAAGTTTTCAACAAACGTTAACGAAATATTTTCCAAACATTATTTTTTAATTTTTAATAACATAAAATCAACAAACAAGTTATGTTTCACATCAATTTTAATCCACCTTAAGTTAAAGGGTCAAAACACACAACCCACCGTCCAAAATCCCAAATAGGGATCTGATCGGTGTGTCGTTCGCTCCGACACGACTGGGTGGGTTAAATTGACGTCTGCGAACTGACGGAATCCGATTTCGATTCCTGGATTGGGTTGGGCGTTGAAATGACGGATCTAAAAAAAACCCGAGCCTAAAGGGTCAAAACATACAACCTGGGGGGTCCAAAATCCCAAATAGGGATCTAATCGGCATGCCGTTCACTCCGACACGATTAGGTGGGTTAAATTGACGTGTACGAACTGACGGAATTCGATTTGGATTCCCGGATTGGGTTGGGCGTTGAAATGACAGATCTAAAAAACCCAAGTCTTTTTTTTTTCTGATAGGTAAACAAATTGTATTGATGAAAAGAGAATGTACAAGAAGCCATATCTACACAGACTGTAGATTATAGCCAAAATCCACAGGGGTACAGGGAGAGTGCACCATCCCTCAAAAAGGGACAATGTTCTCACTCCACCTGAAACCACCCTTGGACCGAAATAGAAAAGAAACATCATGACTACACAAGCCGTAGCCTATGATAAGATGGATATGAAAAGCTCTTAACTTCGGTCCTCACCCTAGCAGCACCAATCTGAAATAGAAGATAAGAAAATAGATCGCAGCTTGGAAAGAGCTGTTAGTGTTAAAACAAGATTAAAAATACTAAGCATGCAGATATTAGAAAGAATGCTAATAACCGAACTCATTCTAAATGTTGGTGAAATTAAATCTTTTAAGGACCCCTTTTTCTCTCATAGTTAGACCATCCTTGTGCGTATTCTTTTCCAACAAACTTCTTGTGTCAGAGAGGATGTCAATGAGAATTCCAACCTTGTCTCTATTCTTGCCTTCAAAAACCCTTAAGCATCTTTCCCTCCAAATCCACCAGATAGTACTTCTTAAAGCAATGTTCACCAATCTTGTAAGGATACTTTTATGAGGAAAGGCATTTGCTAAAGCTTGCATCTCAGCATGAATACTTTGACGAGGCTTTTTGCTGAAGTCAAATCTGTGAAGGATTTCCTACCAAACCCATTGAGTGTAAGTACAATCAAAGTAAAGGTGGTCAATAGATTCGTTGTTGCAAAGGCACAGATAACATCTATTGGCAATGGAATACCCTTTCTTCTGGAGGTTGTCCAGAGTTGGAAGTTTCCTATGAGCAGCCTGCCAGGTGCAGAGGGAGTGCTTGGGAGCAGTTGGCCGATCCCAGACCCATCTATGGTGGGGCCAGATGGGTTTTTTTTATCCCGGATTTGATTCCAAGCTGAAGAAGCACTAAATTTGCCTTTATCATGATTCCACCTGATAATATCCTCTCGATTATTACAAAGAGTGATAGCATGGATTTGAGGCCAGAGAGTGAACATATCAGCGCTGGTAGGATGGGGGAGACTCCATTGTCTATTGTGAATGAAATGGGAGAATGTAATGTCCTTAGGGGCACCAAGATCCTGCCGAACTCTATCACCATAAAGTTGATGAATGCTTTTCCCATGAAGCCAAGGATCATACCACATGTTAGTTTTTTGACCATTGGAGATAGTGTAGGAAGATTCGAGGGGGGTTTTCTCTCTCTAGGTGATTCTAGAGAGAGAAGCTCTGGGGAGAGGGCGATTCCAGGGGGGTTTCCCGGGCTCCTCCACCGCCTTCCCGGCGGTGGGAGGGCTCTCCTGGAGGTGAGGCCGGTCCTTTAGGTGTACCTTCTTCTTCCTCCTGAAGAAGGGGTCTCTTGGAGGACAACCACCGGTTGGGACTCCTTCAACCGGGGTCTACTTTTCTTGAGGGTCGTGGTGTGGCGGTTCCTATCGATGGCGATGGATCAGGTTTCTCATGATAGCAGAGGGCGCTCGATGGAGAGGTCTGGTTCTTCAAGGCGTCCTTCAAGAAGATCGCGCTCCAGAGTCTCTCAAACTCGACGTCCTTGGTCTTCTATCTTTGGAGCTCGTGCTGGAGGAGAGGAAACTCTTGCAGTCAAGGAAGGAGACTTGGAGTATATCGAGCCTATCTCCATCAATGATCAGAAGCTTGCTGTGTTAGAGGGAGAGGATGCTAAGGAATTACAGGAGAAATGGCGGCTGGCCATTATGGGATACTGCATTGGTATGAAGCCTATTTTCACTGCTCTTCGATCATTCATCGTGAACTTCTGGAAACCAAAAGGTGAGATTGAGTTGTTGATGCGTGAAGGAGGTTTCTTTCTAGTTGTTTTCAATCAAGAAGAAGATTTGCAGAGAGTTCTTGATGGATTCTGGTGTATAAGGGGCCATTCCCTAGTTCTTCGGAGATGGAGCCCGGATCTTCAAATGGAAAAGGAGTCGCTCCTATCCATGCCTGTCTGGGTGAGATTCCCTGGCCTTCCTCTTAAATGGTGGTCTGCAAGAGGATTGAGTAAGTTAGCTAGTCTTCTGGGACGTCCCCTCAACATGAACGTTTTGACTGCTTCCCGGAAGAGACTGTTGTTTGCCCGAGTATGTGTTTTGATGGATGCCGATGCCTCTTTTCCTTCTGAGCTATCAGTGATGGATGTTGATGGCTCTATAGAAGCTATCCCGGTGCACTATGAATGGAGACCAGTTGTTTGTGAGTCTTGCAAAGCTTTTGGCCATAGCAATGGTGAATGTCGTGCAGCTCCCAGCGATGCTAAGATGTCGAGAGTTTGGAGACCGAAGATGAAGGATCCTGTTCAACCATTGAAGCAGCCATCTGGTAGGGTTTTAGTTGAAGAAAATGAGTCCACTCGTGTGAGTGACTCAGATGAGACTCTTGACTCAGTGGTCACGCGGGTTACACCTTCTCCTATTCACCCGGCTGATGTGGCAGTCCTTCCCGGAAATTGTAACAGGTTCGCTGCTTTGGAAGATAACATAGATGTGGATGGTATCCAGGCCCCTAGTCTACCTTCCTCTCTAGCTCCTTGTGAGCGTATCATTAGAAGGAAAGACAATGGCAAGGGAGAGGAAGAATATTGTAAACCAGGCATCTACAAGATTGCAAATACTAAGAAGGGAAGTGGGGACCGTGAGCAACAGTCCGCATCTCCCTTACATCCTTTTTCTCAGCGCAACCAAAGTAGGCAAGAGAATATTTCGCTTCTTGGTAAGGAGGGAATGACGTATGGCAGTGTTTTAAAAGAAGGGAAAGAGGCCAGCAAGCAAATCCCATCTACATCCATCGAACAAGAGAAAGGTGCACAACTCTTTCACGTTGAAGAGGCCAGCCATGCGCACATGCAGGGATTTGGACGTACCTCAACCTCAATTAATGCTTTGCATGGTGATATGAAGAAAGGCAACATGCAATCTTCTATGAACCGGGAGCAAGGAAACTGGTAGGGACACCAACTGGCTTCAGGTAAACCTGCAGACCACACTATGGATAAACTCCAGGCTCGAATTCGATCTCTCTCACAAAGTTAATTATGAAGATAAAATCTTGGAATGTTCGGGGACTTAATAAGCGGGAGAATAGATTGAGTGTTAAGAATTCCATTGCGCAATCTAAGGCAGATGTTATTATTCTTCTTGAGACTCATGTTCGTGAAGAAAGGATGGTTTCTCGTCGGTTGTTCATTGCTCCACATCTTAACATAGTTCATAATTATTTTGAGCATCAAGGTGGTAGAATTTGGGTTCTCTGGAATGGTGATACTGTCCATCATAACTGTGTCAAAATTACCTCTCAGCTCATTCATATGGATTGTACAGTCTCTTCTGGAAAATTTTTTCACTTAACTGCTGTTTATGGTTCAAATCTCTCTTATGAGAGGTAATTCCTTTGGCGTGAGATAGTTGACCTTTCAGAACACATCTCATCTCCTTGGCTCCTCGCTGGTGATTTCAATTGTGTCCGCTTTCCTGAGGAGAAAAGGGGAGGCCGGAAGCTTACTCCAGCAATGGTTTGTGATTTCAATAACTGTATTGAATTAGCTTCCTTGCTTGATTTGAAGAGTGTGGGGAACATCTTCTCTTGGTGTAATCGGTCTGAGGGTGCTAAAAGAATTGCTTGTAGGCTGGACAGAGCACTGATCAATCAAACTTGGCTGAACTCATTTCCTGATAGCTATAGTTCTTATGGGAGTCAAGTGTTGTCTGATCATGCTCAACTTATTATTTTCACTGAAGAACCTGTTGCTACTGGGCCCAAGCCTTTCAAATTCTTTACTATGTGGGCGAAACATGATGGCTTCCTTCCAACTGTTGAGCAAGCTTGGGCTACTCACTTTAAGGGTACTCCTCTTTTTGTTCTTTGCCAAAAGCTTCGAGCAGTCAAGAATGCTTTAAAAGATTGGAATCATTCTGCATTTGGGCTTATCTATCTAAAAATAGCTAATGCTGGTGAAAATCTGCACAAGGTTCAAGAGGAGTTAGCGATTGACCCCTTGAATGACAGTTGCATCAGTAGGGAGGCTCAAGCTCGTGATGACTATCTTGCTTGTCTTGCCATGGAGGAAGATTATGTTCAACAGCGAGCAAAGCAACACTAGCTTACTCAGGCTGATGATAATACCAAATTTTTCTATGCTAGCATCAAAGGGAGAAGGATGGTTAATACTATTAGGAGTTGCAAACTCCCGGATGGAAGTATTACAGATAATTTGCAGCAGATCAAAGATCATGCTATTGAATTCTATAGTGGTCTTCTTAACCAGCAACATCTTTATGAACCTCCTAGTTTCTCTCCCGATACAATGCTGAATGAGGAGGATCGTTCTTCTATTATGAGACCTTTCACCAATGAAGAGATCAAGGATGTTGTCATGACTGCTCCTAAGAATAAAAGCCCAGGTCCTGATGGTTTTCCGGCTGACTTTTATCAGTTATGTTGGAGCATTGTGGGCAACGATGTGATGGCTGCTGTTAAGTACTTCTTCAAGGGTGGGAGTTGGCTTCGTCAGGTAAACCATACTTTCATCTCTCTCATTCCCAAAAATGATACTGCAGATTCCTTTAATCAGTTTCGGCCTATATCCTTATGCAACTTTCTCTACAAAATCATCACCAAGCTGATTGCAAACTGTATGCAAAAGTATATGCCGCGTCTGATTAGTAAGCATCAGTCTGCCTTTATCAAGGGCCGTAAGATCCAAGATAGTATTCTCCTTGCTAATGACATTGTGAGAGATATTCATTCCAAGCATCGAGGTAATCTCCTATGTATGAAGGTGGACCTAAGAAAGGCTTTTGATCTGGTTCATAGAGGTTTCATTCTGGTTATGCTCAGGAAGATGGGATTTCCATATCAATGGGTGGATTGGATAGGTATTCTCATTAATTCTGCAAGTTTTTCTATTCTTCTTAATGGCAGTCCTCTGGGCTTCTTCCATTCAAGTAATGGCATCCGGCAAGGAGATCCGTTATCACCTTACCTTTTCTGTGTTGCTATGGAGGGGCTTTCCATTCTGATTGAGCAAAAAGTGAAAGATGGCTGTTTACATGGACCTTTGACAATGTTAAGGTGTCTCACTTGATGTTTGCAGATGATTTACTGATTTTTTTAAAGCCTAAACTCTCTTTTGCTTGTTGCATATCCAATATCCTTGAAGTATTCTATGGCTATTCTGGACTTCAGTTAAATGCTGCCAAAAGTAAGGTTTTTGTTGGAGCCAAGATTGATCACAAAGGACCTCTACTTAATGCCTTGAAAGTTCAGGAAGGAAAATTACCATCTACTTATTTGGGTCTTCAACTTTTTTCCACCAGCCTCAATGGTTCTCACTGCAATCCTATCATCAAAAAAATTATGAACCACATTGCTTCTTGGAAGACTAGATTACTCTCTAAAGCTGGAAGACTGGAGCTGATTAGATCGGTTTTAAACTCTTATGCTATCTATTGGGCTGTTGCATTCATCTTGCCAAGGAAACTTATGGGTGAAGTGGAGAGAATGATGAGAAACTTCTTCTGGCATGCTTCTGGAGACTATAAACCTTTCCATCTCATCAAGTGGGATTGGTTATGTCGTCCTAAAGAAGAAGGGGGTCTGGGTATTCGGAGAATTGATACTTGGAATCGTTCTGCTATTTCCATGCAGCTGTGGAGAATTATTACTAATCATGATACTCTATGGACAAACTGGGTGAGGAGCAGATATCTCAATAAGACTTCTATCTGGTCGGCCCACTCTCATACTTACAACTCACAGGCGTGGAAGGGCATTCTTCAAGTTAGGGATGTGTTGCGGCCCTTTGTGGCTCTCAAGATTGGAAGTGGTAATACTTTCAATTTATGGGAGGATCCTTGGATTGATGGCCAATCCCTTTCCTCTTTGGGTGGTGATTACATCAGATTTCTTCTTGGGTTGTCCATCAATGCAACTGTTAGCACTTTCATTCGAAATGGTCGCTGGTGTCTCCCTCCTCCAACATCTGGTGAGATGCTGGATATCTAGCCTCAGATCCTTCGTATTCCATCCATGAAGGCTGTGATGATACTATTGTTTGGAAACTAAATAATGGGTCGGCTACCAACAAGCAGATTTATGATGTAACAAGAACTGCTCATCCGAAAGTAAATTGGTACCACATTGTTTGGAAGAGACCTACAAGCCAAAAACAATCTCTTTTTGCTTGGCAATGCTTGTTGAGGAGGATCCCATCCTTTGAGGTTCTCCAGAAACGTGGCATTTATGGACCTAGTATTTGTGTTCTATGTAGACAGCATGATGAGCACCTGGATCACTTGTTTTTTAAATGCTCTTATAGTTCTTGGATTTGGATTCAGCTATTGCATAGAATGGATATCCACAGACTCCCCAAAGATACCATCCAGGCAGAGTGTGAAAGCTTGATTAGTAGCGCCTATGCTTTAGGTGAAAGCAAGATAGTGGTGTTTGTTACTTTCCGAGCTGCCCTTTGGTGGATATGGAAGGAGATATGTGCTAGGATATTTGACTCCTCCAATCGTACCCGGGTCCATGTTCTTCTTTCTATTTTGAAAGATATCAGACACATAACCGAACCTCATATTCATGGGCACTCGGCTTCCATCAAAGCCAAGAGAATAATCAGAAATTTTAGCTTAAGGTCGGGATGATTTGATGAGATTTCTGTCCTCTTTTCATTCTTGTTAAGTGATTACTTTTGGTCTCAATCCATAACTATCGGCCTGTGATAGTATGGACTCCACCTGTAATTGACTCTTTGTTCAATACAATTTCCAGTATTAATTACCAAAAAAAAAAAGATAGTGTAGGAGATGTGATTAGTGATCCAGTCTCTGGCTTTAAGGACACCCTTCCAAGCAGCAGAATGGTACGATCTGGATTTGCATAACCAAATATTAGTTTTTGTGAGATTAGCAAGAATCTTGGAGACTCGATTAAGCATGAGTGAGGGAGGAGAGAGAAGCTCTGGGGATTCTGGGCGACTTTTGCCTGGAGGTGCTATTGTGGCTGCCTCTGGTCATCCTCCGGCGTCCAACTTGATTGAGGGATGTGCTCCCTCTATTCCCTTGGGTGTCCAGTCTTCCAGATCTGCAGGCTTCTCCTCTCGGGATCAAGGTAGAGGGCGTTCTAGATCGCGTGGAAGAGCAAGATCTTCATCCAGGCCTCCGGTCTCCTCAAATCCGGTGGCATGGAGCTCGCTCTTCAAATCTGCAGCGTCCAACCCTTCTTTAGATCTACAGTTCATCCAGCCAGAGCTCAACAATGGCATCAAAGTTGCTGTTTATGAAGCAAAGGATTCGCAAGATCTTCTTGCTTCGTGGTCTAAAGCGCTTGTCGGGTATGTTATTGGATTGAAAACTACATTTTTTCCTCTGCATGCCTTCATTAAATCACGTTGGCAAACATCCGCTTTTGAGCTGCACGTCCTGGACAATGGTTTCTTCATCTGCAAGTTCGACGTGGAGGAGGATTTGTCTCGAGTTTTGGAGGGTTTTTGGTCTGTCAAAGGCCATCCGATGATTCTCCGCCGTTGGTCTCCTGATGTTCGCATGGAGATTGATAGCCTGAAGAGCATACCTCTCTGGGTAGCTATTCACGCCTTACCTCTCCATCTGTGGACGAAAGACTTTATTGCTAAGCTTGCCAGCACCATTGGCAAACCTCTCTATCTCGACAAGATGACTGCAGAGCGTAGAAGATTGTCGTATGCACGGGTCTGCATCGAGATATCATCTGAAGGTGAGCTTCCGGAGTTCGTTCATTATAAAGAGCTGGATGGAACAGTTAAGCGTCTCCGTGTCTCATTCCAATGGAAGCCGCGTAGATGTTCTTGCTGCTCCTCCTTTGGGTATGCGGATGGTTCCTGCAAGCCTCCACCTAAGCTTAAAGTGGCGAAGATCTTCAAGGAGAAGGAAGCTCTCCATAATGCTGTTCTTCATAATTCCTTTGCAGTTCTTGGTGAAGACGAAGAATGTTTCTCCTCCTCGAGCAAGGAAGAAGTGAACTTAGGAAACCTGCCTAAACCGCAAGAATCATTGCATAGCAAGGACTCTTTTTCTTCGAAACCAGCTATGGGAGGAGTTGGCGGGCCCCACAAAATCATTCTTTCGAAGGATCCAACTACGGGAGGAGTTGGAGGATTTCCGGATTCCCCTCCTCTTCCTTCTCAAACGCAGCAAGCTCCAACTCGAGGTGGGTCCCACAAAGAAGCTACAGACAAGGACTTACCTCCATCCTTAGGAGGTAATCGCGGAGTCTCTAATCTACCTTCGGATTCTTCCTCTTCTGGAGGAAACTCAAGCTCACTCCAAAGAATCCATCTTCGGGTGGAGTCCTCAAATCTAGCTGCGAATGAGGCATCTCAGCAACTCTCTCTTGAGAAGACCATTCCACGCGGGGCCCACAAGAATCTTGCGAAGGTACCATCTACGGGAGGAGTTGGAGGATCTCCGGACTTCCCTCCTCTTCCTTCTCAAACGCAGCAAGTCTCTCCAACCGAAGTAAGTATCCTTGTAAGCAAAGCTAATTCAAAATTCAAAAAACTGCTAGCCGTGGATGAAATGGATGGAACGAAATTCAAAGGCCTTAAAGGAAAGGACATGGATAAAGGTGGAAGAAGACATGATAAAGGATGTATCCTGCATGAAAATTAGGTGTTTCTTCGTTCTATCCTCTTTTATATTACCATGAAGATTATTGCCTGGAATGTGCGTGGTATCAATAAAAGTTATAAATGTAGAGAACTTAATAAGATTATCAAGTCCTCTGCATGTGATATTGCTATTCTTGTTGAGACTAAAGTTAAACTAACTCATGTTCCTGCTAAAAAGAATTTAATTTGGCCTGATGCTAATTTGATCACCAATGATTCCAATCTAGCTAATGGTAGAATTTGGATCTTGTGGAACCCTGATCTCATTGATTTGAATCAACATTTGGTCAAGTCGCAGTTCATTCATCTCCATGGAAAAGACAATAGAAACAATGTTAGCTTCTGGTTGACAGCCATTTATGCTTCTAATAACAGTCAAGAAAGGAATTCCTTATGGACAGATGACATCTATAATCTTGCTAATATCAGCTCTCAGTTGCCTTGGTTGCTGGTGGGTGACTACAATACAGTTAGATATCCTCATGAAAAGTCTGGAGGGAGGCAATTAACTGATTCTATGCTGAGCACTTTCAATGACTGCATCAATGACAATGAGCTTTTTGACATGAAGTCTGTTGGTAGTTGGTTATCCTGGACAAATAGGGGAAAAGGAAGCAGAAGGATTATGGCAAGGCTTGATAGATGTCTGATTAACAAAGAATGGATGATTTGCTATCCCAATAGTTTGCTAGAATATGGGGTTCAATATTTCTCTGATCATTCTATCCTAATGATTAGTTCTGAAATTGATGGCCCTACAGGAAAGAAGCCATTCAAATTCTTCAACATGTGGAGCATGCATCCGCAATTCCTTGAAGTTGTTGCTTCAGCTTGGAACATTAATGTCAATGGTAATCCCCAATTTATCTTGTGTAGTAAGCTGAAAGCATGCAAAGAAGCTCTTAAAGATTGGAATAACAACGTCTACGGAAATGTTCAGGAATCCTTAAAGAACAGCAAGAACATGCTCATTGAAGCTCAGAAGGAGCTATCCAATCATCCGAATGATGAAAATTTTATAAAAGCAGAGAATGCTGCTAGAGAAGAGTACTTGCTGAATTTGATTAAAGAGGAAAGCTTCATCAAGCAGAAATCAAGGGAGAACTGGCTGAGCTTAGGTGATTAGAATACCAAATTCTTTTATGCTTCTCTTGCAGCCAGAAAAGCGAGAAACACTATAAGGAAATGCAGAGGGCGAGATGGCAACCTTATTCATGATATTAATACTGTGAAGGATTATACTGTGGATTTCTACAATTCTCTTCTAAACCAGAATCAGACTCATGAGGAACACCAAATCAATGTTACCAATAAGCTTTCTCATGAAGACATTCAACTTCTCAACCAGCCTGTCACTGATGATGAGATCACCAAAGTTGTTATGAAGTCCCCGAAGAACAAAAGTCCTGGACCTGATGGTTTCACGGCTGAATTCTACCAAAAAACTTGGCACATTACCGGTAAGGATGTTATGAATGCTTGTCATCACTTCTTCAAGAATGGTCATATCCTCAAACAGATGAATTGCACTTTCATTTCCCTCATTCCCAAGACTAAAGGTGCTGATTGCTTGGAAAACTACAGACCCATTTCTCTTTGTAATTTCATTTACAAAGTTATTTCCAAAGTTATGGCTGATAGAATGAAAAAGGTTATGAGCAAGATAATTAGTCTGAACCAGTCTGCTTTCATAAAGGATAGAGGGATCCACCACAATGTTCTTCTTGCTAATGATTTAGTTAAGGACATGGCCTCCAAGAGTAAAGGAAAAAGAATTTGTTTCAAGGCTGATTTAAGGAAGGCTTTTGACTCTGTCAACCGGCCTTTCATTTACAGTATGATGAAGAATATGCACTTCCCTGACAATTGGATTGCTTTGATCAAAAATTGCTTGGAAACTCCTAAATTTTCAGTTCTTTTCAATGGTTCTCCTGCTGGGTTTTTTGGTAGCACCAATGGCATTAGACAAGGAGACCCTCTCTCCCCTTACTTGTTTACTATTGCTATGGAGGGATTGACTTGCATGCTTGAGCAGGAAGTTAGAGAAGAAAGACTGAAAGTTCCAAATTCGGGTAACATCCACATATCTCATCTCATATTTGCTGATGACTTGCTTGTTTTTCTTAAAGATGATCAATCATCCATTCATAAGCTGGCTGAAATCCTTAATGCATTTGGAGTTATTTCTGGTCTGAAACTTAATCATGAGAAGAGTAAGGTGTATGTGGGTGCAAATGTTAGTAACAAAGACTCAGCGAGAATCCTTGGTGTTCAAGAAGGAATTCTTCCTGTCACGTACTTGGGGTTACCTCTTTTCACTAATGGTATCAAAAACAGCTATTGTCAGCCCATTGTTCAGAAAATCAAGAATAGAATTCAATCTTGGAAATCTCGCCTCCTTTCCAAGGCTGGTAGACTTCAATTGATTCATTCAGTGCTGCAAACATTCAGTTATTACTGGTGTAATGCCTTTCCAATTCCGACCAGCATATTTCATGAAATTGATAGTATTTTGAGCAAGTTTTTTTGGAGTGGAACTTCTGATGAAACTTCTTTACATATGGTAAAATGGTCTTATATATGCAAACCTAAGGAGGAAGGAGGACTCAATTTGAGAAATTTGCATGATTGGAACAAAGCTTGCATGATTAAGAACCTATGGGATTTGTTGAAAGGTAATAATTCTCTTTGCAGCAAGTGGGTCAAGCAAAAGTATTTCAGCAACAAGTCTATTTGGAACATTGATATCAAGTCTTATTACTCAACTGCTATTAAAGGAATTCTTAAAGGTAGAGGATGGCTGGTCAACCATATTTCTTACAATATTGGTTCTGGAAATGACATCAACATGTGGTATGATCCTTGGCTGAATGGCAAAAGCATTTATCAACTTTATGGGGAGAGGGTCAGACAAGATTTGGGGGCTGCTAAAGAAACTACTGTTTCCCAATTCATCTCTAATGGTTCTTGGAAACTTCCTAATGCAATCTCTACTGAAATGTTCATCTTATGGCCTCAGATTGAAGCTATTCCTATAAGTAATGGGAACAATGGGATAAATTGGAATCATGACAAAGGCAAATTTTCGGTCAAGTCTGTTTGGAATGAACTTAGAATCAAAGGCAGCAACTGGAATTTCTCAGGATGGGTTTGGGATCAACCATTGTTCAAAAGCATGCTCTTTGCACTTGGCAAGCTCTTCAAAATAAGCTCCCTACTCTGGACAATTTGCAGCGAAAAGGATTTGTTCTTGCTAATAGATGTATTCTCTGCCTTCATAACAATGAAAATATTGATCATCTATTCTTTGATTGCTCTTACACTAAGTGGATTTGGACTGAAATCTTGAGAAGATATGATCTCAACAGAATTCCTCATAACAATCTTCAGCATGAAATTCATGATCTGAATCAGAATTTTCAGAAATGTGGAATTCTGAAAAGTTTAATCAAAATCAACTTAAGGTCTACCATTTGGTGGATTTGGAGAGAGAGGTGCACTAGAATCTTTGAGAATCAGACCAGGGATAAAGTTCATATCCTCATTGATATCCTTAATGACTCAAGAAGTTGTTTGGAAGGCAGGTTCAAAACCAACAGTCTCAATATGCAGGAGAAAAGGGTTCTTACTAGATTTAATTTCTCCATTACCTAGATTGTTTCATTTGCCAATTAATTCTTTTTCTAGCTTACATGAGTAGTATGACTTTTTATCAACTAGTTTGCATTTTACTGCTTGGTCTTGTTATCTTGTTGTGTTTTCAGATTCTGAGAGGCTCTGGAACTCGGTTGGAGAATTTCAATCACAATGGGCACAAAAGATCTTCTGCACGCTTCTTACAATCTTCAGCATTCTTTTTCATCTCATGATCTTTTGCCATAGTCCACGGTTTGTGTGGTCATGACTTGTTTTCTTATCTTCTTAGAGCTATGGACGGTGGAGTGAGAACATTTCTTCTCTTTGAGAAGAGGTGCACTCTCCTGGCCCACTCTAGGAAAAATCTTCCTTATGTCACGGCTTGTGTGACAAAGGCTTTGTACATTTAGCTCCATTAATCCCAATTATTTACTTATCGAAAAAAAAATATTAGCTTTTGTGAGATACTTACTGTGTATCCATCTGATCCAAAGGCTCTCAGTATTTTGTAAGACATCCCAGAGCTGCTTAACCATACAAGCTTTATTCCAATCCTGCAGTTTCCTCAAGGTTAAACCACCTTTTTTTTTTGGTAAGTAAACTTAAATTATATTAGAATAAGAAATAATATACAAAGAGCCATATCTACACAAGCCGTAGATTATGGCTGAAGATCCCGAGGCAAATCTAGGAGAGTGCACCAACCCTCATAGAGGGAAGATGTTCTCACTCCACCAGAGTACTGCCTTGAAGAGATACAAGTAAAAGAAATAGTTTCATGACTACACAATCCGTAGTCTATGAAAATACAAAGATAAGCATTTTGTTGACACCCTGTCATAACATGAGACCAGCAACACGAATCTGAAAAAGACAATAAGATAGTAGATCTGAACTTGAATATAACTGTTAGTGATGAGACAATAATAAGAAAACTAATCATGAAACTAATCGAAAGACTAGAAAACCAGATATTGATTATATGCCAGTGAAGTTGAATCTTAAAAGGACCCCTTTCTCCCTCTTGGTTAGACCGCCCTTAGGTAAGTGCTGCTCCATCAAAGTTCTAGTATCATAGAGAATATCAATGAGAATGTTTGCTTCATTTCTGTTTTTCCCCTCAAAAATGCGAACGCACCTCTCTCTCCAAATCCACCAAATGGTACATCTGAAAGCACATTTAATAAGACTGGCAAGGATACCTTTAGTAGGGAAAGAGTGCACCAAAGCTTGAATTTCTGCATGAATACTGAAATAAGGTTTTCTGCTGAGATCAAATCTCTTAATGATTTCATACCAAACCCATTGAGAAAAGAAGCACTCAAAGTAGAGGTGATCAGTTGATTCATTGCTGCAATAACATAAAGTACATCTATTAGCAATAGAATATCCCTTCTTTTGTAAGATATCATTAGTGGGCAGCTTATTGTGAATAGCTTGCCAAGTGCAAAGAGAGTGCTTGGGCGATGTAGGACGATCCCAGACCCACTTATAATAAGACCAAAGAGGCTGCTTTTCCCTAATGTGATTCCAGGCTGAAGTGGCACTAAATTTCCCATGATCATGAATCCACTTAATCTCATCACTTCTGTTGTTATAAATAGGAACAACTTGAATATGAGGCCAGAGAGTAATCATATCAGCAGTAGTTGGATGGGGGAGACTCCATTGACTTTGATGAATAAATTCTGAAACAGTAATCTCTTTAGGGGCACCCAAGTCTTGCCTAACCCTGTCACCATAAACATTATGGATACTTTTACCTTGGAGCCAAGGGTCATACCACATACTAGTGGACCTGCCATTAGAGATAGTATAGGATATGTGTTTGCTGATCTAGTCTCTAGCTTTGAGGATACCCTTCCAAGCAGCAGAGTGATAAGATCTAGATTTAGCTAACCAAATGTTACTTTTTGCTAAGTACTTGCTGTGAATCCATTTAATCCAAAGAGACTCGGCATTTTGCAAAATATCCCAGAGTTGCTTTGACATGCAAGCTTTGTTCCACTCTTTAAGCTTTCTCAAGGATAGCCCACCTTCCTCCTTAGGAGTACAGATCTTAGCCCAATTAACCATGTAGATTGCCTTCCCATCACCATGACCATTCCAGAAAAAGTTGCAGAGTATTTTATCAATCTCATGGATGAGACCAGCAGGAAGAAGGAAGCCATTAGACCAATAAACAGCATAAGAATGGAGCACAGAACGAATAAGCTCAAGTCTTCCTGCTTTGGATAAGAATCTAGTTTTCCATGCATTAAGTCTGATTTGGATTTTTTCAATGATAGGCTGACAGTGGATCTTCTTAACTACCATGGAGACAAGAGGAAGCCCCAGGTAAGGACAAGGAAGCGAACCCTCTTCAACCTTCAAACAAGCTGTGATACTGGCCCAATTAACCATATGCATTGCTTTACCATCATCATGCCCATTCCAAAAGAAATT
The DNA here is from genome assembly GCA_014218235.1 of Colocasia esculenta. Taxonomy (NCBI): domain Eukaryota; kingdom Viridiplantae; phylum Streptophyta; class Magnoliopsida; order Alismatales; family Araceae; genus Colocasia; species Colocasia esculenta. The sequence goes on from CM024756.1 coordinate 67,147,965, forward strand.
ACAGAGAACTTTATCAATTTCCTAAGTTAAACCAGAAGGCAGAAGAAAGGCATTTGACCAATAAATAGCATAGGACTGCAACACAGATCGGATGAGTTCAAGTCTACCTGCCTTAGACAAGACTCTCGTTTTCTATGACTTCAATCTGATCTGGATCTTTTCAAGAATCGGCTGACAATGGCTCTTTTTGATTCCCATAGAGATAAGAGGAAGTCCAAGATAGGGACACGGAAAAGATCCTTCCTCCACCTGCAAGCATTCAGTTATTATTTGCTTATCCTTGATTCCAGCACCCATGTAGACTTTGCTCTTTGTATTATTGAGGTGAAGGCCCGAAGCATCCCCAAAGGTTTTGAGAATAGAAGCAAGATGATGAACCGATGGGAAATCATTGTGCAAGAAAATGATCAGATCATCTGCAAAAATAGTGTGGGAGATAGGAGTATTTCCAGCACAAGGAACTTTTAGGTGACCACTCCTAACAGCCCTTTCGAGCAAGCAAGTAAGACCTTCCATAGCAATGGTAAAAAGATAAGGAGATAAAGGGTCTCCTTGTCTAATACCGTTGCTACTACTAAAAAACCCAATGGGAGAACCATTAAACAAAATAGAAAATTTAGGTGTCTCAAGGCAATTCTTAATCCATTGAATGAAGGTGATAGGGAATTTCATGCTATTCATCAGGTGATAGATAAAGGATCTGTTGACAGAGTCAAATGCTTTTCTCAGGTCAGCCTTGAAGATGATTTTGTTACCTTTGCTAGTGGAGTGCATGTCTTTTGCCAGATCATTAGCTAGTAGGACATTGTGGTGAATGCTCCTACCTTTAATGAAAGCGGCCTGATTGAGACTAATGATGTTTCCCATGACCTTCTGCATCCTGTCAGCCATCACCTTAGAAATGATTTTGTAAAGAAAGTTGCAAAGGGAAATCGGTCTGTAATTCTCCATGCAATCAGCTACATCATTCTTTGGGATCAAAGCAATGAAGGTGCAGTTGATTTGACGATGAAGTTGACCAGATAAGAAAAGTGCTGGCAGGCCTTAATAACATCAGAGCCAGTGATGTGCCAAGTAACTTGGTAGAATTCAGCTGGAAATCCATCAGGACCCGGACTCTTGTTCTTAGGGGAGTTGAAAACCACCTTTCTAATTTCTTCATCAGATATCGGTTTGTTTAGGAGAGCAATATCCTCCTCCTTAAGATGCTTGATGGGCTCAATAGGAGTGCTAGGATAGCACTGCTGCTGATTCAAAAGAGACTGGTAATATTGAATGGTATGATCCTGAACCTGCAACAAATCCTCAATAAGATTCCCAGTACTGTCCTTACACTTTTTTATGGTGTTTCTAGCTCTTCTAGAAGCCATTGAGGCATGGAAGAACTTGGTATTCGAGTCTCCCAAAGTTAACCAATTTTCCCTTGATTTCTGTCTAATGAGGCTTTCTTCACTATGCATGGCATGTAAGTAACTGTTTCGGGCTTCCTTTTCCTTATTGATTAGATTAGTATCAAATGGATTGATTTGCATCTCAGCTTGGATATCCGCCAGTTCTTTCTTCCACTTGAGCAAGCCATCTTGAACGTTTCCAAAAATGTTTTTGTTCCAAGTTTTAAGAGCCTCTTTGCAAGCTTTGAGTTTTTGGCACAGGCAGTATTGAGGAGTCCCTCTTATTGGAATTTCCCAAGCAGAACGAACCACATCAAGAAATTCGGAATGAGTACTCCACATGTTGAAGTATCTAAAAGGCTTGCGACTTTGAGGAGCAGGCTGATCCGAAGATATGTACATGATGGAGTGATCAGGCCGTACTCCAGTAAGGAGTCCACAAAACTACACATCCATTCTTGATTAATCAAGGATCTGTCCAGTCTAGCCATAATTCTTCGATGACTTTCACCTCTATTATTCCACGAGAGCCAGTTACCCACAGACTTCATATCCATCAAAGCCGAAGTGGAAATGCAATTATTGAATTCAGAAAGAACAGAATCAGGAACTTCTCTACCACCCACTTTCTCATGAGGGAATCTAACAGTGTTAAAGTCACCAGAGATCAGCCAAGGCAAACCATTAGAAGAGGTAGAGATGTTCTGAATATCAGTCCACAGTTGTCTTCTCTCAGAAACATTATTTGAACCATAAACAACAGTGATATGAAACTCTTGATTTGTATTCTTGTCAACACCCTTAACATGAATCAATTGGCTAGTATAAGACAAGAGGTCAATTTCCATGAGGTTGGGGTCCCAAAGAATCCAAATTCGACCATAGGAGTAAGCTGAGTCATTAGTTAAGAGATTGGCTTGCGGCCAAATAGAATTCTTTCTAACAGCTACATGATTAGATTTTATTTTTGTTTCAACAATAATGGCTATTTCGCATGCATAAGATCTAATAATCCTATTTAACTCCATGCATTTCTCATGCTTATTTAAACCCCTAACATTCCAGGTTATTATCTTCATAATAATAAAAAAGTCAAGAGAAGAGCGAACCAACTAAAACTGTTTACCAGTTTTACCCCTTATCTTCCCACCCTTGGAATTAACTCGGTCCATCTCATCAACAGATAGCAGGTTTTTGAATTTTACAATACCTTGTGTAGAAGCTCCACCTTGGTTGCCCTGATGCGATGGGATATTTCCTTCCTTATCCAAGCTTGTAGTGGTGGCGGTATTCCTTCCTTCCAAGCAATACTTGTTCCCTCCTTTTGCAACATCATCCCTGCCAAAACCTTCCTTGGGCATAGAGATTTGCTGAGTGGTGCTGCCGCCTCCAATATGGATATGATTGCGCTAGTTACCTTCCATTGCGTGGCTTCCTTCCGTTGCAGTAGTTTGCATGGGATCGGTGTTAGCGATTTGCTTAGATTTGGTAGGTGTCTTCTTACAGCTATCAGCCTTCCCATCCTTTGAGCAGATCCCATGACGGAGCGAAGCACTAGAATCTTGCAAGGGATCACCGCCATTATGAGTGGATTTCTCCTTGCCATGCAAACCGTGCATGCGGACATCTGAAACAATCTCCCCCAAGGTGTCTTCCTGTTCGAGATTGGAACCCGAACTTTGCATGAACACGCTTTGCAACAACTCGGTGGAGTCTTCTTGAACACGCTGGATTTTGGGGCGCCATTCTTTCTTTGAGGATTTATATCTAGTCTTGCACTCACCACCGCCATGGCCAAAGGAGTTGCACTCCTTGCATAAGCTTGGTCTCCACTCGTATTCCACAGCCACCACATCGAATGAACCGTCTTCATTCATTATGGACACCTCGGATGGGAATGCTGCCTCCACGTCCACCAGAACACAGACACGTGCAAAGTGAAAAAAAAAAAACCCAAGTCTAAAGGGTCAAAACACACAACCTGGGGTCCAAAATCCCAAATAGGGATCTGATCGGCGTGCCGTTTGCTCCGACACGACCGGGTGGGTTAAATTGACGTGTGCGAACTGGCGGAATCCGATTTGGATTCGCGGATTGGGTTGGGCGTTGAAATGACGGATCTAAAAAAACCCAACTCTAAAGGGTCAAAACACACAACCCGGGGGTGAAAAATCCCAAATAGGGATCTGATCGGCGTGCCGATTGCTCTGACACGACCAGGTGGGTTAAATTGACATGTGCGAACTGACGGAATCCGATTTGGATTCCCGGATTCTGTTGGGCGTTGAAATGACGGATCTAAAAAAAATCCAAGTCTAAAGGGTCAAAACACACAACCTGGGATTCCAAAATTCCAAATAGGGATCTGATCGGCGTGTCGTTTGCTCCGACACGACCGGGTGGGTTAAATTGACGTGTGCGAACTAACAGAATCTGATTTGGATTCCCGAATTGGGTTGGGCGTTGAAATGACGGATTTAAAAAAACCCGAGTCTAAAGGGTCAAAACATACAACCCGGGGGACCAAAATCCCAAATAAGGATCTGATCGGCGTGCCGTTCACTCCGACACGACCGGGTGGGTTAAATTGATGTGTGCGAACTGATAGAATCTGATTTGGGTTCCCGGATTGGGTTGGGAATTGAAATGATGGATCTAAAAAAAACCCAACTCTAAAGGATCAAAACACACAACTCGGGGGTCCAAAATCCCAAATAGGGATCTGATGGGCATGCCGTTTGCTCTGACACGACCGGGTGGGTGAAAGTGACGCGTGCGAACTGACAGAATCAGATTTGGATTCCCGGATTGGGTTGGGCGTTGAAATGAAGGATCTAAAAAAACCCAACTCTAAAGGGTTAAAACATACAACCCGGAGGTCCAAATCCCAAATAGGGATCTGATCGGCATGTCGTTCACTCCGACACGACCGGGTAGGGACGTGTGCGAATTGACGGAATTCAATTTGGATTCCCGGATTGGGTTGGGCGTTGAAATGACGGATCTAAAAAAAACCCAAGTCTAAAGGGTCAAAACACACAACCCGGGGTTCCAAAATCCCAAATAGGGATCTGATCAGTGTGTCGTTCGCTCCGACTCGACCGGGTGGGTTAAATTGGCGTCTGCGAACTGACGGAATCCGATTTGGTTTCCCGGATTGGGTTGGGCGTTGAAATGACAGATCTAAAAAAACCCAACTCTAAAGGGTCAAAACACACAACCCGGGGATCCAAAATCCCAAATAGGGATCTGATCGGCATGCCGTTCACGCCGACACGACTGGGTGGGTTAAATTGACGTGTGCGAACTGACGGAATCCGATTTGGATTCCCAGAATGGGATGGGCGTTGAAATGATGGATCTAAAAAAACCCAAGTCTAAAGGGTCAAAACACACAACCCGGGGTCCAAAATCCCAAATAGGGATCTGATCGGTGTACCGTTTGCTCCGACATGACCGGGTGGGTTAAATTGACGTCTGCGAACTAACGAAATCTGATTTCGATTCCCGGATTGGGTTGGGCGTTGAAATGATGGATCTAAAAAAACCCGAGTCTAAAGGGTCTAGTCCTTGGCGAGATGCAACTACTAGAACAATTCGCAAGGTTAGACTTAAGTATCGAACATAGAGATGATCGAGTCTTGGTTGCCAATATCAAGATTCAATCTGATCTGCTAGAGGAGATCAAAGCTCAACAAGATGATGATCCATTCTTAGTTCGCGTCAAAGAAACTCTAACTGAAAGATCGGACTTTGCAATGACTGAAGACGGAAGGCTTGTCTTTCAAGGAAGGACGTGTTCTCGAAAATGAAGAACTAAAGAGAAGACTAATGGATGAAGCTCACAAGACAAGGTATACTATTCATCCAGGAGGTAGCAAAATGTATCAAGATATGAAAAGAACGTTTTGGTGGCCGAACATGAAAAGAGAGGTAGCTGAACATGCCGCTCACTGCCTTACTTGCCAACAAGTAAAAGCAGAACACCTGCACCCTGCTGGTGTACTCAGACCGCTAGATATTCCGGAATGGAAATGGGAAAGCATTGGCATGGACTTCATCATGGGTTTACCTAAGACTCGTGGTGGACTCGACGCCATATGGATCATTGTGGACCGACTAACCAAATCCGCCCAATTTCTGCCTATAAAGAGTAAGTGGTCTGTGGAGGTACTAGCTGCCTTATATGTCAAGGAGATTGTAAGACTACATGGCATTCCATCATCTATTGTTTCGGATCGAGATCCGAGATTCACATCTCATTTTTGGAAAGGACTGCAAGGTGCACTGGGTACTAAACTCAACTTTAGTACCGCATTCCATCCACAAACCGATGGGCAAACTGAAAGAACCAACCAAATAGTGGAAGACATGTTGAGAGCTTGCACTATAGATTTACAAGGTTATTGGAATGAGAACCTACCACTAATCGAGTTCGCCTATAACAACAGTTATCAGGCAAGCATTAAGATGACACCATTCGAAGCGCTCTACGTAAAGAACTGTAGATCTCCTGCATGCTGGAATGATTGGAGAACAACAATGGCTAGGCCCAGACATAGTGCAACAGACAACAAAGGACATTCAGGTAATCAGAGACCGGCTCAAAATTGCCCAATCCAGACAAAATAGCTACGCCGACAAAAGAAGGTGAGATCTAGAATTTCAAGTGGGTGATCATGTATTTCTAAAAGTGTCACCTACTCGTAGCATCCAAAGATTCGGTGTAAAGGGAAAGCTCAACCCTAGATTCATCGGTCCTTTTGAAGTACTCGAAAGGGTTGGTGAGGTTGCATACCGGCTGGCATTGCCACCGGATCTGTCATGTGTACACAATGTGTTCCATGTTTCCATGCTTAGGAAATATATGTACGACCCCACGAACATCATTCGCCACGAGAAGTTGGTGTTGAACAAGGATGTGACATACAAAGAGAAGCCAGTCAAGATACTAGAACGGAAGATACAACAACTCAGGAACCGTCCCATCCATGTGGTTAAAGTCCTATGGAATAATCGATGAGTGGAGGAAGCCACATGGGAATCGGAAGGAATCATCAGACGGAACTACCCCGATCTCTTCGGTAAGACATTCCCTTCATTATAATCATATGAATTTGGGGACCAAATTCTTTTTAAGAGGGGGAGGATGTAGCAACCTGGATTTTTCAATAATAATAATAATAAAATAAATAATAATAAAAATAAAAGCAATTAGAAAATCAAAGAAAAGATAATTAAATAAAACCCATCAAATGAAAATAAGTAATGGGATTTATTAAATGGACCCATTAGAAATTAGTGGGCTAAAATAGAGATTTTAAAAAGGGGAATAATAGAGAAATACCCGAAATTCGTAACTAAAATATTACTAAAATAGAAAAGAGGTATTTAATGCATTAAAAATAGAAGTTTGAGTTGGATTGAGATTCCTAAACCTACCCTAATGGGTTGGCCACGAAATCCTCTCTCTCCCAACCCAAATAGGAGATCTCTTGCTTAAAAAGGGGAGAGGAAAATAGGAGATTCGGAATTTAATAGGAATTAGACTTAAACTAGGAAATGGAATAGGGAGAAGCTTAAGTACTTCTCTTAAACCCTCATGGATGGCCCTAGCTCATGCCAAGAGGTTCCTAGACTAGGAGGAGAGGCCAAGAGGAGGAGAATTCGTGGAGAGGAAGGATCTCTCAAGTTCTTCCCCGTGTTCTTCAAGTCTTAACCCTAGAAGAGGAAAACGATCAAAGGTAGGCATTCTTACAAGCATAAACCATGAAACTTTTTCTGTAGGATGTCTCGTCTATCAGGAACAAAAGCCCTTTGGTTTCATAATTTTCCATCGAGCATATCTTTCGTTCTTGATTTTTCATGTTCTGCAACTTACATGACCCCGAACCCTCTTCTTAATTCTTGATCTCCTTGTATACTCAACCCCATGCCACAAGATTTTTACTGTAGGAACTAATGCATGTTAGGCATCTTTTGCCCCTAAAGGCCCTAAATTTGATTCATTCTATCTTGCGAATTTAATCGTTGATCTCAACTATGTACTGTTTCATGTTCATCACGAATACCCGTGTTTAAAACATGTCTAAACCCTAGTTGTTTTCCAGTTCCTATTTATTGTAAGTACCCATGCATGTCTAGGTCGTTTTATAATTGGTTTCATGATTTTTCATTGACTATACAATTAGTTGTGACTTTCTGAATCACCCTGTGTCAAATAGGGTAAGTTCTGGCCCGCAATCCAATGTAAAGTCCTTTCCCTGTCGGACTCGGGTGTAGACCTTGTGAACGCGATGGCCCGATAGGCCGCATTCGCAAGGGCCGTCGCGATAGTGCCCTCTGTCGCTATATGATCGCAACAGGGCCTGTTGTCGCGATTTGCTATCTGACCTGACTAGGCCTGTCGCGACCTGTACAAGACCCCGTCGCGATCTCAGTTGACCCCGTCGCGACCCTCATTAGGGTACGTCGCGATGTGGATTTTTTAACAAGAAACCCTCTGTCTCAGCAATGCTTGATTATCTACAATGTTTGTACTCTTGTATAACAGTCATACATATAGAAAATAACTCTTGTTATAAATTAAACATTTATGTATGATTAAAATATATGCACATGATCCTTTCTATCTACAATTTCATGACACTTACACACACTTTGAACCATCCAATTATGACGTAATTTGGCATGAAATTATTTCATAATACATATGGTAATTTATGCAATTAAATTACCATATTTTAAATATACTTGTCTATTGTTTCTCGTGATGTTTTGGGAATACTGATATCGACGCTCCACTGTTCTAGAACTCCTCTAGAACGTCGAGCACTTATTTCTATATACACACTTTCTTGACTTGGACGAACTCTCTGTCGGATACTCCTTCTGCCGGACTAGTAAGTCTTTGTTCAAGGCCTCCGTAAGTCTCCTCTGTCCATGGATTCCCACATGGTCGACGAGCCGGTTGTACCCTTACACCTATTACACCCTTTAGGGATCAATATGGTCCAAACGGCTATTAGAAATTCACTCTCGTCTTGAATCACGCCGGACCTCTGGACCTGTGCTTAACATGACCAGTGGTAAGGTTGTGAGTTCCGCCTGACTGCCAACACCATGTGCGCATGTTGTGCAACTATTACTATCGCTCGTTACTCGACGTTTCATGTGCAAGGTCCACTAACTCTCATCTACACTCTATTCGATCATCTATTCACGTTCACTCTTCTATCTCATCTATTCATCTAGTGCTCTCATCTACTTCTTGGTACTCTATATTGGCCATTGACTGATTGTCTAAAGATAAACAATATAACCAATGCCTGGCAATATATAAAGGGCCTGATCTGGTCCTGGGATGTGCGCCCGAAAGTGCTAGTGCCCATGGGAGTTAAATGATCAGAGTGTTTGGCATTACACTCAAGTGCTATCTATCTTGACTATCTAAATGACAATCAAAAGTGCTATATTCTCTCGTTGTCCATTGACAACAAAGTGCTATGCTATACTCGTTGTGCTATTGCTATACTTGGTGCTATTTGTGCTATGGCCATCTCGCTATACTCGACATTGTGCTATCCTGCTATTGTTGTGCTATTCCCGACACCTGTGCTATTTTTGGGAAAGTCTATATTTGGAAAGTTGTACTATTTCGTTCACGTGCTATCCTGCTATCTTTTACTTGACTCTCTCGCTCTGTCATTAGTTACTTTGCCTTTAATGCATTAACTATTTAAAGCCTGCTTGATTATTGAGATTTAAGTCCTACTGGGCGTTATCGCTCACCCTGCGTTATTTGTCGTTGTGTTCTCAGGTGAAACTGAGGATGAACCATACACTCAAGAGGACAGGAACTACCTAGAGTGATGTCATGAGTACCCTAGTGTCCTATTTCTATGTTTAGCGTCGTAGTAGTTAGGTTTGAAGTTTAGTCTTTTGCTTTCTTTCAATATAATTGGGCTCTATAGATTTGCTCTGATATTAGTGCTTGTAACTAGGCATTTGAAAGTATTAATGAAATGAATTTGCTTTAGTATTATTCATTGCGAAATGGTTTGATGTCTAGTACTCGCTCTATACCCTTTACTTGCAACTGCCTCGCGTTCCGATATTCCGCGTCGGGGCATGACAAGTTCCATCCTCAGTTTGGTTTACTTGAAAACCGAGGAAATATGTGAGTTCACCCATCATGCTCATTTCGAATTCACTTTGCATTAATGTTTTAAAATCTTTGCAAAAGACTTCATCGATAGCATCAAATATTATGTCATCAACATATATTTGAATGATAATTATATTTTTGTTGATAGATTTAGTAAATGGTGTATTATCTACTTTGCCTCTTACAAAATTATGTGATAAAAGGTAGGCGCTTAGTCTCTCATACTAGGCTCGTGGAGCTTATTTTAGACCATATAGTGCCTTATGTAATTTAAAAACATGGTTAGGGTATTCTATATTTTCTAAACCAAGAGGTTGATTTATATAAACTTCTTCCTTGATAACACCATTTAAAAATGTGCTTTTGACATCCATTTGAAAAAGCTTCATATTACGGGATGTAGCAAATGCAAGTAGTATTCTAATAGCCTCAAGTCTAGCCACAGGTGCATACATCTCATCATAATCAATTCCTTCTTCTTGCAAGCTGGGCTTTGTTCCTTACAATATTTCTAGACTCATCCAGTTTATTTCTGCATACCCATTTGGTACCAATAACTAGATGATCCTAAGATTTAGGAACCAAAGTCCAGACTTGGTTGCAATTGAACTGGTTTAGTTCTTCCTGCATGACTATAATCCAAGACGCATCGCTGAGGGCTTCATTGATTGATTTTGGCTCTATTTGAGAAACCAATCTGTTGTATTCATAAGACTTTAACATACCTCTTGTCCTTACCTTGTTGTCTGGATACCTAGAATATTATCTTGAGGATGATCTTTGAGAAATTTCCATTCTTTGGGTAGATCATCATGGGTTGTTCATGTATGTTGTAGATCTTCTAGTTGTGTTGTTTCTTCATCATCCAGGGATGTGCCTTCGAGTTCTTTGTTTAGATTTTCTGCATCACTATCACACTCTTTTTCTTCCTTATTAGAGAGGTTAGTCTCATCAAAAATTATATGAACAGTTTGTTCTATGGTAGGAATTTGTCTATTTAAGACTCTAAAGCTAGGTTTTTTACCTTTAAATAGCTTGTAAGGAGTTTTCTTGAGTATGGGTCTTACCATGGCAAGCTTGATGATATAGCATGCTTTGTTGACAGCTTCAGCCTAGAGATATTTCGGAAAACAGTAATATGATAGCATAGTCCTTACCATGTCAAGTAATGTTCTATTTTTTCTTTCTGCCACTCCATTTTGCTGAGGTGTTCTGGGAGCTGAGAAATTGTGTTGTATTCTATTTTCTGCATAATAATTAGCAAATTCTTTGTTTTGAAATTCTCCACCGTGATATGATCTAATGCTTATAATACTGTACTTTTTATCCTTTTCCAAAATTCTGTTGAGCTTTAAAAATGCAGAGAATGAATCACTTTTTCATTGTACAAAGGAGACATGTATCACTTTTTCGGTATGTCTTAGATCCTTCAGCATCTACTACTTCATCTCATGATCATTCTATTGCGAGTGTAAACCCGGACTCTACGGTGGCTAGCCTGCATAAGGAAACTACCCTCTTCGTTGATGTAAACCCGGAGGATACCTTGGTGGCTAATGGAAATGATATACCTAACATAGATCCCATTCAGTACTCTCCTTTGGCTAGCGTAAATCCGGTCTCCACGGTGACTTGCATAGATACTGTGAATGATACCAACTGTCCTCTGGATGGCCAGCGTCTGGTTTCTTTGGTTGATGGTAACTCTCATGATGCTTATGGGTCGGGACATTCCCATGCTGAGTCTGCAGTTTCTTCGTCTTTCAAAGATCTTGCCAGCAGCGTGATTTTGGTTGGTGCAGGCTCGGGATCTCCTTCTATTTCTTCAAGTGATCAGGCTTTGGGTTCTACGATGGCTGACATGCTAGCTGTCAGTTTAAATCCGGATCCCTTAAATTCTGCGAACACTGGCCGGCCCCCTCGGTTGCAAGGATCTTCTGAAATGGGCAACTCCAACTCGCATTTGTCAAGGGTGGTAACTGCACCGCTCCCATGCAATCCATCAAAGATTTCTGATTCCATTCAGCAGCTGCCTTTAACTAGTGTAAAATCGGTTCCCACGGTGGCTAGTCTTATTATGGAAGCTAAGTCCTCAATTAGTGTAAAGCCAATTGAATCCATGGTGACTAATGGCAATATTCCTATCTCTCAATCCGTTGCTCAGCTTCCTCCCCTTAATGATCAGAGGTCTTCTCAAAGCCTTAATCAGACGCCTTCTATTGCTGCTACTACCTTTGATACCAGATTTGATACGTCTAAGTTAAAGGATGTGGACTGGGTAAATAAGTTAGACCGTGCTAAATCCTGATCGAGATCTCTCCCCACAAAGCAGTAATTATGTACTTCGTTTCCTGGAATGTGAGGGGTATGAATAGTAAATCCAAAATGCTGGCTATTAGAAAGGAGTTGCGTAATTCCAAGTGTAGTATTGTTGTTATTTGTGAAACCAAGATAAGGCAAAGCAAATCTGATAATGCAAAGAACCTAATCTGGCCTAATTCTGATGTTATCCATAATTACTCTAGCTCTTGGAGAGGGCGCATTTGGATTCTTTAGAACCCTTCTCTCTTCTCTATCTCTCTTATTTCGGATAGCTCACAGTATATCCATACTAAGTGCACTGATAACAATACAGGTGGTTCATTTATTCTTACTGCAGTTTATGGTTCCAATCTTGTTTATGAAAGGCGCCAGCTTTGGAAGGACTTACATTATCTTTCTCAGAATATCTCTGATCCTTGGATTATTATGGGTGATTTTAATACCATTGGACACCCGGATGAGAAGAAGGGAGGCAGAACTGTTTTGGCCTCTCATCTGGCTGATTTTAATGACTTCTTGGATGCTGCTGGGCTTCTGGATATGCCTCATGTGGGCAACTACTTCTCTTGGTGTAATATGAAAACAGGTCACTAAAGAATTTCTGCTCATTTAGATCGTGTTCTTGTTAATACTTATTGGACTAACTTACATGAGGAAGCTATTGTCAACTATGAAACTATGCTGGTTTCTGATCACTCCAAGCTCCTTGTTTCAGTGAACTGCAACCTTCAGAAGAATAGGCCGAGACCTTTTAATTTTTTTAATATGTGGACATCTCACACTGATTTTAAGACCATTGTTAGCACTGCCTGGAATGCTAATGTGTCTGGACCCTTGCTTCTTCAAGTCTGTAAAAAGCTTCGATCCATAAAATCTGCTTTGAGAGAAAGGAATCGTAAGGTCTTTGGGGACGTTTCTTCCATCACCTCTTCTACCCGAGAAGCTTTAATTAAAGCCTAGCAGCATCTTGCCGATAACCCTTCTAATGAAGATATTCAAGAGCATGAGAACCACTGTAGAAGAAATTATTTAAATGCTTTGGAAACGGAGGAGATGTTCGCAAAGCAGAAATCTAAACAGCAATGGCTCTCTCTTGGGGACTCCAACACAAAATTCTTTTATGCTGCCATCAAAGCTAGACGAATTCACAACTCTATCAAGCAATGTAAGTCCATAGATGGTTCTATCCTGACTTTTGATGAGGACATCCGGGCCCATGCTTTATCCTACTATGTTAATCTCTTGAATAAATCGCACCAGCAGCATAATCCATCCTTTGACGTCAAGAACTCTCTTCTTTCGGAGGATGTTGATCTGCTTATGAAACCTTTCACTTTAGAGGATGTTCGCCATACTGTCTTTAATTCCCCGAAAAATAAAAGTCCGGGTCCTGATGGTTTTACTGCAGAATTCTACATCAATTGCTGGGACATTGTTGGGGACTTAGTCTCCAAAGCTATCCTCGCATTCTTTGATAACGGCCATTGGGAGAATCAAATCAACTCAACTTTCATTGCTTTAGTTCCCAAACAAGAAAATGCTGATTCTCTAGATCAATTTCGCCCAATTTCTCTATGTAATTTCATCTATAAGGTGATTACAAAAATGATGGCTGATCGTATGAAGCTGGTCCTCTCTTCAATCATTAGTCAACATCAGACAGCTTTCATTCCGGGTAGGAGAATCCAAAGTAACATCTTACTGGCCAATGACTTAGCCAAAGATCTGCATTCTAAACATAAAGGGACCCGAGTTTGTCTCAACGCTGACCTCTGTAAGGCCTTTGACTCCGTCTCTTGGGACTTTGTGTATTTTATGATGAGGAAAATGCAATTTCCGGATAAATGGATACGCTGGATTAAATGTTGCCTGGAAACTTCTAAATTTTCTGTCCTTGTGAATGGTAGTCCTGAAGGTTTCTTTAAAAGCTCAAATGGTCTTCGGCAAGGTGACCCGCTATCACCTTATCTCTTTACTATTGTCATGGAAGGTTTCTCTTGTCTCATTGATTCTGCTGTCCAGAGAAAAGCTATCAAAGTTCCTACTACGGGAAATCTGCCCATCTCTCACTTTGTTTTCGCTGATGACCTTATCATCTTCTTCAAAGATGATGTTCAGTCAGCCATGGTGATTAAAAATCTTCTTCATGAATTCTACAATTATTCTGGGCTTCAACTTAATACTACTAAGAGCAGGCTCTATATGGGTGGTAAGGTCAAGCACAGATCTACTATAAAAGGTGAATATTCTCAATATTCCTATTGGCCAACTGCCTACCACCTATTTGGGTCTGCCTCTTGTGAGTACTTCCCTCAAGAAGTGTAACTGTCAACCGATTATTGATAAGATCAAGAAGCGAATTGAATCCTGGCGGACCAACCTTCTATCAAGAGCTGGTAGATTGGAACTAATAAAATCTGTTCTTTCATCATATTCCATCTACTGGTCTGTATCCTTCCTTCTCCCCTCAGCGATTCTTAAAGAGATCGACAGAGTCCTGTGTAACTTTTATTGGCAGGGCCATTCTTCTCACCATGCTACTCATATGGTAAGTTGGAAGCAAATCTGTAGACCAAAAAGAGAAGGGGGCCTGGGAATCCGGCGTCTTAGTGACCGGAACTTAGCTTGTGCAACCAAAAATCTGTGGGATATTCTGCAGCATCAAGACTCTCTTTGGATCAAATGGGTTCATGAACGCTATCTCAGAAGTAATTCTATTTGGACCATCAAAGTTAGATCCTACCACTCGACGGCATGGAAAAGCATCTTGAAGCAGCGGGAATGGATCCTTAGTCATCTCACTTACAAAGTTGGTGGTAGGAGTCAGCTCAGTTTCTTCTATGACCCTTGGATCCACAGTAAGAGTATCTTTATGATGATGGGTGATAGGGTTCGCCGCGATCTTGGTCTCCATAAGGAAATCACATGTTCCTCCTTTATTCAGAATGGTAATTGGTTACTCCCTCCTCAAACTTCAATGGATATGATGGAGCTTTATCCTTTGATCCAGAGTGTTCAGATTAGCCAAAATGATGCAATTAGTTGGAGTCATGGCACCTTCAACACCAAAGAGGCATGGAACTACATTAGAGAGACTCATCAAAAAGTGGGTTGGGCAGATTGGATTTGGAAAGGTCCTACTGTGCAGCGGTTCTCCCTAACTTCTTGGCAGGCGATGATGTACAAGCTCCCTACTATTAACAACTTGAGGAAGAGAGGTTTCCAAATGCCTAGCAGATGTATCCTTTGCTGCCTTTCTGACGAAAGTGAAGATCACCTCTTCTTTCAGTGCCCTTATTCTAATCAAATTTGGGGAGGAATTCTTGACAGGTTAAACATTCAAAGGCAGCCCCGCTCATCTATTCTGCAAGAAGTCCATTCCTTACGAAAGAGCTTTTCTAAAGATGGGTTTGCTACTCTCTTAGCAAGGCTCTTATTTCGTGCTACCATCTGGTGGATCTGGAGAGAACGCTGCTGCAGAACCTTTGATAGCGTCTGTACCTCTGCCATTCATATTATGCTTTCTATCATTCATGATGTTAGAAGTTGTGTGGAAGCTACTACCCACAACAATCCTCTATCTGGTCGGTCCAAGGTCATTTGTAAAAGATTCAATATCGCTATTCAAAGTTGTTGTTCATAGTTTATGTCTTTGAGTCTTCTAGGGGGATAGTCACTGACTTGTAGTGTCATCCCCTTTGGTTTTGGACTTGTGTTCTGCAGCACAAGTCCTTCTATTGTATCCTGTATTTTTCTCTTATTAATTTATTCTTCTCTTGGTTGACCGACCAAAAAAAAAGGAGACCCATGTAAACCTTGAATAATCATCTACTACTACATATCCATATGACTTTCCTCCAAGGCTAGTTGTTCGCATGGGTCCAAAAAGATCCATGTGTATTAGTTCCAAAAGGCTTGGAGGTTGTCACTACATTCTTTTGCTGAAATGATGTCTTGACTTGCTTTCCTTTTATGCATGCAGAATAGATTATTGGGTTGGTGGTCTTTACTTTGGGAAGATCTCTGACCATATCATACTTTTGAAGTTTCTTTATCACTGAGATATTGACATGTCCCAATCTTTGATGCCAAAGATCAATGTTTTCTGAACCTTTTCTGATAGGTTAACTAATGATTCTGATCTTTCTTATGGCCGAATTTGGATTTTCTGGGACCCCAATCTCTTTGACATTGAGTTTTTAGCTTCCTCGCCCCAGTTCCTTCACATTAAAGGGTTGGACAGAAGAAGTAAGGTTCAGTTTAACATCACTGCTGTTTATGCTTCCAATAGTACTGCTGAAAGACGCTTGTTGTGGTGTGATCTTATTGATATCTCGCTGGTCACTAAAGGGAGTCCTTGGCTGGTTGCTGGTGACTTTAATACTGTAAGATATCCTCATGAAAAGGTGGGTGGCCGAGTCATTTCTGAGTCCATTTTAACTGAGTTCAATGATTGCATTAACTCTTCTGCTCTTATGGATGTCAAATCAATTGGGAATTGGTTGTCTTGGAATAATAGAGGTGATAACTACAGGAGAATCATGGCCAGATTAGATAGGTGTCTGATTAACCAGGATTGGCTTTCTGTCTATACGGACTCTGTCCTGGAGTATGGTGCTCAGCTCTCCTCTGATCATTCCATTATGTACCTGAATTCTAAAAAGGCTGTTATGCGTGGTAAGAAACCATTCAAGTACTTTAACATGTGGAGCACTCATCCTCAGTTTCTCGATGTTGTTCGGGCTGCTTGGGATATTCCTGTGGTTGGCAACGCTCAGTATATTCTCTGCAGAAAGTTGAAAGGCTGTAAAGATGCTCTGAAGGCCTAGAACAAAAGTACCTTTGGTAATGTGGATGACAGTGTAACCAGCTGTAAGACCGCTCTCTCTAAGCTTCAAAATGATCTGCAACTCAACCCGCTTGATAATCATCTTATCCGTAAAGAGAAGGAAGCTAGGGAGCATTATCTGCTTGCTATGAACAGAGAGGAGAATTTCATTAAGCAGAAATCCAGAGAGAATTGGTTGACTTTGGGCGATTCAAACACTAAATTCTTCTATGCTTCCATTGCTGCTAGAAGAGCAATCAATACTATAAAAAAGTGCAAGGATGCTGATGGAACCTTATTGAAGATATGAATCAGGTTGAGGCCCATACGATTGATTTCTACAAATCTCTCCTTAACCAACAGCACCAGACTACAAACAATCATATTGATCCTCGGAAGATTCTTTCTCAGGAGGATATTGCAAAGCTTAATGCTCCTTTTACGGATGAGGATATTAGAAAGGTGGTCTTCAACTCCCCCAAGAACAAAAGTCCTGGTCCTGACGGGTTTCCTGCTGATTTCTACCAGGTTGCTTGGCCTATTATCGGGGATGATGTTATCAAGGCTTGCCATCACTTCTTCTTGTCGGGCCAGATCCACAGACAAATGAATTGCACCTTCATTCCTCTTATTCCTAAATCTGCAGGGGCGGATAGTTTGGAGCACTATAGGCCCATTTCTCTTTGCAACTTCATCTATAAAATCATCTCCAAATTGATGGCTGACAGGATGCAGCATGTCATGGCAAATACCATTAGTCTCAACCAAGCAGCTTTTATAAAAGGCAGAAGTATCCACCATAATGTCCTCCTTGCTAATGATTTGGTGAAAGACATGCACTTGAAAGTTAGGGGCAACAAAATTTGCATCAAGGCTGATCTTAGAAAGGCTTTTGATTCGGTTAACAAGTCTCTGATTTATCATATGATGGAGGTTATGCACTTCCCAACCCATTGGATTCAGTGGATCAAGAACTGTATTGAAACTCCCAAGTTCTCCATTCTCCTTAATGGCTCGCCGGTTGGTTTTTTCTCTAGTAGTAATGGTATTAGACAAGGGGATCCTATTTCTCCATATATGTTTACCATTGCTATGGAATGCTTGACTTGCATGCTTGAGAGGGATGTTACTCATGGGCGACTCCGGGTTCCTTCGGCTGGCCCCATTTCGGTTTCTCATATCACCTTTGCTGATGATCTTATTATCTTTCTCCAAAATGATATTGATTCTGTGAAGCAGCTTGCTATCATTCTTAAAGAATTTGGTGACGTTTCTGGTCTCAAACTGAACCATTCCAAGAGTAAGGTTTATGTTGGTGCTGGTATTCAGAATAAGCAGAGAATTGTTGACTGCCTTGGTGTTGCAGAAGGATCCCTTCCTTGCCCTTACCTTGGTCTTCCTTTGGTCTCCACTAGTATCAACAAAGCCCACTGTCAACCTATTATTGAGAAAATTGAAAATCGTTTGCAGTCTTGGAAAACAAAACTCTTGTCTAAAGCAGGAAGACTTGAGCTTATTCGTTCTGTCCTTCAGTCTTATGCTATCTACTGGTCTAATGCTTATATTCTCCCTACTGGGCTGCTCCTTCATATTGACAAACTTCTTTGTAACTTCTTTTGGAATGGGAGTGGGGAAAGCAAATCCATCCATATGTTAAAATGGGAGAATATCTGCAATCCCAAAGAGGAGGGCAGCTTGAATCTGAGAAAGATTAAAGATTGGAATGATGCTTGCATGATCAAACATCTTTGGGAGGTTTTGCAACACTATGACACTCTTTGGATTCTTTGGATCAAACACAAATATCTCTCTAAAACAAATATTTGGCAGGCCACTCCAAAGCCTTACCACTCTACTGCTTGGAAAAGCATTCTCAAAGCCAGAACAATTATTCAAAACCACATTATGTACAAAGTTGCTGATGGCAAGTCTACAAGTATGTGGTATGATCCTTGGCTGAATGGTAAGAGCATTTCACAATTGTTTGGGGACAGGATAAGACATGACTTAGGGGCTCCTTCTGACATCACTGTTTCTGAATTCATTGAGAATGGTGCTTGGAAGCTTCCCATCCCCATTTCAGCCGATATGTTTACTCTGTGGCCTCAAATCCAAAGTATTACTATTTATAATAGGGATGCGGATGAGATTATTTGGATTCATGACAAGGGAAAATTCAGTGCTACTTCAGCTTGGAATCATATTAGAAGCAAGAATCAACATTGGATTCCTTTTGGTTGGACTTGGGACCGCCCTCTCAACCACAAACATTCCTTATGTACTTGGCAGGCTTTTCACATGAGGCTCCCTACAATGGATAACCTTCAAAGGAAAGGTTACTCTATTGCTAATAGATGTTGTTTGTGCTTTTCTGCCAATGAAACTATTGATCATCTCTATTTTGATTGCCCTTATTCGAGCTGGATTTGGAAGGAAATTTTGAGGAGATTTGATTTCAGCAGAAATCCGCACAATAAGCTTCATCTTGAGTTACATGCCCTTATGCAAGCTTTCCCTGCTAAAACTAAGCTCACTAGTTTGGCCAAGGTTTTTTTTAGATGCACTATTTGGTGGATTTGGAGAGAGCGTTGTTTACGTATTTTTGAGGGTCAAAATAGAGACAAGATGAGCATTCTCATTGATATTCTCTTCCATTCTAGAAGTATTGTGGATTACCATTTGAAGATGGGCTGTTTAACTCAACGTGAGAAAGGGGTCTTCAGAAGATTTAACTTCACCTTAAGTTAGCAGATTTTTGGTTTTCCTTCCTTCCGAAAGTACCATGACATGCGTTTTCCTATCTAACTTGTGTTTCTACACTAATGGTTATCTCCAAGCTTGGATCTACTCTTCTATTTTTCTCTTGCAGGTTGTGCTGGTGTGTTGCTGGATTATTGTTGTCACTGAGAGTCCGAAGCATCTTCTTCTTATTCCCATCGGGCATTGTAAAGTTCTCCTTATTCGATTCATAGGCTACGAAATGTGTAGTCATGAATCCCTATCTTTTGATTGCTTTTATTGTAGAGCGGATTCTGGTGGAGTGAGAACACTCTTCCTCTTTGAGGAAGGGTGCACTCTCCTAGATCCCCCTTGGTTCTGCTGGCCATAATCTACAGGCTGTGTAGATATGGCTCTTTGGACATTCTCTCTTTTTGCAATATAATCCTTTTTACCTATCAAAAAAAAAAGGTAGAAATCTTGTCTTTTTAATTCTTCCAAGTGTGACTGCTTCAAAAATTTTCTGACTTCCTTTGGCAATGACACATTTGTCTTCTAAAAATTATATTTGATGACCTTTGTCACATAGTTGGCTTATGCTTAAAAGATTGTGTTTCAACCCTTTAGTGTTATAGCCAATTCCAACTTCGAACCCTTAATTGCCCTTAACACTTATTTCAGTTAGGCTTAACCCTTTTTTCCCCAGATTAACCATTATCCTATGATTTTTTTTTTGGTCGGTCAACCAAAGAGAATCAATTAATTAATGAAGGAAATGTACAAAGAACAAGATGGGTTAAGAAACCCATTACCCGAAATAAGAAAGTAGAAGATGACACTACAAGCCAGTGACTATCTTCTATAAAGTTCCAGAAGGACATCCAAACTAGGACTCTACAAAGCAATTTTTACATGAATATTGAATCTCTTGCATAAATAGTTAGACCGACCAGAAAGGCTTTTATTGTAAGTGGAAGCTTCAACACATCTCCGAACATCCTGAATGATGGAGAGAGTTATGTGAATGGCAGAAGTGCAAACTCCCTCAAAAGTTCTAATGCACCTTTCTTTCCAAATCCACCAAATTGTAGCCCGAAATAGAAGCCGAGCCAAGGAAGTACCAAAACCATCTTTGTTGAAACTATTTCTAAGAGAATGCATCTCCTGAAGGATAGATGAGCGAGGAGACCTGTGGATGTTCAATCTGTGGAGAATCTCGCTCCACACCTCAGTAGAATAAGGGCATTGAAAGAAGAGATGGTCTTCAGATTCTTCAGAGAGGCAACAAAGAATACATCTGCTAGGTATTTGGAATCCCCTTCTCCTTAGGTTATTAATGGTTGGAAGCTTATGCATTATAGCCTGCCAACAAGTGAGAGAGAACTTCTGAACTGTCGGCCCCTTCAAGACCCAATCCGCCCAGCCCACCTTCTGATGTTGGTCTCTAAGAAGATTCCACACCTCCTTAGTACTGAACTTACCATGATTCCAAATAATAGCATCACTTTGAGAAATATGAACACTTTGAATCAAAGGGAAGATCTCAAACATGTCAATGGAAGTCTGCGGCGTTAAGTTCCACTGGCCATTAAGAATGAAAGCCTCACAGGTGATGTTTGTGTTAAGACCAAGGTGCTGGCGAATTCTGTCCCCGATCATCATATGTATGCTTTTCCCGTGGATCGAAGGATCATAAAGAAAGCTCAAATGGCTGCTAATACCGACCTTGAATGTGAGGTGTTGAAGTAACCAATGCCGCTGCTTTAGAATAGATTTCTAAGCAGAAGAGAAATAAGATTTTTGCTGAATAGTCCATATGACAAAGTGAATAAGGGAGCTATTATTCTCAAGTACTTTGTTATTTACCCTATCTAGGCCTTAGTTGGGTTTCTCTATTGAGAATTTATGTTTCCGGTCGAGGTGGAACTTCGTATATGACAAAGTGAAGCTTCGATCGGTCAATTTATATTGTTGTCGGTCGAAGTAAGGCTTCGTATATAATGAAGTGAAGCTTCGATCGATTTTGTTTATATCGTTGTCGGTCGAAATGTTGCTTCATATATGACGAAGTGTAACTTTGACCGATTCTATTTATATCATTATCGGCCGAAGTGTAGCTTCGACCGATTCTATTTATATCGTTGTTGGTTGAAGTGGGAACTTCCTATATCGACGTCCCTTAGTCAGTAATCGATGTTTAATTGGTAATCGATGTTTAGTTGGTAATCGATGTTTTAGTTAGTAAAATAGCAACTAATGTTTCAGTCAGTAATCGATGCTTTGGTCAACAATTGATGTTCCCTCTGTCCTCTTAACGAACTAGAATTGAGTATAATCTTCTAGTGCTTGTGATTTTATCAAACTGATGAAATGGCCATCATCATCTGGCTCCTTTGGCCTACCAACTTTCTGACAAGGATCCCTGTGCCTGTCTATATACTTCATACTTTTCTGCAAATCGTGTTGCTGGTCATGTGAAGAACCTTCCACTCATACTGCCATCAGTGTCATCCACTGGATTTGTATCTTCCTTTGGTCTACATGTTGGCCAGCTGTCTAGACCCCCTTGTTAGTATTGCCCCACCTTAAAATTAAACCCTTTTATAGCCTTGGTGGCCACTCCTAGTGGACATTTTTTTTATCTTCTTCTATTGGGAAATCGAAGGCTTGAGCTTGAAGCCGTAGCAACTTCCTGGCAAATTTGGCCTTCCAGTTCTTTGTGGACCTTCTGCTGGTTCCCCACAATAAGGTAGGCATAGTCGATTTCTTTGTGACCCTTCTGGGAGTCACCCTTCACCTCCTCAGTACTATTGTCACATCCCGACATTTAATATATCTATAAATGTCGTAACATGAGTGAATAAGAAATCAAGAGTAAATTTGAACTTTTCGAGCAGAAATTACTCGAGGACTTCACTAAATAAAAATTAATTAACTATCATTCTACAGGTATTACTTGGTTCTCAATTTACAACTCAAAGGTAGACGCCGCAAAGGTTGATCTCTCAGCACACAAATCTCGATGCCCCGCCTTCTAGAACTGTAGATTACCTGAGAAAAAGTAGGTATGAGCACTCTTGCCCAGTAGGATTTATCCTCCAAAATCAAGGAATATAAAAGTTTACATGAGTCAAGGATAATTAAGGTACAAGAAGGCAATAAGTACTGATTACAAGTAATGGAAAATGATACAAATCAAATCATAGATGAAGTGAACCATGTTTATCTAATAGTAACAAGCATGAAGTAATATGCCAATGAACTGACATAAGGTGACCATCAATGAAATAGCAAAGCACGAGTGTATATAATTAATAATTCAGAAGGAAATAGAGAAAGTGTATGTGTAGAGATACCCTATCCACTCCTCAAGCAAGCAATAAACAATCATGTTTCAACATAGTTCACGGAAATGTTGACCAATCTAGCATGTAGTGGTGTCATGCCAAACACCCTAGAGATCCATACCGCTCTGCGTAGATTAAACGAATTTGGGTGCTCCTCCCGAGACTGGATCTGCCCCATTTGCACTGGCATTAAATCATGAGAGAGTCCGAAGACCCAAAAGTACATCATCCCATTTCCATTTTTGATATACATACATGGTACTTGGGCACTCATCATATGTAAAACAATATCATAGGAAGCAAGGTTCTAGAAGTTAATGCTCAAAGATATCAAGAAAGTATAAGAATCAAAATATTTTAGAATGTCCAATAATAATCCAAAGATGGATATAAATGATGATTAAATGATTCAACGCAGTGGTATAATAGTTTAGAATCCAAGAAAATGAGAAAGGTAACTTGTTTGGACAATACAAGAGTGTGACAACTTGGATTGGGAAAGGAATGATTCTGGTTTAAATCACAGACTGGTGGATGTCGACAGCCATAAGGGGGCTGTCGACAGCTACTGGTTCATCTAGAACTGGATTCTGGAATCTGGCCCTTAATTGTCGACAGGCTTTAGGTAGTTGTCGACAGATAGTTGTCATCTATCGACAGATGGGTTCTGTCTGTCGACATCTACTGGTTGTTCTGGAATTCTGGGTTCTGGAAGCAAGATACCTGTCGACAGCTAGGTTATGTCTGTCGACAGCCGCAGGTTTTTTTCTGTCTGGAATGGTTTAAAACCGACTAAAGAGACTCTTCTGAGAGTTTCTATTGTTCCATGAATGATCAAAACAATAATTGTGGGTCCTAAGTACATTTCTTCACACATCCTTCATGAAGAAAAAGATAGACAAAAGAGAGGTGATGTCACGCCCCCAATTTTATTTTAGCAGCAGAATAAATTGGGAGACGCGACGAACAAGCAAGCATTCAGAAGCTATAGACCAATAGCTTTTACAAATAGGCCCCACAATGTAATAATCAAATTTTCTTCCTTTATTTATCAAAATGAATATTACAACCTCCAATGTCAAATGAAACACTCCTTGCTCACCAATCTATCTATCTCTCAAAGAAAAGGGAAATTACATTCGTGACCAATCTAAATAAAAATAAGAATGGACTCTCTAAGTGTACTCCACGCTCGGCGCACAAGTCCCATCATTTAGCTTTACCTTCACTACTTGAAATGTTAAAGAGAGCAGGTATGAGTGCACTCGCCCCAGTAGGATTTACATCTTCCAGCAATGATGTAAGTATTTACATTTTAAAAGCTAGAAGGTATGAACATGATATGTACAATGCAATTAAAACATCGGTAGTAACACGTATACAGTGTATCTTGCAAGATAGTATGATCAAGAGATTGTAATGATCAATCTTGCAATAAGATTGTATTCAAGAGTTCAGGATATTGTGAACAATGATCTAGCAAGATGGTAACTTCATGAACAAGAGAAAGATAGCATGTAACAAGATGGCCATTTCACTAGCAAGCATTTTGAGTAACCCACTCAGAGCACTCCACAAGAAAATCACACAGGATCTACTAGTGCCTCATGCAAGTACGTCCTTCAGTCACTCGGGTTAAGGACCAGCACACAGTAGCAGGTAACAAGGAAGTAAGTTTATCATGTGTAACAAGTACGTGCCATGCCAAGCACCAATCGTGATTCCGCACCACGCCAGGCACACGACTTTGTTAGGGGATCAACCTAACAATCAACTTCTGGGGTAACGAACATCTTTGGGAAAACTGGGCAATCAACACCTTGGGGTAAACAAGACTTTGTTGGGGGCGAATCTGACAATCACACCCATAGGTAACAGGACTTTGCCAGAATCTCCAGGACCAGATACGGGCCCTCAGTCAGGTTCGTATTGCGCAACATTGGCAAGTGTCCCAATGAGCCCGTCGACTCATAGGTGACAAGAATGAGTTTTGAGTCCATGACTCCAATATCATTAATGTACTTCAAGAACGTATCACAAGAAGGCAATGTGTGTCAATAAGGATAGACTGGTCGAGAAAGTTCAGGAATATCATGTCAATAATAATGATTATCGAGAGTGTCATGTCAATAATGATATAGAGTTCAAGGGTACGTTGGGAATATCGAGTCAAGAGTTCAATCCAGAACCATAACGACACATTTACATAGATTCTAAATAACTTGGTTTCATGTGTTATACTGGATCACTCCGAGAAAGTCAAGATGAGGAGAGAAAGATCACGTCAAGAATGCCAAGAGAGAAGATATACATGCACACTAACTTTCGGGTACTTCTTTGGTACAACCTACTCGTCGGCCATGTGGGAATCCATGGTCAGAGGAGACTTACGGAGGCCTTGGTCAAGGGGTCACTAGTCTGGTGAAAAGAATATCCGACGGAGAGTTCACCACAAGCCAAGAAGGGGCTTTCCTATCGTGCTAGAGTGTATGCGCATACTGCGCGTGAGAATCGTTCCAGTGCGTGTGTGAATCCGATTGTGGAAACTCCAGATGTAGAAACTCCGTTTATGGAAACTTCATGCTTGGCACGTATCATGGGTGCTACATCAAGAAACATTAATCATACATGACCAATTTTAGCAAGTACTATGTGTTTTAGCAAGTTCGTTAACAAGGCAAGAAAGTGAATAATCGGTAGGTAGAGAGCATGATCATGAACTTAAGATCAATTAAAAATCATGTGAACATCTTTTAACTTTCATATGGGTTGTTAAATGCATGATAAGACTTTATAGAACCTTCCTAAATAGATCAAACTCACACATGCAAGGAACGACACAAAACGACGAAAACCAATATGTATGCCCCTTAAAAGGCAAATGCAGTCCCATCCCTTCACTTCCTCAGGTCATAACTCATTGATTTGTTATTAAAATATCACATATGAATATATCATATTTAAGCCCTTTGAATAAGGAATCCAGCAAAGAAAACGGCTCGTCAATCCGAGGTCTATGGAAAATGTTATGGCCGATTAAGTGGACATAGGCAGATGGCGACACATTTCCTGTCGCCTTCTGAACATGAAGGCGACACTCATCTTGTCGCCTTCTAAAGAAGACCACGAAACTGTCTGATTTTTGGTATGGGTCATGACCATGATGTTGTCGCGTTCTGGTAGCGACGTGTTGACCTGTCGCTACCTGAATATGACGTTTGTGTTGCTTTTTCTACCTATATCCCCCTACTTGGTTCTCCAGCTGGTTTTTTTGGAAGTGGTAATGGGATTAGACAGGGAGACCCTCTTTCCCCCTACTTGTTCACCATTGCTATGGAGGGATTGACTTGTATGCTTGAGAAGGCTGTTTTAGATGGCAGCCTTAAAGTTCCTACAACCGGGAATTGCAATGTTTCTCATACTATTTTTGCGGATGATTTGCTGATATTCATTCAAAATGACTTTAATTCTGTGACAAAGTTGGCTGATATTTTGAATATCTTTGGTAGAATTTCTGGTCTTGCTCTTAATCTCCAGAAAAGCAAGGTTTATGTGGGGGCAGCCATCAAAGATAAAGAGCTTATCTCTAGCACTCTTGGTGTTGCAGAAGGTAACCTCCCAGTCCCTTACTTGGGTCTTCCTCTTTTCTCGAATGCCATCAATAAAAGCCATTGCCATCCCATTGTTGAAAAGATTAGAAAGAGGCTGAATTCTTGGAAATGTAGATTGCTTTCTAAAGCAGGAAGACTTGAATTGATCCGTTCAGTTCTTCAATCCTATGCTTTGTATTGGTCCAATGCTTTTATCTTACCTGTGGGTCTCATTCATGAAGTGGAAACCATTCTTAGCAAATTCTTATGGCATGGTACGCAAGAAAATAATGCTCTCCATATGGTCAAATGGTCTACTATTTGTAAACCCAAGGATGAAGGTGGGCTGAATTTAAAGAATCTCCAAGAATGGAATAATGCAGGTATGATCAAGCTTCTCTGGGATTTACTTCAGGATAAGAAAACCATCTGGAACAATTGGATCAAGGAAAAGTACTTTAAAAGAAAATCTGTTTGGTGTGTTGAACCAAAATCTTATTATTCGGCTGCTATCAAAGGTATTTTGAAAGCTAGAAAATGGCTGGTTGAGCATGTTTCTTATGTTATTTCTACAGGAAATAAAATTAGCATGTGGTATGACCCTTGGATCAATGGAAAAAGTATATACCAATTGTATGGTGATAGAATAAGACAAGATTTAGGTGCTCCTAGAAATTTGCAGATTTCTACTTTCATCCATGATGGGGATTGGAGACTCCCAAATGCAACAACTCATGAAATGATCACTCTTTGGCCTCAAATTACAGCAATTCCTACCAGGAATAGTGGAGATGATGCAATCATATGGAAGCATAATAATGGAAAATTCAATGTCACCTCAGCCTGGAATGAAATCAGAATCAAGGGGAATGCTTGGTACTACAATACTTGGACCTGGGATCGGCCTACAGTTCAGAAATTCTCTTTATGCACTTGGCAGGCTCTGCATAACAAGCTTCCAACTATTGATAACTTGCAAAGGAAAGGTAGAATTTTGGCCAATCAATGTGTTCTTTGCTTGAATGATAATGAGAGTGCTGACCATTTGTATTTTAGCTGCACTTACACTAGCTGGATTTGGAAATGTATTTTGAGCAGATATGACTTATCTAGAAAGCCTCACACTTCTCTTCATAATGAAATCTATGCTCTTCAGCAAGAGTTCCCTAAGAGTGGTATTCTACCTTTGATGGTGAAAGTGGCAATCAGAACGGCTATCTGGTGGATATGGAGAGAGAGATGCATCAGAATTTTTGAAGGGAAAAGGAAAGATAAAGTTCACATCTTGCTTGAGATTCTGCATGATATCAGAAGTACCATGGAAATGAAGGTGAAGAATGCCAAATTATCTTCTCGTGAGAAAGGGGTTTTAACTAGGTTCAACTTTACCATTCATTAGATTAGATCATTAAAGCTTATTAGTCTACCTGGTTCTTGTAGGTTTTGATTTAATTTATGATTCTACTTTGCAATTCTTTGCTTGGACTCCTTCTACTAACCTTTCAGGTTCTTGACATGGCTGCTGATGCGCACCTTTGGGTAGTCTTCTACCATTTTTCAGCATGGAGCATAAAAGGATTTGGGTGAAAACTTTGTTATGTATCTCCTTATTCCATAGTCTACGGATTGTGTAGTCATGGAATAGTTTTATTCAAGTTTTCAGCTTTGTTTTACTAGATTGTAGTTTGGTGGAGTGAGAACATTCCACCCCTTTGGGGTTGGGGTGCACTCTCCTGAACTCATCTAGTAGTCTTGTACCTCTGGTCATGACTTGTATGACCAAAGGATCTGTAATTTATTCATTATTAATACCATATCTTACTTACCAAAAAAAATATATCCACTCCGACTTGGATTGGGTTTGACACCTATGGGTTTGACAAATCAAAACAAATGTTAGGGTGATCCAAATCAGATGGAACCACCTCTGTTAGAGTACTTCCAATACCTTGTATAGTAACGAATAATCGAGAAACAAAGGTCATTTGACTATGTAATAAGATGTATTGTGACTGTCTACGTGAATCTTACATAGTGCTCATGTTTGGGATAATACTCTCAGTATAGTCAATGAAAATTGGAGAAACTAGTGCCAAATGAACATAGACTCATAGGGTAACAAGTTCTATGTTGAGTGCTCAGTGCAAAAATGACTCCACAGGGAGGTATGGAACTTGTAAGACAGGTCAAGGTTAAATCGTGACTGTACAACGTCAAGATCATTCAAGATTTAATTCGTGAAACTCTCAAGACAAAAATTGGGGAAAATAGTAAGAACATGATCTATACATATGGATGCAAGTATGGACGAGTTTAATTAGAGTTTGGCATGGAGATGACCTACCTTTGGAGTTGAATAAGATTCGCTCTCTAGACAGCCCTAGTTCTGACCACCTAGAGGAAAACGCCTAATACTCACGACCTACTAGATAAAAGTTGGGAAACATAAGGGCAAATGAAAGTAGACTTGAAGAGCTTTCCATGGGTATATTATTTGCTTTATTTGATCGAGATTTATTAACCTTTGGTGATTATCAATCTGACTCTTGTGTGCAGATCGCTGTAGATTCGAGTTGGGAAGAGCACGAGGTTCTCCTTGCTCCAGCCTTCTTTTCAAGATCTCCAGCCACCATGGCCTCCAAGCACGGATCCAATAACCCTAGGGGTCGTCCCATGGAAGAGAGAGGCTTTATTTATAGAGAGAGAGGCCTTTAGTTGCCTAATTAGATTAGGAAACTTTTAGGGACGAATTTGGGTGTATCCTTTCTCAAATTGGAGATTTCTCTCCCCAATTCATGATGGAATTGATATAGAAACTTATTTTAGGTTGTAACCACGAATTGGGCTCAATTTGAAGTCCAATAAGTATGTATTGGATGAGTATTTAACCTTTAATCTTGATTCGTTAAGATTTCCAAATTTCGGGGTTATTTTTCTACTTGAATTTATTTGTGGTCCAAAATATATATTATGGCCTGATTCTTTCATTGGGTTGTCAATACCCAATGTTTGAAGTCCATCCATAATTTTTATTTTAATTTATGACCCCTTTATGTATATGTGATAATGGTTTTTCGACTTATTCCTTAATTAAGATAATAAGTCACAATAATTCTTAAACTCAATCCAAAAGATTTTTATTGGCCTAAATTTCTTTATGGGTCACTAGAGAATAATATTTAAAGTCTAACTATGATTTTTACGAAATTTTTAGATGTGTTTTTACATCTGGGATAACGGTTTTTACATCTGGTATACGTATTTAACTAGTTTTAAATTATTAAGTGGCCATATTTTTTATTTATCTCAAATTTTCAATTACTATAATTCTCGGGGTGCTACAGGTGATCTTTATAGTATGGGTGATGTGGAAGTGTGGATCACTTATGGAAGAAAAGAATATTTCCTTGAAGCTGGAAGTAAGCTCACGTGAAGTACATGAATCAATAACTAAAGACATGAACTTCCACTAAAGATATGAACAAAGTGAAAAAAGAATAAGGAGTTCACACTTCTAACATCCTTACTAAACACAAGTCAAAGATAATACCAAGGTAAACGATTATCCTCAAAGATTATGACAAAAGGTGGGAACAAGAGAAAAGAAATTCCTATAGAGCATGGAACAAATAGGAAACATGGGTTCATACAGATGAAGAGACTACAATCATGCAGTTAAGAAATTGGAGAAGAATCGTAGGGAGGAACCTACTTAGCCAAAGGAGAATGCAAATCCCCCTATATCCAGGTAAGAAGATGCAACGATAGCAGTGGCAGCTCACAGGAGCTACGGTAGTAGTAGCAACTGCAAGAGTTGTAGCAGTAGCAGCTACAACAGCAGCAATAGTAGGAATGATAGCAACAGTAGCTACAATAGGAGCAGCAACAACAACTACAACAGGAGCAGAAGCTACAACTCCAACAATGGTCGTAGCAACAATTGCAGCACAAGAGGAAGAAAACTCTCGTGGGAGCAACCAAGGGAGTTTATATAAACCCCAAGTTTACATGCATGGTTGGCACGTAATCCTCCAACCGTCATTGTAAAAACCCACGCGTTGAAGTTAAAACCCCCTACTCTCCTTTCTTAGCCATGTTCACAGTGAAAGGTTCTTACTGCCAACACGTAACATGGAATGTGTAACCCATTTAAACAAAGAGGAAAAGGCCTTGCATAGCCAAGGTTATGTAAGCATACATTTCTAAGAAAATAGGTTAGGTAATTGGAAGATAATTCATCCAGACTTTTTGGCCGTTTATTTTTGTACTCAAATGATGCCTAATCAAGTTGAAATTTCAAACATAAGCTAATTGAAAAGTTTTACAAATTATGGTGATTTTAGTTTAATTTTTGGATTTAATTTTTCATCCAGTAAAAATTACCCAAAAAATTATTGTGTCGACTTAATCTTGATATCCGTGCATCAATAATTCAGGATATTTACGTTTCTAAAACCAACACATTTTTCTAAGAATTATGGTGTTTTTGGATTTCAATTCTGTTACCGAATTCTGGTGGCGTCCTGTCGAAGTGTGCACATCTGAAGACAGTACCGGGATTACTTTAATAATGTAGAAATATTTCTAGAGTAAAGATAATCAGGTTTCTAGTAGATATTTATGTGTTATATGAAAATAAAAAATTTTCTAATTTTTTTTCTATATCATATTATTATTTTGGTATTAAATTTTGGGGTGTTACAACTATGTCGTATATGAGCCTGCATCTTTGATCCAGAAATTTGATTTGAACCCTTTTTGAGTAATCTTCGAAAAATACTATGTCTGATTGTCTTGGCAAGGTACTTTTACCCTTCTCTCTGGGGTGGTTAGGACTCCTCATGGTTGGCATCATGCATGAGTGGTCAGTCGTGACGACGGTTTCATCCTACAAGAATAACGTGGGTAGTTAGGCTTACAAAGTTGGGGAAATTTGAGTATGTATCTATATGTAACATCCTATTTCGACAAGTGGTTAGCTATATCTTATTCATCTCCATGAGAGCTTTGCTGATGCCATTTGCAAGATTTTGAATCCCTATCAAGCAATCATGTCCTCGAAATATGACTCATGCTTGTCTGTAAACATGCGACTTGTTAAGTTTCCTTTGTGAAGAATCCTTGTGAAAATTATGTGTTTCTACAATGACCTAAACTGTGTTATATTCCATGCTCTTATACTTTATGTTTTGCTGGTTTTCTTACTGAGTTCTTTAGAACTCATGCCTTCGTTGAACCCATTTCAGATTCTTCATCATGATGTGGTTCTCTCTTCAAGTCAACTCCTTTGCTACATGCATGCTTCAGGCTAGGCAACCTTGGGGTTATTTTGTTAGAAACTGTGTTTATTCGTGGCTGTGCCACCCCTTTTGTATTTTGAAATCATGGCATGTAACTAATGGACAGATTATGTTTTGGTATTCATAATTATATATGGCACTGGTGTTTAGTGCAGAAAGCTGAATATAGTATTTTACCATGTACAGTTCTTGTGTTTGGTCTGCTATTATATCGCATGCAATGCAGGAAGGCCTTCCCACAACCATATGTAAGATGCTTCCACTTTGTAAGTGTGCGTGTCACCTCTTTACCGACTGGGAGGGGTGCCATGGCACTACATTTAGCATAATACATCTTCAATATATTTTTTGATTTAGTTGAAATATTTCCTTGACCAATTACTTTTCCCTTCTGATTATTTCTGAAAATTACTTCCCCCTTATCAGATGTAATTGATGAAAATAATTTCCTATCTCCTATCATGTGCTTTGAGCATCCGCTATCAAAAATCTATTTAGTTGCTTTAAGGCTTTCTTGAAAAGTAGAATTAATGAGAGTTTTTAGGTACCCAAGTTCTTTTAGGTCCTGAAGGGTTAGTTGAACATTGTTTGGGTATCCATATCATGTGCTTAGTGGTGCAAATGACATTGGTGTGACCTAGCTTGTTGCAGTGTGAACAACAGTCAATATCTTTTGTTTTATAGTTATAATTGTTTTTCTTTTGTTTGTTAGGTAGGTTTATTTGCTCAGTCACTATTCTTTTTGTTTCTTTTACAAATTTTGGTAATGGATATTTCTTAGGATTTTCATCTCTCTTAGGTATGTTGTGAAAGCAAAGGTAAAAGTGCATGCAAATATGTCATGAGAAGGTAAATGCATGTGTTAATGTGATTTATGTTAATTGTGATATCATGTTAGTACCATGTGTAGAAATATGTTAATTATGTCCATGAGTTAGAAATTACTTGATGAGCATGTTAGTAGTATCATGTTATAAGTTTTAATATAAGCCATGTGTTAGTGTTATGTGAAAATAAGAATTTCAAGCATGTGATTATATGAATGCTCTCATGTTAGTGACACCATGTTATAAGTGACCATGTTTAGAATTCTTGTTATACATGAGTTAGTATAGCTTTGTTTAATAGATTCCATGTTTACATTATCCATGTTATAGCATGAGCATGTGTTAGTTTAATTGTAAATTACTAGTAAGTTAATAATGATGTGATAGCTAGTAATGGTCGGCGGGCGGCTCTCTCTCTAACTTTCTAGAGAGAGAAGCTCTGAGGAAAAGGTGAGCAGGAGAGTGTCTGGGGCTCACCCCCCGCCCTGGCGGTGGGTGGAGCTCCTCCTCTGCGCTGGGGAGGGGTCCTTGTCCCTCGAGAGATCTCTTCTCTCTGGGGCTGCCACCGGTTAGAACTCCTCTAACCGGGGTCTACACTACCCTTCCTTAGCCCTTGCCGGTTGTTCCATGGCTGCGCTTTCTACTTCGGATAGGTCTGGTGAGTTGCATGAAGGTTTGAAGGCCATGCTTCGGGTATGATGCCTCAAGCTGCTGAGGGTCGACCATCCAGAGGGCGGGCGATGGATCGTGCTGATCGTGCCCAGTCTAGGCGCTCAAGCTCCAAAGTATCCCAGGTTCGTAGGCCATGGTCCTCTCTCTTTGGTGCAATAGGAAAAGAAGAAGTTAACGCGACAGGAGCGACTCTGGAGTTCATAGAGCCTGTTCTTCTTCATGACAAGAAATTTGCGGTGTTTGATGGTGAGGATGCTAAAGAACTCCAGGAGACATGGCGGTTTGCTCTCATGGGATATTGTATTGGATTAAGGCCGCTTTATACGGCACTCCATGCTTTCATTGTTAATGTCTGGCAGCCGAAAGGAGATATGGAGCTTCTAATGCGGGAAGGAGGATTCTTCCTTGTTGTTTTCAATCCAGAGGAGGACCTCCTGAGGATTCTTGATGGGTTCTGGAGCATTCGGGGGCACCCCTTGGTTCTCCGAAGATGGACTCCCGATCTTCAAATGGAGAAGGAGTCGCTTTGTAGTTTGCCGATATGGGTGAAGTTTTCAGGATTGCCTCTTCGGTGGTGGGCTGTCAAAGGTTTGAGTAAGCTTGCAAGTCTATTAGGGCGGCCTCTTCACATGGACTCCCTTACCTCTAGCAGGAAGAGGCTTCACTTTGCCCGGGTTTGTGTATTAGTTGATGCTGATGCTACTTTTCCCTCTGAAGTTGATATCATGAATGAAGATGGTAGCTGTGATACAACCTGTGTTGAGTACGAATGGAAGCCGGTTCTTTGCACTGATTGCAAGTCGTATGGCCATGGAAAAGGAGAATGCCGATCACAATTGAGAAACCAAAAGAAAGTGTGGCGTGTCAAAGACAAAGCTGTCCTGGTGGATTCTTCATCATCTTTACCATTACATATTAACAATTCAGATAGTAATCCTTTGGCTGGGGTAGAAGGAAGTGGTGTCATGCAAAATCCGCCAACTACTATTCTAAACATGGACTCTTCTACTTCCGTGGATCCTCACCAAGACAAAGGGAAGGTTGCTGATCCTAATGATGCTATACAGGAAGGTTTCAAGACAAGACAAGTTGGAGATCCAATCTTGCAAGATTTGACTAAGGAAGTGGAAACTTCTGTAAGAGGAAATAAGA
Organism: Colocasia esculenta; assembly: GCA_014218235.1. Taxonomy (NCBI): domain Eukaryota; kingdom Viridiplantae; phylum Streptophyta; class Magnoliopsida; order Alismatales; family Araceae; genus Colocasia; species Colocasia esculenta. The sequence goes on from CM024756.1 coordinate 67,182,279, forward strand.
TCAATATGAGTGATGCTAATCTTGGGAAATCGGTGGCTAGGAAGGATGCTGATTGTAATCGTTTTCTGCAAGGAAACACTTCTGGAGGTACTATTTCACAACGTACTAAAGCTATCACCATGGATTCTATCTCAAGATACTCCAAAGCAACACCGGGAATGATTTTGGACAAATCAAGGGAGGATCGGCCTGTTCATGGAAACCTATCAATTGGAGGGAAATCTACCAATAGGTTTGCTGCCTTACAAAATTTAAATTTTGAATCTATTGCTTCTCTTGATACGGATGCACCACTATCCCTGAATAGTTCCAACCCAAATGAGGAGCCGTGTTGTCATGGTTTGCCACCTTTATCGTCTCCACCTCCACGTCATGATGCCATGCAGAACCATGCAACATCAGATATGTCCCTGGGACATAAGATGGATAAGCTTCAAGCTAGGATCCGGTCACTCTCTCAAAGTCAATAATGAAGATTATCTCCTGGAATGTTCGAGGTCTCAATAAAGCTACAAATAGATTGAGTGTTAAGCGGTTTATCCAGAATTCCAATGCTCCAATTGTTATTCTCCTGGAAACCAGAGTTAAACTGGACAATATGGTTAGTAGGAGGCTCTCCATTGCCCTCATCTGAACATCATTCATAACTATAATGAGCACCCGGGGGGGGGGGGGGGGGGGGGGGCGCATTTGGGTTGTATGGAATGATACTGCAGTTCAAGCTCACTGTGTTCAAGTTACAGACCAACTTATCCACCTATGGTGCATCGATCTTTCTTCTGGGGAGTTATTCTTTATCACTGCTGTGTATGGATCGAACCTCTCTCATCAAAGGAGGAACCTCTGGCAAGATATATTATCCCTCTCAGCTAATATTTCTGATCCATGGTTAGTGGTGGGGGATTATACCCGAGGAGAAGACTGGTGGTCGAAGACTGACACCCTCTATCCTTAGAGACCTCAATAATTGTATTGATCGTTCCTCCCTGATGGACTTGAAAAGCGAAGGAAATACTATGTCTTGGAGTAATCGCTCTGTGGGGGACAGAAGGATAACATGCAGACTTGATCGAGCTCTGATAAACAAATGCTGGCTGGATACATACTCTGATAGCTTTGTCTCTTATGGTGATAAGTTGCACTCAGATCATGCTCACCTAACCATTTGCACTGAAGAAGCCGTTGCGAGAGGACCTAAACCCTTTAAGTTCTTCTCTATGTGGGCTCAGCATGATAGCTTTCTATCTACAGTTGATAAGGCTTGGTGCATCTAGGTTCATGGCACTCTGATTTATGTTCTATGCCAAAAACTTCGTGCCGTGAAGGCTGCTCTGAAGGTGTGGAATCGGGAGGAATTTGGTGACATCTACCACAAAGTAAATTGTGCTGCCAAAAGCCTTCATTTAGCTCAAGATAATCTTGATGCTGATCCAATGAATGAGGAATATATTGAGAAGGAGAAGCAAGCTCGTGATACCTACCTTCAATCCTTGTGTATGGAAGAATCCTATGCTAAGCAACGAGCTAAACAACACTGGCTAACGCAAACTGATGATAATACAAAATTTTTCTATGCTAGTATCAAGGGAAGAAGAATGATGAATACCATCCGAAGATGTAAGCTACCAGATGGAAGTGTTTCTGATGATGTTCACAAGATCAAGGACCATGCTATTACTTTTTATCATAATCTTCTGAACCAAAACCAGAGTTATGACTATCCCCAGCTTGAAACATCTAGAAGGCTCTCGGAGGGAGACAGGGATAGAATAATGAGGCCATTCACTGATTCAGAAATTACAGAAGTTGTCATGGCTGCCCCGAAGAATAAATCCCCTGGACCGGATGGTTTCCCTGCTGAGTTCTTTCAAATATGTTGGAGTATCGTTGGTAAAGATGTGCTTGAGGCTATTCACTATTTCTGTAAGGGAGGTAGATGGCTTCGCCAGGTAAATCACACCTTCATATCCCTTATTCCTAAGAGTGAAAATGCTGACTCTTTTGATCAGTTTTGGCCAATTTCCTTGTGCAATTTTCTGTACAAAATTTTCACGAAGCTTATTGCCAACCGTATGCAAGAGTTTATGCCATTCCTAATCAGCAAGAACCAATCAGCTTTCATAAAAGGCCGAAAGATCCAAGATAGCATCCTCCTGGCAAATGACTTGGTGAGAGATATTCACTCCAAGCATAGAGGTAACCTTTTGTGCATGAAGGTGGATTTGAAAAAAGCTTTTGATACTGTTCATCGACACTTCATCTTACATATTTTAAGAAAGATGGGTTTCCCGGAGCAATGGGTTCAGTGGATTGATATCCTCACTAATTCGGCTACCTTTTTGGTTCTTCTTAATGGGAGCCCGACTGGTTACTTTCATTCTTCCAATGGTATTCGCCAGGGTGACCCTCTATCACCTTATCTATTTTGTGTTGCTATGGAAGGATTATCCATTATGATTGAACAGAAAATGAGGGAATGATTGCTGCAGGTTCCATCTTTTGGAGATGCTAAACTGTCACACTTGGTTTTTGCTGATGATCTCTTAATTTTCATGAAGCCTAACATCTCCTCTGCCCGATGTGTATCAAGTATCCTTGAAGATTTCTATACTTACTCAGGTCTCCAACTGAACATGGGAAGAGCAAGGTATTCATTGGTGAGAAGGTGCATCATAAAGGGCCGCTACTTGATGTTCTGCAAGTCCAAGAAGGCGCTCTTCCATCCACTTATCTGGGACTTCCCCTTTTCTCCACCGGATTGGCTAGTCTTCATTGCACTCCAATCATTCAAAAAATATCTCGGAGAATAGCCTCTTGGAAAACTCGATTACTATCTAGAGCTGGCCGTCTGGAGCTAATCCGCTCTATCTTGCAATCATATTCTCTGTATTGGGCTATTTCTTTTTTGTTACCCAAAGGGCTGATTGGGGAGGTGGAGAGGTTATTACGGAATTTCTTTTGGCACTCCTCCGGTGATTATAAACCTTTTCATCTTGTCAAATGGGACCATATTTGCAGACCAAAAGATGAGGGTGGCTTGGGGCTCAGGCGACTTTCTGATTGGAATTCAGCTACAATCACCATGCAGTTTTGGAGGCTTCTATCTAATCAAGACACCCTTGGAATCAATGGGTGCGAAACAGGTACTTAAAGAAAGCTTCAATCTGGTCGGTTCAAGCAAGATCATACCATTCGCAGGCTTGGAAGGGTATGCTTCAAGCTCGGGACTGGGTCAGGCCTCATGTGTCTTACATAATTGGAAGCGGTAATACCATAAACCTTTGGGAGGACCCATGGATTGATGGACACTCCATCAACTCTCTGGGCGGTCATTACATTAGGATGCTCCTTGGGATGCCTCTTGCTGTCACGGTTAGCTCCTTTATTCACAATGGAACTTGGTGCCTCCCACCTCCCACTTCCCCAGAAATGTTGATCTGTGGCCTCGGATCTTAAGTATACCCATCTCTGCAAATCAAGATGATTCCATTGTTTGGAGGCACAACAATGGACCCATCAGCAACAAGATCATTTATGATCTGAAGAGAGTCTCTTACCCTAAGGTTACTTGGCTATCCATTGCCTGGAAGAGGCCCACGAACCAAAAACAGTCCCTTCTTACATGGCAGGTTTTGATGAATGGGTTGCCAACATTTGATGCACTTCAGAGGCGTGGAATACAAGGGCCAAATATCTATGTCCTTTGCAAACAATATGAAGAAAACATCAACCACCTTTTCTTCAATTGTCCTTACTGCTCTTGGATTTGGATACAATTATTGCATAGACTGGATATTCATCGAAGACCCAGAGAGACCACTATAGCTGAAAGTGAAAGCTTAATGAGGAACTTCAAGGATTGCGATGCTACAAGGAGCGTGGCCTTTGTCACCTTTAGAGCAGCGATTTGGTGGATCTGGAAAGAAAGGTGTTCGCGAATTTTTGATTCTAAATGCCGCAGCTCAATGCAGGTTCTCCTCCCCATTTTAGCTGATGTCCGAAACATTACTGAGTTTTACATTCAGGGGACCAAATCTAATCATAAGGCAAGCAGAATAATTAGAAACTACAATATCAGAAGAGACTGATGTTTTTATTTTTTTGTGTTTTGGGCTGCTGTTTCATCAGCTCTTGCTTATCCATAGCTATCGACCTGTGATAGTATGGAATTCTCATTGTAAATACTCCATATTTTTCCAAATTTAATACAAGTTCCGGTATTAATTACCAAAAAAGATGTGATAGCTAGTAAAGTGTTAAATTGTTAGAAAGCATGTGTGGTAAGTACGTGGTTTGAAGTTTTAAGTTGCTTGCTGAGTCTATTGCAAAGACTCATCCTTGCTAATATTTCAAGAGATTTAGATGCCGAGGAGTTAGAGAGATCTGACGTGGAGCGTGAAGAGTAGATTGAAGATTTATAGTTATTTCCTAGTATGTGATGCAATTGTAATATGAACTTTGGTTATTTTGTACTTGGAAATTGGCTATATTTAGTGGATGTTATATTGTGTCATTTCTTTCTTGGACTATATAGACAGTGGTATGTGGATTATAAAGTTGATGGAATAAGAGTTGTTTATTTTCCAGTGCAATATTCCTTTCTATTTGTGTATATCTCAGCCCATGTGACTATCGTTGGGGTTTTCTCCCCTGTAACGACTTGCTCTTATCCGACGTGGGTTGGTATAATCGTACCGGGTGGAAGTGGGTCGTTACAAGAAGAGAAAGCAAGTCCTTTCTAACCCATATTTGAATGTTTTTCTTTAAAGTGTTGTTTGGAACAAAAGATTTAGTTCATTGTTTTTCAGATTTCTAAAAATTATACCTCTTAGCAGGTTTATTCCAATGTGAAAATCTTGGCATGAGATTCTGTTGATAAGCAAGAAAGTGTGAATGATAAAAAGAAGGATTGAACCATTGGTGACCATAGTACCTTTGGTTCCAAGACTTATTCCATCTTGAGTTGTATGATGTGTAGACATTCTAATTTTCATAAGAAAAATGATTCTTTATATTTTTAGAATTTTTATGATTTTTATAAGAATTTTTATATACTAATTTTCTATTTTTATGAATAACATAGGTCGACCTAGGCAGTGTGTGTGTTGACCTCTCTTGTTCTTTTTGTTTTTGCATTTGATTTTTGTTTTCTGACAAACTATCCTTGACAAATTTTATTAGAGGGATTTTTGATGATTTTGCTTTCTTTTCAGATGTGTCATTTTATTTGAATTTTGTGGTTTAAAACTTAGACCATATTTATTTGAATTCATCTTTACTCCCACTAGAGCATTCAAATTTTCTTTGCCTTGTGTGAAGTTTTGATGATCTCTTCTTTTTCTTTAAGGCATTGATTGAGTTTTTCAACTTGAATTACACTTTCTTGATTTTCTTTTTCTTTGTCTTCAAATTTCATAGCAGAATTAACAATCTCTTTATTTAATTTTTGAACCCTCAATTTCAAATTATCAACAAGATTTAGGAATTCATTATTTTCTTTGATTTGGTCTGCAATTTCAACTTCTAATTCAGATATTTTCTCAGATAATGATGTGTCATGAACAATGCTATCAATTTTTCTTTTCAAATATCTATTTTATTTTCTCATTTCAGAAAGATTTTCTACTAAATTACCATATGCCTCTTGCCAATCTTCAATGGTAAATAGTTCAAAAGAGATATCTACTTGTTCCTCACTGCTTCCAACCATGAAGCAAATTTTGTTTCCTTCTGAACTAGATGATTCTTCATTGCTTGCCATGCTTTGATCCTCATCTGACCATATAGCCACCATGGCTCTGTTCTTCTTTTTGTGGAATTCCTTCTTGCGACTTTTGAGCTTGTCCTTTTTGGCCTCTGGACATTCACCCTTCATATGTCCAAACTTGTTACACCTGTAACAAACAGTAAGCTGATTATTTTTCTTGTGATCCTCATGTGAAAAGAAATATTTATTTTTACTAGTTATGATGTTTTACTTATTACCAAAATTCTTCTTGTTAGATTTCAAAAATGTTCTTTTTTTTGGTAATTAATACCGGGTTTCGAATTAAATATGAAATGGGAAATATGTACAAAGGATGGTCCATGCTATCACATGCCGATAGCTATGGATTCATAGAAATGATAGAAACCTCATAAGGATAAGAAGCAGGACTCAAGACTAGAACCGAACCAATCTAGTTTCTTTGAATAATGAAATTATTGATGATTCTAGTGGTCCTATGATTAGAGGAAGCCCCTTGCAAGTGAAATTTAGTAACACTGCGGATGTCAGATAAAATGGATAGAAGCACTTGCATGCTACTTCTATCTTTGGACTCAAATATGCGGGAACACCTCTCCTTCCAGATCCACCATAAAGCAGTCCTAAAGGCAGAGAAAGCAACAAGTCTACCAGTGCCCTTAGTACTGAATTCTCTATCCAAGCTCTGACTCTCTTCAGAGATTGTATGTCTTGGCCTTCTCTGTATTTCCAGCCTATGAAGAATTTGCATCCAGATCCAACTAGTATAAGAACATTGAAAATAAAGATGGTTAATATCTTCAGCTTGTTGCTTGCAAAGAGTGCAAATATTTGGCCCATGAAGCCCACGCTTCTGGAGAATATCAAATGTGGTAATGCCTCCCATCAAAACCTGCCATGCATGCAAAGAATGTTTCTGACTAGTGGGCCTCATCCAGACTATATTAGCCCAAGGCACCTTTATTGATTTCAAAAGAATGGATAGAAGCACTTGCATGCAAAGAATGATTTCAAAAATGTTCTAAATTGTCTAGTTATCAATTCAAGTTTATCATCCTCAGAATCAGATTTTTCAGATTCATAAAACTCTTTAGATTTTCCTTTATTGCTAGAGGAAGCTAAAAGAGTAATATGTTTGGTTTTCAACATGTGTTCTTCAGATCTCTTTAGATTTAGTTCATAAGTCATTAAGGATCCAATGAGCTCATCCAATGATATTTTGGATAAATCCTTTGAGTCCTCAATAACTGTAGCTTTAGTATGCCACACAGGAGATAGAGAACACAAATCTTCCTTACCAAATCTTCATTTGAGTATTCCTTACCCAAGGCTCTAAGCCCATTGATGATGACCATAAGCCTAGCAAACATCTTAGAGATATTTTCATCAGATTTCATGACAAACAATTCATAATCAAACACTAGCATGTTTGCTTTTGTTTCCCAAACTTGAGATGTGCCCTCATATAACAATTCTAGTTTGTCCCACATCTCTTTAGCAGACTTACACATTGAAATCCTTGAATACTCTTTTGGATGGATGGCGCATTGTAGCATGTTCATGGCACTGTAGTTCAAGGTTGCCTTTATGATCTGCTCCCGTGTCCATGTGTCTTCATCGGCAGTTACTTCTACTGGTCCTTTCTCAATGATTCTCCAGACTTCATGGCTCTGTGCTTGAAGAAATACCATCATCTTGTTCTTCCAATAAGTGTTGGCCCTTCCAAATGGAAGTCCTACATCCAGTCCCCAAGCAAACTCTTGGGATTTCACTAACCAAGGGTACAGTCCCTCTTAAGGACATAAGACACCCGGCCCCTGCTGGTCTTTTTCTCTTTTTCGGGCAAGAAGGCAGCCCACTATTTCACCTCAGTCAGGTGCTTCTTTTATGAGCTCAGAAACAACTCACTGGTACACACCCTAGTAGGTCTTCCCTTCTAATCAAGGGGAACATTGTGTATTGTCCCATAGCTGGACAGGCACCACCAGCACCCTGCTGACCTCCCTTCACATAGGAAGAGGAACACTTATGAACACAGAAGCAAAAACTCGAAGCCACTAGATCAAGCTCAAGATACACAATGAGATGGTTGATCCGATACTGAGCCTAAGAAAGAAAGAATTTACAGGACAAGACTCTTCTTAGACTAAATCCCTAGCTCTCTCTCTCAAATACACAGAGACGCACAAAGAGAGAATGAGGAAGGAAGACGACGGCTTGAAAGCTTTAACTTGAGTAGGCTCTAGCTCTCTTCCTTTCTTGCTTGAGTGTGTATGGGGTTGGAGCTTCTCACAGGATGTACACTCCTTGAAAGATCTTTAGGTTTTCTCTACAAATTATATCTTCTCTTTTTGCTTCTTCCTTTATATGGAGCAGCTTTGAACAAATGCTTTGACTGATAGCCATTGGAGCTTTCTGAACCGTTGCTCTTCTTCTTCTTCATCTTCTTCCCTTTGAGTCTAACGGTTTACTTGTTGTGCCTACTGGCTAATTGGAGTGGAGGAGGATGTTCCAGCTGGTGTGCACTTCCAAGGATGCTAGCAGCAGGTCCAAGATGTTGACTCTGTGTAGTGGTGGACCTGCAGGCATTAAATGCAAGGCAGATAGTTAGACTCGTGAAGTCCTTTGTCAGATGGTTGATACCTCTTTTTGCTTTCTGTCTGTATATCCCGCAGATAGCTAGAAATGGAATGGAGGTGCTTTTCTTTTGTTGTAGGAGGAGAGAGATCCTATCAGACAAGGAAAAAGATCTTCAGTCAGAGAAATAATATGTTAAGCATAAGAAGTGCATTTGAATTTTTATTTGGGCACCAAAGACATTTTGAAACATTTGAAATATAGAGGAAATCAATGTTTAAGTATAATAGAGTCGATGTGAAAGACAATCGATGTTCCAATGTAATCGTTGATTCAATGTAATGCATGTATGTAATCAATGTTTAAGTGTAATCGATGTTTCAATATAATCAATGTATGAAATCAATGTTTGACTGGAGTCGATGTTTAAGTTGAAATTGTTGTTGAGCAAAATCGATGTTTAAGTGAAATCGATGTTCTAATAAATCGATGTTTTAGAGAAGTCAATGTTCAACAGAATGAAATCGATGTTGAAGGAAGTCGATGTTTCAGTGAAGTCGGTGTTCAGCTGAAATCGATGTTATAATGAAATCGATGTTGAACTAAAATCGATGTTTAAGTGAAATCGATGTTGAACTGAAACTGATGTTCAATAGAGTCGATGTTTAAACGTAATCGATGTTTAAGTGAAACGTAATCGATGTTTAAATGAAATCGATGTTCAACTGAAGTTGATGTTTGAATGAAATCGATGTTGAACCGAAATCGATATATGAGTGAAATCGATGTTCAACAAAATCGATGTGGCACTTAGTCAGTAATCGATATGCATTGAACAACAATCGATTTGGCTTTCCAGTGCAAATCATGAAGCGATAGTGCCATAATTTTATATTTATTATGAAAAAATGATATTAAATATATTTATGATATTTAATTAATCATGTGTAAGGCCCTCGAACTTTGTCCTTTTATTCAAACTTTATTCATGTTATGTATGTATATATGCATATAATATTGTTGTAAGTAGCATGTTTATTCTATTACTTATGTATATACATGCTTAATTATGTACATATTGTCTTTGTTCAATGTTGTACATATTATATTTAAATAATGTTATGCATAGTGTATGTACATATTGTGTGTATGTGTGTTTATTGAATTTTCTTATTTTCTGCCGAAAGTCCAATTAACGTCAATATCCCTTGACGTTAAGGGCATGTTGACGGCAAACAGTGTGTCGTTGACTCAGTGTCGACGTCCAGATCGATGGACGCTAATTTCCTGTAAACGGCAGCAAAGTGTCCGTCTACTTCTCTATTTGTGTTGCGATTTCAGATCTAGAAACAGTCGCATTTTCCCCGGTTCTAGATTTGGAAACTACCCTCCAACCGTAGGATTCCAACCTATGCATTACCCTAACCCATTGGCCCTATAAAACACCTAGCTTGCGCTCAGATTAGGTCTTTTGGACTCTTGAGAAAAATAGGGCTTTTTGTGAGAAAAAAACTGAACTTTGGAGTGATTAATCTTACGATTCTGTGCGTCTTTCGGTGATCTTCATCGATTGGGAGGTGCACCTAGCATTGAGGAAGCTTCCCCAACCCCGGTGATCAATCTACATCGACAGAAGGACCTGATCTAGGAGGAAATTGGGCATCTTCTTGGCTTGGCCGAGGAGAGCTTCAACGACTAAATTAAACCATTAGACAATTTTTCAAAGGCAAGTAATCAAGGGATTTCATCCCTGCACATGTCCTAGGATTTTTGTGGACTTTTCTTCGTGTCCTGGAACCCCAAATTCTCATTGAGTATTGCGTTCAGTCTGCACTTCTGCAGATAGGAACCTAACGGCAAGCTGCTGCCATCAAGTTCTTGAGTTGGCGGCAACATCGTGTGTCGTTAACCCCGGTTGGCGGCAACCCCTTTTACCGCCAAGTTCTTCAAGTTTCTCAGGAATGTGGATTTGATCTATGCACTGTGATTTCCGGACTTATGGTTGTTTGTGCATGCTGTGTAATTTATGTCTGGTCAAGTACAGTCAGTAGGTCATGTCATGAGGATATGTCAAATTTCTGTACAAATTTTTATTTATTAAAATTTCTGTAATTGGACAATTAGCATGATCTGACCATGATAAATTCTGAATAAATAGATCCATTGTATATTAGGAATTCAGAAATTTTATATGATCTTAGGATGACTATTTTCAGGTTTAGGAACTACTAGAACTGACTGTATTGATGTAAACCATGTTTTAATGAATTTCTTGATAAATAGCATGAGATCTATTATAATTGTTAAAATTTGTTTACTATCTCGAAAAATCTGAAAAATGAAGTATGAGATATATACCCTGTGTGATACATGTGAAAAAAATTTCAAGTTGTTTTGACCACAGTAGGTACTGTTATTACTTTAACAAAGGTAATTAACCATGATGAGCATGTTTAACTTTGATCATGTGAAACTCAGTATTTAGTAGCACGATTAGGGCTCTGTTATGATTTAATTATCACTGTGAAATAGAAGTATCATGTTATGTAACTGAAGCATGTGTAATTATTTAAAAGTACATGTAAATGTGTTGAACAGTGCATGTGAATTATGTAAACAATGTGATAATGTGTAAAATTGTGCTGATATTGACACTGCTACCATAGAGGGCTGTGGAGCCATACTGTAGTAAAGTCCCTATGGGAAGGCTCAATGTGTGTGATATTCTATGGGCATTAGGATGAAATCCTGGAGGTGGACAAGTACCACTGGTTAGGGTGGAGAGGGCTTCTCCCAATTCTGCACAGTTAACCAAGATTCGTCACTGTGTTGCCTAGGTGAAGGGTATGTGTATGTGATGTGTGTCCTTCTTATGATGGTTTGGACTATGTGTCACGGCAACTGTGTAAAAAGTGTGAATATGTGAATGTGAACATATGAAATGAGCAAATATGAAAAGCGAATATGTTAAAATGTAATGTGAATATGTTAGCATGTGTAAAAATGTGAATTTATATGAATGTGATTTATTTATAGTAAAATAGCAAGCTAAATGTGTGGATAAGTATTATATTTGCATGAGGAAATGATTAGATGTCATGGTAGGGGTGTTATCCATCATGTACATAATTGCATGCTTTAATTGCGTATACTTGTGAAATGATTTGAATGAAATTTGAACCTTTGAATCATGTTGGATATAATGTGTAGAAAGCATGCTATAGGTTTTCATGTATAGTGGCTTAATTGATATGAAGCATGCAACATATGTTTCTTTCATGTTTAAAGAACTAGCATGTGTATGAGATATGCATAAGGATGCTATCTTTGGATTGCTTGCTGGGTCTTTTTAGAAGACTCATCCTTGCTTTGGCATACAAGTGAGACAGGTGCCTCCGTTCTTGAGGAGGACATAGTGAGGAGTGACTCCGAGCGCGAGGAGTAGCTACCTTTGTGGAAGATTACTACGTTGTTACCTTTTCTTTCATAGTATGTAATCAAATGTAATGATCAATGTATTTTATTTGGAATTGTAATAAGATGGACATTGTTATTTCTTTTACTACTATATAGACTGTGGATTATGTGATGATGATGAAATAAGAAAAATTATTTATTTCTGCTGTAATCTTTTGATATTTGTGTACATCGCAGTCTATTATTTAGTGTTGGGTAAATATCCCACTGTGATGGCGTTCTTTGTACCGACGTGGATTGGTATAATCATACCGGTATAAGGAGGGTCGTTACATGATGAGTTTTGTAATCACCAAAATATAAGGGTAAAATATAAGAGTGGTTCAACAATCTCCCCATTTTTGGTGATGACAAAACTTATGGGAATTTTCTGACAGAAATTATTCAAAAGCATGGAATAAACAGAAAATTCTAAGTTTAAACTTACTCTCCCACTTTTTGTCAATAACCAAACATGAAGGATCTTACCATGTGCATATTCTCCCCTTAAGGAATATTCTTACCAAGTTGAAGGAGAGGGGTTCAACAATATATTTACTGCTGACATTGATTACTGCTCCCCCTTAGTGTTTGTTTCCCTTGAATCTGAGGCTCCCTTTGAATGTGAGGCTCCCCCTAAATGTGAGACTTGTGAGTCTTCATGAAGATCCCCTGCACAGTGCTATAAAGGAGACAGAAATACTTGCAAAGACGTTAGTAGCATTGTAGTTAAAAACATAACAAAAATAAATGAAATAACAAAAGTAAGAATGACTACTTCTTCTTCAGATAGAAATGAAGTGAAGAGTAGGTAGTCATTAATTGGATCCTTTTGAGCATCCTCTAACCATACCCATTTGAATGCCTTTTTGTTATTTTATTCATCATGAGCAGATTGGCATTCTCTTCATCCTTTTTTGTGCTTGAGCTATCTGAGAAGTTATCCCATGTAGTCGTGAAGGTTTTCCTTTTGTGTTTCCTGTGTTTTCCCTCCTTTCTTTTCTTCTTTTTCTCCTAGCTCTTGGCTAATACTTTTCGGATGATTTCTTCTTCCTCACTGTCACTATCACTACTCTCACTAGCAGTGTCTTCATCCGCAGTGCTCTCCTCAGCCTTGAGTGCATTATTTGGCCTTCTTCTGAAAGAGCTTTCTCCTAATCTCTCCATGTTAATCTCATGAGCCATGAGAGATCTAATGAGCTTTTCCAATGTCATGGTGGAGAGGTCATTAGCTTCTTCTATAGCAGTGACCTTTGGAGTCCATTACTTTGGGAGAGATCTTAGGATCTTCCTGACCATATCTCCCTGGCTGTATTTCATTCCTAAACCTACGAGTCCATTGATAATTTCAGTGAAGTCATTGTACATTTGAGATATGGACTCACCTTCCTCCATTTGGAACTTCTCATATTTTGTCACCAAGATATCAATCCTGGTTACTTTTACTTTGCCAGTCCCTTCATATGTGAGCCTTAGTGTTTCCCACATATCCTTTGCTGTTTTGCATGCAGAAATTCTGTTGAACTCTTGCTTGGTCAGTGCGCAACACATGAAGCTCTTGGCCTTGATGTTCAAGGATATCTTGTTCTTCTCTTCAGCTGTCCATTCTTCCTTGGGCTTGGAGATTTGGAGATCACCATCTTCTATGATGCTCCAGATTTGATAGTCGTAGCCTTGTAGGAAGAACTCCATCCTAGTCTTCCAGTATGGGTAATCTTCTCCATCAAATAGTGGAGGCCGGAATTTGGATTGACCTTCTACAAATCCTTGAGCTGCCATGGATCTTTGCTCTAAGATTGTTGGATCTTCTTTGAATAGTCAGAGACCAAGGCTCTGATACCACTTGTTGGCCCACTTCCTTTGGCAGCACTAGAGGGGGGGTGAATAGGTAATCTGGGATCTGAAATAAAAATCACCACTAAAAACATTTGGTTAGTCTAAATAAGCGTGTGCAAAGAAAGTAAAGACACAGAAGCAAGCACACAAGGAACACAAAGGATTTATCCTGCTTCGGTCCTTACAAATGGAAGTCCTACGTCCAGTCCCCAAGCAAACTCTTAGGATTTCACTAACCAAGGGTATAGTCCCCCTTAAGGACATACAACACCCAGCCCCTGCTGGTCTTCTTCTCTTTTCCGGGCAAGAAGGCAGCCCACTGTTTCACCTCAGTCAGGTGCTTCTTTTACGAGCTCAGAAGTAACTCACTGGTATACACCCCAACAGGTCTTCCCTTCTAATTAAGAGGAACACTGTGTACAGTCCCACAGCCGGACAGGCACCACCAGCACCCCGCTGGCCTTCCCTTCACATAGGAAAAGGAACACTTCTAATACAGAAGCAAGGATCTGAAGCCCCTAGATCAAGCTTAAGATACACAATGAGATGCTTGATCCGAGACTGAGTCTAAGCAAGAAAGAGTTTACAGGACAAGACTCTTCTTAGGCTAAACCCCCAGCTCTCTCTCTCAAATACACAGAGACGCACAGAGAGAGAATGAGGAAGGAAGATGACGGCTTGAAAGCTTGAACTTGATTAGGATCTAGCTCTCTTCCTTTCTTGCTTGAGTGTGTATGGAGTTGGAGCTTCTCACAGGATGTACACTCCTTGAAAGATCTTCAGGTTTTCTCTACAGATTATATCTTCTCTTTTTGCTTCTTCCTTTTTATAGAGCAGCTTTGAACAAATGCTTTGACTGATAGACGTTGGAGCTTTCTGAACCGTTGCTCTTCTTCTTCTTCATCTTCTTCCCTTTGAGTCTAATGGTTTACTTGTTGTGCCTACTGGCTACATGGAGTGGAGGAGGATGTTCGAGCTGGTGTGCACTTCCAAGGATGCCAATAGCAGGTCCAAGATGTTGACTCTGTGTAGTGGTGGATCTGCAGGCATTAAATGCAAGGCAAATAGTTAGACTCGTGAAGTGCTTTGTTAGATGGCTCATACCTCTTTTTGCTTTCTGTCTGTATATCCTGCAGATAGCTAGAAATGGAATGGAGGTGCTTTCTTTTGATGCAGGAGGAGAGAGATCCTATCAGTAAAGCACAAAGATCTTCAGTCAGAGAAATAATATGTTAAGCATAAGAAGTGCATTTGAATTTTCATTTGGGCGCCAAAGACATTTTGAAACATTTGAAATATAGAGGAAATCAATGTTTAAGTATAATGGAGTCGATGTGAAAGACAACTGATGTTCCAATGTAATCGTTGATTCAATGTAATGCATGTATGTAATCAATGTTTAAGTGTAATCGATGTTTCAATGTAATCCATGTATGAAATCGATGTTTGACTGGAGTCGATGTTTAAGTTGAAATCGTTGTTGAGCGAAATCGATGTTCAAGTGAAATTGATGTTCTAATAAATCAATGTTTTAGAGAAGTCGATGTTCAACAGAATGAAATCGATGTTGAAGGAAGTTGATGTTTAAGTGAAGTCGGTGTTCAGCTGAAATCGATGTTCTAATAAAATCGATGTTGAACTGAAATCGAAGTTGAACTGAAACTGATGTTCAACAGAGTCGATGTTTAAACATAATCGATGTTTAAGTTAAACGTAATCGATGTTTAAATGAAATCGATGTTCAACTAAAGTCGATGTTTGAATGAAATTGATGTTGAACCGAAATCGATATATAAGTGAAATCGATGTTCAACAGAATCAATGTGGCACTTAGTCAGTAATCGATATGCATTGAACAACAATCGATTTAGCTTTCCAGTGTAAATCATGAAGCGATAGTGCCATAATTTTATATTTATTATGAAAATATGATATTAAATATATTTATGATATTTAATTAATCATGAGTTTTGTTATCACCAAAATGTAAGGGTAAAATATAAGAGTGGTTGAATAATAAGGGTAATCAGTACCATAAAAAATGGAGACTTATTAATTGAGTGACTTTCTGCAACAAATACTCTAGAATCCATAATCAAAGTAATTAGATGAAACTAAAAACACAAATTGAGCAAGCGATTAAACAAAAAAAAAACACCAAAAACACAGGCAATTCAACAAACACCTCAAAGTATGAACTCTGCTTGCTCTGATACCAGATATTGGGATCGAATAACGTGTATGTGAGTGTGAATTAGTAGATCTGAGTGAATGGCAGCAGAATTAAAATAAGTAACTCACACAGATTAACCAGATCAATTAGTGGTGTGTGGATAGAGTGTAAATCAAGACAATAAACCATAATCAAACCACTGCATAGAGAATTTTAAGGTGGTTCGGAGTACACAACTTGTGTCTCCTACATCCACCTCCATACGACGAAGGAACCCACTATGCAATTGCAAGTACACAGATCGAAGTACGATGGCTCCAACACCCTTTGAGTACGACGACTCAAAACCCCTAAGCACGACAGCTTATAAAACTTGAGCACGATGGCTCAAAAACCTGAGCACTGTTTGGACCACGATGGATCCAAGAACTGCTAGAACAAGCTCAACAAGGGAGTAGATCCTCTAGCACGATCTATCGCAATACAATTGTGAAAAGATAACAAAAAAAATCACGTGATCTATGTAGAACACTTACACAGATCACATACAATGAAAATACCCCAATTCAAGAATTACAGATTCTGAAATACTTATTTAACTTTCAGATCTATTTTCAGCTGCAAAGGCTTCTCCCCAGCACGAGCTTCTCCTCTTCTTCTCCTCCTTCTTCTTCTTCTTCAGATCAACAATTTGACATATTTCTCTTCTTCCTTTTCTTCTTCTTCTTCTTCTCTCTTCTTCTTCTTCTTCTTCTTCTTCTTTCTCTTCTTCTCTTCTGGCGGCATTGTTCTTCTTCTCTTTCTGGGCTCTCCCTTTTCCGGCCTCTTTTCCACACTCCTCTTTTTAGCTGCACACTCTTCGCAAAGGACAAGGGCATATTTATGGCCAGATGTCCAAACCTCATACCTAGGGTTTTGTGTACCCCAAGCCCTTAAGTGAGACACGTGCCAATCACATGATATCTTGCACATATAGCATCTTTAAGTATTCAGGAGAAAAGACAATTATATGCTTCAATTTATAACAGCAATCGATGTGAGACTTACAACAATCGATATGAAACTTAAGGACAATCGATATGGACATGGTAATCGATGTGAAGCTTACAGTAATCAATGTTTGAGTTGATTAGCAATTGATGTTATGACAATTGATGTTTAACATGAGGCAATCGATGTTTAAGTTGATTAGCAATTGATGTTATAACAACCAGTGTTTAACATGAGACAACTGATGTTTAAGTTGATTAGCAATCGATGTTATGACAACCGATGTTTAACATGAGGCAATCGATGTTTAAGTTGATTAGCAATCGATATGCCAGACTTCGACTGTCAGAGATACAATGTGAATATCAAAAGTCTTAGCTCTTCGATTGGCCAAGACTAAATCGTGACATCCGATGTCAAGGTGCTTCGGATTACAACGACCAACACAGGAATATATAAAGTGCCATTGCTTCGACTGGCCAAGAGTAAATGTAAACATCCAAAGTCAGAGTGTTAAATTTGTCTTGATTAGTTGAATTGACTTCGTCATATCCGAAGTCTAACTTTGTATATGACAAAGTTCTACTTTGATTGACAAAGAACAAATGAGAACATCCGAAGTCATCGTGTTAAATTTGTCTTGATCGGTCGAAGTGACTTCGTCATATTTGAAGCTTTACTTCGTATATGATAAAGTTCTACTTCGACTGACAGAGAATAAAACTGCAGATCTGATTGTCTGTGTTTTGGCTGACTACGACCTAGTTTGAACATCCGATGTTCATTTAATAAAGTTTTCATTGTGGCTAGTCTGTCTATGAATTGCAATGATTATTTAAGAGATCTTCAACATGAAAGCACTTATGTTCCTGAACAAAATAATGATATTATGATATCAACAAGATGAACAATGATTATGTCATCATCAAAACAATCATTATCAAAACAATGATTATGGTTATTCACATAACCATAACTCAACATAAGATTCATCTCGTAATGCCTTATTGACTGTCCTAGGCTCTATTTGAGAAACAAATGTTAAATAATCAACAGGATAGTCATTCCTCTAATTTTTACATTATCTTATGGATTTCCTATAATTTTTTCCATGGGATGATCTCTGTGAAACTTCCATTCTTGAGGTAAATCTACTCTGATTCATCTCTTTCTTGTAGACTCTCCAAAGGTGGATCTTCATCCTTCTTGTCCAATGATATTTGCTCCCTTTCCTTCCTAAGATCATTAGAAAAATCTTCTTCCTTCCTTTTTAGAGAAGGGTTAGTTTCATCAAATAAAACATGAACAATTTATTCTACTAACAAAGTTCTCCTATTAAAGACTTTATATCCTTTTGGTTTTGATACATACCATAACAGAATTCCTTCATCATTTTTAACATCTAATTTACCTAAATTATATTTCCATTATTCAGAATAAAAAACTTAAACTAAAAGGTCGAAGGTGAGTGATACTTGGCTTCTTTTCTTTGTAGAGCTCATATGGACTCTTCTTTAGAATTAGTCGGATCATGGCTTTATTGATGATGTAGCAGGCTGTGTTGACTACTTCGGACCAAAAATATCTTGATATGTTGTAATCAGATATCATTGTCCTAGCCGTATCTAACAGTGTTCTATTTTTCCTTTCTGAATACACCGTTCTGTTGAGGATTTCTTGAAGCAAAAAAATTGTGTTCAATTCCATTTTCTTCACAGAACTGAACAAACTCATCCTTTTTAAATTTTCGACCATGATTTGATCTTATACTGATAATTGTATATTTCTAACTTTTCTGAACAACTCTACTAAATTTGAGAAATGCAGAAAAAGTTTTTGACTTTGTTCCAGAAGTGATACCCATATATATCTTGAATAATCATCAACTATTACAAGTCATACCACTTTCCTCCAAGACTTCTTGTTCTCATAGGTCCAAAGAGATCCATGTGGATTAACTCCAAAGGTTTTGAAATTGTCACTGTATTTTTAGACTAAAATGATGTCTTGGTCTACTTTCCCTTTGCACAAGCTGGACAAATACTAGAATTCTTTAGCTTCAGCTTTGGAAGACCTTCAACTAGATCATGATTTACTAATTCTTAATCACTGATGTACTTGCATGACTCAATCTTCTATGTCATAAACCAGTCTCTTCTTCCTAACTACTTGCAAAACATAAATATACTTCCTCTAGTTTTGTGAGACCCTCGAATTTTGCTCACACTATATTTGTTTAACTTTGTGCATAATATAAGTATTTAATTACTTATGTGTATATGTATGTATATATGTACTTATTTATGTGAATATAAATACTTAGCTATTTCTGTACATATTGTACTTATTTAAATTCTATGCATATTGTATTCAAATAATGTTGTGCATATAATATGTAATTATTGCTATACATCTTGTATGTATATATGACTTTATTTCTGTACATATTACTTTTATTTAATTTTGTGCATATAGTATCTAATTATTGATGTGCATATTGTATTTATTTATTCCGTGCACATTGTATGTAATTATGTTGTGTGCATGTAACACCCCAAAAATTTAAAGTGTTAGGAAAATATGAATAATGTGATTATTATACATTATTTTTGGCCAATGATGTGTGTACAGGTGTTTACGCAGGTTTCCGGGGCTTTGTGGGCTGACAGTTCGGGCCCAAAGCACCCCTCTGTTCACTATCTGTGAACGCGACAGGGACTAGCGTCACGTTCTGAATGCGACGGTCCTGGGTGTCGCGTTCTGGTTGCCGCCGTGGAGAGGTCTTCATCTGCATGTCCGTCGCGTGTTGCGCGCTGGGCGACTTGCTGACGTCGACCTTGGGAAGGCGACGGTCTCCTACGTCGCGTTCTTGTCGCGACGGAGGGCTACGTCGTGTTCCCAATTGTGATGCGTTTTTATGTTAGGTCGGCCAAACAGAGCTTCCACAAGCTCTGCTCGGCCAGGGGAGATTGCTGCGGAGGTTCCTTAGGCGATTCGATGATTTGGCAGTGTTTTTGGCCTGGCTGCGAGGACGTTGCACGGAGCGGGGGAAATGCCGGGTGGTTGTCGTTCTTCGCATTCTTCGCAAAGGTAGGGAGATTCTACCCTATTTTGTGCTGTGGATTGCATGTAATGCATGTTTAGACTGTTATTCACTTTATACATGTTAGATACCATGATAGGGCATTGAATGGTGCATGAAAAATGGATTTAAACATGGTTTTGCATGGTTTGTGGGGGTGATCCGGGGAGGGTGTCCCAGATTAGGGTTCCCGCCTGTGAAGGCGACAGACCCCTCTATCGCGTTCTGAACGCGACAGGCCGACCCGTCACGTTCTGTTTTTGACTGTGACATATCGAAGGGTCGCGTTCAGAAGGTGACAGTAGCCTATGTCGCGACCTCAGTTCCGAGAACCTGTTGTGCATGTTTTATGGCAAGGTTATCCAGTTATTGTTATTTTATGTGTATGGTTTTGGTAAGCAGTGCACTGGCACCTGTAGCGCTCTTTGAGCGTGCTGTTCATGTGGTTAGCGTGGTGTTCACATGGTTGACATGGTGTTTATGTGGTTTGAGCACTATGCATGTGGTTTGTGTATGCATGGCGAATAGTTCAAAGTTTGTGCTCGTCTGTGGTTAGTTTATGGTAGTTGGGCAGTGAGGTTCCAGCATGAACCTAGCCTCGGTCCTTTGATATCTTCTATAGGTTATTTGCGATCGTTTAATTAGTAAAATATGTGTAGGGTTGAGAGTTAGTGTATGATTATTAAGTGATTAATGTGTATTGTGTTTAATGTGGCAATGGTGGTCGTGAGATGACCAATGACATGCCAGTTTATTATTCGTTAATGTAGTTCTTGTATGCGTCTGTGTAGGTTAGCTTGTAGGTCACATAGTGACCAGGGGAAAGCTATTCCCGACACTTATAGTGTGATTTGTAATAAATATTATATATGTATGTATAGTGGTTTGTGCATTGCCGAGTTTGGTGGTCTGGCGCCTATTCTGGAATACCTCTTCAGTTGGGTACCCCAGGTTCTGTGTGAGCTAGGCATGTGTGTTTTGTTGTGCTCGGAGTTTGTCCCAGTACTGTGTGTACCGTTGAGGTCTGTGTCATCTTCCTGAACACCCTCACTCCTGTGTTTGAGTTGTACGTCCGGCTGAGGGAAAGACGGCAATTGGGCAGCGACGTGTGTGTTGTGGTTGTAGTTGGTCACTTGTAGCGCGCTCGTGGTTGGGGGTTACGGACACCAGTAGATGTACTGGGCCCTAGATAGTCCTGTTTTCCAGTGCCTTACTTTAGGGAGCTCGGGCCAGAGTCCCTAAAGGTGTCAGGCATGGGCCTGCAGTTGTGTGTGGTCTGCAGGTGTAGTGTTAGTTGGTCTCCACTGTTCTTTGGCTTGTGCTTGTGGAGCGAAAGTTGGACCTTTCGTCCATGACTGCGAGACTGAGACGTGGTTCTTGTGTTGTGTTGTCCGGGTTGGATACTGGCGTCATGAACCAGTAGTCTGTTCCCATGTGGTGGCGTCGTTCTTTCCGACTCGTGCTTTGCCACTTGTTGTGGTTTGTGAGTGGTGACTCACCAGATGTGGTTTGACCTGTTGTGGTGCCTGGTAGGAGGCACATTTGTAATGAGACTTTGTGGTGGTACCTCGTGGCGGTAGGTACCTGTACCCTTCGTGGGTATCCGTTTTCTCGTGGTACGTGGTGTACCAGCCTTTTCAGGTGTTGAGGTGGAGCTGTGCTCCGTGGAGGTCGTGTGGTGAGACCTTCCACTCATTGTGCTTCTTCAATAAGCTTTCGATTGTAGTTTAAGTGTGTGATCGATTGGCTTGTTGATGCCAGTCTTATTGCCTTTGTGGGTAAGTTGCCTATGTGGCTTGAAGCTTAGGCGACCAGTAATTGTAGTAGTTTGCCTGTGAGGCTGTGGCTTAGGCATTACAGTTTTTAGGTGGACTAGTGGTGTTGTGTTAGTCCTGTGGTTCCTCTTTCTTTCCGAGGATCATGTATTTGTTAATGTGTTACTATTTTAGTTGTTGCTTAATACGAATGTTGTGAGTATACTATGGTTGGGCTATCAGTGTTGCAAGTGAGACCCTATGGGGTCGAGGTCTCTTTAGTTTTGTGTTTTGCTTTTGGGTGGCCCCTACTGTGTGTCACGTCCTAGTAAAATTCCATTTACTGAATATGACAGATATTAAATACGAGAACTAACATAAACATTTGTTTATAAACAACTAGTTTGGCGGAAGCTTATTACAATATACCCCTCATTATAGTCTGAATGAGGATCAAACAAAAGTGAACTGTATCCTTATTACATTTCCATTTATCTACAAAGAAAACAAAAGATGACGACATTGGTTGACGTAGTGTGGTCCGCTCAACACACAAAACCCCCTTAGGCTTCATCTCCACTTTGTCCACCTGAAAATGGTAAATTGAATGAGCTAACTAGCCCAATAGAATTCAATTCCTTGAAATAGAAAGGATTCACATGTATAATCTCAAGAATAGGAACATGTACATCACTAACACTAAGTGCTTAAGATAATGAACGAGTGAGTCAATTCAGTAACACATGTAGAACAAGAATAGTATAGATCATGATTGATAACTCAAGATGATACTTAAGTTCAGTATTAGTCAAATATTCACACACACACATGTATGAGATAATGACTAATCAAGCAGAACTGATGTATGCCACATCCACGTGTCCTCATTGCCCCCGCGCGGCCACTGACAAATTCGGGTGCTCCTCCCAGGACTGAACCAGCCCTATTTGCACAGGCATAATTCTCAAATGAGCCCAAAGACTCACAACTTGTCATCATAACACACTCACTCTTACACTGGATCAAGGATTTACAGGTATTTAATCACATCTCACGCACAAGAACTTGAAAACTTTGTAATTTATCTGATTATAGAAGTGGATAACTTCATTTGCATCAATTGACTTGGAACTTCTAAGAGATGATTCAAGATAAAGATAGAAGAAACATGAGTGATTTTAGCAGGTGTTTAGGTGGTATAAACATCAAAGATTAGGTAGGCAAATGATTTGATTAATTGGGTGTGGTTTCAGCAAAGATTGGAACAAGGTAAGTGCTGAAAACAGGGTCTTGGCAGTGCCTGTCGACAGCCAGGAAGTTTTTATCGACAGGTGCTGCTTTCCCAGAAGTAGAAATGAGGTTCTGTTAGTGCCTGTCGACAGCCAGAATGTATCTTTCGACAGCCACTATCAGGGAATATTTCCTGGGTTCTGAAAACATGGCCCTGTCGACAGCTAAAAGCATGGCTGTTGACAGGTACTGTGTGGGCATCCAAAAAGTGATCAAAATCATCTAGAAATTATTCTACCAAGATCTCCTATAACTCTTAACATGATTAGGACTTTACACAAGTATGAACTCAGCCTCAAGAATCAAACCAACGTTACAAGGAAGTGAAAGAAAGAACTGTTGGGCGGCATGCTGCGAGGCAGGTGCGCGTGCCAGCGTCTCACCCTGGGGCGACCTGAGAATGAGGGTGTGGCGGAGGCCAGGTTGGCCAAGTCATGCCTAGGTCCGGGTGTGGACCTGCCTGCAGGTGTTGCTGAGTTTCCCAGCAGGAGGACTGTACCCTGTGGTGGATTATAAGGAAGGATGGTATCCTTACACAACAACTCGAGTTTTGGCGTAACGGCAATGCCTGAGATCCTATAAACCTGGTATCAGAGCAGGTCGCGGGTTCGATTCCCAGGGGTGCCGCTGGGGGGGAGATTGTTGGGCGGCATTCTGCGAGGCAGGTGCGCGTGCCAGCGTCCCACCCTGGGGCGACCTGAGAATGAGGGTGTGGCGGAGGCCAGGTTGGCCAAGTCATGCCTAGGTTCGGGTGTGGACCTGCCTGCGGGTGTTGCTGAGTTGTCTAGCAGGGGGACTGTACCCTGTGGTGGGTTATAAGGAAGGATGGTATTCTTACACAACAACTCGAGTTTTGGCATAACGGCAATGCCTGAGATCCTATAAACATGGTATCAGAGCAACAATCCACACGTGTTGGGTTCTCATGTGGGAGAATGTAATAAGTGCTTAAATGTTTTTGATGATGAGCAATACTAATTGATGTTATGTGAAATGTTCACAAATGGTATGTTTGTTTTTGATGATGAACATTTCATGAACAAGACAAAATTGATGTGTTATGAATGTGTGAAACATGATGAGAATGACAATTGGATGCAAATGAAACACATGTGTTATATGTTCATTATATCTCACTAATTATGTCTTTTAATGTAGGTGTGAATGTACACAAGACAAAGCCCAAAATCAAAGTGCAAAAAAACAAGACAAGTTGCTGAAATAGTGCACCTGTCAACAAATGAATAGTGCATATGTCAACAGATGAATAGTGCATCTGTCGACAGATGATTTTTGCCTGTCGACAGATCACACAGAAATCTATTTCCAGAAAGCCCAGTCTTCTGGTTTTTGCAAACCTTTCAGCATCTGTCGACAGCAGCAAGTCGGCTGTCGACAAACGGAGTTTTGGGAAGATCTTATGGCCGGGATATGATCTATATTTGGGTGTTTCCTTTTAGCACGACTCTCTATGCTGGACACCACTATATATGGATCATATGAGGCTATTTTCGCAGCAAGGAGCCTCCACACAAAAAAACCCCAAGCCAAGAACAAGAAGAAGGTTCCCCTGTTTTCTGCTTCAACTCTCCATCCAGCGCGAGGAAGATCCATCTCACGAGCGGAGTTGAAGTTGGTTTGTTCGTCTTTCAAGCTTCTCCATCAACTGATACCTATCAAGAAAAAGCTTGAAGTTCTTCTGGACGACCACCATGAGGAGTTCTTCATTGGATTTGATCTTCAACTCAAAACTCTTCTTTTATTCTACCTTTCATATCTTTGTGTGTGTGGTAGTGGTTCAAGCGTTCCTTGTGCTTGATCCACGTGTGGATTGTTGTTCTAATTACGTGTTTGCATCAGACAATGTGTGTGTGGTGTGTTGGTCAGATCAAGGCTAGAGGATCTGATCTATTGTGGACTTGATCTAGCGTGTGTGTGTGTGGTTTAGCCGTTGTGCTCGTGTGTGTGTTGTACTCAGTTCTTGAGTAGTGTGTCCTCACTGTGTGAGGGGTGGATGTAGGAGCCACGTGGTGTGATCTCCGAACCACCTAAAAAATCCCTTGTGCACTGTGGTTTGATTTGTGGTTTGCATTGTATTGCGCTAGATGCATGCATAGGGATTTCGTCTACACACTAACTGTTAGTTTGCTCACACACATTGCATCGGATCAAAGGGGTTTAATTGAGTAGATCTTTTAATCCGAAGTAATTTTAAATTGCTTAAGTTTCCGCTGCAAATCTATTCAACCCCCCCTTCTAGCTTTGCCATTACCGAATAACTGATCCTAACAAGAACATGGAACATGGTTCACATGAATGATCAACAAGAAGATAACTCAAGGGAGAAAGATTACTAGAAAAGCAACTCTCCTAGAAATATCTTCTCTTCTTCTATCAATAATTTCTCAAGATCCACATACTCAAAACTTACATGGTTTCTCATTGAAGCAATGTAAAGGAGGTAGAAAGAACTATCATAGCTTAATCTACACTACATGGTGAGATCAACATGGTTTCAAATTAAAACAAGTTGAGATAGTAGAAGTTGTGATACATTGCCTCCCTTGATTAAACACTAACTTGAACATGATGGAAAGTGCAATTCCTATCATGGAACTACTTTCCAAATCTGGAAATTGACATACACACGATGAAGAATTACTTCTACTACTGATCCAGTCTGAAATGTAGGAAGAAAGAAAAGGGGATAGGAAGTGAATCCTACCTAGCTTGAAGAAGATGAAGAAATAACCACAAGTAAGGAAGTGAAGCAGCTGAAGCTTGTTGTTGTAGTAGCTATAACCCCCAAGATGGCTCCACAACCCCTTCCCAGTGACAGCTCCAGCAAGAACTCCAGCAGTAGCTTGAGCAGAAACATGGTACAAGAAGAACAATAGCTCCAGCTAAACCCCAACTGTAGAGCTTCGTATGCACAGCAGCTCCACAACAGCAGTAAGTGAAGAGTTTGGAAAGATGGGTATGAGGCATAACGGGGTATATTATAACCCAAGGGTCTCTCCATGCACAGCAACACATTGGCGGCTAATGTGACATGGTAAAAACCAGTTGGTTTTTACCTCAACACGTAGTTCATGCAACTTTTCCCATGCTTACACATAGGTAACTAACATGTTACCTTCACCCTCAAGTGCGCTGGCCTCCCCCAGTGCCTCCACGTAGGCAACCTAAAATTCCAGGAAAATGGCTACTGTAATTGACCCAAAATTCAGCTGGCCCATTAAACTTGATGTAAACATGTTCAAAGGGTATCCATTTGTCTTGAAATTTCAACCATAGACTAATATGATAGTTTTACAAATTATGGTGATTTTTATTTAATTTTTAGATTTTATTTTACACTGGGCGAAAAATCACCCGAAAAATAGTTGCGTCAACTTAACCTCGAAATCCGCACGTCAATAAATCTGGATATTTACATTTCTGATATCTCCACATTTTTTTAAAAATTATAGCGTTCTCGGATTTTTATTTCGTTATAGTTTTTTAGTGTCGCCCTATGGGAGCGCGCACCTCTGTGTACAACACTGGGGTAACATATATTACTAATAATTAAACCCAAATTCTAATTATCTCAATTTAATGATAATAATAATGTATAATAACCACATTATTCATATTTTTCTAACACTTTAAATTTTTGGGGCATTACATACTGAGCATGTGACTTGTTGAGGCTCACTCCCTTACAGTTCCTTTCAGGACTTGCCGTTTGTGTGGCTTGCGAAGGCGTTGTGGCAGACTTGTACCACCAGCAGTAGGGTTAGTTGTGTTGTGTGAGCTTGTGCTCCCTCGGGGTATGCCCCAGGTAGTTGTACTCTTTTATTGGACATGTAATAATGTATTAGGACAATTGTAAATTGTTATATGCAGATATGAGCACATGTACTTTCTTGTGTCTTATACTGTTGTGGTTGTCTTTTATATTCTTACTGGACACGTGTGTGAGCTATCCCTTGCAAGACTTCAGTCCGATCGCGGGAGGTGGACTTGGATACGAAGCCTTATTAGGCATAAATATCCAGGGCCGTTACAGTTAGTATCAGAGCAATGGTCCAGTCAGAATATGAAAAGACATTGAAGTTATAATGTCCCAAGACATAGTTTAAAATATCCACTGCTGGTAGTAAGTCTGCGGTTTTATGTGGTTTTTACGTGAGTTTTGATATGCGAAATATGTAAGGTTGTTTGCAAACTTGGCAGTTGTTAGTAGCAAAAAAATGGTATGATTAGTGGGATAAGTTGAGTAATTATATCAATATGCCAGTTTGCAATTATAGTGTAGTTGTTTAAAAGTTCTCAATTATAGAAATTGGAGGGATTAGTGGATTCAATTATGGAATTCAGTGAAGGTGTATTAGTGAGGTATAGTTGGCAAAGATAGGCATAAGGTAATGATGTGATGGAATAGCAAAGGGAACAATGTTATAATGAGGAATAGAACAGTGTAATAAGGGTTATTAAGTGTGCAAATTGGGGTGAGAACCTTAGCAGAGGTAATTATTATGTTTGAGATTTATGTTATCAGTGTTAAGGAACAGTGTGAATAATAATGTGATTAGTGTTATGGAATGTTTGGAATAATTGTATGAGACAATTCAGTTTGAGATGAGGTATTCGTAAACAGAGGAGCAACAATGTGTGGCAGTCAGATTAAGTGTATTTGTGATTAGAGATGGTTGCAGTAAAGAGCTTGGGAGTAGTGCTGTTATGAATTATGATGATAATGGAAAATTTGATATAGAAATCCATGGAAGTGTGTGCTAAGGTGACTTTTTTTTTTGATAGGTAAACATAAATTGTATTGGATGAAGATAGAATGTACAAGAAGCCATATCTACACATACCGTAGATTATAGCCAATACTCCGTAGGGGTTCTGGGAGAGTGCACCATCCCTCAAAGAGGAACAATGTTCCCACTCCACCAGAAGCCACCCTTAGAGAAAAAGACAAAAGACAGAGGCATCATGACTACACAGCCCGTAGTCTATGATATTATTGAAAACTAAGCCTGAAGCCTTTAGCACACTATAGCAGCACCAACCAACCTGAAAGATACATAGATCGCAGCAGCTAGAAAGTAACCGTTAGTGTTAAGACAAAAACAATAAAACTAGACATGCAGATAGTAGAAGAATGCATAACCCAATAAATAAGCTCATTAGTAGGTGAAGTTAAATCTTTTGATAACCCTTTTTTCCCTCACAGTAAGACTCGTCTTATGAAGATCCTTCTCCATCAAAGTTCTAGAGTCATAGAGAATGTCAATGAGAATGGCCGCCTTGTCTCTATTCTTACCTTCAAAATGCGTAAGCATCTTTCCCTCCAAATCCACCAGATAGTACATCTGAAAGCAATTTTAACCAATCTAGTAAGGGTACCTTTACCAGGAAAGGCATTCACTAAAGCGTGCATCTCATAATGAATACTTGGATGGGGTTTCCTGCTAAAGTCAAATCTCTTGAGAATTTCCTGCCAAATCCATTGAGTGTAAGAGCATTCAAAGTAGAGATGGTCAATGCTTTCATTTTTGCAGAGACACAAGTTGCATCTATTAGCAAAGTAGTAGCCTTTTCTCTGGAGATTGTCCAGAGTTGGAAGTTTCTATGAAGGGCCTGCCAGATACAAAGAGAGTGTTTGGGAGCAGTGGGCCGGTCCCAGACCCAGCCATAATGAGTCCAACTCGGTTTCTTATCCCTGATTTGATTCCAAGCCGATTTCACACTAAATCTGCCTTTATCATGGTTCCAGCGGATCTCATCTTCCTGATTATTACAAAGAGTAATTGCATGAATTTGCGGCCAGAGAGTGAACATTTCAGGACTTATAGGGTGAGGGAGATTCCAATGAGTATTATGAATAAAATGAGAGACATTAATGTCCTTAGGAGCACCAAGATCCTGCCGAATTCTGTCACCAGATATTTGATGGATGCTTTTCCCATTAAGCCAAGGGTCATACCACATGCTAGTCTTCATACCATTGGAGATGTTATAGGATATGTGTTTACAAATCCAGTCCCTAGCTTTAAGAACACCTTTCCAAGCAGGAGAATGATAAGATCTAGATTTGCACAACCAGATATTGTACTTAGTGAGGTACTTACTGTGAATCCATCTGATCCAAAGACTCTCCTTATTTTGCAAGACATCCCATAGCTGATTAACCATACAAGCCTTGTTCCAATCCTGCAATTTTCTCAGAGCAAGCCCGCCTTCCTCTTTAGGAGTACAGATATTGGTCCAACTAACCATATGCATTGCTTTACCATCCCCATGCCCATTCCAAAAGAAATTGCAGAGAAGTCTATCAATTTCCTGAGTTAGACCAGAAGGGAGAAGAAAAGCATTAGACCAATACATAGCATAAGACTGTAAAACAGACCGGATCAGCTCAAGTCTACCAGCCTTAGACAAGAATCTCGTCTTCCAAGCCTTCAATCTGATTTAAATTTTCTCAAGAATAGGCTGACAATGGTTCTTTTTAATTCCCATAGAGATAAGAGGTAAGCCAAGATAAGGACAAGGAAAAGAACCTTCTTCCACCTGTAAACAATCAATAATGCTTTGTTTATCCTTGATACCAGCACCAATGTAAACTTTGCTCTTAGTATGGTTGAGGTGGAGACCCGAGCATCCCCAAAGATTTTGAGAATAGAAGCAAGATGTTGGATGGATTGGAGGTCATTATGCAAGAAAATGATAAGGTCATCCGCAAAAACAGTGTGGGAGATATAAGTATTAGCAGCACAGGGAACTCTAATATGTCCACTCATAACCGCCCTATCAAGCAAGCAGGTAAGACCTTCCATGACAATGGTAAAAAGATAAGGAGATAGAGGGTCTCCTTGTCTAATACCATTACTACTACTGAAACCCAATGGGAGAGCCATAAACAAGATAGAAAATTTTGGTGTTTCAAGGCAGTTCTTGATCCATTGAATAAAGATGGTTGGGAATTTCATTCTATTCATCAGATGATAGATAAGAGATCTGTTAACAGAATCAAATGCCTTCCGTAAGTCAGCCTTAAAAATTTTATTGCCTTTGCTAGTAGAGTGCATGTCTCTTGCCAGTCATTTGCTAACAGGACGTTGTGTTGAATACTTCTCCCTTTAATGAATGCCGCCTGATTGAGACTGATGATATTGCCCATGACCTTCTGCATCCTGTCAGCCATCACTTTGGAAATATTTTATAAAGGAAATTGCAAAGTGATATAGGTTTGTAATTTTCATGCAATCAGCTGTATCATTCTTTGGTAGCAAAGCTATGAAGGTGCAATTGATTTGGCGATGGAGTTGGCCAGTGTAGAAAAAGTGCTGGCATGCCTTGATAACATCAGATCTAGTAACATGCCAAGTCGCTTGATAGAACTCAGCAGGAAACCCATCTGGACCCGAGCTCTTGTTCTTAGGAGAGTTAAAGACCACATTCCTAATCTCT
Organism: Colocasia esculenta; assembly: GCA_014218235.1. NCBI lineage: Eukaryota > Viridiplantae > Streptophyta > Magnoliopsida > Alismatales > Araceae > Colocasia > Colocasia esculenta. The sequence continues at coordinate 67,212,647 of CM024756.1, forward strand.
TCACCGGTGATCGGCTTGTTAGATGATCAATATCCTCATCTTTAAGTTGCTTGATGCTCTCAAAAGTGGTGCTTGAATTGTGCTGCTTCTGATTCAAAGAGCATGGTAGAATTTAATGGTATGATCTTGAACTTTCTGCAAATCATCAATGAGGTTTCCAGTATCATCCTTACACTTTTTGATGGTGTTCCTGGCTCTTCTAGATGCAATAGAAGCATAGAAAAATTTTGTATTGGAGTCACCAAGGTAACCAGTTTTCCTTGATTTCTGTCCAATGAAGCTATCCTCACACTGCATGGCATGTAGGTATTTGCTGTGAGTTTCCTTCTCCTTGTTGATCAGGTTGGTGTTAAAAGGATAATTTGCAGAGCAGATTGTGTATCTGTCAACTCTTTCTTGCACCTGGAAAGACCATCTTCAACCTTGCCGAAATATTCTTATTCCAAGATTTAAGAGCTTCTTTGCAAGCTTTGAGTTTTTGGAACAAACAATACTGGGGAGTCCCTTGGATATGAATATCCCAAGATGAACTAACAACATCAATAAAATCAGAGTGGATACTCCACATGTTGAAGTATCTGAAAGGTTTTTGACTCTGTGGGGCAGGCTGCTCAGTAGAAATGTACATGATGGAATGGTCAGAGGACAGTTGTGGCCCATATTCCAGTAAGGAATCAGCGAAGGTGTTCAGCCATTCTTGATTAATCAAGGATCTATCAAGTCTAGCCATAATTCTCCGATTACTATCACCTCTATTATTACATGAGAGCCAGTTACCCACAGACTTCATATCCATCAGAGCACTAGTGGAAATGCAATCATTGAAATGAGAAAGAATTGGCTGAGGCACTTCTCTCCCTCCCACTTCTCGTGAGGGAATCTAACAGTATTGAAGTCCCCAGAAATCAGCCAAGGCAGACCATTAGAAGAAGAAGAGATGCTATTGATATCAGACCACAATTGCGTTCTCTCAGAAGCATTATTCGAACCATACACAGCAGTAATATGAAACTCTTGCTTCAATTCTTATCCATGCCCTTTATGTGAATCATTTGGCTAGTATGAGACAAGAGATCTATATCCATAAGGTTAGGGTCCCAAAGGATCCAAATTCGGCCATAAGAATGAGCTGAGTCATTAGTTAACAAATTGGCCTGAGGCCAAATAGAATTCTTTCTAATAGCTACATGATTAGTTTTTATTTTTGTTTCAACAATAATGGCTATTTCGCATGCATAAGATCTAATAATGCTATTTAACTCCCTGCATTTCTCATGCTTATTTATCCCCCTAACATTCCATGTTATGATCTCATAAAAGAAAGTATGAAGAGAGAAACAAACATCTAACCGTGGGATCGAGATCCCTTACCCCCTTAGATTTGATGCGGTCAATCTCATCTACCGATTGGAGGTTCTTAAATTTAGAGTTACCTGCATGAGAACTTCCTTGCCCGTTGTTTCCTTTTATATATTTCCCCCTTGGCCGCCCTTGCCATGATCTACATCCGCCGAGGTAGAAGGAGCTCTGGCGCGGATCTCTTCGCTGCTTTCCTTCCTCCTTTTGGCAATTTCCTGAGTGGAGCTGTTCGTGGGATCACCTTCGACATTGCATGCATGGCTTTCTTTTTGTATAGATACGCTGTGAATATGGTTGCCATGTTGTAAAAGGTTTCCTTGCGACATAATAGAAGGGCTACTACTTTTTGAGCCAGCTTCTCCAACAGCCGCCACACCATGCATGTTGCCAGCCTTTCCGATGAGGTTGGTGCATATCTCGTTTGGAGAATGCAACCCGGATCCATGAGAATCCGAGTTATCCTCCTTGTAGGTTATTTCCTTTCCATGCATACTTTCCCTACAATGAGCTGGTAGGACACGTCCTCTCTCACCCATGCAGTCATCGCGAACACCCGGGCTGGTGTCACGAACAGGCGGCTGCATGGGTTGATCAGAACCCGCCTGCAAAGAATGTTGAAGCAAAGAAGAGTCTTCTCCATGTTGAGGACATTGGTTTTTCTGCCTCCATTCCTTCCTAAGAACCTTGGAGCCTACTCTACACTCGCCTCCTCTGTGGCCAATGGAGTTACACTCCGAACATATGACAGGCTTCCATTCATACTGGACGTTCAACAAGTCCATCGAACCGTCTGCGTTCATGATGGAAACTGGGAAGGAAATGCTGCTGCGACATCTACCAACACACAAATTCTTGCAAAGTGTAGATGCTTCCTCTTGGCTGTCAAGGAGTCCATATGCAAAGGCCGCCCCACAAGACTTTCAAGTTTGCTCAGTCCAAGGACAGTCCACCAATGAAGAGGAAGTCCCAGAAACCGAACCCAGACGGGTAAGTAGTAAGGGACTCCTTTTCCATTTGAAGATCTGGTGACCATCTCCGAAGAACTAGAGGATGACCTCTGATACACCAGAAGCCATCAAGAACAGATTTGAGATCATCTTCTTGATTGAACACCACCAAGAAGAACCCTCCTCACGCATCAGGAGCTCAACATCTCCCTTAGGTCTCCAGAAGTTACGAATAAAGGATTGGAGGGCTGAGTAGATCGGCTCCATACCTATGCAATATCCCATGAGGGCATACTTCCAGGACTCCTGTAACTCTTTAGCATCCTCATTTTTAAAGATCACTACCTTCTGTTTCTGTATACATGCTGGTTCGATGAATTCCAATGCATCCTCTTGCGCTGTAGTATCCCCAAGGCCTCCAAACAGTGAAGCCCAAGGACGACGAGCCAAGGAGACTCTAGAGCGAGATCTCCCTAAATGGTCTCCGCGAACTGGTTGACGGCCTCTGAGCGTAGGGGGATCGCCTTGTGGGGGAGCACTCATCAGAGATGTTCCCCCCGCGGTGATCGCAGAGCCATGCGAGGCGCTTGGGGGGAGGACCTCCATGCGCCCCTTAGGGGCAAACCCCACGAGACCTCCCAGGGAGAGACCAAAAGCGCAGAGCTTCTCTCTCTAGAATCGCCTAGAGAGAGAGAGCTGAGAGACCTCTTTGTGTGTGCTGAGGTGACTAGTTTGAATAAAGAAAGAATAGGGGAAGAATAGTGTTGTTGTGAATAGTGGTGGTAATAGGAAATTTGATGAAAAGATCAGTGCAAGTATGTGCCGAGGTGATCGGTTAGGTAAAGAGAAGGTAAGAAAAGATCAATGTATAATGGATTTTCTGAGAATCTTAGAGGATAGATATTTAATTGACAGGTAGTAAATTGTGAAGACCCCACAAAATGAGTTAATGAAGATTGCATTGCTAAAGATAAGATAAGTGAAATTTAGCAGTTGTGAGCAATTTGGGAAAGATTGAGGTCAAGATTAAGAATAATTGAAAAGAGTTAGAATTATGTGAATCGGAATAGAAAGATGGATCAGTTGAGAAACAGTTAAAGAATATTAGGCTGAATGAAATGGCAAGGCAGATTGCATAAGGAATTCAAGTAAGGGTTTGAATGAAAGGATAATAGTGAGTATGTTGTAGCAGTAATATTTTTAGTATTTGAGAATAAAGCAATAATGTGGAATCAAGGAATCAGGCAGAGCAAGTTATTGCAACTAAATGGATTGGTTTCAAGTTCTGGTTTTCAATAAAGGATGTTTATATGTCAACAGAATTGCAGAATGAATAGTACAATGAGATTAGTCAGATAACAGAGTGGTTAAGAGAAATATTTTGTAGAAATGATATTATGGTTGATATAGTTGGCAGGTTATTAACCAGAGAAAGAAAGAGTATAGCAGGTTATGAAACGAATATAATTATATGGTTCAAGAAGTGTTCAACAAGAACTTGCATGTCAGTGCACAAAAGTAATTTGTTTAAGTAAAGGTATTTCCTATAAAGGTATCTCAGAGTTTGATGTAAGAATAAAAGGTAGATTAGTTAAAGAATAGTAAGCAGATTAGAGTATGCCAGAATAGAACAGAAAGAAAAGAAAATAGAGAAATCAGAATTAGAGTGTGATCAGTTAAGCAATGAACAGTTTGAGGCCAGGTAGCACTTAATTGACAGAAAGAAGGTAGAATATGTGTAGCGTTAGCGGAGCAGTTTTATTTTCCTATAAAGAGAGTGCAACACCATGGCTATAATAAGAATAGGTATTTTGAAAGATTATGGAATAAATTTGGTTAAATCAGCTAGAGGATGTTATTAATGCAAGAAAGGTATATGCAGAATAAGATATGTTAATAGTGGTATAGCAGAATTCAGAATTCAAGTATGTGTCACCATTGGAATTAAATTAAGAAGAAAAAGTAAATCAGAGATTCCGGTATATATTCTTGAAGCGTTAATTGATTGAGTAAAGAGATTTAAGAGCAAATACAGTTAGAATTGAGTTCAGCTGAAGTCAGAATATTAGAGAAAATGGAAAGTAATTGAAGCAATAATAAGGCAGGATTTATGGAATATTTTATCAAGTATTCAGAGTAATCAGAGTAGCGCAGCGGAAACGTGGATGATTTAATATTCACATAATATCGAGGTTTAAATGATTAAAAGAAAGATTAAGATTTATGCACAGCTGGATAAAGAGGCAGTGCTTTTGGCCAGATATGAGTTATGGCAGCATGAGCAAAATGGTATATAAAGATAGAAATTCAGTTATGGTAATGCGATTTCCTTTAAGAGATTCGCAGTTAAGGGTGTGAATAAGGTTGAGGCAGAATAACAGATGGCAGTGAAAGACAAATAATGAAGTGGCACCGAAAAATTTGAGAATTTAAAGATGGTTTTCATGGTAAAACACCTAAGGGTAGCAGAGTAAAGTAAGAGGATTCGAGTACATGAAATGGGCCAGAAAGAAATGTGGTAAACACATCCAGAAAAATGTGGAAGCAGGTTGAGTCAAAAGAGATAAAGTGCCAACAGTAGGGTAGAATCGCCTACGGTTGAAAGGTAAAGTGAGTCAGTTTGGTAACTGGGTAGAGTAGGTACGGAATTGAGCAGATTGAGTTAGCCAGTGTAGAGTGGCTTGAAAAGCAAGCGCAGAGAAAGTGTATCCTACTTGTTTTGTATATAGTTTACTTTCTTTTAGGTGATAGTTCGGTTTGCTGTGGTTTTATTTTGAATGTCGAGGACGACATTCCTTTTTGAAGTGATAGTAATTTAACATCGCGTATTTTCGGATCCTCATGGATCTTCATTTAGTGGTTGTGATGGTCAGTGTGTGGCCATTGATGTGTGTACAGGTGTTTACGCAGGTTTCTGGGGCTTTGTGGGCCGACAGTTCGGGCCCAAAGCACCCCTCTATTCACTCTCTATGAACGCGATAGGGACTAGCGTCACGTTCTGAACACGACGGTCCTGAGTGTCGCGTTCTGGTTGTCGCCGCAGAGCGGTCTTTGTCTGCATGTCCGCCGCGTGTTGCGCGCTGGGCGACTTGCTGACGTCGACCTTGGGAAGGCGACGGTCTCCTACGTCGCGTTCTTGTCACGACAGAAGGCTACGTCGTGTTCCCAACTGTGATGCATTTTATGTTAGGTCGGCCAAACAGAGCTTCCACAAGCTCTGCTCGGTCAGGGGAGATTACTGTAGAGGTTCCTTGGGCGATTTGATGATTTGGTGGTGTTTTGGCGTGTTCTTGCCGCGAGGACGTTGCACGGAGTGGGGGAAATGCTAGGTGGTTGTCGTTCTTTGCATTCTTCGCAAAGGTAGGGAGATTCTACCCTATTTTGTGCTATGGATTGCATGTAATGCATGTTTAGACTGTTATTCACTTTATACATGTTAGATACCATGATAGGGCATTGAATGATGCATGAAAAATGGATTTAAACATGGTTTTGCATGGTTTGTGGGGGTGATCCGGGGAGGGTGTCCCGGATTAGGGTTCCCACCTGTGAAGGCGATGGGCCCCCCTGTCGCGTTCTGAACGCGACAGGCCGACCCGTCGCGTTCTGTTTTTGACTGCGACATATCGAAGGGCCACATTCAGAAGGCAACATTAGCCTATGTCACGACCTCAGTTCCGAGAACCTGTTGTGCATGTTTTATGGCAAGGTTATCTGGTTATTGTTATTTTATGTGTATTGTTTTGGTAAGCAGTGCACTGGCACCTGTAGCGCTCTTTGAGCATACTGTTCACGTGGTTAGCGTGGTGTTCACATGGTTGACGTGGTGTGTATGTGGTTTGAGCGCTATGCATGTGGTTTATGTATGCATGGCGAATAGTTCGATGTATGTGCTCGTCTGTGGTTAGTTTGTGGTAGTTGGGCAGTGAGGTTCCAGCGTGAGCCTAGCCTCGGTCATTTGATATCTTTTATAGGTTATTTACGATGGTTTAATTAGTAAATATGTGTAGGGTTGAGAGTTAGTGTATGATTATTAAGTGATTAATGTGTATTTTGTTTAATGTGGCAATGGTGGTCGTGAGACGACCAATGACAAGCCAGTTTATTATTCATTAATGTAGTTCTTGTATGTGTCTGTGTAGGTTAGCTTGTAGGTCACATAGTGACCAGATGCAAGCTATTCCTGACACTTATATCGTGATTTGTAATAAAGATTATATATGTATGTATAGTGGTTTTCTGCATTGCCGAGTTTGGTGGTTTGGCGCCTATTCCAGAATACCTCTTCTGGGGTGTCCCAGGTTCTGTGTGAGCTAGGCACGTGTGTTTTGTTGTGCTCAGGGTTTGTCCCGATATTGTGTGTACCGTTGAGGTCTGTGTCGTCTTCCTAGACACCCTCACTCCTGTCTTTGAGTTGCACGTCTGGCTAAGGGAAGACGGCAATTGGGCAGCAACTTGTGTGTGTTGTGGTTGTACTTAGTCGCTTGTAGTGCGCTCGTGGTTGGGGATTATGGACACCAGTAGACATACTAGGCCCCAGCTAGTCCTGTTTTCCAGTGCCTCACTTTAGGGAGCTCGGGCCAGAATCCCTAAAGGTGTCAGGCATGGGCCTGTAGTTGTGTATGGTCTGTAGGTGTAGTGTTAGTGGTCTCCACTGTTCTTTGGCTTGTGCTTGTGGAGCGGCAGTTGGACCTTTCGTCCATGATTGCAAGACTGAGACGTGGTTCTTGTGTTGTGTTGTCTGGGTTGGATACTAGCGTCATGAACTAGTAGTCTGTTCCCGTGTGGTGGCGTCGTTCTTTCCGACTCGTGCTTTGCCACTGGTTGTGGTTTGTGAGTGGTGACTCACCAGATGTGGTTTGACCTGTTGTGGTGTGTCTGGTAGGAGGCACAGTTGTACTGAGACTTTGTGGTGGTACCTCGTGGCGGTAGGTACTTGTACCCTTCGTGGGTATCCATTTCTCGTGGTACGTTGTGTACCAACCTTTTTAGGTGTTGATGTGGAGTTGTGATCCGTGGAGGTCGTGTGGTGAGACCTTCCACTCGTTGTGTTTTACCCTTCTTCAAATAACCTTTTGATTGTAGTTTAAGTGTGTGATCGATTGGCTTGTTGATGCCAGTCTTATTGCCTTTGTGGGTAAGTTGCCTATGCGGCTGGAAGCTTAGGCGACCAGTAATTGTAGTAGTTTGCCTGTGAGGCTGTGGCTTAGGCATTACAGTTGTTAGGCGGACTAGTGGTGCTGTGCTAGTCCTGTGGTTCCTCTTTATTTCCGAGGATCATGTATTTGTTAATGTGTTATTGTTTTAGTTGTTGTTTAATATGAATGTTGTGAGCATACTATGGTTTGGCTATCGATGTTGCCAGTGAGACTTGTAGATGGTGTTTTTCCTCTACTCTCGGAAAACACTGGTCCCACGATAGGAAATATGAAATTTAAAAGAAAAGTAACTAATGGAAATGGAGATGGAAACGTGGAAATCGAAAACGTGTGTGTGTGCACGAGGAATGTGTCGCGATCGCCAGGTGCACGTGGGCACCGAGTGAAACAGGCAGAAAGGAAATGATGTGGTGTGCTTACCTCCACCCGAAGAAAGCACGGGAATGTGTGGTGGATTCTCCTTCCTTCTTCCGCCGGCCGGCCGACGAAGAAGATTTGATGCCGATTACCTGTAAGAAGAAAAGACAGGAAACACGTGAAAGAAAATTAGACTGTGAGGTGTAGTGAAATGCGAAGGGTACGAAATATAAAAGACATATAAATGGAGGTTAACACACCTTGTGGAGGTGGAGTTAAACCCCTAAATTGGTAGGACGAAAGTGTGATGTATGTGCGTGTGTGGAAATTCAGTGAAATGTATGCAACTAAAAAAAGACTAAAAGAGGAAGGGATGGAGGAACGGAGCCGGCGGCGTAGCCCGTGGTGGCGAGGGACGAGGGGAAATGAGAGAGGATACGATGGAGTCCCTCCCACTGCTAATCCTTTGTGTGGGAACTCTGGCTCGCAAGGAAGGTGACGCGAGGATGGCGCACGTACTCCACCTCGACTTCGGAATGTGAGCTCCCGATCCGACAGAGTCCCGCCTCGAAGGGTTGGAGAATTGAAGCTCGTGGGTCGAGGTGAGAGTTTGGAAAGGCTTCTCCGTAGTTGAGATTGGATACCAAATGAGGGCCCCCGAGGTCTGCATTTATAGCCTAAATTGCATCCACTACAGTGGACATCTATTAAGCATGAAATGCGTCTGTCTGACATGCCGCGATTCAGAAGGTCACTTGATTTACGATTGACTTGACATTAACATGATGATCATAGATTACAGCTACGTTATGAATAGCGTCTGGGTGGCACGCTGTGCTTTCTTAGGTAAATCATATTTCTGACAAAATTTGATTTTGATTTGACTGTTTGTAAAATGCGGCGAGCCGCCCAGACGAGCTTCTAACAAACATCATGATTACTGACGTGTCGCCTCTTAAATGGAGCTGACAGGGCGCAGCTCGAGGATTTGACTTTTAATCGCAGCGGGTCGGTAGGAAGAGCATTAGAAGTGTTTTTCACAGCGACGACTGCCGACGCGGATGAGAACAAAAGGGCGTCCGCTGTTTAGGACGCGATTCATTGAAGCTCAATAGACCCTTATGGAGAAATCCCTAGAAATCTAGAAAGATAGGGAAATCACTCAAGAGATTAATTGAGAAGAGCCACTTCGAGGCATCGCGGTATAACATGAAATCTGCTCGATGTGCTACCAAATTGGCATGTCTACAGCTGCCTCACCTTGGCGTCTGCTTTGCAAGGTAGTGAGGTGAAGTGATATGAAATGAAAGAAATGAAGTGGCGTGAATTGAGTGGAACGAAGCAGAATGACTGAAAAGTAGACGCCAAGGTGTGATGAGACACGCCTCAACAACACATGACAAGAGCTGTTCTTCAGTCTAGAATGAAGTGGTTCGTTGACAATCTCAAGAGAAAACTCAATGCTTTGGAGAAAGGGGTGTGCACGTGGGCACGGAAAAGGAGAAAGATCAACTTCCAGCGTCGGGGAAGTACTTAAGGACAGAATCCGTTAGGTTTCACCTTTGGGGGCGTCTACCACTGCCGCAGGTGGATCCTTGGGAGAATAACTAATTTGAAAGAAATCCAAGGCAGCGAGTTTCTCAAGCGATGATCTTCAAATAACAACACAATGGACTGAGTACTTGACTTGGAGTGGAATATTTCATGTTATCTGGAATCGAGGAACAAGTGGCTCTCTTTAGTTAAAAATGAGAGTGATTTTCTGGAGTTATGCTTAAAAGGTCCTATACGATGCATGCTGGGCTAAAAGCAAAACATAAAACAAAGGAAATATAAAATAATCAAGGATAATATTGTCATGCCAGTAGAAGTCAGGATATCGGACGGAACCATCGTCCCCCCACAGCGTAACGGCCTATCCTCAAGTCATAAGACTCCTCTGGAATTGTCATTGTTTTTGGCTGAGGAGGGGAACTAAAACTCCAGTTTTGTCAGAGCCTCGAGGTCCTTGATGTGCTTTAATAAAGTATATCATATAGTAAGATGCAATATGTACAATACCGAGTTGGTGGTCGCCAAGGATGATCGTACATTGTACGGCGAAGGCCTAAAAATCAAAAAAAATTTCACATTCTTGCATTTGCCTAAACTTTTAAAAAAACCAGTAGACTTGGCCCTAGGGTTCATAATTAGATTTGTCCTTTCTTAAAATCAAAACTTCTCTGTAAGTCTGGTGTCTAGGATTAGAGGTTAAAAAGCTTATGCTTAAGTGAGCTAGAGGTTACATAATTGGGTCCTTGGGAAAGCAAGGGGGCCTCCCTCTACTCCACCTCTTGCCTGGCCAGTATAAGAAGAGCTAGGATTGGGTTTAAGCAAGTATAAATCCAATTTTGAGAAAAATAACATAGGTCCAAGGAACACTTAGTGTTTAGGTTAATTTGTTTGAAAGTGTTTGTTTTTTTGTGTTTGTTCATAAAAATTCAAAAAATCAATAAAAATCTAAAAATTAAAAATCATAAAACATAGGCTTTTCAACTGTGCATGCTTGGTAGACGCTCCCTGAACATAGATTTGGCTCAACCTATAGACGAGATTGAAAGATTCTTTCATAGGATGGCCAACAAAGACCAAAACCAAGTTGCTAGGAATGTAGAAGAGGTCGCACCCAGACAGATGAAGGAGTATTTTATTCCTTCTGATTATCAACCTGCTACTTGCATCAGGCCAGAAATTCCTGTAAATCACTTTGAAATCAAGCCAGGAACCATTCAAATGTTTCCATCCTTATATGGCAATCCCAATGAAGACCCTTATAAGCATATAGATCAGTTCCTAGAAATTTGTTCCACTGTCAGGATCCAAATTTCACTGAAAATGCCTTAAGATTAACCCTATTTCCATTCTCTTTGAAAGATAAGGCCAAACATTGGTTAGGAACCATAGGGAGAACCATTAGAACATGGCCAGAAATGCAGCAGGAGTTTTTGAAGAAATTTTACCCCATTGGCCGCTCTAACACCATGAGAAGAGCAATAACTAGATTCTCCCAACACCCGGGAGAGTTAATACATGAATCATGGGAGAGATTGAAAGAGTTGCTTAGAAAATGTCCCCACCATGGTTTGTCGAGGTGGCAAATAGTTCAAGCTTTTTATGAAGGTCTGACAGAATCAAATAGGCAGATGGTTGATGCCTCATGTGGAGGAGCATTCATGACTAAGAGCGAGGATGAGGCATATAATCTGTTTGAAACATTGAGTGAGAATTCTATCAATCATGCCTCACTCCACTCTTACGAGAGAGCACTAGGACCTGTAAAGAAGGTAGGGTTGTATGAATTAAGAGGGAGAGGAGAACCAGATTCTAGGGTAGAAGATCTGTTAGATAGACTTGATCAGAGATTGGAGCAGAATTTGGAACAAATTTTGATCAATTATTGTCTTTAACTGGGCGAGCCACACCCAAAATTTCTCAAACCACCTGAAACTTGCTCTATGTGTGCTAGCTCAACTCACCCTACTAGTGCTTGTCCCACTACTGCCCAATTACCCCCTTTTATTCAAGAACAAGTCCAAGCTGCCCAAGGTTTTTACAAACCCGCCTATGATCCATATTCTAACACTACAACCCTGGTTGGAGAAATCACCCGAACTTTTCTTGGAAAAATCAATCTGAACAAGTGTCTCAACCTTCTTTTAAGCAATCCATGTACGGTCAATCCTATCCCAATCAGAATCCGGGATTTGACCAATCTTCTTATTCTAAACCTCCACAAGTCCAAGGAAATCAAAACTCCAATCAATTTGCTCATACCAATTTCCAGCAACCTTCATATAATCAACCACCACCTCCTCAGCCCAATTGGGAAGATAAAATGAATCAACTCCAAAACATGATGGTGACTCTATGCCAAACTGTGTAAGAACAACAAAGTCAATATCAAAATCAAAGCCAAAATTTTCAACAAATTTGGCAAGGATAGAGTCCCAAATTGCTGATGTATGTCAAAGGAGGGAGTCAGGTCAATGCCGAGTCAAGCTATAGCAAACCCAAGGACACAACCCTCCTGGATTTTATCAGAATCAGCAATACCATCAAGCCCAGGGGTACAGATCACCTGTTCGCAAAAATGCACCTCCACCATCAAACACACAACAAGATTTTGTCCAGAACATCCAGCACCACAAAATCAAAATCAACATATACAACAGAATTCTCCTCCTGCCTAAGCTAGGGGCCCACAAGTAGAAAATGTTAAAACCGTGTCGACTTTAAGAAGTGGAAAAATCAGAATAAATCCTCACCCACACATGTCAACATTGAATGAGGATAAAGAAAATGAATTGAAATTGAAATTGAAGAAGAGAGTGAAGAAAATGTTGAAAAAGAAAATCCAAGGGAAGCGAGAAAATTACTGAAGAATCTCTAGACAAAATCAAAATGAATGAAGACCCAAGTTGTTACATTCCAAGAGTCCCTTTTCCTGAAGCTTTAAAGCCAAAATCCAAAAGCAAACCAACTTGTAATGAAGAACTCTTGGAACTCTTTAAGCAAGTTCACATCAACATTCTCTCCTTGATGCCATCAAGCATGTGCCTACTTATGCCAAATTCTTGAAAGAAATGTGCACTCCCAACGTGAAATGAGAAATAAAACTGAAACAATCATTCTTCCAGAAACTGTGAGTGCCATTATCTTGAACCAACTCCCTAAAAAGCTCAAAGATCCAGGCACTCCACTAATTCCTTGCACCATTGGTGGAGTCACTTTTGAAAGCGGCCTTTCGGATTTGGGAGCCAGTATCAATCTCCTACCTTTTGCTATTTTTGAGAAATTCAAGTTAGGAGAATTAAAACCCACTTCTGTTGTCCTTCAACTAGCCAATCGTTCTGTCACCACTCCTAAAGGCTTAGTTGAGGATGTTATTGTGAAAATCAATGATTGTTACTTTCCTGCTGATTTCATCATTCTGGACATGAACACTCCTCAAGATTTAACTCAGTCCACCATCATCCTTGGTAGACCTTTTTTCGACACAGCTAGAGCTAACATTGATTGTGCTACTGGGATGATGGATATATCATTTGGGGATAGGAGGGTTAGTATCAATATTTTTAAGGCATCTAGGCATCATGATCAAGGAGAGAGTTGTCTAGTGGTAGACTCCTTGGAAGAATCTTGTGTGGAAAAAGTAGTAGACCAACCCGGTACTCTAGGGTTTAAGGGAGAGGAAGGATAATTTAATTCCTTATTTCAAAATAATGATCCATCATTTCCGTTAGGGTGTCCTCCAAAGGTTGAGCTAACAACCACTCTGCTAGTTCAAAGTACATCTTTTTAGGAGAGAATGAGACTTGGCCTATCATAATTGCTAGCAATCTTATAAAGCCAAAGCAATGATCTATAAAGCCAAAGCCAAAAACATTCCATGATAAACACATTCATAGAAAATTTTTCAAGTGCATGATAAGGTCTGGCTATTTAATTCTAGGCTTCATCTGTTTCCGAGAAAATTAAAGTCCCGATGGGATGGTCCTTACATTGTTGTCAAAGCTTGTGACAATGGTGCTATTCATAACCCTAAAACTAGACAATCATTCACTGTTAATGGGCAGAGGTTAAAGCATTTCTTTGAAAGCCCATCTTCCTTGAAAATTGAGTCTACCAAGCTAGTTGAGCCAAATGGAGCCTAATTGCGTCCAACTGAAGACGATAAACTTAGCGCTCTTGGGAGGCAACCCAAGTGTACAGACTTCCTTTATCAGGTAATTCTCTGTCTTACTTTCCTTTCCTGTAAATAAGTAGGGGGAGAGGTAGAATAAGCATGCATTCATAGTCCTCATCCTAACTAATGCTTTGTTTTCTTTATTTATATTGACTTATGCAAATAAAATTTCACAATGTTTCATCTTTGAATAAAATTACTTGGCATTGCGAAAACACAAACTATGTGTCTGATCTTTAACCATTAAAATTTTTGTAGTTGTCACATCCCTCTACAAACATCCATGTTAGGTAGCATCTAGTAAAGGATTACATGTACTCCCTATCTACCTTATGTATGGATTTATGGCAAGAAGTTTTATACACACACTACACAGCTACTTAGACTAGCTGATGAACCTAAATGTAGCAAATTTGTTAAGGCTAGTAGGAGAGAGGTGATTGGTTTTCTCCCTTCCCCTTAAGTGAATTGCAAAGGAAGTGAAGGCATGTGATCAAGGAACCTGACTGCCCATCCTTCTTTTAAGAGGAAAAGAAAAAAAAAAGAGAAAAAAATTGCAAAAACAAAAGAAAAAAAATCCATGAAAATGCCCCGGATCTGAGTAATGTTGGACTCGCTACTCTTGAAAAGTGATGGGTTGTGCAGCATTATGGATGAAAAAGAAAGAAAAATTCTGAGTGCATAAAGTGCAAATAAAGAGGCAAAGTCCTCAACCCAGATAAATAATCCTCAAGGAAGTTGGGCAGAATGAAACTGAGAGAAACAACCCCAATCTGACTGAGCAAGGATCTTATTCCACAAATCTTTCTTCTCTCTCAAATTAATCTAATCGCAAGTGCTAGCTGAGGCAGAGGAGCTCCAAGAGGGCTGATGTGAACTCTTAAGTGAGCTTCATTTGTGCACTTATTTCTTGTCATAAGCCCTTACAATTAGGAAAGACATATCTCTACATTAATCTTTTACATGATGACTGCTTAGCATGAGACATTACATCGTCTAGTCTTACATTTGGAGTAATTTTTATTGCTAAGGGACTAGCAATGTTCAAGTAGGGGGGAGTGATAACTACAGAACTTTTCGTGTTAAATTTCATACATTTAGTTAATTTTAGACATCATTTGTCTATAAATAACGTGCATTTTGGTTTTAATTTTCACTATATTCATGTATAAATTTTGAGCATATTAGTTAATTTTTTTGGGTAGAACACAGTTAGATTTTCATTTAATAAAGTCAATGCTTTTTGAATAGTTTGACTAATAAAATGTTTTCTCTTTTGCAGGTACATTGTACATAAATAATCTTGGTCTTATATTTTCAGAAATAATTCTTGTACACATTGGAAATAAAAGATTTTGTGTAAATAGATATTGTATATAAATAATTTTGTCATCATAAATATTTTTGTAAATATCCTTTAGTAATAAATAAGTATGACTTTGTAAATAAATAAGATTTTTAAATAATAATAATAAATAAACCTTTTACCCTACCCAATCCCACACACTCCATTTAAAACTCTTGTTTCTTTTTCTTATCCACTAGATCGATGGAAGCTGTTGGAAGTAGCTAGAGCTTGTGCAGCTCTGGTACGTGGTGTGTGAAGCCTATGAAGAGAGGAGCTAGAGGCGGTGCATGTGGATCAGCTAGTGTACAGCGGATCTGGCCGCAGGCAGTGCGGAGCTCTGGAGGCGGGAAGCTAGAGAAGGTGCGCAGTGGAATTGGCGCCCGTGCGAAACTGATGCGGCAGGCTGCTGTGCGATGGAGCTGCGCAGCTGGAGCTCTGGCGGTGGCGAAGGCAGAAGCAGCTGGAGCGTACGGAGGCGGTGTGTGAGTTGTGCTGAGGGACTAGCCGTGCGAAGCAGTATAGGCGGTGCAGAGCTGGCACGACGGAGGCTTGCGGATCCGACGGAGCAGTGTGCGCACTGCAGCTGGAGCGCTGGCGATTAGGTGGATCTGGGCTGCGATGGAGGCGGTGCATGTGAATCCCAGCTGCACGGCGGATCTGTGCGGAGCGGGCTCATGCAAAAAAGCGTTGGTGCGTGCAGAGGCGGGAAGCAGAGCTCGTGCACGCTCAGTTCGTGCGTGAGGAGCCTGCACCTGGAGGGTTCCAAGATGCATATTTAAGGACCCCAAGGTCCTCAGAAGCGGGAGTTCAGAATTTTTGGTAGTTCAGCGTTTGAGGGATTTTCTTCCATTTTTCTTCTGTATTTTCCTTTCAGCATCTGTAGGGGGTTCGACATCCAGAGGGGGCTCTGCTCGTCTGGGGGGGGGGGGGGGGGTTCTATATCTGGTTTTGGTTCAGATTATTTTGGGTGTCTTCTGTAGGCTGTTGGGCAAGGGAGGTCTGGTTTCTCTTTTCTTCTGTAAGGGGTTCGGCATCTGAGAAGAGCTGTGAGAGATCCAGAGGGTTTTGGGGTCGGTTTTCGGCTTTGTTCTTCATCTAGAGTTCTTCCTTTCTTCTGTGCAATTTTCTGAGTTCGACAGTTCTTCCTTTCTTTTGTGCAATTTTCTGAGATAGACCGATTTCTTTCTTTTCTTCTTGCAAATTGTTGAGAGATCGATCCAGTGGAATTGATTTTTTTATTATTATTTCTTCTTTGTTGATTTATCTCTTTTCCTCTATGCTGTGGAGATCAATTCAGTGTTAATTTGTCCATTTCTGTTGTGTTCAGAGATTCGAATGCGGATTCTTCTCCTCTTCTGTAGGGACTGCTGATTGTGTTCATGAGCATTTGGTTCAGTTTCGGCTGCTGGGAGAGATGGTTGCTGCTGGGAAGGGGTTTAGCATCTGAGGGAATCAACTAGTTCTTCTTCCTCATTTCTGTGAGCATCTGGTGTTAGAGAGATTGGTGGTCTTGTGCGTCTGAAGAGTCCGGAGTGTGTGCTGCAGAGACAGCATAGGGCAACCAAGAAGATCTCATTTCTTGGTTTGGTCTACGGTTGTCTGGCGTCCAGAAAGCTTCCGGAAAGTCCAGATCCAGGAGTGAGTTCGCGAGTTTTAGGTTCTTGTGTAGCAGAGATAGTTTTGAATTCATGAGGGATTTTGGAGCTTCTTCTTCTTAGTATTAATAATTTTGTTCTTATTACTGTGCTTCATAGCTGAGAATTCCAATTTAGCAATAGTAAATTTCTGTTTGCATCAGTAAATTCTTGTTTCTTATTTTCTGTTTGATTCTTAGCTTTAAGGATAGTGATTTGCTGTTTGTGGAAAGTTACTTTTATTGATTGTTCATCCCCTGAGCTGGGGTACATTGGTTTGGTAATTTTCTGTTGAGATTTTTTGTTCTGCCATTTTTCTTATTTCTTTTGAGTTCTAAATTTGTTGCTGAAATTAGAGGTGCATTCGTATGTTTCTAGTTACAGATTTGTCAACTTATTTGATCTCTCATTGTGAGGGTACAGTGTTATCAATTTTCTATTATTTTTCCATAGCTTGTTCTTTCATTTTGTTTGACCTGTCGAGTTGTGAGGGAATTTGGTTGGTATGTTTACATATTCAATTTAATGCATGTTACTTTGGTAATAGTGTCAATAGAGTGTTTCTAAAAAGCAGTTTCTTAAGTCAAATTCTATTCAACTCTCTGTGATATGACATGTTCTCACCACTATGCTAGTTATCTTTTGCTACTTTAGATTTGTGAGACAGTTTAGAGAAGGTGAGCATTTTGACATGTGCAAAGGACTCTAGACAACGAAAGTGCACAACCACCAATGCCGCGTTCAGTAGCCTCATCAAGAGAATAGACTAACACATCGTCAATGAACACCACAACAAAGCTATCCAGATATGGCCTAAACACCATGTTCATGAGATCTATGAACGCTGCAGGGGCGTTAGTCAGACCAAATGGAAGCACAAGAAACTCATAGTGTCCATAAGCGAGTCCTAAAAAGTAGCTTGGACACATCTTCTCCCTTAATTCTCAACTGGGGGTAGCCGGACCATAGATCTATCTTGGAAAACACCGATGCATTCTATAGCTGATCAAACAAATCATCTATCCATGGCAAGGGATACCTGTTCTTCACTGTCACCTGGTTTAGCTTCCTGTAGTCGATACACAGCCTGAGGGACCCATCTTTCTTCTTCACGAACAAAACAAGTGCGCCCCATGGTGACACACTAGGGCGAATGAACCCCTTATCCAGCAAATCCTGCAACTCCTTCCTTAGCTCGACTAACTCGCACGGTGCCATCCGATACGGAGCCTTAGAGATAGGAGAGGTGCCGGGAAGCACTCTATAGTGGAACTCTATCTCCCTAGCTGGTGGCAATCTAGACAAATCATCAAGGAACACGTCTGGAAGCTCCTGCACTGCCTCAATTCTCAGGGTCGATGATTGATCGGCCTTTGGAACTAAGACCACACAGGCAAGAAATGCATCACACCCTTGTTGCACCATCCTCATCGCCTTCATGGCGGAGATCACAAAACTTCCCATTAAGTTCCTTGGCAATGGATGTGAGAACTCATCCTCACCAGGAATACGGAAAGTAATCTTCTTTCCCATGCAATCAACAAGGTATAGTGCTCCTCAAGCCAGTCTAGACCTAGAATGGTATCATAGTCCTTCATCTTGAGCAAGTAGAAGCACCCGAACAAGCCTCGGTCCTCAAAGCACACAGGTAAGGATGGAATGCACTTCCTGGTCGCTACCGTACCTGCTGGTGTGTGCACAGACAAAGGAACTTCTAACTCCTCTGCCTCGACTTCAGACTTTCCTGCTAACTTCTTGGCAAACCGCTCGGAAATGAACGAGTGTGTGGAACCCGTATCAAACAACACCCGGCATGCCACCCATGACTAGAACCGTACCTTTCGTGACGTTCTCAGTCTGCTCTGCGTCCTCTCGAG